>OZ012737.1:84921265-85521265 GCA_963859935.3 Lathyrus sativus | reverse complement strand
TAAATTAGTATATTGTTGACTAACATGGTATTTATATATATGACATTTGCTACGAGTATTATGTGTTTTGGATGCAAATTATGTTGTGGCATTATAAGTAGGCATCAAATGTGGCATTATATATGACATAAAGTGAAAATCTGCATTTTTGCTCACTATGAGTCGACCAAAACAGGGAAGAGGTTGACGCATGCTGTACACCTTTTAAATTTGTCAAAAATCACACAGTATGCGTCGACGCATGCAGTAGTACGGCCGACGGCTCGCGTAAAAACTCAGATTTTTCGTTTGAAAACCGTTCCATCTTCCTACACTTTATATTAAATGTGCAGTCAACATTAATTGTGCTTTGAAATTGCTTTTTTAGTAACCTGCATCTAGTCATTCCTAGTGTCCCCTTGTCTCCTCCTCCTTCCCAAAACCCTAAATCTCCTTCTATAAAAAGGGTTAATCCTCATCTCCTCCAAAATCATCTTCAACTATCCTTTCAAAAATCATTGCATTCTACCTCTACCAAATCTCCAAAATCATCATCCATGGCCTCACTATTCCGCAAAAATACCGGCAAAAGATCAAGGGCTTCGACATCCGCTTCGCTACCCATTATTGTTGTATCTCTGGTTCCACCACCTGCTGTTGACAACTTCAACAAAGATATTGGCAAGAGAGCAGTTGTTCTGCAGCATGCATTCTACAAAGCAATAGCGGAGCGCATGCATCTCACTCAAATCATGGCTCTGTTGGAGTTTCAAGGGTTTGTAAACTTTCTGGAGTACAACACCAAATACAGTGAAGATTTAGTTCGTGTGTTCTACACTTTCCTGCATGACAAGTTTCAAGGTCAGGATTTCCACACCACTGTCGTAAATACACAAGTAAACTTGAATTCTGAAGTTTGGAATAAATATTTTGATTTGACTGTGGTTGCTGATGAACAACCTCCTCATAAGGTAACCGACTCTCGCACTGTGCCTAGATATGAATTTAAGAGTGCCTTAAATGATATGCTCAAAAGGCCTTATCTGGATAATATTGTCAATAGTGATGCTTTTCCCAGAACTGTTACGGCTGGTAAACTCCAAACAAGGGAGCGCATCCTTCAATGGATTGTGGCTCGCATCCTGCGGCCGAAGAAAGGTGGTTTGTCCCGAGTTGAACAGGCTAAGGTGCATCTTATTTACATTTTGAAAAATAGGATTAAAATCAATTGGCCTTATTATATCGCAAGCATAATTTTTGCTTTGAGAGATTCAGGCAGAGGAACTACTCTTGCTTATGGGTCTTTTATTTCGGAGGTTCTCACCGCGGCTAACATCGTGTATCCATCATTTCCATATGTTTCCATATCTTCTGACAAAGAATTTAGCACTAAAACGTTTGCCATGATGGGCTACTTTTGGTGCGATGAACGACGATCCTACAGGTTTGTTCGCAGAGCAAATATTCCTCGGGTTGCTGACGACTCTGATGAAAGTTCTGAACGGGAAGACGAAGAACAAGACGAACAGGTAGATGAAGACGAAAATGAAGCGAAACAGGTACAAGAACCAGCATATGAGACGCATGACAATTACCAACCGCCAGACCAACATGAGTTTACAAATACTGATTGGCTCCATCACACAGCTCCACCTGACGAACAAGAAGAAGGATACACAAATCAGGGATGGGGTAAGTGGCAGTACACAGGCTGGACCACTCTGGGTAGATACTATGATCCGTACCATGGCTATCCTCAAGATCATCAACCTCCTCAATATTCACCATCTCCTCCACCGTCAGACAACTCTGAAATCCTCGACATGCTGCAGTCCATGCAGTTGGACCAACAAACCTTTATGAGAAGTCAAGATACGCGGATGGAACAGATCCGAGCTAAGATTCGTACACAAAATGAACGGTTAAATTCCTTTTCCACTAGGATGGATGCCCGCTTTGAAGCTCTCGTTGCATCTAGTGAGAGGCAAGACATGGAAATAACTCACAGCCTCAATCACCTCAATATGTCTGTGGAAGCATTTGTGGACTTCTCTGATCTCTATCGCAATCTGGATGTTGCGTACAGGGGGAGGGGTCGGGGCCGGGGATATTAGTTGCATGATTGCATATTTTCATTATCTATAATGTGTTGGTTTTGTTATGGTTGTTGGAATATTAAGCCTATTTGGATGTTTTCATTTCTTTATCTATTAATTCCATTACTCTTTTATTATCAATCTTATGTGTGAATTTTGGTAAATGACTAGTTATCACCTGCTGAATGTTTTGTTAATTGTTATTCTATCAATCTTTATATTCTCTATCTCTTTTTGATGTTGTCAAAGGGGGAGAAAAGCCAAGTAGATCACAACAGCTCTTCCATATAAAGTGCAAGATTACAAAAGAAAGGGGGAGTTTATGCTACTATGCTAATAATATTGCAATGTTGTTGTCACTAGCTTCGCGCAGGTTGTCATCATCAAAAAGGGGGAGTATGTGAGGGCAAGCAGTCACACAACATTTGTTCTCAAGTTTCGATGATGACAAAGTACAATCTCGGATCAATAGGAGCTGTCAATTTCACCCAAAAGACAATTGCAATATTTAACATATCATATCCTTCCTATATCTCTTTTAATTCATCATATTATCATTGGCAAAACACATGATAAATATTCAGTCGTGACAAAATGCACGAAACAACAAGTGATGATTTTTTGCAGGTTTTGAAGCTCTGAGTCGACCATACCAGTCAGCGCACACCCAGTCAATTTTTCCACGGGTCAGCGCATGGACACCATGAGTCGACAATCAGTGGGCGCATAAAGTCTTCATAATTCCCACGGGTCAGCGCGCGCCGACCTATGGTCGACGCATACTGTTGAGTTTTTAATATTGCTGAAATCTGCAGGTCATGCGTCGATGCATGGACCTGTTATGGTCGACCGTTCGCGTGTTGTTAAGTATTTTTTTACTGTTTGAAATCCTGTTGTGTTAGTTATTTGTCTTACTACTATAAATAGAAGGTTGTTCATTATAATAAACTAACAATTAAATTTTGAGTATATTGTGAAAACAAGAAAAGTGAAATAGGTGCTACATTTCTCTTCATCTTCATCCTCAAACAACACACAACACTGCAACTACACACAACCATTTTTGGAGTGCTTTGTGTCTCGTTCAAGGTGATAAGGTTTGAATCCGTTGAGGGAAAATCCGGTTCAGATGGAGATTTGTGGCAGGTTTTTCTTGAATAAAACCTTGAAGGTTTTGCCCTCTAAGATTCTACGAATTTGGGGGTTTTTGGTACGGATACTCTCCATCAACATTCAGTGGTGCGAAGGTGATTGAGAAACATTTTTCATCAATCTAGTAGCTGGGGCTGTGAAGTGTTGAAGGGAGTTCTGGGTTCGATTTGTTGGTGTCTAAAGATCAGTCGGGCCGAGGGTTTGAAGAACTGAAAGGTATTCAAAAAAGGGGCTTGAATCGGAGGTCAATTCACAACGATCTGAGGTCTTGATTCAACTCGAATCAAGGAGCAAGAAGTGATAGAAACATCAACATCTATAGGGATTGTTTGTATTATTGCTTATCAACTCTTGTATAAACTACTACAACTTTTCAGGTGATATCTATTATAAATCATCTCAATTTTATTTTTAGAATTGAGGACAGACGTACCCCGAAGCGAGGACGGCGGGGGAACTGCCTCAACAAATCTTTGTCTTCTTTTATTTTCAGCACTTTCACTTTCAGCTTAAAAATTAAGTGATTTTAGTTTAAGCAATTTTATTGATTCGAACATTGAATTTAGTAAGTAACTGGAACTATTTCAACTTGTGTACAATAAACAATTGTACAAGGATTCTAAAGTTGCTTACTTAAGTCAAAATCCACTTGGAGTGTTGTGCACACCAAGTGTTCGATAAATTGCCTGAACCAAAACTTACTTAGTATACTTGCTATATTTTGGTGGGTTGTGTTGAGCATTGGAACTAGCACTACTAATATGTGGTGAAACAAATTGATTAGTGTGCCTAGTGTATTGAATCTACCATTCTTTCATTATCATATCTGTTAGCTTAACGCATATCCGATCTTCCAATAACGGTTCGTTTTAGATGTGTTTTTCCAAGGCCGCTTCCGCACTTAAAAACTTTTTTAAAACCAATTTTAAATTGGTAAGCGCCGACTCAAATTATAATTGGGATCTATTCAACCCCCCTTCTAGATCCGAGCCATCGTCTAACAATTTCTAGAACTGAGTTTGTCAACTTTTGTTTGTGGCTACTAGAGTTTGGTTCTCATGTTAGGACTTGATGAGAAGTAGGATCAGGTCTGGACCTGTTAGAATTTGTTGGTTGGGTTTAGGTTCAGCCTTTTGATAATTGTCAGGTAGTAGTGCCCTTACAGTCATATCTGCCATGGTATACTAGTTAGTATCATTGGCCATTTCAGTTGGAGGCTTGATCCATCAGTTGTCATGTTTGGACTTTTAAAGGAAATCTTGACTGCTTGAGATGTTTTTTTCTTGCTAATTTTTAAAGTCGAATTGTTGTAAATGTGTTTGAACTACTTGAAGATTGATAACAACCCGATTGTTTCTTTTAGAAGAGTTCCCTCTTGCAAGTCATGAGTTTTGTTTGCTACTCATATGTCATATTTTGATTCAGTAGGATTTAAGATTCCTCTTTGAACATGATTACTCTACATCATGTTTAAAACTTGCTCAGGCCCTTACTTGCTCTTAATTGCATCAGTTTTTTAGTCTTGAACTCCAAATGCATTTCAAAAGCTCATAATTGCATGAACCTTTAAATTTTATTGTACGAGCATCATTTCAAAATTTGAGCAGCACCATCATGTTCTTCTTGAAAAATCAATCAAGTTAGACTAAAATTTCATGAGATTTGGTGGAGATTTGAATAAGTTATAGCTAAACCGTTTTTGAGTTGTCACTTGATTTTGTGCCATGAGGTTTGCCCAGAAAAACGCGTGTGATTGGTTTATCATTTATTGGGGTGGCTTGATACAACGGATGTATCGCCACCTTAGTGGTTAATGCCTTGCCCTTAAGTCACTTATCATGCCATTAGACCTGAGTTCGACCCCCAACGGGGGTGTTTTTGTTTGTTTTTCATTATTTTCATATTTTCATATTTTTCTTTCTTTTTCCATTTATTTGCACGTGTGTGAGTTAGTTGGAGTGGCATTGTTTTGTGCCTATGATCCCAAGGTCTTGGATTCAAGCCTTGGGGGAGACACTTTCTTATTTTTTAGTCCGTTGTCTATTTTATTTTCTTTTGTTTTAATTGTTTCTTGTTTTATTTTATTCATTTAAAAATAGTTTTAAATATCATAAAATTAAAAAAAAATCATATTATATTTTTTTTAATGTGTTACATTATTTTTCATCATTTTTTATTTTAATTTTAATTTTATTTTATCATTTTATTTTGAATTTACAAATTAATGTGCTTTGTGGCTTATCACTTATTCCGGTCAATTTCTTTTCTTTCTTATTTCATTCGTGAGTGAATTATTTAGTGTTTACTTGGCCTTGTGCCATGATCCCCCTAGGATTTATAGTCCCTCCGTTCAGGATGGGAGTAGGAGAGATATTAGGTGCTCAATCCTATGCATGACAACATTAGGGTAGTTCTTCCATTTCATCCTGTTGCACCCTAAAATTTTCTCAACCTTATTCACTTGGTTTATGTTTCAATATCATTAGCATTTGCATATAGAGTCATGTACATAGTCTAATCATCTGCATAGCATAGCATAGCAAGCCATCCAACAGGGGACTAATCATTATTCTCATCTCCATGAGCCTATCAGGAGGTTATTATTCTAATTCAATCTCATTCAAGTCATCAGAAAGAATTGGAAAGCTAAAGAGGTCAATGGATCAAACAGTGCATATATCTCCTAGCTAAGGGTATCTGGGGATCAGCAAAGAGGTTGTGGGATGTGGACTGAGCATGGAGAGTATGTAGACATCATAGAGGACTTAGAAAGTCATTTGGAGAAGGAGACAAGTCATTGATATGATCACAAGAATTGTAATTGAAGACAGTCAACTAGGGTTTCATCTGGGGTCAACTCTAGGTCAACTCTAGGTCAATTGACTGATTGAAGGGCATTAAGGGCTATTGGAGAGATGTGTGTTGCACCCTAAAATTTGCCCAACCTCATTCACTTGGTTTATGTTTCAATATCATTAGCATTTGCATATAGAGTCATGTACATAGGCTAATCATCTGCATAGCATAAGCATAGCAAGTCATTCAACAGGGGACCAATCATTATTCTCATCTCTAGAAGCCTATCAAGAGGTTATTATCCCAATTCGATCTCATTCAAGTCATCAGGAAAGAATTTGAAAGCAAAGAGTTCAGCAGATCAAGCCTTGAGTCCATCTCCTAGCTGAGGGCATCTGAGGGTCAACAAGAGGATTGTGAGCTGTGAGTTGAAGGCATGGAGAGTATCTAGGCATTATGAGAGGCTTAGAAAGTCATTTGGAGAAGGAGACAAGTCATTGATATGAGCACAAGAGCTACAGTTGAAGACAGTCAACTAGGGTTTCATCTGGGTCAACCCTAGGTCAACCCTAGGTCAATTGACTGATTTAAGGGGCATTCAAGTCTAGTGGAGAGATGTGGGGTTCATCATTGGATATATAAAGAAGGATATGGAGATATGCCAAGAAGAATTCAAGAGAAATCAAGGAGAAGAGGAGTTACTAAATTAGGGTTTCTGTGTAAAATCCCCTAGTTTAGGTCAAATTTCCAAGCAAGATAAGTCAAAATGCTAGCTTCAAATGGCTTCTTGGCCAACATGAAACTTGTAGAGGATCTCAAGACCTTTAATTTGAGTGGTGGAAGACATCAAGGAGATTTATAGAACTCAAGTTATGGTCCTTGCAAGTTACAGGTCATCTGAGGTGTCTGAACTTTTGTCTGTGAAAGTGACTTGACTTCCAAGCAATTTTTACCCCTCAAGGAGATTTCAAATGAATTCTTGGTCAACATAAGAATTGTTCCTCATTGTCTTAGCTTTCTAGAATGGTATAGCATGCCTTCATATGATGTGGAGAACTCAACTTATGGTCTTGGCAAGCAAAGGGTATTTTGGGCATTTGTGAATTACAGGTCATTTTAACCTATGTCCAAAACTCATACAAGGAGGCCTCAAATGGAAAAACTTACAACATCAAACTTGCTCCAAATGGGATTTTAAGTCTAGAAAGAAGGTCACAAATTGTTGGAAAAGCTCATAGCATGAAGTTGCATGATTGGTCCAAATATGAACTAAAATGGCTTATAATTTGAATAAAGTCAAGATGGAAAATGGTTTGGGAGATTTATGAGTCCAAATGGAGACTTCCAATATATGATTTTGAATGGAAAAGCAATTCTAAGAACAATGGTTCAAACACTTTTTTGAGTTTAGAAGGAAAAAAGAAAGATATTCATGGTTACTTGCATTTTAAGAAACATTTCAAAAATGGATCAAAGTTGGAAGGCAAGGGAATGTGCAAGATGGATCTAGAATGTTCATGTGAGCCCTATATATTCATGAAATGAAGATTGATCAAGGGTTGGACTCATTTTCACCAAGGATTTCCCAAATTCTCTCATTCTTTTCTCATTGCAATTTCACTTCAATCTCACAAAACCTTCATCAATTTTCATCCACATCAATTCAATCTTATTCAATCATCATCCTGGATCATAATTGAAGCAAAGATTTGGTGGTTAGAATCCATTTTCGTGCACTTTCTTCAAGAACATACAAGCTGCAAATTCAGTTGTAGATCAAGATCCAAGCCAAGTTTCATCCAAATCTTGCAAACAGAATCGAGTACATCAAGAATGGATCAAGATTGAAGCCTACAAGAGCCTGGATCCACGTGATTACTCAGCCTCCATTAAAGCTTGCTCAAGGTGCAAATCTTTCTAACTTATGCAATCTAGGGAGATTTAGTTAGTTTTACTAGTATATTCATGGTTTAGGATGTTAGGAGGTTAGTTTAGATGAATTTGAGGCTGAATAGAGGTGTTTGTTAGCAGGTGTACAAAACTGTTAGGAGGTAGAACTCGTGGCTTAGTGCATTAGAAGCTTAGGTTGTTAGCGCAGGATAATCACCATTAGTCATAGATTAGATTAGGATAAGTTTGATGGAGAATGGTGCTGATGCATCTCAGTGTATTTCCATGGTGACCAGAACTTGTCTCGATCGGGTTTGGTGATTTGTTGAGTTTCAAAGCAAGCAAAGACCATAGGATTATAGAGGGAGAGATTCTGAGCATTTTTCATGTTGGGATCGTGTTGATTCATGGCCTGTAGAGTGAGAACAGATTGGTAGAAGTTGGTGCTTGCATGAGGTTTCATGGCAGAAACCCTAGCTCTTGAATGATCCATTGGAGAAGACACAATCTGAGCGGTCCAATTCGTGTTAGACCTTTGACTTGGGAGGCCATCCTATGGCTCTTATTCAATTCAGTTTTGGAGGGAGATGCGTTGGCCCTAAACGCACCGTTTCATTAATTGAAACGGGCGGGCCTGAGTGGATGTTGATATTCCCACCCCCAGTGCATGAGCCCAAATCAGTTTGAACGTGATTCTGATGCTATTTTCACCCCCTGCGCCTCTTTTATTTTTTATTAATTCTGAAGTGTTTCTGGGCCTTAACCAAAGTGCTACGCGCACCCCACCCTGCTTGGCCCATCCTGAAATCAACTAGGCGTGGTTTCTATTGGTACCCCCCCCCCCCCTCTCATTTTAATTCCAATTGTGTTTTTAATTCATTTTAATTTTTCATTCACTTTAAAAATTCATAATAAATTCATAAAAAATCATTTTCAATTCATTATTTTTACATCATTTTCATTAAAATGTCTAGAAAATTTTCATTAAATAAAATTGCATTTTTATTTTTATTTCATATTTTTTCCATATTTTCTAAATAAATGTCATTTTAAATAGCTTCATTTCATGCATGATTTTGCTAATTTTTGTTCTATTAGATGCTTTAATATTTTTTGACCATTCTTTTTAGGGTGTTTAGATTAGATATTGAACTTGTAGATTCAATTTAGTTCCCATTTTTTAGGAATTAATTTTAGGTGCTTAATGTAGGCTTGAACATCATGTACAAATTAGGGTTTTTAGGTGATGACTTAAGAAGTTTGATTCTTTCCCTTAGGACTTAGGGTTTGAATAGATTAGTTATGGGACTATAGGGGCTATGGGTAGTTATTAGATCCCCTTAGAAAAAGTCAGGATTCCCCTACTGCTATTAATACTGTCTGTATATCTGATTGACTGGTGTGGTGTGCCCTCTGGGGATTATTGTTTGCTTGCTTGGGTATTGGGGTTGTCTGGGGACTTGGGAGAGCTGAAGACTTGAGGAGATGAAGACCATTGGAGATCCAGAGATTGAAGATCAACTGCCAGAGTTGGAGAGGAGGTTCTTGCTAGCAGATGCTGAGGAGACTAGGGTTTAGGAGCTAGGCAGAGCTCTAGATTAGAGAGCTTGTTTCTCAAACATGGAATGCCTTGTCTGCATCCATTCTTTCTCTATGATTCAAAGTCTCTTTCAAACATCCACCTCCTTCCTTTGGAAGGATCAGTGAATATATTTGAAAGATAGAACTTTTGAGAGGAAACTTTCTGTTTAATGTTAGCAGTTGATGAACCACCCTTGGTAGGTAATTAACTGTCTAACATTTATTCAATTCACTCTTGTGACTGGTCCCTCATCCTGGAGGTTTGAGCATGAAGAAAAGCCCTTGCAGATAGAAGACTGATGATCAAAGCCCTTGCCTGAAGGCCATGAAGATGGAGATTGATGCTTGTTGAAGCCTGTAACTGATGGGAGATTACTTGAGGCCAGATGTTGATTCAGAGCTGCTGATGCTGTTGTATTTCATTGCTGATGTATTGTTTGGATTTTCCTGGTTGTATTGTTTGCTGTTTACCCTGCTGGGTTGAAAGTGAAGCCTGTTCACTTTTGCCTATTGTCTTCTAGGTTCGAGGTTGAGTGGGACTCCCTTGCCTCGCTTGTACTGTTGCATTCATGCATTTTACTGTTTTACTATATATATCTGTTATTGTTTCTGTTTCTGCCTATCCCGTAGGATCTCTGTTTCTCTCTGTGCAAGAGAGGAACATGATAGACACTAGGTCTTAACCCATGCATGATAACATTAGGTTAGTTTGTTTCCCTTCGCAACCATAGGTTAGAGTTCTATCTCTTCTTCCTCAAAACAAACAGAAAAATACATAAAGATTTCAAACACAATAAAAGACACTTCTTCCGTAAAAGAATGTGAACTCATCAAAATGTCACTTTTGTCCGCTTGGACCGCTAATCAAAAAACCTTTTTTTCAGAAAGAATAAAATCAACCAAGACAAGCTTGTGTCTTCCGTAGCCCGAACTACGTTTGCTCTGATCTTCCATGCTGTGTGGAAGTACGTAGGCATAGGATGCGATATCCTAGCGAGCAACCTTCCCCTCCTTTCCCGTAGGTAGGCGAACTACGTTGACTCTGATTTCTCGTTCCAAGCGGGAATACGTAGGCATAAAGTGCGATACTTTGCCGAGTCATTTTTTATTTTCATTTTATTTTCTTTTAACCCCAGACCTTTAGCGTAGATAGAATAACAATCCATACCCGAAAACAAGCGTGGATCCCGTCGAGTACGACGGACGTGAGGGGTGCTAATACCTTCCCCTTGCGTAACCGACTCCCGAACCCAGGTTTTGGTTGCGACGACCACACCTTTCCCGTCTTTGCGAGGTTTACTCTGAGCGTTCCCTTTCCCTCCCGTGGGATAAATAACGCACGGTGGCGACTCTTCTGTCAGCCGGCGCCGATTTTCGCAGTAGCGACAGCTGGCGACTCTGCTGGGGACTGCAATGGTTCCCTATTTGAGTCTTGCCTTAGGTTTTTTCCTGGCTGTTTGGGGCAATCCCCAGCAGCTGGCGACTCTGCTGGGGATCCAACGTCCCCTGGCTGCTAAGGACTGCGATAGTTCTTATGCATTTGGGATCCAACGTCCCTTTGAGCGAGTCAATCCTAGCGCTTGTTTTCCCGTCGAGGATTTTGTATGGAGTTATTTTATATTTCTAACCTTGTATTTTCAGCTTCATATATTGATTATTATTGCTGTATTTGGGGTGTGACGGGTGTTCTGATATTGAGAGATAAGCCGAACCTGGGCTTGAGTGCACCTAGAGTTAGCGTAGAAAGTAGTGGGCGCGTGCCGGCTTTGCTTGCATTAGTGTCTCATGAAATCTACACTCGGACGAGGTTCTTCTGGTTGGCTTCTTTTTCTACCCTTTGGGTCGAAGGGGTTGTTGGTCAGCTGAATTGTCGACTCCGGGAACCGATCATTTGGAAGTTGGCTGAGTGAGGCCTCTTCAGGATTTGATGATGCCACTCCTTCTGGGAATCATATCATCAACCCTGAAAGTCTGTGACGCCGACGACCGCATAGGATGCCGTACCTTGTGCCAGTTATAGGGCCACCCACCTGTGAGGGGATTCAGGGTTATGCAGGTAACTAGACCTTCAGATACCGGTTATTTCTTGATCAGAGATCCTGGGTATTTATGGAGAGTTATGAGGTCTGTCAGAGACCATTTGGAGATGTGTTCTGAGGTCTGTCAGAGACCATTTGGAGATGTGTTCTGAGGTCTGTCAGAGACCAATTAGAGATGTGATTTGAGGTCTACCAGAGACCAGTTGGAGTTATGGTTTGAGGTCTGTCAGAGACCAGTATTGGAGCTTTGTGTTAGGTCTATCTGAGACCAGGGTTTGATGGCTTCTGGATGGTCTATCTGAGACCTTTCTTGATTGGGTTTAGGCTATTCAGCTGCAGCTTTGGCCCCTGTTGCATGTTACTTGCATTGCATTGTCTGCATATCCATTACCATTCGCATTTCACTAACGTGTGTCTGTGCTGCAGGTGCATTTGCATTTCCCTAGTTCTAGTGCCCGGATTTCTGAGTATTGACTATGGCTGGTTTGAGGAAAACAGTTGCGTATAAGCTGCCTTCACCTGATATTACTTCTTTGCTTGGTCTGATATCTCTTGCTGATGAGGAGGTTAGGAGAAGCTTCAGAATGAGCCATGGGAGATTACTGAGATTAGTCTGTAGGCCCACTGCTGATGAGATGAACGGGCTATACACCTTGATGCAGTTCTATGACCCCGCATTGAGATGCTTTACTTTTGCTGACTTCATTTTAGGGCCTACCATTGAGGAGTATGTGGAGTTTACCGAGCTTCCCGTGCAGAACAAGGTTCCCTTTATTCACTCTGCCGCTGAGCCCAAGTTGGAGGACTTAGCCAAAGCCTTGCATATGAACGCTGCAGATCTGTTATTGACTTCGTGGCTTGGGGTGTCAGGTTTCTCTCTGGATTTCTTAGTCGCCAAAGCTCGAGAGTACGCCAAGAACGGTTGTTGGGTGGTTTTCAATGCTATTCTGGCTCTATGCATTTATGGAATTGTGCTGTTTCCTAACTTGCCCAACTTTGTGGATCTGGACGCTTTCTATCTGTTTGCTGCAGGCAACCCAGTGCCAACTTTGATTGGAGATTGCTATCATTCATTGCACTATAAGAATGAGAACCGAAGAGGAAAGGCTGTGTACTGCTGTGCTCCTCTGTTGAATATGTGGTTCAAGAGTCACCTTCCCATAAAGGGGCCATTTGTAGACAGTGCAACCTCAGCCAGTTGGTCAGAACGCCTGATGAGGCTATCTTCCGAAGACGTTGTATGGTTTGATCGAGATTTGTTGGGGTCTGAGCTCATCTTTAGTTGTTCTGGGTACCCTAATGTGCCGTTGATAGGGAGAAAAGGGTGTATCAATTACAACCCTTCTCTTTTCATTCGCCAGTTTGGGTATGCACTGAAGAATCCACCTCAGGAGGAAGAAGTACAGGAATCTCTGTACTTCACTGGTGACGTAAAGGGGGAGTTATTAGCCAAGTTGAAACATGCCTGGACGCGTATTAACCGCAAAGGGAAGCCACTGTTAGGAAAGAATGACTGTCAGGCCTATGCACCTTATAGAGTTTGGATTCAGGAGAGGGCTAGTCAGTTGAGGATGCCGTTTCCAGATGCACCAATTCTTGTTCCCGTTCCGGTAGCAGAGCCGACTACTGTTTCTAGGGAAGTCTACGAGCAAGTTGTGAGAGAAAAAGAAGCCTTGATGAAGATTAACGAAGGGTTAGAGCAAGAGTTAGCCCAGGCACGCAGCGAGAAAAACAAGGCCGTATATGCTTTCCAGCAACAGATCGAGCTAGTAAACAGGCTAGGGGCTGAGTTGACCGAGGAAAAGAAAAAGCGTGAACGTCTGGGGCAAGAGTTCAGAAGTTCCCATGACATGCTGGAAGCCAAAAAGAAGGCGCTCGACGCAGCACACCGAGAAATCTCCTCCTGCAATAAGACTTGGAACGCCACACTCACCAACAATAAGAAGAGGGAAGATAAGCTGAAGCAGCAAATTTCCGACCTCGAAGAGAAGTTGAAGTCTAGCATCGAGAAGTGTGAGGAGGAAGTGATGACCCGGTATAGTGTCCAGCATGCACTGAACAAGGCAATCAAACGCAGAGATGAAGTTGTGTCCCAAAAGCGAAAACTAGAAGATTGCTTCGGAGAAGCGACATGGGAAGAAACTGCTGGAGACGTGCGTCGTGTTCTTAAGAGAAGAAACCAGCTGGTTGAAGGACTGCTCACCCGACCAGGTCACCCAGAGACCAAGAAGTTGATAGAAGAGTACCGGGCTTTTGAGAGCATTTGATTATTTCCCGTATTCGCCTGTATGCTTTATTTGCATAGCGCTGACCATCACCAGGATTGTTGGATGAGGTCATGCCTTCTCGTTGTACTCAGTGATATTGTACTCTGGGCTTATTGATTTTCCCTGCAATATATGAGGCTTTCTATGATTCAGCTCCGATATTCCTATTGTCAACACTGTCACTACACTGGCACCTTCGCACTAGAACTGGGGGGAATGAATCACCCTAATGCACAGGCACACATTGCATTGCATTCATATTCATATTGCATTACAGGTAATTATTAAATTGTATCTCATCTCCTGTATCCATCAGGTCCTCCAAGATTAGCGACCGAAGAATTCACTGGCGTTCAACCAGAAGCAGCAGCAAGGAAGTCATGAGTCAGGATCCGACTGAGATGCAAGAGGTGCGCGACCACATAACGCGGATCATACAGGTAATGGAAGCCATGGCCGAGAGTCAGAAGCAGTTGCAGGATACGGTGCAGCCTCTGATGGCACGGGCTAATGATAGAGCTGCCGGCTTTGCTCAGCTAGAGAATCAAGGTTTTCTCCCAGGCCGCATACGCCAACTTGTGGGGGTAGCCATCAAACAGGTTCAAGCAGAATTAACGGATGTTCGAGGCCAGCTGGGGCAGTTCACGAAAGATGTGCAAGAGTTGCGCTCGAATCAAGAGACGCTAGAAGAAGAGAACTGTCGACTGAAGGCACAGATAGGGTTGATGGCTGAAGTATTAAGGAACGTACTCAGGAGAGAAGGAGGGCAAATGTTGGAAGACGCGGCTGGCTTATCTGTTCCTCAGGGGTCTGAAGAACCATTACCCACGCAGGATAGGCTTAAGAGACCCTCTCCACGGTTCGAAGCTCAGGAGTCTCCTCGTCAGCAGTCGCAATTGATTTTGCAGGATAACTCAAGGAGGTGGGGTAAGAGAATGATGTTTTCTAACAGAGTATTTGATGAGATCCCTGTGGATTATGATCAGCTGGTGCAACTCTTGTTCCAACTTCAACTAGTTGAGCCCCGCATTTTGGTTCCACTGACAGGGAAGCCGCCACCAGACTATGACCTGAACGCCCATTGTGCCTTCCACTCCGGAGCACCGGGGCATAGCATTGCAAACTGCAAAGCTTTTAAGCATAAGATTCAAGATTTGCTGGATGAGAAAATAATTGAGTTTGTACCGGGGGGCATAAAAGTTGCAGGGACTGATATTCCCATTTCTCCGCCAGAGGTTGCAGATGAATCGAGGTATATCCCAGAGCCACTGGAAGCTAAGTCTCCATGTCCACAACAGTTGCCAATGCCAGGGTTGAACTTAAGGATGATAACGCGTGAGCCTAAGGAAACGTCCGAGCAAAGCCAGCAACCTACAAGACGCCAGTATACGACTCAGCAAAGAATTCGGAAAAAAAAGCCAAGGAGGGTGTTTGAGAAGCCTCCCTCAACATACGCAGACTTGTTACAGACACTACTAAGATTGAACTTGGTGGAGAAAAGAACTCTGGCGCCAATAACCGGCACTCTGCCGGATGGCTATGATGCGAGCAGGCACTGTGAATTCCACTCCGGGGCTCCCGGACATGATATTGAAGGTTGCCACGCATTCAAGCATAACGTCCAAGATTTAATCGACAGCAGGGTCATTAATTTCTCTGACAGGGTTCCCAAGGCGGTGCAAGGCCATCGACAAGCGAAAACCGGGGTGATGAAAAAGTTTCCCAGATTTGATCGGGCCGATGAAAGAAGATCGAGACAGCAGTAGACTACCCCTGATGATAGCTTCTGAGAATGGTTGACTCGCCAATAAGTCAAAGTGTAGGAAGTCCAGTTCTGAGACACCGACATTTTTCATGTTATCTTGTTCATGTCCTCGCATTTGTAGTTTCTTTTCTGTGTAATTGCAAATTTCGCTCTTAACACTTGTTGTTTTTTCAATTGATATTGATAAACGAAATGAATATGCATGTTTTGAATTAATCCAGTCGTGTTCACTCTTTAATGCTTAATGCTTGTTTTAGCAGGAATCTGGGGAGGATGACGAAAACAGATGACGAATAATATTCCGGTCGTATGCCTTTGGATAAAGAACCTGTTGATGAGATACAGGCATTGTTTCAATCCATAAACACCGGAGATATAAGGAAGATAATCCCTTGATAACCCCTTTGAGCCAGTAGTAGGAGTTTCTTTTGAAAAAAAAAAAAAACCTAAATCTCAACCCGGGGCAGGGTAGGCGTCAGTTAGTTTGACCAAGCGTTCGAATTGTAGAAAGAGTGTCCGGTTGAGGATAAATCACACTTGTATAAGTCGTGCCTAAAGAACCGCAATGGTTAAACCTTGCCGACAAAGAGTGAAACAGTCATATTACTCCACAAAAAAGTCAGACAAACCAGTGTCACGCGACTTGTTCAAAAAAAAAAAGAACGAAAAGCAAAAAGAATCAAAAGCCCGCTAAGTCAAAACTTGAAAACAAGCGACTTAGGCAAAAATTAGGGCATCCCGCTGGACTAAAAAAAAAAAAAAAAAAAAAAAAAAAAAAAAAACAAAAGATACTCAGTCCAGGCAAAAGTTAGGGAACGAAAAAACGAAAGGCGAAAAGGATTGTCAAAGAAAAGAACAAATCCTCGAAAAGGACAAAAGTCGTGTGATTCTAGGTACCCAAAGACGAAAAGCAAATGACTGTCACTCAAAAACAAAAAATGTGTGGTATCCTGAACCATCACTCCTATCATTCCACCTCTAATAGGTGAACGCGGAAGTCAGATTAGCTGAACATAGGATTGGAGAACATCACGGAGAATGGGTGGGTCGAAATAATTTTGAGCCTATATCTTTCCTTGTTAACCGTGAACCTGACCACGTTACAACCCGCAAAAGTCCTAATTGAAACAGGTTTTGTCTGAGGGCATACGTCAGTAAAGATCTCGTCGATTCTGACTCCTAAAAGGGTTCCTCTTACCAGCTTTCATATTGACATTTTGATAATTGATTCATTACATGTCACAAAATTTTTTTAGTGAACAGACTTGGATTTTGAAACTGTCATATGCATTGCGTTTAATATATCTTTTATGCAGAACAACTTGTGTTACCTGCGAGTAAGCGCATGCCGGCAGGAAAGATTCCTACAGTGGAAGGTATGATTAGGATAAAATGCAGAATGCCCAAATATTTCGTGAACTGGGGCAAGCTATACTGATTAATTCAGGTAGAGTCGGCCATCCTAGAAGCAGTAAATCCGGGGCAGTCAGGTCAAGATTTGGCAAATCTCTCATAGCTATAGGCAGTACTCCACGACTCAGTCAATCAGAGACAAAAGGTTGCTGCAAGACCGGGGCAGGTCACCCTAGAAGCACGAAAGTTATGTTCTTGAAACACCCCTTCGAGGTCCGAAATGTAGAAGCCGTCCATGTCTGGCTGTCCAGATACAAGGACTGTAGGGTCCCTTCCAAAATGGTTGCAAATTCAGGGGCAAGCTATACAAAATACAGACTGGGGGCATGTTAGTATCCCCGAAGCGGAGTTCTCTCTTTTCAGCAAGTGTTCTTTCCTTCCAGTGGAACTCGAAGATCAAGACTCTCCCCAGCAGAGTTGGTGGTGGGTCCTGGCATTTATTTTGTCAGGGATACTGTGTAATATCAGTTCACTCGCCAGCAGAAGTTCAATCATACCAGGCACATCCGCTACTCCCCAGTAGAGTTATATTCCCCAGCAGGATGTTACTTCAACAAGGTGCTCGGTTTAAGTTCCCAATTTCCCAGCAGGGTTGACTTCACCCTTCCAGCATTTATTTTGCTGGAATAATTCTGTAGCATTTGGCTATCCCCGGCGGAGTCGGCATTATCTTCAGCATTTATTTTGCTGAAGCAGTTTCTATACTCTAGCAGTTCAGGTGGAGAGAACTCTTGCTCAAATGAACTACCAAACACTCAAGATCTCGGCATGAGATATTCAATGATAATGTCAGTTTCGGCAGTATTTCCCACAGAGTTATCAGGATAAGTTTCTCTTTTGTCATCAGGGGTTCCATGAATCAGAATTTCAGAGGCCACCGCCGGTTATCAGAACAGGCGTCCGGTAGTTTGGTTTCCAAATATCCCCAGTAGAGTCCATCTCAAAGTCGCTGTCACGTCAGTGCTAAGAAGTTTGTGGGTTGGGATCAATGGAGAACTAAGTCCTGACATGAACAAGATTTATTCTCTCAGCAGAAAAGATGTAGTCCTTACGTGGACAAATCAAGACGAGATCAGTGTCCTGACGTGGACAAATCAAAGAGATTATTATTCCTAACGTGGAGAAGTGGGTCCTAACGTGGACGATGTAGTCCTTACGCGGACATATCAAGTTGGATTCCTTACGTGGAAAGAGATGATTCCTTACGTGGAAAAAGATAGTTTCCTTACGTGGAAATGACAGCGTTCCTGACGGGGAAAGATCGGAGTCCTTACGTGGACAGATTAAGATGGTGTTCCTGACGTGGAAAGGTGGGTCCTAACGTGGACGATGTTCTCCTTACGTGGAAAAGTTATGTTTCCTTACGTGGAAGAAAAATGATTCCTTACGTGGAAAGACGAGTTTATTCCTTACGTGGAAAGATTGAGTCCATACGCGGACATATCAAAAGTTATTCCTTACGTGGATAAGAGCATTCCTTAAATGGAAAAGAAGTTATTCCTAACGTGGAAAAATGGTGATTCCTTACGTGGGAAGATTGGAGTCCTTACGGGGACAGAGAAAGAGTGCATTCCTAACGTGGAAGAGTTTAGTCCTGACGCGGACAGATCAAAGAAGTTATTCCTAACGCAGAAGAAGAAGATAGATTCCTTACGTGGAAAGTTAGTCCTGACGTGGACGGATTCAGAAGAAGAAGTATTCCTAACGTGGAAAGAAAGCGTGTTCCTTACATGGAAGAGAAAGAGAAGTTTCAGTTCCTTACGTGGAAAGATTGAGATTCCTTACGTGGAAAGAGAAAACGATTCCTTACGTGGAAAAGAGACGGAGATTCCTAACGTGGAAAGAGTGAGTCCATACGCGGACATATCAGAAGCGGATTCCTTACGTGGAAAGAGGTGATTCCTAACATGGAGATGGCGTTCCTTACGTGGAAGAAGGTAGTCCTGACGCGGACAAATCGGAAGGAATTGGTTGCCTTATGTGGAAAAGTTATGTTTCCTTGCCTGGAAAACGGATAGCATTCCTTACGTGGACAGACGCAAGAAAAGTTGATTCCTGACGTGGAAGAATGATATACTCCTTACGTGGAAAGTTGAGTCCTGACGTGGACAGGTTCAGAACCAAAGTTGGATTCCTTACGTGGAAAGATTGGAGTCCTGACGCGGACATGTCAAGTGGTATTGGAGTCCTTACGTGGACAGATTGATATAGTTCCCCTTATGTGAAAAAAAATTGCTTCCTGACGTGGAAAGATGAAAGGGTTAGTCCTAGCGTGGACAGCTACAGAAGCGATAATTCCTAAAGTGGACAGGTGTTACTCCTAACGTGGAAGAGTTTTATTCCTAACGTGGACGATTCAGTTTATGGAAATGCAGACGAATTATCCCCAGCGGAGTTGCCGGGATTTTTCTGGGTTGACAGCAAGTGGAGTCCTAACGTGGACAGGTTTAGTTGAGATTTCTTCGTATTGATGACGGACAGAGTCCTAACGTGGACAAGCAAGCAATCTGTTATGACAGAATCCTTTCCAGAACGATGAAGACAATCCCCCAGCACGGTCGCGCGAGATCAATGGGTTACTGTAACAGTCAGATTCAGCTGATGAATGTCGTTCCTCAAGCAGGAGCGCAATTTGGTTTTGCGGTTGGCAAATTTCTGGTTTCACTAGTATTCAACCGTCTCGTACCGCGAATGTCTGAAGGCTCCGGGCCCTTCACCCAATCGGGTCCAAGTCGCTTGAATAGGGGCAGCTGTTGCACCCTAAAATTTGCCCAACCTCATTCACTTGGTTTATGTTTCAATATCATTAGCATTTGCATATAGAGTCATGTACATAGGCTAATCATCTGCATAGCATAAGCATAGCAAGTCATTCAACAGGGGACCAATCATTATTCTCATCTCTAGAAGCCTATCAAGAGGTTATTATCCCAATTCGATCTCATTCAAGTCATCAGGAAAGAATTTGAAAGCAAAGAGTTCAGCAGATCAAGCCTTGAGTCCATCTCCTAGCTGAGGGCATCTGAGGGTCAACAAGAGGATTGTGAGCTGTGAGTTGAAGGCATGGAGAGTATCTAGGCATTATGAGAGGCTTAGAAAGTCATTTGGAGAAGGAGACAAGTCATTGATATGAGCACAAGAGCTACAGTTGAAGACAGTCAACTAGGGTTTCATCTGGGTCAACCCTAGGTCAACCCTAGGTCAATTGACTGATTTAAGGGGCATTCAAGTCTAGTGGAGAGATGTGGGGTTCATCATTGGATATATAAAGAAGGATATGGAGATATGCCAAGAAGAATTCAAGAGAAATCAAGGAGAAGAGGAGTTACTAAATTAGGGTTTCTGTGTAAAATCCCCTAGTTTAGGTCAAATTTCCAAGCAAGATAAGTCAAAATGCTAGCTTCAAATGGCTTCTTTGCCAACATGAAACTTGTAGAGGATCTCAAGACCTTTAATTTGAGTGGTGGAAGACATCAAGGAGATTTATAGAACTCAAGTTATGGTCCTTGCAAGTTACTGATCATCTGAGGTGTCTGAACTTTTGTCTGTGAAAGTGACTTGACTTCCAAGCAATTTTTACCCCTCAAGGAGATTTCAAATGAATTCTTGGTAAACATAAGAATTGTTCCTCATTGTCTTAGCTTTCTAGAATGGTATAGCATGCCTTCATATGATGTGGAGAACTCAACTTATGGTCTTGGCAAGCAAAGGGTATTTTGGGCATTTGTGAATTACAGGTCATTTTAACCTATGTCCAAAACTCATACAAGGAGGCCTCAAATGGAAAAACTTACAACATCAAACTTGCTCCAAATGGGATTTTAAGTCTAGAAAGAAGGTCACAAATTGTTGGAAAAGCTCATAGCATGAAGTTGCATGATTGGTCCAAATATGAACTAAAATGGCTTATAATTTGAATAAAGTCAAGATGGAAAATGGTTTGGGAGATTTATGAGTCCAAATGGAGACTTCCAATATATGATTTTGAATGGAAAAGCAATTCTAAGAACAATGGTTCAAACACTTTTTTGAGTTTAGAAGGAAAAAAGAAAGATATTCATGGTTACTTGCATTTTAAGAAACATTTCAAAAATGGATCAAAGTTGGAAGGCAAGGGAATGTGCAAGATGGATCTAGAATGTTCATGTGAGCCCTATATATTCATGAAATGAAGATTGATCAAGGGTTGGACTCATTTTCACCAAGGATTTCCCAAATTCTCTCATTCTTTTCTCATTGCAATTTCACTTCAATCTCACAAAACCTTCATCAATTTTCATCCACATCAATTCAATCTTATTCAATCATCATCCTGGATCATAATTGAAGCAAAGATTTGGTGGTTAGAATCCATTTTCGTGCACTTTCTTCAAGAACATACAAGCTGCAAATTCAGTTGTAGATCAAGATCCAAGCCAAGTTTCATCCAAATCTTGCAAACAGAATCGAGTACATCAAGAATGGATCAAGATTGAAGCCTACAAGAGCCTGGATCCACGTGATTACTCAGCCTCCATTAAAGCTTGCTCAAGGTGCAAATCTTTCTAACTTATGCAATCTAGGGAGATTTAGTTAGTTTTACTAGTATATTCATGGTTTAGGATGTTAGGAGGTTAGTTTAGATGAATTTGAGGCTGAATAGAGGTGTTTGTTAGCAGGTGTACAAAACTGTTAGGAGGTAGAACTCGTGGCTTAGTGCATTAGAAGCTTAGGTTGTTAGCGCAGGATAATCACCATTAGTCATAGATTAGATTAGGATAAGTTTGATGGAGAATGGTGCTGATGCATCTCAGTGTATTTCCATGGTGACCAGAACTTGTCTCGATCGGGTTTGGTGATTTGTTGAGTTTCAAAGCAAGCAAAGACCATAGGATTATAGAGGGAGAGATTCTGAGCATTTTTCATGTTGGGATCGTGTTGATTCATGGCCTGTAGAGTGAGAACAGATTGGTAGAAGTTGGTGCTTGCATGAGGTTTCATGGCAGAAACCCTAGCTCTTGAATGATCCATTGGAGAAGACACAATCTGAGCGGTCCAATTCGTGTTAGACCTTTGACTTGGGAGGCCATCCTATGGCTCTTATTCAATTCAGTTTTGGAGGGAGATGCGTTGGCCCTAAACGCACCGTTTCATTAATTGAAACGGGCGGGCCTGAGTGGATGTTGATATTCCCACCCCCAGTGCATGAGCCCAAATCAGTTTGAACGTGATTCTGATGCTATTTTCACCCCCTGCGCCTCTTTTATTTTTTATTAATTCTGAAGTGTTTCTGGGCCTTAACCAAAGTGCTACGCGCACCCCACCCTGCTTGGCCCATCCTGAAATCAACTAGGCGTGGTTTCTATTGGTTCCCCCCCCTCTCATTTTAATTCCAATTGTGTTTTTAATTCATTTTAATTTTTCATTCACTTTAAAAATTCATAATAAATTCATAAAAAATCATTTTCAATTCATTCTTTTTACATCATTTTCATTAAAATGTCTAGAAAATTTTCATTAAATAAAATTGCATTTTTATTTTTATTTCATATTTTTTCCATATTTTCTAAATAAATGTCATTTTAAATAGCTTCATTTCATGCATGATTTTGCTAATTTTTGTTCTATTAGATGCTTTAATATTTTTTGACCATTCTTTTTAGGGTGTTTAGATTAGATATTGAACTTGTAGATTCAATTTAGTTCCCATTTTTTAGGAATTAATTTTAGGTGCTTAATGTAGGCTTGAACATCATGTACAAATTAGGGTTTTTAGGTGATGACTTAAGAAGTTTGATTCTTTCCCTTAGGACTTAGGGTTTGAATAGATTAGTTATGGGACTATAGGGGCTATGGGTAGTTATTAGATCCCCTTAGAAAAAGTCAGGATTCCCCTACTGCTATTAATACTGTCTGTATATCTGATTGACTGGTGTGGTGTGCCCTCTGGGGATTATTGTTTGCTTGCTTGGGTATTGGGGTTGTCTGGGGACTTGGGAGAGCTGAAGACTTGAGGAGATGAAGACCATTGGAGATCCAGAGATTGAAGATCAACTGCCAGAGTTGGAGAGGAGGTTCTTGCTAGCAGATGCTGAGGAGACTAGGGTTTAGGAGCTAGGCAGAGCTCTAGATTAGAGAGCTTGTTTCTCAAACATGGAATGCCTTGTCTGCATCCATTCTTTCTCTATGATTCAAAGTCTCTTTCAAACATCCACCTCCTTCCTTTGGAAGGATCAGTGAATATATTTGAAAGATAGAACTTTTGAGAGGAAACTTTCTGTTTAATGTTAGCAGTTGATGAACCACCCTTGGTAGGTAATTAACTGTCTAACATTTATTCAATTCACTCTTGTGACTGGTCCCTCATCCTGGAGGTTTGAGCATGAAGAAAAGCCCTTGCAGATAGAAGACTGATGATCAAAGCCCTTGCCTGAAGGCCATGAAGATGGAGATTGATGCTTGTTGAAGCCTGTAACTGATGGGAGATTACTTGAGGCCAGATGTTGATTCAGAGCTGCTGATGCTGTTGTATTTCATTGCTGATGTATTGTTTGGATTTTCCTGGTTGTATTGTTTGCTGTTTACCCTGCTGGGTTGAAAGTGAAGCCTGTTCACTTTTGCCTATTGTCTTCTAGGTTCGAGGTTGAGTGGGACTCCCTTGCCTCGCTTGTACTGTTGCGTTCATGCATTTTACTGTTTTACTATATATATCTGTTATTGTTTCTGTTTCTGCCTATCCCGTAGGATCTCTGTTTCTCTCTGTGCAAGAGAGGAACATGATAGACACTAGGTCTTAACCCATGCATGATAACATTAGGTTAGTTTGTTTCCCTTCGCAACCATAGGTTAGAGTTCTATCTCTTCTTCCTCAAAACAAACAGAAAAATACATAAAGATTTCAAACACAATAAAAGACACTTCTTCCGTAAAAGAATGTGAACTCATCAAAACGTCACTTTTGTCCGCTTGGACCGCTAATCAGAAAACCTTTTTTTCAGAAAGAATAAAATCAACCAAGACAAGCTTGTGTCTTCCGTAGCCCGAACTACGTTTGCTCTGATCTTCCATGCTGTGTGGAAGTACGTAGGCATAGGATGCGATATCCTAGCGAGCAACCTTCCCCTCCTTTCCCGTAGGTAGGCGAACTACGTTGACTCTGATTTCTCGTTCCAAGCGGGAATACGTAGGCATAAAGTGCGATACTTTGCCGAGTCATTTTTTATTTTTATTTTATTTTCTTTTAACCCCAGACCTTTAGCGTAGATAGAATAACAATCCATACCCGAAAACAAGCGTGGATCCCGTCGAGTACGACGGACGTGAGGGGTGCTAATACCTTCCCCTTGCGTAACCGACTCCCGAACCCAGGTTTTGGTTGCGACGACCACACCTTTCCCGTCTTTGCGAGGTTTACTCTGAGCGTTCCCTTTCCCTCCCGTGGGATAAATAACGCACGGTGGCGACTCTTCTGTCAGCCGGCGCCGATTTTCGCAGTAGCGACAATGTGGGGTTCATCATTTGGCATGTGGGTAACGATATGAGGATATGTCAAGAAGAAATCAAGAGAAATCAAGGAGAAGAGGAGTTTCTAAATTAGGGTTTCTGTGTAAAATCCCCTAGTTTAGGTCAAATTTCCAAGCAAGATAAGTAAAAATGCAAGCTTCAAATGGATCCTTGGCCAACATAAAACTTGTAGAGGATCTAAAGACCTTTAATTTGAGTGGTGGAAGACATTAAGGAGATTTATAGAACTCAAGTTATGGTCCTTGCAAGTTACAGGTCATCTGAGGTATCTGAAATTTTTTCTGTGAAAGTGACTTGACTTCCAAGCAATTTTTACCCCTCAAGGAGATTTCAAATGAATTTCTGGTCAACATAATAATTGTTCCTCATTGTCTTAGATTTCTATAATGGTATGGTATGCCTTCATATTATTTGTGGAACTCTACTTATGGTCTTGGCAAGCAAAGGGTATTTTGGTCATCTGAGAATTACAGGTCATTTCAAGCCTATGCCCAAAACTCATACAAGGAAGCTTCAAATGAAAAACTTCACAACATTAAACTTGTTCCAAATGACATTTTGAGTCTAGAAAGGTGACCATGAAAGATTGGAAAGATTCATAGCACAAGGTTTCAAAATTGGTGGATTTAATGAATAAAAATGACCTAAAAATTGAGATTTTTCATAATTTGGCCAAATGAGGGGAAATTATAGGTCATTTTGATTGGAAAAATCATTTTGAGAACATTGGCAAAAGTGGAATTTTGAGTTTGGTTCAAGTTTTGAAAGATATGCATGGTTACTTACACATGAAGTTACATAATCCAAATCCAAGGGAAATTATACATGGGAAGTTTCTCCAAGGTTCTAGGGCTTTCTAAACTCATGTATATATTGATATGAAAAGCTTCATGCCATGGTTGGTGAATCACATTGCTCATAACACCAAGTTTCACACATTTTCTCCAACTTGCAAAAGCTTTTCAAACTACCTCAAATCTTCACCAATTTTCACAATTCTTGATCTAATCTTCATCACCATCATTCATAGATCATAATTCACACAAGCATTTGGTAGAATTGAGGAGGATTCGTGCCATACACTTCCATCATCCAAGAATCAAGAAGATTGGAATTGTGAGATTCAAAGCATTGGAGCAAGATTTGTTGCATACAGAATTCAAGAACAAGGTCCCTGATCAATTTCCACTCATTGCAAGCATTGGATCAAGAGGTTTTAGCATCTGTTTTCACCATCACACCAGGTTGGTATCTTCATTCGAATTGCATGATTTGGTTAGAATTATGGAGATTTGTTAGCATAAGAATGTTAGGATAGGCTAGATGACTGGTTTTGGTGAGTTTGAAGAGATTCCATGAAGGTTGTTAATGGTGTGCACAAACTGTTAAGGCTTGTAACTCATGATTCAGTGCACGATGATCTTAGGTTATTAGCTCATAATGATCAGTGTGAGATGTAGATAATGTTAGGATAGAATTGAGCAAGCATTGGGAGATTTGATGTCAGGTGATCATGGTGGATTCCAACTGTTATGCGTATCGGGTTCCATTGTTGGTTGAGTTTTAGAGGAAGTTATGGTTATGGTTGCATAGAGGGAAGAAATTAGAGTAATTTTGCTTTTGGAATCATGTGATTTTATGGTGCATGGAGGGAGAACAGAGCACTTGAAGATGCAAGCATGGTTAGGGTTATCATGGCTTAGGGTTTGCTGGAGGTTGAAGACGATCAGGGAGCCACACGATCAGGCGTTGAACTTTGACTGGGGATTGGAACCAACGGCCACGATTGAGGAAGAAAAACGGAGGGAGATTCAAATGCCTATACGCACCGTTTCACTAATGGTTTCAGATTGGGCTCAGGCAATTGTTGATATACACACCCCACGAACCAAGGCCCATTCCCATTTCAACTGAAATAATTGCTTTCTGCACCGTTTGGTTTTTTTAATTTTTATTATCATTTTCTGATGCATATGGGCCCAGACGCGCTTGCTATGCGCGCCCCCCAGTCTGGGCCCAGTTTGATATTTTAACTAGTTTCATTTACTTGTTGCACCCCTTCCATTTAATTTCCATCTTATTTTCTTTCAAATTTTTTACTTTCTTTAAAAATTCATAAAAAATAGAAAAATGCATGATTTTCATTGGTTGTTTTTTTTACATTATTCATAATTTTGTCAAGAAAAATATCATACAAAAAAATTCCAATTTCATTTTATTTTAATATTTTTGGCATATTTTTCTTTTAAATAGGTGTAAATATCATTTTGTTTGATACATGAATTTGTTAATTTTAGTTTGAATAGATGCTTCAATATTTTTAATCCATTCTTTTTAGGTTGGTTAGTCTAGACATTTATCTTGTATATAAAATTTAGTTCATATTTTTAGGACTTAATTTTAGGTGATTTGATTAGATGTGAATAACATGAACAAAATTAGGGTTTAGGAGATAACATAGGTGAATTAGTTCATTTCCCTTAGGAGTTAGAAATTGAATTTTTGTGGTATGGGACTATAGGGATTATGGGTAGTTATTAGATCCTTTAGAGAATATTAGGATTCCCCTACTGCTATTAGTATACTGTCTATATTTGCTTGACTGGTGTGGTGTGCCCTCTATGGGGATTATGATTTGTCTGTGTGGGTATTGGGTTTGCTTGGGGATTGGGAGAGTTGAAGACTTGTGATGATGAAGCCATTGGAGATCCAGAGATTGAAGACCAACTTCCAGAGTTGATGAGGAGATTCTTTGCTGGCAGCTGTTGAGGAGTCTAGGGTTTAGGAGCTAGGCAGAGCTCTAGATTAGAAAGCTTGTTTCTCAAACATGGAATGCCTTGTCTGCATCCATTCTTTCTATATGATTCAAAGTCTCTTTCAAATATCCACCTCCTTCCTTTGGAAGGATCAGTGAATGTATTTGAAAGATAGAACTTTTGAGAGAAAATTGTCTGTATAATGTTAACAGTTAATGAACCACCCTTGGTAGGTAATTGACTGTCTAACATTCATTCACTTCATCTGATTGACTGATGTTCATCCTGGAGATTAGAGACTTGAAGAAAAGCCATTGCAGATGGAAGACTGATAATCAAGACCTTGCTTGAAGGCTGTGGAGATGGAGATTGATGCTTGCTGAAGCTTGTAGCTGTTCGGAGAGGACTTGAAGATAGATGTTGATGCAGAGCTGTTGTGGCTGTTTATTTTTCCTGCTGTTATTCATTTCTGATGTATTGATTGGTTTTCCCTGGCTGTATTGTTTGCTGTTTAACCTGTTGGGTTGAAAGTGAATCCTGTTCACTTTTGCCTATTGTTTTCTAGGTTCGAGGTTGAGTGGGACTCCCTTGCCTCGCTTGTATTGTTGCATTCATGCATTTTACCGTTTTACTGTATATATTTGCTATTGTTTCTGTTTCCGTCTATTCCCTTAGGATCTCTGTTTCTCTCTGTGCAAGAGAGGAACATGATAGACATTAGGTCTTAACCCATGCATGATAACACTAGGTTAGTTTGATTCCCTTTTCAACCGTAGGTTAGAGTTCTGTCTCTTCTTCCTTAAAACAAACAGAAAAACACAAATAAAGATTTGAACACAATAAAAGACACTTCTTCCGTAAAAGAATGTGAACTCATCAAAACGTCATTTTGTCCGCTTGGACTGTTAATCAGAAAAACCTTTTTCAGAAGGGATAAAATCAATCAAGACAGACTTGTGTCGTACGTGGCCCGAACTACGTTTGCTCTGATCTTTCATACCAGATGAAAGTACGTAGGCATAGGATGCGATATCCTAGCGAGCAACCTTCCCCTCCTTTCCTGTAGGTAGGCGAACTACGTTGACTCTGATTTCTCGTTCCAGACGGGAATACGTAGGCATAAAGTGCGATACTTTGCCGAGTCATTTCATTTTCTTTTCTTTTTAACCCTGACCTTTAGAGTAGATAGAATAACAATCCATACCCGAAAACAAGCGTGGATCCCGTCGAGTACGACGGACGTGAGGGGTGCTAATACCTTCCCCTTGCGTAACCGACTCCCGAATCCAGGTTTTGGTTGCGATGACCATACCTTTCCCATTTTTGCGAGGTTTACTTCGAGCGTTTCCTTTCCCTCCTGTGGGATAAATAACGCACGGTGGCGACTCTTCTGTTCAGCCGGCGCCGATTTTCGCAGTAGCGACAGCTGACGACTCTGCTGGGGACCCAACGTCCCCTGGCTTCTAAGGACTGCGATAGTTCCTTATGCATTTGGGATCCAACGTCCCTTAAGAGAGTCAATCCTAACGCTTGTTTTCCCGTCGAGGATTTTGTATGGATTTATATTTCTGACCTTTATTTTCAGCATTATATATATTGATTATTATTGCTGTATTGGGGTGTGATGGGTGGTTCTATGATTGAGAGATAAGCCGGACCTGGGCTTGAGTGCACCTAGAATTAGAGTAGAAAGTAGTGGGCGCGTGCCGGCTTTGCTTGCATTAGTGTCTCATGAAATCTACACTCGGACGAGGTTCTTCTGGTTGGCTTCTTTTTCTATCCTTTGGGTCGAAGGGGTTGTTGGTCAGCTAAATTGTCGACTCCGGGAACCGATCATTTGGAAGTTGGCTAAGTGAGGCCTCTTCAGGATTTGATGATGCCACTCCTTCTGGGAATCGTATCATCAACCCTGAAAGTCTGTGACACCGACGACCGCATAGGATGCCATACTTTTGTCAGTTACTAGGACATCCACCTGTGAGAGGGTTTGGGGTTATGCAGGTAACTAGACTTTCAGACTACCGGTTTGCTTCTTGATCTGAGATCCTGGATATTTATGGAGAGTTCTGAGGTCTATCAGAGACCAGTTGGAGATATGATTTGAGGTCTGTCAGAGACCAGTTGGAGGTATGATCTGAGGTCTACCAGAGACCAGTTGGAGTTATGGTTTGGGGTCTGTCAGAGACCAGCGTTGGAGCTTTGTTCTGGGTCTATCTGAGGCCAGGGTTTGAGGACTTCTAGAGAGTCTATCTGAGACTTCTTGATATGGTTCAGGCTATTCAGCTATGGCAGTTGGTCCCTGTTGCATGTTACTTGCATTGCATTGTTTGCATACCCATTATCATTGCATCCCATTAACGTGTGTCTGTGCTGCAGGTGCATTTGCATATCCCCCGGTTCTAGTGCCCGGACTTCTGAGTATTGATCATGGCTGGATTGAGGAAGACAGTTGCGTATAAGCTGCCTACACCTGATATTACTCCTTTGCTTGGTCTGATATCTCTTGCTGATGAGGAAGTGAGGAGAAGCTTCAGAATGAGTCATGGGAGATTACTGAGATTAGTCTGCAAGCCCACTGCTGATGAGATGAACGGGCTGTACACCTTGATGCAATTCTACGATCCTGCATTGAGATGTTTTACGTTTGCTAACTTCATTCTAGGGCCTACCATTGAGGAGTATGTGGAATTTACTAAGCTGCCAGTGCAGAGCAAGGTTCCCTTTATTCACTCTGCTGCTGAGCCTAAGTTGGAGGACTTAGCTAAAGCCTTGCACATGAACGCTGCAGAACTGTTAGTGACTTCTTGGCTTGGGGTTTCAGGTTTCTCTCTTGATTTTCTGGTTGGCAAGGCTCAGGAGTATGCCAAGAGCGGATATTGGGTGGTTTTCAATGCTATTTTGGCTCTATGCATCTATGGAATTGTGTTGTTTCCCAACTTGCCCAATTTCGTAGACTTGGACGCTTTCCATATGTTTGCGGCTGGCAATCCAGTGCCCACGTTGATCGGAGACTTCTACCACTCATTGCACTACAAGAATGAAAACAGAAGGGGAAAGGTTGTGTATTGCTGTACGCCTTTGTTGAATATGTGGTTTAAGAGCCACCTTCCCCTGAAGGGATCTTTTGTGGAGAGTGCAACCACGGCTAGCTGGTCAGAGCGCCTGATGAGGCTATCTTCCGAAGACGTTGAGTGGTTTGATCGAGACCTGCTAGGGTCTGAGCTTATATTCAGTTGTTCTGGGTACCCTAATGTCCCGCTGATAGGAAGAAAAGGGTGTATCAATTACAACCCTTCTCTGTTCGTTCGCCAGTTCGGATATATGCTGAAGAACCCACCAAAGGAGGAAGAAGTACAGGAATCTCTGTACTTCACCGGGGATTTGAGTGGAGAGTTGTTAGCCAAGCTGCAGCATGCCTGGACGCGTATTAACCGAAGAGGGAAGCCGCTGTTAGGGAAGAATGACTGTCAGGCTTATGCACCCTACAGAGTGTGGATCCAGGAAAGAGCAAGTCAGTTGCGGATGCCATTTCCAGATGCACCAGTCCTTGTTCCTGTTCCGGTAGCAGAGCCAACTACTGTTTCTAGGGAGGCCTACGAGCAAGTTGTGAAAGAAAAAGAAGCCTTGATGAAGATCAATGAAGGGTTAGAGCAAGAGCTAGCCCAGATACGCAGTGAGAAAAACAAGGTCGTGCATGCTTTCCAATAGCAGATCGAGCTAGTGAACAGACTAGGGGCTGAGTTGACTGAAGAGAGGAAGAAGCGCGAACGTCTGGGGCAAGAGTTCAGAAGCTCCCATGACATGCTGGAATCAAAAAAGAAAGCGCTCGACGCCGCACACCGATAAATCTCTTCTTGCAATAAGACTTGGAATGCTACGCTCACCAACAATAAGAAGAGGGAAGATAAGTTGAAGCAGCAAATTTCCGACCTCGAAGAGCAGTTGAAAGCTAGCATCAAGAAGTATGAAGAAGAAGTGATGACCCGGTATAGTCTCCAGAATGCACTGAACAAGGCCATCAAAGGCAGGGACGAAGCCGTGTCTCAGAAGCGGAAGCTAGAGGATCGCTTCGGTGAAGGGGCATGGGAGGAAACTGCTGGAGACGTGCGACGTGTTCTCAAGAGAAGAAACCAACTTGTTGAAGGGCTGCTCACCCGACCAGGTCATCCAGAGACCAAGAAGTTGCTAGAAGAGTATCAGGCTTATGGGAGTACTTGATCACTTCATGTATTAACTTGTATGCTTTATTTGCATAATGCTGACCATCACCAGGATTGTTGGTTGAGGTCATGCCTTTCTTTGTACTCAGTGATATTGTATTCTTGGCTTATTGGATTTCTTTGCAATATATGAGGCTTTCTGTGATTCAGCGCCGATCTTTATATTGCTAGCACCGTCACTGCACTGGCACCTTCGCACTAGAATCGGGGAATGCCTTTCCCTAATGCACAGACACACATTGCATTGCATTCATATTCATATTGCATTACAGGTAATCACTGGATGGTATCTTACTCCCTGCTCTGCACCAGGTATTTTCAGGATTGCAGATCAGCGCCCGCACAGATATTCCACTCGCACCAACTGTCGAAGAATCATGGATCAAATGCAGAACGAGATGCAAGATATGCGCGAGAAGCTAGCACTCTTCATGCAGACCATGGAGACTATTGCAAAAGGTCAGGAGAATTTGCAAGCCATGGTGCAGCCTCTGTTGGTCAGAAACGATGGGCACGGTAATGAGGATCATCAGTCTGTGCGAGTCGACACTGTTCATGGGGATGGCACTCCCACGCCAGTGGCTCCACCTGTAGTCAACATACCTGCTGTTAATGTCAACAACGCTACCGCTGCTGGGAACGGTAACATCGGAGTTGGAAACGAGACTGCTGTCCATAACGTTAGGCTTGGTGATATCAACTTGGGTGATAATATGGGAGGCAACGGCTTCGGTAATGCTGGATTCGGGTTCAATGATCAGGGATTCGATAATGCTGGGAAATATGGTTTCAATGCTCAAGGCTTTGGGCAGGACGGTTTTGGTGTGACCAATCAGGGTTACGGAGGTTTCGGAAATGTAAACGGCGCTGGGTTAATGACTTTTGGACCTGCTGGAATTGCTCCGGGATACGGCAACAGAGGGCGAGGCCCGGTGATGAATCAGATCAGAGCTGGCCGTAACAACGGATACGATGGGTATGGAGCTGGGAATGGCAACTGGCAGGAAGATCAGCAAGAGGATGCCTTCTCCGGTGGAGGTTTCGAGGGACCGATGGATGACTCCCAGAAGATCAGAATGCTAGAAGAGCAGATGAGGGGGGGTCCTGAACCAAAGTGCTGTGGGCTTAGACATGTCAGCAATGGGTCTGGTACCTGGCTTGAGGGTGCCAATCAAATTCAAAGCTCCTACGTTTGATAAGTATAAAGGGAACACTTGTCCGAAAGTGCACGTGCGGGCTTATTACAGAAAGATGTCTGCGTATTCGACTGATGAGAGAATGCTAATGCATTTCTTTCAAGATAGCTTGTCAGGTCCTTCCCTAGAGTGGTATATGGGATTGGAGCCAACTAATATAAAGACATGGAAGCAACTGGCAGAGGCATTTGTAGCTCACTACAAATACAACAGCGACTTGGCGCCCAATCGGGTCCAATTGACAGGGCTGTCTCAGAAGAAGGGTGAGAGCTTTAAAGAGTATGCGCAAAGATGGCGCGACATGGCTGCCAGGGTCCGTCCTCCTCTAGAAGACAAGGAAATGAATGACATGTTCATCGGAACATTCACAGGCATGTTTTATGACAAGTTGTTTCACACATCTTTGGCCAGTTTCTCAGACTTAATTCTGATGGGAGAAAAGATCGAAAACAACATTAAACAAGGAAGATTCCAAGCTGAGGAATCAACTGCATCTGGCAGTAACAGGAAGGCTTTTGGTGGGCGCCGTCAGGGCGAGGCAAGCGCAGTGTTTGGAGGCAGAGGCAGAGGCCGAGGCAGAGGTCGAAATCAGTATCATCAGCCGTAGCAGGTGGCGAGTGTTACTATTCCGTTCCAGCAACAACCATTTCAACAACAACAACCGTTTCAGCAGCAGCCAATGCAACAACAACAGCAGCAGCAGCAGCAGCAACCGCAGCAGGGGGCACAGCCTACTCAGCGAAGATTCCAGGGTGGTAAGCCAAGGAGAGTGTTTGAAAAGCCGCCCTCCACGTATGCTGATTTGTTACAGACATTGTTAGGGTTGAATTTGGTAGAGAAGAGAACTCTGGCACCGATAACGGGAACTCCTCCGTATGGTTATGATGCAAGCAGGCACTGTGAGTTCCACTCTGGGGCTCCGGGCCACGATGTAGAGGGTTGCCATGCTTTTAAGCATGTTGTGCAGGATCTTTTGGACAATAAGGCTATAAATTTCGGAACGGCAGGTCCGAATATAGTGCAGAAGCCCATGCCTAATCATGGGGCAAACGCCATTCTGACTGAGGAAGGTTTGAATTTGATTATGACTGTGGATGATCTAAAGACGCCGCTGAGCGAGATAAAAAGCAGATTATTGCAGGGGGGTGTCTATCCTGGATGTGACGAGTACTGCTTAGAATGCTGGACCCTAGTTGGGGGGTGTGATGACTTAAAGAAAGGTATCCAGGCTTTAATTGATGACGGCACATTGCAGTTTGACCGAGCAGCAATTGAAGAGCCTGCAGGGGCAGTAGCAGATAATCAGAGTGATGTGGCCACTGTAACGATTCCTCGAAAGACAATCACTATAACCGCACCGGTTCAGCGACCGCCAATTACTATCACTAGAGTCGGACCAATCCCGTACGAAAGCACAAAGGCAGTCCCATGGTCATATGGGTTGGAAGTGTACTGTGACGGAATAAAGATCGATGTTAACAAGCAGCCAGACGAGACTGTGGACAACGTTGTTGGTTCAGGAGGTATGACAAGGAGTGGTAGGATCTTCATCTCGCCTGAGGTCGAGGCCGAAAGACTGGCAAAGGGGAAAGGAAAGATGGTTGAGAATGTCCCAGTGCAGGCAAGCGAAAAAGCATCGGCATCGAAAGATGTAGAAGAGTTCATGCGCTTGATTCGAAAAAGTGATTATAAGATTGTGGAGCATCTGCAACAGACGCCGTCCAAGATATCTATACTGTCGTTGCTATTATGCTCAGAAGCTCACAGAAATGCCTTGTTGAAAGTCCTGGATACTTCCTTCGTACCCCAAGACGTCTCCGTGAATCAGCTGGAAGGAGTGTTGGCACATGTAAATGCAGGCCATAGCTTGGGCTTTACTGACTTTGATTTGACCCCGAAAGGGAGAGATCATAATATGGCGTTGCACGTATCTGTCGAGTGTAGAGGATCAGTCATGTCGCATGTATTAGTCGACACCGGATCATCCTTAAATGTGCTGCCCAAGAAAGCGATGATGAAGCTAGATGTCAGAGGAATCCTGTGCACACCCAGTGACTTGGTAGTCAGGGCATTCGATGGCACGCGGAGAACAGTTTTTGGATCGATAACATTGCCTCTGCAGGTGGGGCCGGAGGTGTTTGCAACTGAGTTTTATATCATGGACATCCAGCCTGCATATAGCTGCCTGCTCAGAAGACCTTGGATTCATGGGGCTGGGGCAGTCACGTCTACCCTGCATCAGAAGTTGAAATATATGGTCGGAGACAGCGTGGTTACTGTGTGCGGCGAAGAAGACATCCTGGTCAGCCATCTGTCGTCATTTAAGTATGTGGAGGTCGATGGAGAGATTCACGAAACACCCTGCCAGGCATTCGAAGGGCTGCGTATCAAAGACAAAGGTCCCGGGCCGAGCAAAGTGTCGGAGATAGCCGTCTCGTCGTATAAAGAAGCCCAAGCTCTTGTAGAGGCTGGTGAGACCAAGGGCTGGGGCAAAGTGCTGGACATTCCTGTGAAGATGGACCGGTTTGGACTGGGGTACCAACCGTCGTCATTAACTCCTGCTGTGGGGGCACCCCGTTTCAGAGGGCCAATAACCATCTCTGCCAGTGGAGTATGTCATGAGACCATCAACGCTGCTTCGGAGTCTGACGAAGGAGACAGCGACTGTGATATGGATGCCTGAATTCAGCCAAGCACACCAGGACAGGGACTGTGCAACTGGTCTATTCAGGAGCTTGTTCCTGTGACTCTTAAACAGTAAAGCTTTTTGTTTTTAATTGTTGAACAATCTGGTGTCTCGCCCGGGGCATCATGATTTGCTTAGGGCGGTGCTGTTATGAACATTGCGTGTTTATCATTAAATAAATGGCATTTTTTCATGTGCAAATATTGCGATCCCTGTTTTTTCTTGTTTTGTATTTTTCAATAAAATGGCAACGTGGTTATTCGCTTTATACGCATTTTGAAGCATTTAACCATTCTTTTTGCAGGATAACATTTTCAGATGGCATCCTTGAACCACCTATGACTCGCCCCGACTTTGAACACCCGGTATTTCAGGCCGAAGAAGAGGTTGTCGAAGATAGTGACGTTCCTGAAGAACTGTCTTGGTTGGTGAAACAAGAGGAAAGAGTCATTCTGCCTCACGAAGAGGTCATCGAAATTATCAACTTGGGGTCGGAAGGGGTTGAAAAGAATATTCGTATCGGAGCCGCGCTGCAGAGCGATATCAAGCGAAGACTGGTTGAAATGCTCCGAGAGTATAATGATGTGTTCGCTTGGTCATATGAAGATATGCCAGGGCTCGATACAGATATGGTTGTGCACCGTCTGCCACTGAAAGAAGAATGCCCGCCGGTCAAGCAAAAGCTTCGCAGAACTCGACCAGATATGGCAGTGAAGATCAAAGAGGAAGTTCAAAAACAGTGGGATGCTGGTTTCCTGGCTGTGACGAAATATCCCTCATGGGTCGCTAACATCGTACCAGTGCCAAAGAAAGATGGCAAGGTTCGAATGTGTGTGGATTATAGGGATTTGAACAAGGCGAGCCCAAAGGATGATTTTCCACTTCCTCATATCGATGTGCTAGTTGATAATACTACTCAATACTCCGTATTCTCCTTCATGGATGGCTTCTCAGGCTATAATCAGATTAAAATGGCGCCAGAGGACATGGAGAAGACTACTTTCATAACGCCTTGGGGAACATTTTGTTACAAAGTGATGCCCTTCGGGTTGAAGAATGTTGGGGCAACGTATCAGCGTGCAATGACGACTCTTTTCCATGATATGATACATAAAGAGATCGAAGTTTATGTTGACGATATGATTGCCAAATCCCAGACGGAGGAAGAGCATCTGGTGAATCTGCTGAAGTTATTTAAAAGGCTTAGGAAGTTCAGGATGAGATTGAACCCTAACAAATGCACCTTCGGGGTGAGATCGGGTAAACTGCTGGGGTTTATCGTAAGCGAAAGAGGAATAGAGGTCGATCCTGCTAAAATAAAAGCAATTCAAGAGATGCCGACGCCTAAAACAGAGAAAGAGGTGCGCGGGTTTTTAGGGAGGCTGAACTATATCGCTCGGTTCATATCTCACCTAACTGCCACGTGTGAACCATTATTCAAGCTGTTGAAGAAAGATCAAGCTGTAACGTGGAACGAAAATTGTCAAAAGGCGTTCGATAAAATAAAGCAGTATTTGCAGGAGCCTCCTATTTTGATACCCCCAGTGGCAGGGAGACCCTTGATTATGTATTTGACAGTTCTTGAGGGAAGCATGGGTTGTGTTCTCGGTCAACACGACGAGACTGGACGTAAAGAGCATGCGATCTATTACTTGAGTAAGAAATTTACAGATTGTGAATCTCGATATTCAATGCTGGAGAAAACTTGTTGCGCGCTAGCCTGGGCCGCCAAGCGTCTGAGGCAATACATGCTGAATCATACAACCATGCTCATCTCGAAGATGGACCCTATCAAATATGTATTCGAAAAGCAGGCGTTATCAGGGAGAATTGCCCGTTGGCAAATGGTCTTGACTGAATATGACATCCAATACGTCTCGCAAAAGGCTATAAAGGGGAGTGTGTTGTCTGAGTACTTGGCGGAGCAGCCTATTGAAGATTACCAATCTATGAGGTTTGATTTTCCTAACGAGGATATCATGTACCTAAAGATGAAAGATTGCGAAGAGCCATTGCCAGACGAAGGACCAGAATTGGGTTCCAAGTGGAAGATGATTTTTGACGGAGCTGTAAACGCTTACGGTAGCGGAATAGGGGCAATCATCACTACTCCACACGGGTCGCACATCCCGTTCACTGCTCGATTGACCTTTGCAGTTACCAATAATGAGGCCGAATACGAAGCTTGTATAATGGGGCTTGAGGAGGCCATTGATTTGCGAATCAAAAATTTGGACGTATACGGAGACTCAGCTCTGGTGGTGAATCAGATAAAAGGGGAATGGGAGACACGTCAGCCCAACTTGATACATTACATGAACTATGCAAGGAGATTGTTTCCTTTCTTTGACAAAGTTGAATTGCATCATGTACCGCGGGCAGAGAATCAAATGGCTGACGCCCTTGCCACTTTGTCTTCCATGTACAAAGTCAACTTCTGGAACGAGGCTCCCAGAATTATCATCTCTCGACTTGACAGGCCTGCCTTCGTATTTTCTATTGATGAGGCGTCTGACGATAAACCGTGGTATTTTGATATCCTTAATTTCCTGAAGAATAAAGAGTATCCGGCTGGGGCATCCAGTCAAGATCAGAAGACTCTCAGGAGATTAGCGGGGAATTTCTATTTGAATCCGGATGGGGTCTTATACAGAAGAAACCACGACTTGGTGCTGTTACGTTGCGTATATGAAAGAGAGGCAAAGCTGCTCATGGAGGAAATACATGAAGGTACATTTGGTACGCATGCTGGTGGGCATGCTATGACGAGAAAGCTGCTGCGGGCAGGTTACTTTTGGCTGACTATGGAAACTGATTGTTTCAAGTTTGCGAGGAAGTGCCACAAGTGCCAAATCTATGCGGATAAGATCCATGTGCCTCCGAGTCCTCTGAATGTGATGTCATCGCCATAGCCATTCTCGATGTGGGGAATCGATATGATTGGAAAGATCGAGCCAACAGCTTCCAACGGACACCGGTTCATTCTAGTAGCAATCGATTATTTCACCAAGTGGGTGGAAGCGGCGTCATATGCAAATGTAACTAAGCAGGTGGTGGTCAGATTCATCAAGAGAGATATCATTTGCCGATATGGGATCCCCGAACGGATAATCACTGATAACGGTTCAAACCTGAACAACAAAATGATGAAGGAGCTCTGTCAGAATTTCAAGATCGAACATCACAACTCCTCCCCTTACCGACCCAAGATGAATGGCGCTGTTGAAGCGGCCAATAAGAATATCAAGAAGATCGTTCAGAAGATGGTGGTGACCTATAAGGATTGGCATGATATGCTACCTTTTTCTTTGCACGGTTATCGTACGACGGTGCGCACATCAACCGGGGCAACCCCGTTCTCGTTAGTATACGGAATGGAAGCAGTACTACCATTGGAAGTTGAGATCCCTTCTCTGAGGGTATTGTGAGATGTTCAACTAGATGAGGCAGAATGGGTGAAAGACAGGTTGAACCAGCTGAGTTTGATGGATGAGAAGAGGCTAGCTTCTCTAGCATACGGTCGTTTGTACCAGAGCCGAATGAAGAAAGCATATGATAAGAAGATACATCCGCGGAGCTTTCAGACGGGCGACCTTGTGCTGAAAAGGATTCTCCCGCCGCAGGCAGATCACAGGGGCAAGTGGACCCCCAACTACGAAGGGCCATATGTCGTCAGAAAAGTCTTTTCAGGAGGAGCGTTATTGTTGTCCACCATGGACGGTGAAGACTTCACGTCACCTGTGAATTCGGACGCAGTTAAAAAATACTTTGCTTAAAATTGACCCGCTGGACAGAAAAAGAGAGTCCAGGCAAAAATGGGGCATCCTGGCGAACAAAAAACAGAATGAAAGGTTCGGGCAAAAGTTAGGGATAAAATTGAAAAAATGTACACCCGCGAAGTTGAAAACCTACACTGGGCGGCTTCGGCAAAAAAGGGTATCCCGGTGAACTGAAAACCCGTAAAGGGCGGTTCACGCAAAAGTTTGATATTGCAGTTAGCATCAGCGCGGGAGAATATACTCGAGGGGTCGATTATCAGATACAATCTCTTCGGAAGTGTGATACCGGGAAAGCATTAGAGTCGGACGAGTCATAGGAGGATCAGTTCGTGATGTTCGTCCGCATCCCGTTGCCGACATGTGTACAAACTTAATTTGTCAATAATATTTATGCTGCTTGTGCATACTTGTATATTTGCTTTGCGTAGCTTCCTCTTTTCAGGAGTTACATCCCGTGTACAAAACTCCGCCCATTCAGGGGCCCAATCAATAAAATATGTTATGCAGTATTTGATGCTGGTTCTTTACTGTTTTGTGCATGATAAAACGCCTTGGTTGGATGAAACTAGCATGTGCATAACGTCACTGGCCCTTGCCAACAATTGCTAAAACTTTGAATTAACTGAAAATGATGTCACTAACCTGAATAGATTTGGTTGCATAGGCTTGTCTTGTCTTGTTTGTGTTGCTGCAGGTTTCATAGCCGTACGAGGAAGATGATCAAAAGATTGCAGTAATGAAAGACTCGATCCCCATGCAGGTCGTGTTTCCGAGGCGAAGAAGGATCAAATTCCCCAGCTAGTCGTAGCTTATCCAAAGGACATTCTCCAGCAAAATCGTTTATCCTCAGCAGAATCTACGATTCCTAGATCGAAGGCTGTATTCAGACAGTGCATCTCAAGCAGAGTGGTTTAGCCGCAGAAGATTAACATTTGTGAATTGTATTCAGACAGTTTACCCTTTCCCCGCAGGGTCGTTTATTCTCCCCTGGCGGAGTCAGTTGGTCTTCCCCAAGAGAATCGTTCCATCCCCAATGGAGTTCTCTTTTCAGCAAGTGTTTTCATTCCTCCCAGTGGAACTCGAAGATTAAGACTCTCCCCGGCTGAGTTGGTTGTGAGTCCTGGCATTTATTTTGTCAGAATACCGTGTGATATCAGTTCACTCCTCAGCAGAATTCCAATCATAACAGGCGCATCTGCCATTCTCCAGCAGAGTTATATTCCCCAACAGGGCGTTACTTCAATGAGGTGATTGGTATTGAGTTCCCAATTTCCCAGCTGAGTCGACTTCATTCTTCCAGCATTTATTTTGCTGGAATAATTCTGTAGCATATGGCTATCCCCAGCGAAGTTGGTGTTGTCTTCAGCATTTATTTTGCTGAGGCAGTTTCTGTATCCCAGCAGTTCGAGTCTGCATTTGCATCGGCATATAGTGTCATATTTGCATCCACCAAATAAAAGCGTAGCATTTCCATGTCGAATGGAGCATTGCATCGTTATCAAACACATGCATGTTGAAACATAAACCAGGTTGGCTAACCGTTTGTTTCAAGTATTGTTTCTTTTGCAGGTAGAAGGAGCTCTTGCTCAATGAATCAATAAACATTCGAGGTCTCGACGTGAGACATTCAATGAAGTGTCAGCTTTGGCATTATTCCCCACAGAGTTATTTGTGAATTTCTCGTGTTTTCCCCGCCAGAGTGAGTAGGCAAAATTTCTCCTCAGAGTTGTTTGTCATCAACGGGTTTCAGGAATCAGAATTTCAGAGGCTACCGCCGGTTATCAGAACAGGCACCCAGTAGTTTGGTTTCCAAATATCCCCAGTAGAGTCCGCCTCAAAGTTGCTGTAATGTCAGTGCTAAGAAGTTTTGTGGTTTGGGATCAATGGAAGGATGAGTCCTGACGTGGACAATTTTATTGACAGGTTTTCTTTGTGCTAGAAAAGTGGGGGTCCTAACGTGGACAGATTTATTTCCTCATGGTTGATAAGAGGTGCTAGTCCTAGCATGGACAGGTTTGATTTCTCAGAATTGTTGGAATGTGGAGTCCTGACGTGGACATTTCTTCCAGGTGACGATATGTGCCAGTCCTAACGTGGACAGATTTAAGTTCTTGGAATTGATGGAATGTGAAGTCCTGACGTGGACGAAGTGGATTACCTTTCGTGTTGGTGTCCTGACGTGGACCATTTATTTCCAGCAGATAGCTTTATTCGTAATGGTGAAATGTGCGTCCTGACGTGGACAAGTTTGTAGTTCTTTGTGATGACAAGATGCGAGAGTCCTGACGCAGACAAATTTATCCTTCTTCGTGTTGTTGGCAAAGTGTGTGTCTTGACGCGGACAAGTTTTATTTCCCCAGCAAGTCGAAGACGCGCAAGTCCTGACGTGGACAGGTTCTATTACTTCAGCAGGTTGAGATGTGAGTCCTGACGTGGACAAGTCTCACTTCCCCAGTGGGTCAAAGGTGCATGAGTCCTGACGTGGACAAGTTTTATTTCCTCAGCGAGTCAAGAGGTGGGTCCTGACGTGGACAAATCAAGACGAAAAGCGTTTCCTTACGTGGAAATATTGGAGTCCTTACGTGGACAGATAAAGGAGTGTTCCTTACGTGGAATGATGTAGTCCTTACGTGGAAAAATCAAGAATAGAGTTATTCCTAACGGGGAAAAGTGGGTCCTAACATGGACGTTGTAGTCCTAACGTGGACGAATACAGAGAGGAGTTCCTTACGTGGAAAGAAGTCTATTCCTTACGTGGAAAGAGAAGTTTTAGTTCCTTACGTGGAAAGAGGTGTTCCTTACGTGGAAAAATGGGAGTCCTTACGTGGACAGATCAGAAAGAGGTATTCCTTACGTGGAAAGATTGGAGTCCTTACGTGGACAAATTAAGATAAGATTGTGATTCCTTACGTGGAACGAAAGTGGTTTCCTAACTTGGAACCGAGATATATTCCTTACGTGGAAAGATTGAGTCCTTACGTGGACAGATCGAGTTTGGATTCCTTACGTGGAAGAACGATGTATTCCTTACGTGGAAAGTTTAGTCCTGACGTGGACAGATTTAGAAGAGAAGTTGGTTTCCTTATGTGGAAAGAGATGATTCCTTACGTGGAAAAGAAGAGGTACTCCTAACGTGGAAAGATTTTATTCCTGACGTGGAAGAATTTAATCCTGACATGGACAGATGTAAAAGAGTTTATTCCTAATGTGGAAAGGTGATTCTTCACGTGGAAAGTTTAGTCCTGACGTGGACAGATTCAGAAAGAAGATGTGTTTCCTTACGTGGAAGAATTTAGTCCTGACGTGGACAGATCCAGACGAAGTTTTAGTCCTAACATGGACGGTGTTATTCCTAAACGTGGAAGAGTTTATTCCTAACGTGGACGATTTATTTCCGATGAGAGGCAGACGAGCCATCCCCAGTGAAGTTGTCGAGATTTTTCCTAACGTGGACGAGTTTAGTTGAGAGTTCTTTGTGTTGATGACACAGGCGTCCTAATGTGGACAAAGTTTTATTCTTGCAATGATAGAAGCTTTTCAGGCTGATGAAAATAATCCCCAAGCAGTGGCGCAGTTTATTTCTGCGGTTGGCAAATTTCCGGGTTCTTAGTATTCAACCGTCTCGTACCTCGAATGTCTGAAGGCTCCGGGATCTTCACCCAATCGGGTCCAAGTCGCTTGAATAGGGGCAACTGTTGCACCCTAAAATTTGCTCAACCTTATTCACTTGGTTTATGTTTCAATATCATTAGCATTTGCATATAGAGTCATGTACATAGTCTAATCATCTGCATAGCATAGCATAGCATAGCAAGCCATCCAACAGGGGACCAATCATTATTCTCATCTCCATGAGCCTATCAGGAGGTTATTATTCTAATTCAATCTCATTCAAGTCATCAGAAAGAATTGGAAAGCTAAAGAGGTCAATGGATCAAACAGTGCATCTATCTCCTAGCTGAGGGTATCTGGGGATCAGCAAAGAGGTTGTGGGATGTGGACTGAGCATGGAGAGTATGCAGACATCATAGAGGACTTATAAAGTCATTTGGAGAAGGAGACAAGTCATTGATATGATCACAAGAATTGTAATTGAAGACAGTCAACTAGGGTTTCATCTGGGGTCAACTCTAGGTCAATTGACTGATTGAAGGGCATTAAGGGCTATTGGAGAGATGTGGGGTTCATCATTTGGCATGTGGGTAAGGATATGAGGATATGTCAAGAAGAAATCAAGAGAAATCAAGGAGAAGAGGAGTTTCTAAATTAGGGTTTCTGTGTAAAATCCCTTAGTTTAGGTCAAATTTCCAAGCAAGATAAGTCAAAATGCAAGCTTCAAATGGATCCTTGGCCAACATGAAACTTGTAGAGGATCTCAAGACCTTTAATTTGAGTGGTAGAAGACATTAAGGAGATTTATATAACTCAAGTTATGGTCCTTGCAAGTTACAGGTCATCTGAGGTATCTAAAATTTTGTCTGTGAAAGTGACTTGACTTCCAAGAAATATTTACCCCTCAAGGAGATTTCAAATGAATTTCTGGTCAACATAAGAATTGTTCCTCATTGTCTTATCTTTCTAGAATGGTATGGTATGCCTTCATATGATTTGTGGAACTCTACTTATGGTCTTGGCAAGCAAAGGGTATTTTGGTCATCTGAGAATTACAGGTCATTTCAAGCCTATGCCCAAAACTCATACAAGGAAGCTTCAAATGAAAAACTTCACAACATTAAACTTGTTCCAAATGACATTTTGAGTCTATAAAGGTGACCATGAAAGATTGGAAAGATTCATAGCACAAGGTTTCAAAATTGGTGGATTTAATGAATAAAAATGACCTAAAAAATGAGATTTTTCATAATTTGGCCAAATGAGGGGAAATTATAGGTCATTTTGATTGGAAAAATCATTTTGAGAACATTGGAAAAAGTGGAATTTTGAGTTTGGTTCAAGTTTTGAAAGATATGCATGGTTACTTACACATGAAGTTACATAATCCAAATCCAAGGGAAATTATACATGGGAAGTTTCTCCAAGGTTCTAGGGCTTTCTAAACTCATGTATATATTGATATGAAAAGATTCATGCCATGGTTGGTGAATCACATTGCTCATAACACCAAGTTTCACACATTTTCTCCAACTTGCAAAAGCTTTTCAAACTACCTCAAATCTTCACCAATTTTCACAATTCTTAATCTGATCTTCATCACCATCATTCATAGATCATAATTCACACAAGCATTTGGTAGAATTGAGGAGGATTCGTGCCATACACTTCCATCATCCAAGAAGCAAGAAGATTGGAATTGTGAGATTCAAAGCATTGGAGTAAGATTTGTTGCATACAGAATTCAAGAACAAGGTCCCTGATCAATTTCCACTCATTGCAAGCATTGGATCAAGAGGTTTTAGCATCTGTTTTCACCATCACACCAGGTTGGTATCTTCATTCGAATTGCATGATTTGGTTAGAATTATGGAGATTTGTTAGCATAAGAATGTTAGGATAGGCTAGATGACTGGTTTTGGTGAGTTTGAAGAGATTCCATGAAGGTTGTTAATGGTGTGCACAAACTGTTAAGGCTTGTAACTCATGATTCAGTGCACGATGATCTTAGGTTATTAGCTCATAATGATCAGTATGAGATGTAAATAATGTTAGGATAGAATTGAGCAAGCATTGGGAGATTTAATGTCAGGTGATCATGGTGGATTCCAACTGTTATGCGTATCGGGTTCCATTGTTGGTTGAGTTTTAGAGGAAGTTATGGTTATGGTTGCGTAGAGGGAAGAAATTAGTAATTTTGCTTTTGGAATCATGTGATTTTATGGTGCATGGAGGAGAACAGAGCACTTGAAGATGCAAGCATGGTTAGGGTTTTCATGGCTTATGGTTTGCTGGAGGTTGAAGACGATCTGGGAGCCACACGATCAGGCGTTGAACTTTGACTGGGGATTGGAACCAACGGCGATTGAGGAAGAAAAACGGAGGGAGATTCAAATGCCTATACGCACCGTTTCACTAATGGTTTCAGATTGGGCTCAGGCAATTGTTGCTATACACACCCCACGAACCAAGGCCCATTCCCATTTCAACTGAAATAATTGCTTTCTGCACCGTTTGGTTTTTTTAATTTTTATTATCATTTTCTGATGCATATGGGCCCAGACGCGCTTGCTATGCGCGCCCCCCAGTCTGGGCCCAGTTTGATATTTTAACTAGTTTCATTTACTTGTTGCACCCCTTCCATTTAATTTCCATCTTATTTTATTTCAAATTTTTTACTTTCTTTAAAAATTCATAAAAAATAGAAAAATGCATGATTTTCATTGGTTGTTTTTTTTACATTATTCATAATTTTGTCAAGAAAAATATCATACAAAAAAATTCCAATTTCATTTTATTTTAATATTTTTGGCATATTTTTCTTTTAAATAGGTGTAAATATCATTTTGTTTGATACATGAATTTGTTAATTTTAGTTTGAATAGATTCTTCAATATTTTTAACCCATTCTTTTTAGGTTGGTTAGTCTAGACATTTATCTTGTATATAAAATTTAGTTCATATTTTTAGGACTTAATTTTAGGTGATTTGATTAGATGTGAATAACATGAACAAAATTAGGGTTTAGGAGATAACATAGGTGAATTAGTTCATTTCCCTTAGGAGTTAGAAATTGAATTTTTGTGGTATGGGACTATAGGGATTATGGGTAGTTATTAGATCCTTTAGAGAATATTAGGATTCCCCTACTGCTATTAGTATACTGTCTATATTTGCTTGACTGGTGTGGTGTGCCCTCTATGGGGATTATGATTTGTCTGTGTGGGTATTGGGTTTGCTTGGGGATTGGGAGAGTTGAAGACTTGTGATGATGAAGCCATTGGAGATCCAGAGATTGAAGACCAACTTCCAGAGTTGATGAGGAGATTCTTTGCTGGCAGCTGTTGAGGAGTCTAGGGTTTAGGAGCTAGGCAGAGCTCTAGATTAGAAAGCTTGCTTCTCAAACATGGAATGCCTTGTCTGCATCCATTCTTTCTCTATGATTCAAAGTCTCTTTCAAATATCCACCTCCTTACTTTGGAAGGATCAGTGAATGTATTTGAAAGATAGAACTTTTGAGAGAAAATTGTCTGTATAATGTTAACAGTTAATGAACCACCCTTGGTAGGTAATTGACTGTCTAACATTCATTCACTTCATCTGATTGACTGATGTTTATCCTGGAGATTAGAGACTTGAAGAAAAGCCATTGCAGATGGAAGACTGATAATCAAGACCTTGCTTGAAGGCTGTGGAGATGGAGATTGATGCTTGCTGAAGCTTGTAGCTGTTCGGAGAGGACTTGAAGATAGATGTTGATGCAGAGCTGCTGTGGCTGTTTATTTTTCCTGCTGTTATTCATTTCTGATGTATTGATTGGTTTTCCCTGGCTGTATTGTTTGTTGTTTAACCTGTTGGGTTGAAAGTGAATCCTGTTCACTTTTGCCTATTGTTTTCTAGGTTCGAGGTTGAGTGGGACTCCCTTGCCTCGCTTGTATTGTTGCATTCATGCATTTTACCGTTTTACTGTATATATTTGCTATTGTTTCTGTTTCCGTCTATTCCCTTAGGATCTCTGTTTCTCTCTGTGCAAGAGAGGAACATGATAGACATTAGGTCTTAACCCATGCATGATAACACTAGGTTAGTTTGATTCCCTTTTCAACCGTAGGTTAGAGTTCTGTCTCTTCTTCCTCAAAACAAACAGAAAAACACAAATAAAGATTTGAACACAATAAAAGACACTTTTCCGTAAAAGAATGTGAACTCATCAAAACGTCATTTTGTCCGCTTGGACTGTTAATCAGAAAAACCTTTTTCAGAAGGGATAAAATCAATCAAGACAGACTTGTGTCGTACGTGGCCCGAACTACGTTTGCTCTGATCTTTCATACCAGATGAAAGTACGTAGGCATAGGATGTGATATCCTAGCGAGCAACCTTCCCCTCCTTTCCCGTAGGTAGGCGAACTACGTTGACTCTGATTTCTCGTTCCAGACGGGAATACGTAGGCATAAAGTGCGATACTTTGTCGAGTCATTTCATTTTCTTTTCTTTTTAACCCTGACCTTTAGAGTAGATAGAATAACAATCCATACCCGAAAACAAGCGTGGATCCCGTCGAGTACGACGGACGTGAGGGGTGCTAATACCTTCCCCTTGCGTAACCGACTCCCGAATCCAGGTTTTGGTTGCGATGACCATACCTTTCCCGTTTTTGCAAGGTTTACTTCGAGCGTTTCCTTTCCCTCCTGTGGGATAAATAACGCACGGTGGCGACTCTTCTGTTCAGCCGGCGCCGATTTTCGCAGTAGCGACACATCCCAACTTTAGGAGCATTGTGCATGACAACTTTAGGGTCCAGTTTCCCCTTAGTCTGTGTCTTTCTCTTCTCATCTCCTAAACAATTCAAAACACTTAATAAAAGATAATTTGTATCGTACGCTACGAGCCTTAAGTACTTGAGAAATGATGGTTGGGGGCCTCCTCTCAACTGTCTAGAGTGTTTAGCGTATGCTCTTTGGGCGATATGCGACGCATTCGCTCTCAAATCATAGTTTTTAGTGCGATATGAGTTTCAAACAATAACTCAATTCACTTCTTGTCTTAAAAAACAAAACACAAAAACATCAAACTTTTTTATCCTTCGGGATCTTAATTGAAAATTATTTTCATAAAGAGAGTATCGTTAACTCTTGGTTCTACCGCAAACAGGTAACACCTAAGTCTCCAATGGTCAAGTTGCATACACCTAACTGCTAGAACTAAGGTTTAACCCTACTCGGTTTAAAACACTTGAACCAACCAGTGTTCGTGTCATTTTGTTTTCTTTTGTTTTAATTGTTTCTTGTTTTATTTTATTCATTTAAAAATAGTTTTAAATATCATAAAATTCAAAAAAAAATCATATTATATTTTTTTTAATGTGTTACATTATTTTTCATCATTTTTTATTTTATTTTATCATTTTATTTTGAATTTACAAATTAATGTGCTTTGTGGCTTATCACTTATTCCGGTCAATTTCTTTTCTTTCTTATTTCATTCGTGAGTGAATTATTTAGTGTTTACTTGGCCTTGTGCCATGATCCCCCTAGGATTCCTAGTCCCTCCGTTCAGGATGGGAGTAGGAGAGATATTAGGTGTTCAATCCTATGCATGACAACATTAGGGTAGTTCTTCCCTTTCATCCCAACTTTAGGAGCATTGTGCATGACAACTTTAGGGTCCAGTTTCCCCTTAGTCTGTGTCTTTCTCTTCTTATCTCCTAAACAATTCAAAACACTTAATAAAAGATAATTTGTGTCGTACGCTACGAGCCTTAAGTACTTGAGAAATGATGGTTGGGGGCCTCCTCTCAACTGTCTAGAGTGTTTAGCGTATGCTCTTTGGGCGATATGCGACGCATTCGCTCTCAAATCATAGTTTTTAGTGCGATATGAGTTTCAAACAATAACTCAATTCACTTCTTGTCTTAAAAAACAAAACACAAAAACATCAAACTTTTTTATCCTTCGGGATCTTAATTGAAAATTATTTTCATAAAGAGAGTGTCGTTAACTCTTGGTTCTACCGTAAACAGGTAACACCTAAGTCTCCAATGGTCAAGTTGCATACACCTAACTGCTAGAACTAAGGTTTAACCCTACTCGGTTTAAAACACTTGAACCAACCAGTGTTCGTGTCAGCCCGAACTACGTTTGATGTGATTTCTCGTACCAGACGAGGATACGTAGGCACAAGACGGAGATGTCTTGGCGAACAACCTCCCCCACTTTCACCCGTAGTTTTCTGAACTACGTTTGAAGGTAGGAAAAACACTTAGAAGGGGGGTTGAATAAGGGTTTTAAAACAATTAAGATGATAGAAAAATAACAAGGTATTTTTATCCTGGTTCGTTTGAACTCAAACTAATCCAGTCAACCCTACAAAGGTGATTTGCCTTTCTCAACAAGGACTTAATCCACTAAATCAAACTGATTACAGTGTTAACCACTAAGACAACAGTCTTAGTCTTTTCAAGAAATCTGACCACACTTGGTCTCTTAAGGAATCTTTTACAAAATATAAACTAATAATGTGCTTAAGATTTGCTTCTAAAAAGCTATATTACAACAGTGATTTTTACACAAGTTAAAGAACGAAAAGAAAATTATTCAGCTTTGAAGAAAGTTTGTATGAGTAGCTTGTTGAATAATTTTTCAATAATTCTTTTGAAGTTCGTTAAGCTTTAAAGTGATGTCGAGACTTGCTTTTATAGTACTTTGAAGTCCATTTCTTAAAGACTGTGCAACGCTGTGCATTCTGTTGCTTTTGTCTTCTATTGACTTTTCCTTTCTCAGAAGGGGAATGTTCTGACAAATCCATTTTGTCTGAATTCATGTGTAATGCACGAATGAGGAAAGAGCCGTTTGGATAATGATAAGGAATACGCCAACGGATCTTTATTTGAACAGTGTCTTCTTCAACAACTTTGGAACGTCTTGCATCAGAACTTCTGATGATGTTCCTAGTTCTTCAGATCAGAGTTAACTCAATCAGAGTTTCTCTATCAGAGTTTGCAGCAAAGTTCTTTAAGCGTGAATATCTTTATCAGAGCATACTTGCTTATCAGAGCCTCTGTACTTGCAGCGTTAAGTACTTCAGAGTCTTCTGAAACAATATTGTATGTTCTTTACTCAAATTCTTCTCAGCTTCGCTCAGAGTCACTGTAGCAGATCAGAGTCTTCTGATGAGTTGCTTTTGACGTTCAGAGCTTTATCGTTCTGTAGTGTTCAGAGGCGTTCTTTCTTCCAGAATAATATTAATTTTGATATCTGAAACAAATAAACACTTGAACAAAATTAGAGTATATAAATTGTCTATACAAAATTTCATTAATGTTATCATCAAAACAATGAGATATATTAAACACCAATCTGTGTTCTAACAATCTCCCCCTTTTTGATGATGACAAAAACTATGGGAAATTTTGTTTAAATAAAAAAGAAATATCTCTCCCCCTGAGAATATTAATCTCCCCCTGAAATGAATACTTCTTAAAAGATTAAATACTTCCCTTTCAGCTCTTGTATTCTTTTCAGCGTCAAAGCACACTTGTAGATTCTCAGACTTTAGTTCAAAGTTAATTCTTAGAATTTTATCAGATGAGAATTATTAGCTCTGAAAACACTCAAAAAATATGATTAGATAATATATATCAGGTATGAGTTGCCTCTTGGTATCTGTTTATATGAATTATCAAAATTACTATTTTCTCCCCCTTTTTGTCATATCAAAAAGAAAATCTGATTAAGAAAAACTTTAACACAGAAAAAAATAACAGAGGAAAACAATAAATCATATGATAGATTCAGTTGGAAAAACACAACATTCAGATGCATTGATAAAGACAATCCAAAATAGAAACAGACAAACAGTTAACACATAAGTGCACAAACAACAAAGAAATTAAGAAGGACGGGAAGCCAAAATCCTCAGAAGATTCGTTATCTCAGATGTTGACTCATCTTGTTTCGCCATCCAAGTCATGATTTCTTCAGTTGTCTTTTCCTGCTTTACCATCCAAGATCTTATCTCAGTGTTGCTAGCCTTGAGCTCAGAAAACTTAGCATGCAGATCTTCATCTTCTTTCTTCACTTCAGATGACTCAGGAGCAGATGCAGAAGCAGAAGCATTATGAATAACCAAAGAAGCAGATGCATTCTGGACAATCATGTTAGAAGGATGAGCAGAGTCAAGAGTTTCTTCAGGACCAGGAGCAGAAACTTATGGAATAACTTCTTCAGGCTTAACCACTTCAGCAGTCTCAGAAGCAGCAAAGTCTTCAGAAGGAAGTCACACATCCTTTGCAAGTGTGTTTTCCAGAAGCAAAGTTGGACTTCTGCTAACACTCAGAAGAGTGAGTCTGATAGCTTCAGCAAATATGACCTTTGCATCATCAGAACAAATCTCTTGAAGATTTGAAGCAACGGAGTTGAATCTATTTTTGAATCTCTTCCAGATAGCTTTAGAATCATCAGGATTCATACTTGAAAGGCATTCCTTCTTAATAGAAGATAACCACATATTTATTTCTTTTTCAAAACCAGCAAACAGAGTACCAACATCTAGCCTAGGTTTGGGTTTCAGGTAGGCTTCTAATGATGGTGTTTTAGTGGGTGCAGAAGTTGAAGGTATGGAAAAAGAAGGGATAATGATAACAGGTGGATATGAAGAAGATGGAATATGAACAGATGAAGTATTAGCAACCTTAGGTTCAAATGAGGTTGGTTCAGAAGAAAAGGTATCATCCTTAGGGTCATATGGGATAGAAACAAAAGGTTTGAGAAAAGATGAGATGACATCTGATCTATCAGAATCAGTGGAATCAGATGAATCAGAAGATTCATATGATCTAGATGGAACTAGATAGACAGTCGGGAGAGGTTGAAGATCAAGAATGACAGATTCAGATGGTATGGTTTCTGGTTGTTGTGGTTCAGATGTTTGATTTTTAGACGGGGGATGTTCAGAGGGTTGGTTTACAGTGGGGTTTGGTTCAGATGTTTGTGGAACAGAAGTTGGGGTTTTATCAGAAGTAGTTTTATGATGGATGTTGAAGGAAGGTGTGGATGGTACAGATGATTGTGGTTCAGAGGAGGTGGTTGAGATTTTTGTGGTTCAGGAGAAATGGGTTCATAGTTGTGAGGAGGAGAAGGTGTGGGAATTGGGTTATAAGGAGAAGGAGGTTCAGATGTTAGTACTTCTCTTACTTGTTCTAAAATAGAAGATAAACTTGCAGAAGGGATACCTTTCTGCTTCTTGATGCGTTTTGGCTTTGCAGAAGATGCTTCACCAGAAGATTTCCTCTTGGGCTTCGAAGATCCTTCTTCTGAGACCTTTCTTTTCTTCCACTGTTTCTCCCTATAAAGATCTAGTCCAGGTTCATTTGCTCTTTGGACCAAATTTGTTGCCAAGGGGGTTTCATCTGCTAAGCAAGCAACGATGTAATTTAGAATGACTTCCTTTGGTTCTTCAGCAGAGAAGAGAGGAAAATCATCTAAAGGAATTCTTCTCTTGCTTACTTCTTCAGTGTTAAACTGAACTGGTGCAGAAGTAAGTTCTTCCACTATCCTCATCCTTTGCAGACTCTTTCCATTCAGAGGTTTTCCAATAATTGAAGCTAACTCTTCTTTCATACCAGCCTCTGTCAGATGACCCACTAATCCATTTTCAGTCAGAATATCTGAGATCAGTCTTCCTATAGGGATCCAGTTTCTCACCTTCTGATGCTTTGTTTTGACAGATTCTCTGGACATTTTTACATGTCCCCACAGATGATTAAAAAGTAAGTAAGGCAGATCCACCTTGATGCCTTTACCCAGACAGTACATGAAATACATTTGATCTGTGTTGATGTAGTCAGGAGAGTTTGTGGATTTCCTGTGATGTATGCAGCCTAAGAAGATCTTAGCCCAGATCTTGTAATGAACCTTTAAATCCTTTATTTTGCTTGAAGCTTCCCCATAAGTGAAAACTTCACTGTACACCTCATTCATATCCATACGACTTGCTGGCAGATGAGTAACACCATCTGTTTCTTGATATCCTATCAACTTGTGAATCATATCTTCAGTGATGATAATCTCTTTACCCAGAACTGAAGAAACAATGAATTTGGGGGAAACGGTTGCATGAATCCAAAACTCTTTAACCAAGCAAGGATAAACTGGTCCTATCAGTTTATCAAAATACTTTGTCCATCCTTGTGATGACACAGCTGGACACAAATCATAACCATTCACAGCAATACATTCAAAGTCTACCAAGAACTCACATAAAACTTCCAGTTGATCAATAGGTGTGAGGAAAGTTCTTACAGGTTCTTTGAACAGAGCAGGACCTATTGTAGAAGATGAAACCGCAGTCATTGTAGATTCAAATTGTTGAGAGGTTGAGGCTGAAGTTGCCATTTCTGATCTTGAGAGATAACAAGTTCTTCTTTGAGATTTAGGTTTGAAGGAGAGGAAGAAGCAATGAAGCAAACAGAAATGCATAAAAGGTGTGAGAGAGAGTGAAAAATGTCAGAAGTGTTGTGTTGTGGAATTCATAAGGGCAAAAATTAGGGCACACATTCACACGATCATCATTTAATTCAATTAATTTAAAACAAAAAGTCACATCAAAAAGAATAATGATTTAAAAGCATTAAATGATACTAACAAGCGTGGGGAGGAAAACGAGAAATTTAGAATTCAAACAGTACCTCAAAACGGCATCTCATTGATTTACACTCCACCTTTTCAGATATCATGTGACACGTGTTTGATGTTGATGTGCCTCTGAATCTCTTTAGAATAAGAAACGTTAAACAACGCTCAGATCTTCTGAGACTTGTTAGATCAGAGTTTCACAAAAAAATAATGTACCAAAAGAAATAATCAGATGAATTACTTTAGAGTATAGATATTAATCATATTTCATTTGAATAAATTTGACTCTGAATAATAGTTTTATTCTGGACAAAAATCCATACTAATATTCTTTAGAATAAATTTAAACCTATCTTCAGCAAGGGGTTTTGTGAAGATATCATCCCATTGATGGTCTGTATCAACAAAATTCAAACTTATAATTCCCTTCTGAACATAGCCTCTGATGAAATGATGCTTAATTTCTATATGATTTGCCTTAGAATGTAAAATAGGATTCTTAGAAAGGCAAATAACAGAAATGTTATCACAGAAAATAGAAATGTTACTCTCATGTATCTGATAATCTTCTAGGTGACTTTTCATCCAGAGCATCTGTGTGCTACAACCAGCAACAGCAATATATTCTGCTTTTGTTGTTGAAAGTGCTATTGTGGGTTGCTTCTTGCTAAACCATGAGATCAGATGACTTCCTAGAAACTGACAGCTTCCAGAAATACTTTTACGTTCTACTCTGTCTCCACCATAATCAGCATCACAGAATCCAATTAATCTGTATTCATCAGATCTTCTGTAACACAAACCCACGTTAGTAATACCTTTCAGATACCTCAGAATCCTCTTAACAACTATTAAGTGAGATTCTCTAGGATCTGATTGGAATCTAGCACATAGACAAACACTAAAGAGGATATCAGATCTAGAAGCAGTTAAGTATAGAAGAGAACCAATCATACCTCTGTAGAGCTTCTGATTTACCTTTTTACTTACCTCTTCTTTACCTAGAGTGCTTGTTGGATGCACTGGAGTCTTTGCTAGCTTACTTTCTGTCATGTTGATTTTCTTCAGAATCTCCTTTACATACTTTGTCTGATGTATGTAGGTGCCTTCTGGAGTTTGATTCACTTGAATTCCCAGAAAGAATCTGAGTTCTCCCATCATGCTCATTTCAAATTTTGCCTTCTTGTTGACTATATCCTTGAGCAACCAGCCTAGCCTTGTTTCTGATAACTTCTTCTTGCTCGTTCAACTTGTTTCTGAAGACCCATTTTGTTCCAATGATATTGAATCCCTTTGGTCTTGGAACCAGATCCCAAACATCATTCCTTGTGAATTGGTTAAGCTCTTCTTACATAGCAAGTATCCAATCATTATCTTGCAGAGCCTCATCCATATAGGTAGGTTCAATGATAGATACAAAACCAAATAATGATGTTCCATATGATCTGAGAAATGATCTGGTTCTGATAGGGTCATCCTTCTTTCTAATTATCATACTTCTCACCATCAAACATGGGAGGTTCGGTGTTGATTTTGTCTCTATCATCGTATTTGTTGTTATATGAAGTTGAAGTTCAGCCATGATAAATCAACAATAATAGATCAAGAGTTTTTCCCAACAGGATCTTTTCTGTCATGGTTAAGTGATAGCACTTACAGAACCCGAGCTCTGATGCCAACTGAAGGTAAGAAAAACACTTAGAAGGGGGGGGTGGGGGTGGGGGTTGAATAAGGGTTTTAAAACAATTAAGATGATAGAAAAATAATAAGGTATTTTTATCCTGGTTGGTTTGAACTCAAACTAATCCAGTCCACCCTACCAAGGTGATTTGCCTTTCTCAACAAGGACCTAATCCATTAAATCAAACTGATTATAGTGTTAACCACTAAGACAACTGTGATTTTTACACAAGTTAAAGAACGAAAAGAAAACTATTCAGCTTTGAAGAAAGTTTGTATGAGTAGCTTGTTGAATAATTTGTCAATAATTCGTTTGAAGTTCATTAACCTTTGAAGTGATGTTGAGACTTGCTTTTATAGTACTTTGAAGTCCATTTTTCAAAGACTGTGCAACGTTGTGCGTTCTGTTGCTTTTGTCTTCTATTGACTTTTCCTTTCTCAGAAGGGGAATGTTCTGACAAATCCTTTTTGTCTGAATTCCTGTGTCATGCACGAATGAGGAAAGATCCGTTTGGATAATGAAAAGGGAAATGCCAACGGATCTTTATTTGAATAGTGTCTTCTTCAACAGCTTTGGAACATCTTGCATCAGAACTTTTGATGATGTTCCTAGTTCTTCAGATCAGAGTTAACTCAATTAGAGTTTCTCTATCAGAGTTTGCAGCAAAGTGCTTTAAGCGTGAATATCTTTATCAGAGCATACTTGCTTATCAGAGCCTCTGTACTTGCAGCGTTAAGTACTTCAGAGTCTTCTGAAACAATAATGTATGTTCTTTACTCAAATTCTTCTTAGCTTCGCTCAGAGTCACTGTAGCATATCAGAGTCTTCTGATGAGTTACTTTTGACGTTCAGAGCTTTATCGTTTTGTAGTGTTCAGAGCCGTTCTTGCTTCTAAAATAATATTAACTTTGATATCTGAAACAAATAAACACTTGAACAAAATTAGAGTATATAAATTCTCTATATAAAATTTCATTAATGTCATCATCAAAACAATGAGATATATTAAACACCAATCTGTGTTCTAACAATGTTGACTCTGACTTTCCCGTTGCACGAGGGAATACGTAGGCATAGAGCGGTGATGCACTATCGAGTCTTTTTTCTTTTCTTTTGTCCTCGTGGCCAGCCTTATAGTTTTACACCCTTTTAGATAGACAACAAGTGTGGATCCCGTCGAGTACGACGGACGTGAGGGGTGCTAATACCTTCCCCTTATGTAACCGAATCCCGAACTCAAGATTTGGTTGCGATGACCTGTCTTATTCCCTTTTCGTAGGTTTTATTTAACCGTTTCCTTTCCCTCTCTTTGTCCTTGCTGGCCCCTCTTCGTAGCGATGCGACACTCACCATCACAGTAAACTCTACACTTAGCCAATATGACTTGATATTCCATTTCACTAAGTGTTACCGTGACATGATGCGTAATTCACTAAGTCCATATACTTTTCCTTTGGCTTTTCGACAACACCACTTTCCACCAACATCACTATAGGTGACTCCGACCTTAAGTCATATTAATTACGTTGACTTTAATTTTGTCTTACACGTGACACATTTATGGTTAGCCTTGTGAATACTTACCATTCATAGTTAGGTCGAAAACTCCAGTGTAACAAAATTCTAGTGTAATTTGGGTGCATTCAGAGATGCATCTCCGAATGCATGAAGAGTATTTTTTGGATTTTTAAGGATGTGAATGCATATGTAAGAGTTGAAATAACAACCCTCGAGAAAAAAAACAAAGAAGCCCACTATTTGGCCAAAATAGCCATTTTGGACATACTCAAATTTGTAGAGGATTTCTTAATTCACCCTATAATTTATTAAGACACATCGTGAAAAGAGCTATAGAATTCAGAGATGCATCGTCAGACACACTTCATGCATATGCAATTCATTTGATTTCCACAATTTTTATGACTAAATTTAATTTGAAAATTTATTTCTAGAATGTCTTCGGAAATACATTTACGGAACCCAAAAATAATGGAAAACATATGAAATTCTAGTATGCAGATCTCATATGTCCCAAGAACATTGATCTCTGCTCAACAAGGACGAGGACAGACCATGACCAATTTAAATTACTTTAAATTGTAGCAATGTCATGGCGTCTGTTGTGACATCAGCAGACAGACAGACTATTTATCTAACCATTTAAATTGTGCAGAATTGTAAATGCTGAAAGATAAATAACACAATGAATTGTTTACCAAGTTTGGTGCAACCTCACCTACATCTGGGGGATACTAAGCCAGGGAGGAATTTCACTATCAGTAGAATTAATTCAGAGTCAAACAACCCATTTGCACTCTTCACTTAAGACCTACCCAATGACACTTCTGCCTAGAGTCCACTAGACAAGAGACCCCGTTCACTCCCCCTCAATCACCACAGTGATAAACAATTCACAATTACAATACGAAGACACTCTTCAAACACACCTTGATCTTACTTCACAGCTTTGATCAAGAGACACAACACTCTTTCTTAAAAGCTTTGAGTGACACAATGAACACAACAGTTCATACATGTTAAACTAGAACAATCATACAACATACAATTGCTTGCCAACAAGGAATCCTAAGACTCCTACACACACGTGAAGAAAAAAGTTCTTCACTCACAAATACACTTTTGCTTAAAAGCTTTGAGTGAATAATTAGCACTGTCCTAATAACAGCCTAAACATGTCTACCACTATGCATTCAAAGATACAAAGGGTGACTTACAAGGTCACACACAATGGACTCTCAAAACCCTAGACTTTAATTCTACACTCAAGTTTTTCTTGTTGTGAGTGCTTGTTTTTCCCTTGCTTCTGTGCCTCCTTAAATAGCAATGCAGATTGGGCTTGGGCTGGTCACAAGTAACAAACATTAGGTTCAACAAAGTAAAACTAATTTCCACAATTTGGGTGCTGTCAAATTAGGTCACAGTTGCTTCATGTTATGCCCAACCCTGACTAGAATCTTGCCTAAGATAACTAAAGAGTCATAACAGGTTTCCTAAAGTAAAGCCTGAGTTTCCTCTTGCAATATAACAGTAAACCTAAACATGCGCCCTGATGTCATACGTTTGAAGTCATAACATCCAACATGACATCCAACACACTTTGTTCTTAGCTGACCAAACTCACCCTGCTGAACACTCTTGCAGAATATTTTTCACAACAGTAGAAACAAGCATACTATAGTTTCCTAAAAAGTCTCAAAGATCCTTTTTATGAACACCAATTAAATCTGCACTTTGTTCCTGCTAAGTCTCTTTGGCCTGCACATACTGATGAGGTATATCCAAAGCACTTCTATCAAGTGATATAAAACAGCAGCTCCTGCTGTACCAGATGTCATACCCCAAATTTGTCCTACCCTCTCATTCTCTTTCATTAAGTATTCGTGTCAATTCATGAATACTCTAGATAGTCATTTGGGGTTCTGATATTGTTTTTTAAGATTTGGATTATGAAGGCCTCGTTTATGCTCGTGGTAATTATAAGTTCTTGCCAAAATGAAGGTGTCAAGAAGGAAAAAATGTTTCATCTTTCCCATGATCAAATCTCAAAACAAGATTGACGTTTCAAGTTATATGACTGGTTTATTTTTTAAGGTCTAATTGATTGGTTTTATTAATTTTAAGCCATATATCAAGATGGGTTCAAATTGCACTCCAACATGATGCTAAGAAGATTTGGTCATATTTTAATTTATTCATTCCAAGACTAGACTCGTTGCATGTTTAGACATAATGTGAATTACTTTAAAATATAAGGGAAATTATTAGAGTAAAGCATGAGTGCATTAAGATGGTCTAAACTATCAAGATAAAAGAGTAAAAATCAAAATTTGAGTCAATTATAGAAGACATGATCATTGGTCATTACCAGCCGCGTGGAACTTGCTTTAAAAGTTGTTTCAAGGTCAACTCATACCAGGATGTTTCAATTTGTTTTCACGCCATGAATCCAGTTTCACAAGCAATGATTCAAGTTACTTAAAGGTTTGTTGAATTATTTGGTTATTTCCTCATTAAGTTTTGAGGGTATTAAGATAATTTCAATCCATACATCAAGTCAACGTAAGAGCTATGATAACCAGGCAAGTTATGTTGTTTGAGCCTTTTCCGGATTTCAAAGCCGTGTTGGGATTATTTAAGGCAACATTTATAGAATACCTGGATTGTTACAAGATGGACTCAGTCCATTTGAGTGCAAACATATTTTAATAAATAGACTCTAAGTATTTGATACAAGATATGGAAGAACATGATGCGTGTGATCCCTGTTTACAAAACCATGGAGATGAAAAATACAGTCGGATGGAATTCAATGAATTTTCCTAAACTACAAACTACAGCCCGTCACTTCTTTATGCAAAGTTCTGCTACAATCCTACTCAATGTGCGTTTTTCACCTGCAATCAGTCTCCGAAGAGCTTCATCAGTCTTCAACTGTTGTTATTTTTCCCGCACCGTACCGAGATAGTCTCAGAGTTACACCAATTCTCCAACGTCTTTTTCGATCAACCGGCGACAGCCCTGTCCTTCAACTAATAGCACCCGCCTTCAAAAAAAACAAGATCACTGCAAGCATTAAGATAAGGCAATAAGCTAAAGACTGTTGATACATAACAAGAATATGAGTTGTAACAAGTTTTAAAGTTAAACCGCATCAGAACAAGGAGTTGAAATCAATTACAGGACAAATGCCATGATTCATTTACTTGTGCCAAGCTGACTCCATGTTGCAGTCTCCTCTACATCAAACATCATCAAGATTCTCGAATGCAGCATTACACCAAGTCTCATGCTAGTTCATAACCAATCTAGACCGCCATTGTTGAGCTCTTCATCAACACGAGCTTCACGGCAAATCTTTTCAACCTTCACTCATCATGCCTGAGACCAAAATGCAAGAAATGAGTAGTACATACAAAGTTCAATGAAAAAACTCATAATCAATTGAGCAGAATTACCAAAAAAGAATTTCTACACTCCATTTCCGACTGAATATAACAGCACCGATACTTAGCCAAGTCTCAAAAGTAGTAATCACCTCCAAGAAGTTAAGAACCCAGTTTCATTCTCACAAAAAAAATTGTGTCCTTCGTTTGAGAACTGCTTCTCAAACTGTGTTCATCAAACTCATACCCAGACACACAAAAGTTTGGTCAAATTCAAGCCGGGTCGGAATAGAATACGTTTTCTTTTTTCATTCATGGTAAATATAGCAAACAGAATACCTGCACTATCATGAAACAAAAGTCCAATGGTGATGCTACAGCAAGAGGCTTTGGCCTAGAAAATTCATCATTGTGATGCAGTCGTTGTGCTATCCTGGTTTCCAAGTTGCTGCCGACAATTGTGAATCTAAAAAACAAGTGAAACTGTTGAACAGAGCCAAGTTTTTGATAAAGCAGATGGTATAGGACTTTGAGACATAGCTTACAAGATTTTGGTAGCTGCGACGTCGCCATGAAATGCACGACTAGTACATTCATCCAATATTCTAGGAAATGTCAACATAGTTTGTAGATCTTGGCATAATCAAAAACTCACAAGTCTTAAATCACGCAAATGATCAATGCAAGGGCAGGATCATGCCATTGGTCCTAAAATGAAGAATTATAAAGACCAAGTTACAAGTTGTCGAGTTAAAGATCAAGAATAAATAAAGTGACTGAGTTACAAGAAGATACCAGCTTTATTGCAAAAGTAAGCAACAATAATCCAAGGGATTTCAAAATTCCCCACAAGCTTGAAACTTCAGCCCATGCTATACTACTTCTGCACATACAAAACCGACATCAATAAATTTGGTTAAGAAGAAGCATAGAAAGAGGGACTATGAAAAGTTCAAGAGTTGAGTGAGAATTTGAAAGGTGTTAAGAGAATACCAGACATAGAGATGTTTTGTCCGACAATTACAACCAGGACTTCAATTTCTTCTATTGTCAATTTCAGTGGAGAGACTGCGGAAAGGTTCTCAAAAAACGGATTCGTTTGAGTTCCTGATTAAGACCTGCCACCATTTCGATTTAAGGCTATTATTGGCATAGAGATAGATGTTGATATTTTCACGATCATGCTTCTGGAATTATTGAACTTCTGAAGCATAAAAGAGTGATTCAATGTCGATTGTTTTGCTGCCGAAGACATACTTTGAGATACTTGGAAAGAACTTATGAACAACAAACCGGTGGACTCGTGCAAAATGCAAATCTTCAAACGACCAGTTTCCCAACAAGTCATGGATGCCATCACTTCGACAGACTTCTGCTCAGAGTCACCAATGCCGTCAAAACTCCATTGCCCATAACTCGCGTCATCATCATGCCAGGGGCGAGCACATGAAAACCAAGATAAAACTATGGTTAATTCATAATCCAAAAAAACAAAAACAAGTCATAATATGGAGGAAGATCAGTTTTCAGCAGGTCAAACGTTTGTTTTCAGTTAAAGATGAAAATTGCGCATCAGTAATTTCATATCAGTAAAAACCTTGTTTTACACGGTAAAAAATCCCAAGAATTTACACGGTGAAAAAATCATCAGGGTAAAAAATAGTTATTTCCAGAAGTTGCTAACAGACAAAATCACAAGAAAGGAGTCCGAAAGCAACCCAATTTCCACCCAAAATTCACACATTTTGCTGGAAGAAAAAACCCTAATCTCACAACATCAATCCCATATATATTTGTTACTATTTATTCAAGAGGGGGAGGCGGACATTGAAAAAAAAACCTAAAAAGTTTTACCCAACACATAAACCATTTCAAATGTATCTCCAAAAAACTCAGAAAAGCAAAAGAACAGAAGGTTCAAGCAGAGAAGAAAGAGGAGAAAAAGGAGCTGAAAGGATCAGAAACAGGTACCTGGAGTCACATTAAAGTTCTTCGAAAAAGAATCTTCAAGAGGTAACATTTTCTTAAATCCCGTTTCGCTTCAAACATGATCTTCTTTATTGATGCTTGTGTTGTTGGACGACGTTCCATGACTTGATTTTTTTTTGGTGCTTCCATATTGATTTATGTGGTTCTAGTTTATTTGAGGAACTAGGGTTTCATTTTTGGATAGCTTAGATTCGAGAGTTTGGCTGAGTTTTAGGGAGATCTGAGCTCGGTTTTGTTTTGGAGGTGTGTTTTTAGCTAGGGTTCATGTAGGATTATTGGGGTTTCGTGGTGGCGAACCGGAGAAGGATGGCGGCGGCCACCGCGCGCCACCATCTTCTCCGGCGTGGATGGTGAGTCGGTACCTTTTCCGGTTAGAGATGAACGAGGGAGTAGCATAGAGAGGAGAGAGAATGGAATGTGCAAATGCGTTTGTTCTCCGCCGTTTTCCTTGTTTTAGGCTTAGTAATGTTGTGTTTGCATGGGGTGGTGACACTTGTCCCTCCCCTTGACAAGTGTCACCGGAGAAGTATCTTCTCCCTCTTATTCCCCGTGTGTGTTCTCTTGACCTTACGGTGCAGTCTCACACCCCGGCTTTCTGATTAGAGTCAAAATTGACTCTTTGATTAAATTGGACACCCCAGATTCATTTCAGTGGTCAACGACTTGACCAAAGTCCACCATGGACTTTCCTCCTCTTGGGCTGACCTTCTCATGGGCCTGGGGTGATTTCACTTCTAACACCCCCCATATTTGCTTGCAGTCTGGCCTATTTGTGTTTATTTATTTTATTTACTAACTCTTTAATATATTTTAAAAAACTAATACTTCAAAATAACATTATCAATTTTATTTTCTGAATTATTATTAATTTAATTAATTTTGTTTTGTTAAAACTTTTTATTTAATAAATTAATTTACTTAATGATTGATATTATTAAATAGTTGATTTGATTAATTCTTTTAGTTTTTTTAAGACAACACAAAGATAATTTATTTTCAAAATTCTATTTTAATTTTTTAATTATCTTAATCTAAAATAATTTAGTTTAATTTCTTTTCTTTTACTAACCTTAGATAATTAGGATGTTAATTAGGTTAGCGTGTCTAGATTAGCATATCCCTCATTCTATTTAGTTTACTATTTTCTTGTGATGTTTATACATGTTTTATTATCATATCTCAATTGCATTTATGTTTTTCACATGCTTGTTCAACCTATTTAAAAAAAAACTAATATCTTGACTTAATGTCAAGCCCATTTTCAAACACCATTGTAAGCCGATTGTTTTTACGATGTCCATCGACCTTATAGCCTCCTCTTGGGCTTTGTACAACGACGCTCGCTACACACTTCACATATAAAATTAAAATCAAATTTTTTTCCAAACTTGATCCAACGTCAAGTATCTTTAAAACAAATGCAACCTTCCTTATTCATTTGATTACATTAAATCCTACTACTTTCCTTGTAAGTCGAGTGCTTTGGCCTCGCCATCGACCTTACCTATACCATAGGACCTCCTATCCATTTAGTTCAACCTTGTTCATTCCATACGCAAATTTCAAACCTTGATTCATATCAAACAATTTTATTTAAGTCAAACTAAAATACTTAATAACTATTTAAACACAATTTCAATATTAGATGAAAAAAGAGAGAGTCCCAAGTCTTTGGTTCTCTCTCCCAATTGTTTGGGTCCGAGAAGTCTTTCTTAAGCCCGAGCAATTGTCTTCTAAAAAACCTTCTAAAAACGATAAATTTATTCGAGTCTAAACACTTAGGATGAAAAAGAGAGGTTCCAAGTCTTTGGTTCACTCTCCCGATTATTTAAAATTCAAGAAGTCTTTCTTGAGCTTCGAGTAATTGTCATCCGATTAATACACTCTAATATTATTAAACATCTTTCATGATATTAGATGAGAAAAGGAGAGAGTTCCAAGTCTTTGGTTCACTCTTCCGATTATGTGAGGTCTGAGAAGTCTTTCTTAAGCTTCGAGTAATCCTCATCTGTTAAAATACTTTAATCACATCCTATCATTCAAATGCCATTCAGACAACTTCTTTTGCGATGAAAAAGAGAGTGTTCCAAGTCTTTGGTTCGCTTTCTCGATTACTTAAGGTCCGAGAAGTCTTTCTTAAGCTTCAAGTAATCGTTATTCGTTTAACTTATTCAAACCATATTCAATCCTATTCTCTCGCATTTGAGGTTGAAAAAGAGAGAGCTCCAAGTCTTTGGTTCACTCTCCCGATTACTTGGGTCCAAGAAGTCTTTCTTAAGCTTCAAGTAATCGTCATCCGATTAACCCACTCAAACCGTATCCTACCCTTTTGCAATTGAGGTTGAAAAAGAGAGAGCTCCAAGTCTTTGGTTCACTCTCCCGATTACTTGGGCCCGAGAAGTCTTTCTTAAGCTTCAGGCAATCGTCACCTCTAGCTAAACATCCAATACATCTAATCAATCTAATACCTCGCCTCCGTGCGACCAAAACCCTAAAACCTATTCAAACTTCTCTAAACCAAATACTTAACTAATCAAACTCTATTCCTCGCCCCCGTGCGATCTACAACTTAAACAAATCTTCTCAAAGAACATTGTTTAGTCCATTCTTCTGCGCATATGAACTCGTGCTTCAGCCTCCCCTAGCGAGCAGACAAGCCAATGTTTAGTAGTTAGAATGCGACCTAAACTCTCGTTCATTCCAAACACAACCCTTTTACCATAGTTGGCCGAACTACGGCTGCTCTGATCTCTTACATCTATTGAGAGTACGTAGGCATAGGATTGCGATAATCCTAGCGAGTATAATTCCATATTTTCCCACATTCCCCACAATTCCCAAACCTTTACCCGTAGTCCCATGAACTACGAACACTCTGATTTTCCACTTCTTACAAGTGAAGATACGTAGGCACATGGGCCCTAATCCTTGGCGAGCACCCTATCCTAAAAAAACCAACCCTTTTCCCATTAGCAAGCAATTCCTTAGAAGATAAACAAACATAGTTAACTTTACTCTCGAATCGAATCAAGAGGTTCCCGTTGAGTACAACGGACATGAGAGGTGCTAATACCTTCCCCTCATGTAATCGACTCCCGAACCTAAAATGTGGTTGCGATGACCATGTTCTTATCTCTTTAAAGATTTTATCGATATTTTCCTATTCCTTCCTTGGAATGAATAAAGTTCGGTGGTGACTCTGTTTCGAACATATTTTCCGCGTCCATCGCGAGGATCGTATTTTTCGAGGTACGACACCAGACTGTGATGTCATGACATTGGTAATGACATCCTGATTAAACCACATGACAGCAGTTCTGTCATCAGCTCCTGTTGTACCAGACAATAATGTCATGACATTGGTAATAACATCCTGATTAAACCACATGACAGCAGTTCTGTCATCAACTCCTGTTGTACCAGACATTAATGTCATGACATTGGTAATGACATCCTGATTAAAACACATGACAGAAGTTGTGTTACCACAGCAGATGGACGCCACGACATTCAGCATGACATTCACATTAAAACACTCCACAATAGTTCTGTCACCACAACAGATGGAGATGTTATAACATCCTGCTTAACATCAGTGCAAGATCATGTTTTACCAAAATTTAGCCAATCATAGAACCATGGACAATTCTATATCATAGAATCATGGAACTAACAATCTCCCCCTTTGGAAAATTTTGGCTAAAACAGCCATCCAACATCAGGTCAGCAATAGTAGATAAGTACAGTAGATACCAACAATTTACTCCCCCTTGGTTTAGTCAAAAATTGACAAAAATTGGAGTAAATGTACATACTACTTAGTTGTCATACTGCACATGGTGTCCAAGTCTGACATTTCTTAATCTCTAATAAAAAGACTGCACCAACAATCATGGACAATGACTTAACCTCCTTGCTGAACTTACTCAGCCAGTGTAAAATCAGTCCTGAACTATAGCTCCTTGAGAGTACACCCTGAATCAGTATTGAATCTTGAGTTCTTTCCTTGTCTGAAGCTGCACCTTTAGGAATGACACTTTTGACATCACCAATTTAAGGATAATCAATTAAATACTTGCCAAGTAACAATTGATTTTTAATCCCCAATTTGAGACACAAATATTCCGCAGAGAAAAATAAATTCTCCTAGACAATAACCAATGTTGTACATAGCTCCGTATCAACACAATGTCAACACAAGCAATGCAACTACACATCAGACAGGTACACAGCTCCCCCTGTCATGTATAATCAGCACTCCCCCTTGTTGTACCTCAAAAAATACGATCCTCGCGATGGACGCGGAAAATATGTTCGAACAGAGTCGCCAACGAACTTTATTTGTTCCAGGGAAGGAATAGGAAAATATCGATAAAACCTTTAAAAGATAAGAACATGGTCATCGCAACCAATATTCTAGGTTCAGGAGTCGATTACGCAGAGGGAAGGTATTAGCACCCTCTACGTCCGTTGTACTCAGCGGGAACCTCTTAATTCAATTCGAGAGTAAAAGTTAGCTACGCTTGTTTGTTTTCTTCTAAGATTCTCCTAAAGGGGGAAATGGGTGGTTTAAAGATAGGGTGCTCGCCAAGGATTGGGGCCCTTGTGCCTACGTATCTTCACTTGTAAGAAGTGGAAAATCAGAGCATTCGTAGTTCGTGGGACTACGGGTAAAAGGGGGGATTGTGCTAGCCAAGATCATCGCAATCTTGTGCCTACGTATTCTCATTGATAAATGAGAAATCAGAGCAGTCGTAGTTCGGCTAACTACGGTTGGTTGGTTGATGTTTGGAATGAACGAGAGTTTAGGTCGCATTCTAACTGCTAAACGTTGGCTTGTCTGCTCGCTAGGGGAGGCTGAAGCACGAGTTCATATGCGCGGAAGAAAGGACTAAACAATGTTCTTGGTCAAAGGTGTATGAGTTGAGTTGAACGAGATTTTAGGTCGCATTCTAACTGCTAAACATTGGCTTGTCTGCTCGCTATGGAAGGCTGAAACACGAGTTCATATGCGCGGAAGAAGGGACTAAACAATGTTCTTTGGAACAGGTATGGGAACCTAAAGGTGAGAGAGAAGAAAAAGTGCTCGCTAGGATCATCGCAATCCTATGCCTATGTATTCTCAACGGATGTGAGAAATCAGAGCAGCCGTAGTTCAGCTAACTACGGTATAAGGTTTGGAAAATGAACGAGTGTTTAGGTCGCATTCAAACTGCTAAACATTGGCTTGTATGCTCGCTAGGGGAGGCTGAAGCACAAGTTTGTTATGCGTGGAAGAAAGGACTAAACAATGTTTCTTGAGAAAAGGTGTTTGGGTTGGAAATCGCACGAGGCGAGGAATTGGTGTTTAAGAAAGATTCAATTACACGGGGGAGAGAAAAGAGTTAGATTGGTTGGATATTTTAAGGGAGAATGACGACTACTCGATAAACGAGATGTCAGCCTCGCAATCAATTAATCGGGATATCATTGGAATGCTAAATCCCAACGATACCTTTTTCATTCAATTTCGAAAGTTGTGTTTGATAGACGGTTTAGAACGGGAAAAAGTTTGAATTGAAGGAGATTTATATTCGACCGCACGAGGGTGAGAAACGAGGTTAAACGGGTTGTATATTTAGGAGGAATGATGACTATTCGATAAACAAGACGTCGGCCTCGTAACCAATTAGTCGGGGTATCGTTGGAATGCTAGATCCCAACGACATCTTTTTCATCCCATTAATTATGAAATATATTTGTTGGACAGTGAAAGTACTTGTCCAAATGATTAGAGGAAGTGTTTTAGGAACAAAAGTTCGAATGACACGCTAACCAAGGCGTACACCTCAATAGTTGTCACTCAAGAATTCAAGGAGTGCAATGAAGGTGAGAAAATACTTAGAAGGGGGGGGTTGAATAAGTATGACAGAAAATAATCAAAGATAAAAACACAAGTATTTTTATCCTGGTTCGTTGAACTCAACTACTCCAGTCCACCCTTTTCAAGAGTGATTTGCCTTTCTCAACAAGGACTTAATCCACTATTCAAATCAACTGATTACAAATAGCACACCTAAGAACAACTGTTCTTAGTCTTCTTAAGAGCTACTGATCTAACCTAGATCCTCTTAAGGAAAACTTTCTTTACAAATTAATGTAATACAATGAAAGAGTAAGAATTGCTTCTATGAAAGCTATAAACACAACTGTGTTATTTCTCTAAGTTTAGAACAATGTATGAACAGTGAAGAATATGAAAGCTTTTAGCGTGAGAGAGTTCTTGTCAATATTGTTGTAATTCTTGGCACTTGAAGAATGAGCTATGATGTCCTTTATATAGCCACTTGAATATTGGAGAGAATATTTTACCGTTAGAGAAAATATTTCCAATATCAAAATAGTACTGTCCTTTGTACTATTACAGCAGAGAGACGGCGCACAAAATGTGGGTGTAGCAATTGTCTGCTGAGCTGTGATTTAACTATATCAGGAATGTACCAGAGGAATAATCTTCTTTGCAGAGAATTTTGTCTATCCCAATTAAGGAAAGATTTGCTGGCATATTCCAACGGATATATTAAAATATTCTTCTTCAAATAATTCAGATCAACAATCAATATCAGAGTCTTCAGTCTTCAGAACCTTCTGGAAACTTCAGAGCCTAATATGTTCTTCAGATGTTGATGAATCAGAGTCTGGTGCAGCTGTGTGCTTGAAGCGTAACATGCTCTTAGATCAGAGTCTTCACTCAGATCAGAGTCTTCTCTCATTCAGAGTCTCTTCACTCAGAGTCTTCTCTTATTCAGATTCTTGATAATACATGCAGCGTGTTGTATTTTCAGAATCTTGATAACTAAGCTCTTATACTTCAGATTCTTCTAATCTTCAGATGCTCTTGAGCCATTCAGAATTCATTGTTCACATCAAATTTGCTCTTTAAGATTAAAATCTTTTGTGCCTGTAGAAAACAGTTTAGAACAAATTTAGAGAGTATAATTCTTGTATACAAATTATCATTAATGTTATCATCAAAACATAGAGATATTACTGAGACACAATCTGTGCTCTTACAATCTCCCCCTTTTTGATGATGACAAAACATGAGCAATTTGTTCAATAAAAATGAATTAAAATTACTCCCCCTGAGATTAACAATCTCCCCCTGAAATGAATACTCTAATGGAATTAGATACTTCCCTTTCTGGTTGAGTATTTTTCAGATTCAGAGCCTGATTTCATTTCAGATTCAGAGCCTGATTGCATTTTGGGTTCAGAGCCTGATTAACATCCTGATTGAAGCCTGGTTGACAAATCCTGGTTGATATATGTTTGACTTCTAGAGTCAAAGCTTGATGCCAAAGCTTGATGTCATATTAAAGCTTGATGCCAGATGAACAACTTCAGAACACTTGGTTGTTTATCTTGCCATTTCCTGTCTTGAGTTATCTTTCAGATCATAGTACTCAAGGTTAGATATCAGAGTCTGGTCTTTAGATATCAGAGTCTGGTTTACTCAGATTTAGCTATTTTTGATCAGGTTCTGAAAAGATAGATCTCAGGAAAAACTTCAATGAAATTTGTCAGAGTCTGGTTAGATAAATTTGTCAGATTCTGATTAGATTCAAAGAATGTTAGTAACATGTCTGACTTAGTTCAGATAATTGCTTATAGATTTGAACAATCAGATTCTATTTTGTTTCTCCCCCTTTTTGTCATAATCAAAAAGATTTTTAAAAGACAGTAAAGATGCAGAAGAAACACATATCCAGATAAGCAAAAGATCATTTTCATTAAGATAACATTCAGATTCAGATAGAAGCAAACAAAACATATCAGAAGACAATCAAAAACAAAACAAAGCATGAAAAACTTGTGCAAAAACATTAAGAAGGTTTGGCAGATGAGGCTTGTTGAGAAGCGATGAGTTGCAGCAGTGCTGTAATCCTCTCTGAATTCTCATCTTGCTTAGCCATCCAAGTTTTCATTTCTTCATTTGTCTTCTTTTGATCAACCATGAAGTCCTTTAGTTCCTTGACATCCTTCTGAAGATCTGTAGATACTGAAATAGAAGATTCTGGAACAGTGGATTCTGAAACAATCTGAGTGACATTGGGTGCAGGAATTTCTGGAGGTGGAGGAGCTTCTAGAAGAAGAATAGGAGGAGGGTTTTTCTTAATCCTTTTCTGATAAGCAGCAAACCTTACTTTTGATAATCTAAGACATTGAGTCCTGATTTTCAAAGCCTCCCTATTCAGTCTGTAAAGATATTTCTTCCAGACAGCATTAGCAGCCTCTTTATCCATAGTGGTCATGCACACATCCATAATGTCAGCAAAGTCTGAGACATTATCCTTGTCAAAATTTCTTAACATAGTATAAACACTTGATCCCAATTCTGCTTCATCAGGAATTTTGGGTTGGGTTGGTTGTGTTTGTGGTGTTTGTTTAGAAGGTTGAGGTTGTGGTTGTGGAGATGGATGTTCAGATGTTTGAGTTTCAGATGTTTGTTGGTTAATTTGTGGTTCAGAAGTTTGTTGGTTGGTTGGTTCAGATGATGGTTGTGGTTCAGAAGTTGGTTGTGGTTCAGATGTTGGTTGTGGTTCAGATGTTGGTTGTGGAGTGGATTGGATTTCAAGATGTTGTGGATTGAGAGTTTGAGTGGGGGAATTTTGTGGAGAAGGTGGATGATCAGAGGTGGGAGATTTAAAAAGTTGTTTCCAAACACTCTCAGTACGAGGTTGTTTGAGATCATTCAAGCATTCATTAATGAAACCAGATGATTCATCATCAGATGATGTATCAGATTGGTTAGATTTTTCAGAAGTTGAAGATAAAATGATAGAACGGTTTAAGGGTGTGATATCTAAAATCTCATTAGGATCAATGGGATTTTCAGGTTGGTCAGAGTGTTCAGGGTGAACATCCTCTGGAATGGTAGATTCTGGGATGGGGTTTTGAGGTTGTGGTGTTGTTTGTTGAGTTTGTTTGGATTGTGGTGTTTGAATGATTGTTGGTTGTGGTGTATGAGTCTCAGATGGTCTAGATCTTTTAAATATGAGGGGTGAGTCAGATGGTGTGGTAGCAGAATGATGAACAGGATTAGAATCAGTGTTAAATACCTGTTTCAGAGTATCTCTTATCTCTTCAAAAGTTGCTGCAGGAGGATTTTGTTGAACCTTCTTCAGCTTCTTTCTTTTCTTCTTCTTCTCAGCATCTGAATGCTTTCTTTTCTTCTGATGACCTTCTTTATCAGCTTTTCTCTTGCGTCTTCTTTCCCTTGTCTGATCAGGAAGAACTTGGCCTTCCTTCTGCACAAGATTTGCAGGGATCTCAACACCATCTCTGATGCAGCAAGCAACATACTCAGCTATTAGCTCTCTGGGTTCATCTGAGGTAAATAGAGGAAAGTCCTCAACAGGAATCCTTCTCCCCCTAACTTCTTCAGAGTTAGTTTTCCTTGGTTTCTCAGATAAATCTTCAACCAATTTCATCCTTCTCAGAGTTAAGCCATTTATCTCAGAGCCAATGATAAAGTTCAGATCTTCTGTCAGCCCAGCCTCTTGCAGATGCGCCACAAGTTGGTTTTCTACCAGAATATCTGAAATCAGTCTTCCCATAGGAATCCATGATCTGACTTTTCCAGTTTTATCTCTTGCTGTTTCCCTTGTTTCCTTGACATGAGATACCAGATGATTGAACAACAGATAAGGAAGATCAATCTGAATGTTTTGATGCAAACAGTACATGAAGTAAAGTTGTTCAGCATTAACATAGTCAGATGAGTTTGAGGAGGGTCTGTGAAAAATGGTGTTCAAGAAAATCTTAGCCCAAATCTTGTAAGTGGGTTTCAAAAACTTAACCTTCTTACAAGGTTCACCAGTAGTGCAGATTTCTTGACAAACATCCTTCAGGTCTTCACGCGCAGAAGATAGAGAGGTTACTCCATCAGTTGCTGTGAAACCTATGAGTTTCCTGATCAGATTTTCAGTGATAACAATCTTCTTACCCAGCACAGAAGAATGAACGAACTTTGGAGTAGCGAATGCATGGATCCAAAACTCCTTCACTAACTTTGGATACACAGGACCCATCAGCCTATCAAAGTAACCATCCCAGCCTTGTGCTTTGATTGAAGGAACCAGATCAAACCCATTATCAGCAAGGTCTTCCAAATCCACGAAACTTTCACATAACACTTCTAGAGAATCAACAGGAGTCAGAAGAGTGCGTACTGGTTCAATGATAGTGGTAGAATCTTTGGTAGTAACTGCTTTTGATGTGGATGCCATTGTTGATGAAGAAGAAGGAGATGACGGTTTCTGGGTTCGTTTAGGGTTTGAGAAGAGAGAGAACAACAGACAAAAGCGCATATGTGTTGAGAATGTGAAAAGTGTGAATGTGTTGTGAGAGTGGTTTATATAGAAAAATAAAACACGCATGGGAAACACAACAGACATACATAGGACACATACGCACGTTTGCATTTAATGAAAAGTAATCATTTTTAATTATGATATGACATTTGGGGGGAAAATCAAGACAGATTGAGATTTTCAAAGCAATACCTTAAACGTCATAGTCAGTAGGTGTACTCCATCTTTTCAGATTCTGAGTGACACGTGTTTGCTTTGCATGTGATTCTGTAACTCTTAAGAAATGAAACGTTTTCAACTTTCAGATCCTCTGAGATGGTCAGTACAGAGTTTCACACAAAAATAAATCACAGATAAATTAAATAAGCAAAACAGATGAAATACTTCAGAGTGTTAAACACTTAGCATCTGAGAGGTAGACTCTGAGAAATATTACTCTGGACAAAAATCCATACAAATATTTTTCAGAATAAACTTAAACCTATCTTCAGCAAGGGGTTTTGTGAAAATATCTGCCCATTGATGATCTGTATCAACAAAGGCTAAATTTATTACACCCTTCTGAACATAGTCTCTGATGAAGTGATGTTTAATCTCTATATGTTTAGCCTTAGAGTGTAAAATTGGATTTTTGGATAAACATATAGCTGAAGTATTGTCACAGAAGATAGAAAGATTACTCTCATAGATTTGATAATCTTCTAGTTGACTCTTCATCCAGAGCATCTGAGTGGAACACCCAGCAGCAGCAATGTATTCTGCCTCTGTGGTTGATAGTGCAATTGTTGGTTGCTTCTTGCTGTACCATGAGATCAGATGACTTCCAAGAAACTGACAGCTTCCAGAAGTACTTTTGCGCTCAACTCTATCTCCAGCATAGTCAGCATCACAGAATCCAACTAGTGAATATTTGTCAGATCTTCTGTAACACAAACCAACATTAGCAGTACCTTTCAGATACCTTAGAATCCTCTTAACAGCAGTTAAGTGTGATTCTCTAGGATCTGATTGGAATCTAGCACATAAACAAACACTAAACAGAATGTCTGGTCTAGAAGCAGTCAAATAAAGAAGAGATCCTATCATACCTCTGTAGAGTTTCTGATCTACCTTCTTACTTACCTCTTCCTTACCTAGAGTGCTTGTAGGATGCATTGGAGTCTTTGCCATTTTGCTATCCAGCATGTTAAACTTCTTCAGAAGCTCTTTAACATACTTCGTCTGATGTATGTAGGTGCACTCTGGAGTCTGATTTACTTGGATGGATTCCAGAAAGAATTTCAGTTCTCCCATCATGCTCATCTCAAATTCCTTCCTGCATACATTTAGCAAACTCCTTTCCAAGCATAATATTTGTTGATCCAAAAATAATATCATCTACATAAATTTGACAAATCAACAAATCTTTCTTAATGGTTTACAAAATAGTGTGGTATCACTTTTCCTCTGATGAAATCCTTCTTCAGAAGAAAATTACTCAACCTCTCATACCAAAGCTCTGGGAGCTTGTTTTAGTCCATAAAGAGATTTTTTTAGTTTGTAACATGATCTGGAAATTTTCATTTTCAAAACCAGGAGGTTGGTGGACATACACTTCCTCTTCTATAATTCCATTAAGAAAAGCACTTTTAACATCCATCTGATAAAGAGTGATGTTATGTTGTGCAGCAAATGAAATAAGCAAGCGTATAGACTCTAACCTTGCAACAGGAGCATATGTTTCTGTGTAGTCTATGCCTTCTTGTTGACTGTAGCTTGAGCAACCAGTCTTGCTTTGTTCCTTTCACTTCTCCTTTTCATCAGTTTATTTCTGAAAACCCATTTTGTTCCAATAACATTGAAACCTTTAGGTCTTGGAACCAGATCCCAGACTTCATTCCTTGTGAATTGATTCAGCTCCTCTTGCATAGCTAAAATCCATTCATTATCTTCCAGAGCCTCATCAACAGATGAAGGTTCTATAATTGACACTAGCCACAGAAGGAAGATTCAGGAAGTTCTGAGAAATGCTCTTGTCCTTATTGGATCATCTTTCTTTCCAATTATCACATCCTCTGGATGAGAAGCTTTCATTCTGGAAGAAGATCCTCTGACTGTTGGTCTTTCAGAAATATGCAGATTTGTCAAGTTGGGAAGTTAAAGGTGTAGCATCTGGATTTTCTTCAGAGTCTTTGTCTTTTAGTCTTGTTTGCCTCTGAGCCTTCAGAGTCTGTGAGAATAACTTCTCTATCTGCAAAACTTTCAACTTGCTTTGGCTTTTCAGAGCCAAGCTTATCATCAAATCTAACATGAATAGATTCTTCCACAATCTGTGTTTACAGTATTGAATACTCTGTAGCCTTTAGAGCGTTCAGAATAACCAAGCATGAACACTTCTGTGCTTTGGAATCAAACTTGTTTAGATGATCTTTAGTGTTAAGCATATAACAAATACATCCAAATGGATGAAAATAAGCAATGTTGGGCTTTCTGTTTCTCCACAATTCCATAGGGAGTCTTTTCCAGAAGAGGTCTTACAGACACTCTGTTCTGAATATAACATGCTGTATTTATTGCTTCTGCCCAAAAATGTTTTGCCAGATTTGTCTCGTTGATCATGGTTCTGGCCATTTCTTGCAATGTTCTATTTTTCCTCTCTACAACTCCATTTTGTTGTGGAGTTCTAGGACAGGAGAAATCATGTGCAATTCCCTTTTCAGAAAAATATTTTTCAAATATTTGTTTTCAAATTCGCCACCATGATCACTTCTGACTTTAATAATTTTGCATTCTTTTTCAGTCTGGACTTGATTGCAGAAGTCAATGAACACAGAATGAGACTCATCCTTGTGTTTTAGAAACTTTACCCATGTCCATCTGCTGTAGTCATCTACAATGACTAACCCATACTTCTTGCCTCTGATGGATGCAGTTTTCACTGGTCCAAACAGATCAATGTGAAAGTAATTCCAATGGTCTAGAGGTGGAAACAACAATTTTTTGGTTTAAAATGGGATTTTGAAAATTTACCCTTTTGACAAGCGCCACACAGAGCATCTGAATTGAACTTCAGATTAGGGAGTCCTCTGACCAGATTGAGTTTATTAATCTGAGATATACGTCTCATATTAATATGGTCCCAATCTTCTATGCCAGACCCATGCTCATCATTCACAGATAAAAGGCATTTTACATTTTGAACTTTAAGTTCTGAAAGGTTAATTTTGTAAATGTTGTTTTTCCTCTTTCCACTGAATAAGGTTGAGCCATTCTTTTGACAAACAGCTTTGCAACATTTTTGATTAAAGATGATATCATAACCATTGTCACTTAATTGACTTATGGACAATAGATTATGTTTCAGTCCTTCTACTAACAGAACATTAGAAATAGAGGGTAGGTTACCATTACCTATCGTACCAGAGCCAATGATCTTGCCCCTCTGGTTCCCTCCAAATTTCACGTCCCCTCCAGATCTAAGTTCCAGGCTTTGGAACATAGACCTTTCGCCCGTCATATGTCGCGAGCATCCAGAGTCCAGGTACCATGATTGGTGTCTGGATTTTGCTGCTAAGGATATCTGCAACAGGTATTATTTTGCTTTTAGGTACCCAGATCTTTTTGGGTCCTTTGGGGTTAGATGTTCTGCGGTTTTGCCTAAACTTCTGTTTTTCAACATAGTGTTTATTCTGGCTAACCCCTTGGCTTAAACACATAAGTACTCTTTTCAGAGCTTGTATGTTTAATATCATTCAGATGACCAAACTTGAAATGAGATACAGAGGAGTCTTCTTGATGAAGAGTTTATCAACAGACTTTGGATTGCTTCCAGAGGAGGATTCACATCCAATGCCTCTTCTGTTGTTCCACTAACACCATAGATCATAGAAGCCATTTTGCTTCTGTCTATGCTTTTAGTGAGAAATCTTCTAAAACTGGAGTCATATTTTTCTAAAATATTTTCACTGGACTCTGTTTCAGTATCAGATTCTTGTTGAGTTGTTTCTAAATCATTTTTGAGTTTTAAATTTATTTCTTTCTGCTCAACAAGTTCTGTTCTCAGAAGATTAATCTCAGATTCAAGATTGCTTTTCAGCTTCTTGTATTTGAGTTTAATCTTGCTGTAGCTTTCCATCATGTCAGATAAACTTTCAACAAGTTCAGCTCTGGAGAGTTCAGAAAATACCTCTTCAGAGTCAGAGTCTGATTCTGACTCAGATTCAGATGATGACGTTCCTTCATCTTGATCATCTGTGTTGGCCATCAGCGCAACATTTGCACATTCTTCCTCAGATTCAGAAGATGATTCAGATTCATCTGAGTCATCCCATGTAGCCATCAGAACCTTTTTCTTTTTGTCAAACTTCCTTTTGGGTTTTTCCTTTTGAAGTTTGGGACATTCACTCTTGTAGTGTCCAGGTTCTTTACATTCAAAACAAGTGATCTCTTTCTTGCCAGATCTTCTGTGTCCAGAAGATTCTTTCTTTTGATCAGATCTTCTGAAGTTGTTGAACTTCTTCCCTTTGTGCTTCCAGAGTTTGTTGATCCTTCTGGACAGCATTGATAGTTCATCTTCTTCTTCAGAAGAAGATTCCTCAGAGCTTTCTTCATTAACCTGCAAGGCTTTAACAGATTTGTTAGATTTAAAAGCTAAGGATTTACCTTTATCTTTCTTCTGGGGTTCATCTTCCTCCAGCTCAATCTCATGACTTCTCAAAGAACTGATGAGTTCTTCTAGTGAGATTTTGTTCAGATCCTTGGCCAGCTTCAATGCAGTCACCATAGGTCTCCATCTGGTAGGAAGACTTCTGATGATCTTCTTGACATGATCAGATGTTGAGTAGCCCTTGTCCAGAACTTTCAACCCAGCTGTTAGAATCTGAAATCTGGAAAACATAGTCTCAATGTTCTCAGATTCTTCCATTTTGAACGCTTCATACTTCTGTATAAGCGCCAGAGCCTTTGTTTCTTTCACCTGAGAATTTCCCTCATGAGTCATTTTGAGAGACTCAAACATATCATGAGCAGTTTCTCTGTTGGTAATCTTTTCATACTCTGTATGAGAGATTGCATTCAGAAGTATGGTTCTGGCTTTGTGATGATTCTTGAATTCTTTCTTCTGCTCCTCAGTCATTGATTTTCTATCAATCTTTTTGCCATCCTTAGTAGGATGTTCATACCCATCAATGACTAAGTCCCAGAGATCAGCATCATACCCCAAGAAAAAACTTTCAAGTCTATCCTTCCAATAATCAAATTTTTCTCCATCAAACATTGGAGGTTTGGTGCTGATTCTGTCTCCTTCATATTTGTTGCTTGATGTAGGAATATCACCCATATTAGCAACCAAATAAATAACAGAGTATTTTTCTCACTGGATCTTTATCTGTCACGGTTAAGCGAATGCACACTCAGAACCGGAGCTCTGATGCCAACTGAAGGTGAGAAAATACTTAGAAGGGGGGGTTGAATAAGTATGACAGAAAATAATCAAAGATAAAAACACAAGTATTTTTATCCTGGTTCGTTGAACTCAACTACTCCAGTCCACCCTTTTCAAGAGTGATTTGCCTTTCTCAACAAGGACTTAATCCACTATTCAAATCAACTGATTACAAATAGCACACCTAAGAACAACTGTTCTTAGTCTTCTTAAGAGCTACTGATCTAACCTAGATCCTCTTAAGGAAAACTTTCTTTACAAATTAATGTAATACAATGAAAGAGTAAGAATTGCTTCTATGAAAGCTATAAACACAACTGTGTTATTTCTCTAAGTTTAGAACAATGTATGAACAGTGAAGAATATGAAAGCTTTTAGCGTGAGAGAGTTCTTGTCAATATTGTTGTAATTCTTGGCACTTGAAGAATGAGCTATGATGTCCTTTATATAGCCACTTGAATATTGGAGAGAATATTTTACCGTTAGAGAAAATATTTCCAATATCAAAATAGTACTGTCCTTTGTACTATTACAGCAGAGAGACGGCGCACAAAATGTGGGTGTAGCAATTGTCTGCTGAGCTGTGATTTAACTATATCAGGAATGTACCAGAGGAATAATCTTCTTTGCAGAGAATTTTGTCTATCCCAATTAAGGAAAGATTTGCTGGCATATTCCAACGGATATATTAAAATATTCTTCTTCAAATAATTCAGATCAACAATCAATATCAGAGTCTTCAGTCTTCAGAACCTTCTGGAAACTTCAGAGCCTAATATGTTCTTCAGATGTTGATGAATCAGAGTCTGGTGCAGCTGTGTGCTTGAAGCGTAACATGCTCTTAGATCAGAGTCTTCACTCAGATCAGAGTCTTCTCTCATTCAGAGTCTCTTCACTCAGAGTCTTCTCTTATTCAGATTCTTGATAATACATGCAGCGTGTTGTATTTTCAGAATCTTGATAACTAAGCTCTTATACTTCAGATTCTTCTAATCTTCAGATGCTCTTGAGCCATTCAGAATTCATTGTTCACATCAAATTTGCTCTTTAAGATTAAAATCTTTTGTGCCTGTAGAAAACAGTTTAGAACAAATTTAGAGAGTATAATTCTTGTATACAAATTATCATTAATGTTATCATCAAAACATAGAGATATTACTGAGACACAATCTGTGCTCTTACATGCAAGACTCAAAGAACTCAATTCTTTCGCAATTTAACTAGAAAAATGGTTTGAATATGTTAGCGTATTCGGATTAGGCGCGCTAGGTATTCTAGAAATATAAGATTGAAAGTAAGGAAAGTTACCGAACGAAGTGGTTCCGTTGACCCTTGAAATTGTGTGCAAGCTTTAGTTCCAAGCTCCTCCTCTTTGATGTTTTGAAATATGGCTCGAAAGGAGTCGAGGTTTGAATTTTGAGTTTTAAACGTGTGTGCTAGCAAAGTGGGCTAGTCTTCTAAGTGACCAACTAGAAATAATTGATCAAATAGGTGTCACTGTAAGGAAGCCCAGGATTAAGCTTTAAAATGTTGTGTATGGTGATCAAAGGTTAATGGCTTGACTAAATCGATAAATTTATTTTTGAAAAGGGTTTAAAGGTTTTGAAAAGAATTGAGCATTTTTTAAAAATGAACAACGAAACAACCACAACTCAAAGTGTACGCCTCAAGAGTAGTCCCTCGAGAATCCAAGGAAGGCGAGATCCAAGAATTCAATTGTTTTGAAATTTGTTTTAAAAAAAAAATTAATTTGGTTAAAAACTGTTTTAATTTTCATATATAAAATTAATTAATCAATTGCAAATTTTTTGAGAAAAGCTAATCATAATTAATTGCTTTGAGAAAAAATTAATATCTTAGAAAAAAGTTTTAACTTAACTAATAAAGTATAAATTTCTAATATTCAAAATATTATTTGATAATAATTTTGAAATATATATCTTTTAAAAGAATGATAATTGGAACTTATTATAAAAATATCTAATTAATAAAAATTGATTTAAAAATATCTTTTAGAAGCTTTAATTGAATTGAGTGAAAACAGTTTTGAAAATCGAAAGATGGAACAACCACAACTCAAGGGCGTGCGCCTCGAGAGCGGTTGTCCAAGGATCCAAGGAGTTCTAGACCCCGAAAACCCACTATCTTTATTAAAAAAAGTATTTATTTAGATTACATGTGTGTGTGTGTGTGTGTGTGTGTGTGTGTGTGTGTGTGTGTGTGTGTGTGTGTGTGTGTGTGGTGTGTGTGTGTGTGTGTGTGTGCAAAACAATTAAACTCAGTCATTAGAATTAATTAATATAAGTAGATAAAAGGAAAACAATTAAAATCTAAGAGAGTGTATTTGTAGAGTGTATTTGTAAAGCAGTAGACTCCAAATAATTCTGAATATCCTATTCCAAATTGAAACTAACTTAATTGAATATATTTATTAAAAAAGCAAAGAATGAAAGAAAAAAAAGCTGCAAAAGTTAACACATGAGGCGGACAATTTTTTTATGCAATGTTAATGATTTTCCACATTAATTGATAGCCATTATTATTTATTATTTAAAAACATTAAGATAAAAAAAATATAGCAGAAATCAAAATATGTTCTCTCGGGATCGTGAAACAAAAACACTGTCTGCTAAAATTGAAACAAATCTCAGCATAGAAATCCAAACAGATTTAAGTTATTTTTTCAATTTAAAGGACAAACCCCTAATAAGATAAAAAAAAAGTCATTACTCTTTAAATATTACAAGCATTGACCATAAAATTAAAGCCTCCACACAACAATCGTGAATACAAGCGAGATCGAAACAGTACATAATTTCGAATGCATTTGCAATTTCACATAAACTGAGTTAAATATGCAGAACAACGGAGAGTACACCGAATTGAAAATGAATTATGTAGCAATTCAATTTCACATGTATTCAATCAAGCAGGAATCACAAACCAAAGCAGGAATCACAAACCAAACAATTATACTCCAAAATGAATCTTCACCGTTCCAAGCATGAGCAAAATTGCTACGGTAACTATGACAACAACACTAACACGTTTTTATCATGAATTTCTAACAATTAAGACATGCATAGAATCCACAACAATTACAATGAGGTCAAAATAAATAATAAAGTTAAACATCATGTGTAACACAACAAATTAAATTGACAATATGCTCAACATCAACTCACAATGAAACGTCATAATTGAATCATCACAATAACAAACAGCATAAACGGAAACCACACCGATAGAAGAACAGAAAAACAACGCCACATTCTCATAACAGGAACCACACTAAACATAATAACAACGAAATGTCTTGACATAAAATCCCAACACAATATTAAGCGTTTAAACGCAAACGGCATTGAAATTATTGACAAACAACAACAGCATAACTTCTAATAACAACAGTACAAAGTCATAACAGCTACAACTTAAATTTACTACAAAATCCAGAAACAACAATACAAAGTCAAACCCACACAGCAGCATGCAATTCATCACGGTATTAATCCAGCATAGTATGATTTCAATTAAAGGTGTAATAAAATACAAAATCGCACTAACAGTAAATTTCTAAATTAGAGGGTTACCGAAACCGCTTCATTGTCGCTGCAAATCCATGGCTGGTGTCTTGCGGAACTTCTGCTGAAAACAGAAATGACGGCAAGAATGACTTGGGCCAAGACAAACTGCAGAATTGTTTTGAGTTGGAGTTGTTGTTGCTCAGGTTATGTTGTTGAAGAACCGAGTCATTACCGAGGCGATTAGAACATTCTCGCCTAAGGTTATGACCGCTGAAATGAAAATGTGAATGAAGACCGTGAGTTGTTCACTGTGGTGTCGCGGAAGGAGAGAAAACACGGAAATACTTCGAGGAAGAAACTAGGTTTTAGCGGTGAGGGTTTCGTTCTTTGAAGGAAGAGGATGATGAAGGAGGAAGGTGAGGGGCTTTGGTGGTGCTGGTGAAAGGGAGTTTTGGTGGTTGGAATGGAAATGGACGATGGATGAAGATGGTGAGAGGGTCACGGCGGCGTTGGTTGATGAGGGTTGAGAAACGGCGCTTTGATTTAGGGAAAAGAGAAGATGATACGGTTATTTCTGGGTTGGGATTTCGAGCAGCGGCGGAAATTAATTAGGGTTTGGGGTGGCCATTTTCGTTTTCTCAGAGATAGTGAACAGTATCTCCCCCTTTTTCTGAAATTATCCCCATTAAATATACCACAAGCAAAACCCTAACGGGCTCCCCCAAATATGGGCCTTCCGCCCATCCTAAACTCCCTCCTTCAGTTTCCTTAACTCAATAAAATAAAATAAAATAAAACTATTTAAAACCTATTCAAATTAAAAACTTAAGACTAAATAAATCTTAGTAAATATAGTTAACCATAAAATATAAGTCTAATCTATTTTAATTAAAAAAAGTAAAATTCTAACTAAACTAATGGCTTCTAAATTTAATTACCTAATTAAAATAATCTACTCCTATCTTTTAAATAAAAACAAATAAATTTATTTCTAGTCTATCTTAATAAAATTCTATAACTCTATATTCTAATAAAGCGAAATTCTAATTTAATTTTAATAATAATAAAAAAACTATTTATCTTAATTAAAACAATCTATTTTTAATAAAAATCTAAATAATTCTAAATTCTATTCTAAATAATCTTACTTCTAAAATCTAATCTAATCAATTAATATCAAAAAAATATATATTACATATCATAAAAAAAAGAAATTGTGAAATAAATATATACAAAAACAAATGCCACATGGCACGCTCTTATTGGGCTAAAAAGTGAAAATGCTTCTTTTTGCTGAAAAATACGCTACGTTGTATAAGCGAGTGTCACACCCTAATTTTTGACCATGAGATTTCGCCTCCTTGTGATTGTTTCCTACTTGTTTTATTTTTTATATATTTATTACGACTAATTAGTTTTACGTAGGCAACTAACTCGAATGTAGACCAGATCATTTCTCCCATTAAGTTTTGAGGTTAGTCATTCAAGACTAGCCATGATGGTGCGGCAAGCGAGATCGCAGGTTACATTTATGGGGTCCCGAGTATCAAGAGATGAGATATCTTCTAACCCAAGCCAGGTTAAATATGAGAAGATTTTTCTAACCCACACCACCATTAGAGGAAAAAGAGATGACCAAGATTTTTCTGAAGACTCTTGGTCCTTTCTTTTATGAGAAGATGGTAGCCAGTGCACCCAGTGACTTTACTGAAATGGTTAACATGGGAATGCGCTTAGAAGAAGGTGTTCGCGAAGGAAGACTGGCCAAAGAAGAGATTGCTCCTAAGAAGTATGGGAGTAGTTTTGTGAAGAAAAAAGAGCAAGGTGTAAATGCCATTCAAAGGGACAATTTAGAAAAAGGTATTCGCCATCACATCAAGTTGCTGCCGTATCACTAGTATTTAATGCTCCAGCTTATCAGCCTCAACAAAATCCTCAGCCATATCAACAATCTCAGTCCCCTAGTGCTCAACATCCCCAGCCTCAGCAAAATCCGCAGTATCCTCAGCAGAATCGACCACTCAACAATTAGGGTCGTGCGTATAGAAGGATAAACTTTGAGCCTATCCCTATGAAGTACGTTGATTTGTTTCCAGCTTTGGTCCAGAAGGGTCATATTCAGACGAAAGTTCCACCTATGGTTCCTGCGAATCCTCCTCCTTCATATAGAGCTGACAAGTTTTGTCCTTACCATCAAGGTGCTCCAGGGCACGATATTGAATGCTGTTTCGGTATGAAAGCAGACGTCCAGAGGCTCATTAAGTACGGAATTCGGTCCTTCAAAGATTCCGACCCTAATGTGCAAGTTAACCCGTTACCCCCACATGGTTCATCCTCTATTAACATGATTCAAGATTGTTTGGCAGATGATGTCCAGAAAGCTTCAATTGAAAGGGCCGAAGAGGTTTGTGTTATAGTACCTCACTTTAAAGAAGTGGAGCATATCAAAATTGTGTATAATAGCAGAAAACCAGTTGTTACCCCGTTGGTAATCAATGTGCCTGGACCTGTCCCTTATACTTCCAGTAAGGCTATCCCCTATAGGTACAACGCTACGATGTTGGAGAATAGAAAGGAAGTGCCTTTGCCCACTATGCCTTCAGTAGTTAACATTGCAAATGTCAGCAGGGTAACAAGGAGTGGTCGAGTCTACCCGACTGTACCACCGAAAGAAAAAGAGGTCTCAGTGGAACAAACAGGCTCAAAAGATCCAATTGTGGGACAACCTGGTGGATCCAATTTATCCAATTCAGATGAGTGTCTAAAAGTGATTAAGAGGAGCGAGTATAAAGTCGCCGATCAGCTCCTGCAAACCCCATCAAAGATTTCTATGTTGCAATTACTGATGAGTTCTGAGGCTCATAGAGAAGCGCTCCAGAAAATATTAGAACAAGCGTATGTCGAACAAGATGTGACCATGGAGCAGTTTGACAACATCATTGGTAGTATTACTTCATGTGACAATCTAGGTTTTAATGAGGATGATCTCCCAGAAGAAGGAAGGAAACATAACATGGCTTTACATATTTCTGTGAACTGCGGAAACGACTCTCTGTCCAGTGTGTTGGTCGATACTGGATCTTCTCTAAATGTGATGTCTAGAACTACTCTATCTAAGCTATCTTATCAAGGACCGCCAATGAGGCCAAGTCATGTTATTGTCAAAACTTTTGATGGATCAAGGAAAACGGTAATTGGTGAGGTGGATTTGCCAATGACTATTGGATTACAGACTTTTATGATCACATTTCAAGTCATGGACATTTGTGCCACCTATAGCTGTTTGCTAGGGAGGCCATGGATACATGAAGCTGGGGCAGTTACTTCTACCCTGCATCAGAAGTTGAAATATGCCTTTGAAGGAAAAACAGTTATAGTTTGTGGGGAAAGGGATTTGGTGGTAAGTCACTTGTCATCATTCTCATATGTTGAAGTTGAGGAAGAGGTTGGCATGCAATTTCAAGCTTTGTCTATTGTGGGCGAGGGTGTCCGAAAATCTCAGGCATCCATGTCATCATTTAAAGACGCGCAGCGAGTAGTGAACAATGGTCATCAGACAATGTGGGGAAAGGTGTTGTCTTTGCCAGAGAACAAAAATAAGGAAGGTCTCGGTTTCACCAGTAGTTCTGCCCAACAAACTACCAAAAGTCAAGGGTTTCCACTGATTAATGAAGTGTTCCATAGTGGAGGAGTCATCCATCACCCTCAGATTAATGTTGTATCAGAGGATGAACTTGAAGGCTACATATCAGATGGTTCTGCAAGGTCCTCCATTCCTTACGAAGACTATGAGCCCTATATGGAAGATCCAGGCTATGTTTCAGATGAATTTGACTATACCTTTGGAGTTTATACCGTCACCGAGGAAGATTCAGATGAGGACATTCCAGACTTTGTGACCCCAGGCGTTGTGGTCAAGAACTGGAGTGCGGTTAAATCCCCTGCTGCCGTTCATATATCTAAGTAAAGCATTTGTTTTTAGATTTTCGCTCTGCCCAAGGCGAAACTGCATTTATTAGGGCTTACTTTTAATAATTCCATTTTGCTCTGCCCAAGGCAAAGGTGACTTTGTTGGGCGTGTCTTTTTGGTTTTGCTATCATCAATAAATCACTTTCATTTCTATTTGAGTTTTATATTTATTTACGACGTTGGAAAATAATAAAGTAGCATCTCGCATACACACACTTCCCACTTTACAAAAACTTATTAAAAATCACATCACTTGCGCAGATTGCTACATAAAATACATCCTGGGAGTAATGATCCACTGCCTTCTCCGAATTTCGAGTTTCCTGTGTACGAAGCCGAGGACGAAGAAGAAGATATCCCAGAAGAAATTTCCAGACTGCTTGAGAAAGAAGAGAAAGCTATCCAACCTCATCAGGAGCCAGTGGAAGTAATCAATTTGGGATCAGAAGAAATCCATAGAGAAGTGAAAATTGGAGCTCTGCTCAAACCCGATGTGAAGAAACAGCTGACTGATTTGCTTGGAGATTTTGTTGATGTGTTTGCTTGATCATATCAAGATATGCCTGGATTGGACACTGTTATAGTTGAACACCGTCTACCTTTAAAGCCAGAGTGCCCGCCGATAAAACAGAAGCTCAGAAGGACTCGACCCGACATGGCTCAAAAGATTAAGGAAGAGGTACAAAAACAGATTGATGCAGGTTTCCTTGTCACTGCCGAGTATCCGCTATGGTTAGCTAATATTGTGCCCGTTCCGAAGAAGGATGGTAAGATTCGCATGTGTGTAGACTACAGGGATTTGAATAAAGCCAATCTGAAAGATGATTTCCCATTACCTCACATTGACATCTTGGTTGACAGTACCGCAAAATATGAGGTTTTCTCTTTTATGGATGATTTTTCAGGTTACAACCAGATTAGAATGGCTCCTGAGGACAAAGAGAAGACGTCATTCATCACGCTCTGGGGCACTTTTTGTTACAAAGTTATGCCGTTTGGATTAAAGAATGCAGGAGCAACATATCAGAGGGCTATGACCACTTTGTTCCATGATATGATGCACAAAGAGATCGAGGTTTATGTGGATGATATGATAGCTAATTCGAAGACTGAGGATGATCATGTTAAAAACCTGGCTAAGCTGTTTGGTCGTTTGGGGGAATACAAGCTCCGTCTGAACCCCAATAAATGCACATTTGGAGTATGATCAGGGAAACTATTGGGTTTTATTGTCAGTCAAAGAGGGATTGAAGTGGACCCTGACAAAGTGAAAGCTATCCAGGAAATGCCAGCTCCCGCCACCGAGAAACAAGTCAGAGGATTCTTGGGACGTTTGAACTATATCTCCAGGTTTGTATCCAACATGACTGCTACATGTAAACCTATTTTCAAGCTTCTGAGGAAAGAACAAGGGTATGTTTGGACTGAAGATTGTCAAAAGGCTTTTGATAGTATCAAAGAGTACTTGCTCGAACCACCTATCCTGATACCGCCAGTTGAAGGACGACCTTTAATTATGTATCTGACTATTTTAGAAGATTCGATGGGTTGTGTACTCGGTCAACGAGATGAAACAAGAAAGCAAGATCATATCACTTATTACTTGAGCAAGAAGTTTACTGATTGTGAAACAAGGTACACTATGTTAGAGAAGACTTGTTGTGCTTTGGCGTGGGCTGCCAAGCGTTTGCGCCAGTATATGTTGAATCACACTACTTGGTTAGTTTCAAAGATGGATCCTATCAAGTATATTTTTGAGAAGCCCGCTTTGACTGGGAGAATTGCTAGATGGCAGATGTTGTTGTCTGAATATGATATCGAGTACCATACTCAGAAAGCTGTTAGAGGAAGTGTTTTGGCTGATCATCTGGCTCACCAGCCCATTTTGGATCATCAACCCTCAAACGATGATTTTCCAGACGAGGATGTTATGTTTTTAAAGATGAAAGATTGTGAGGAACCCGTACATGGTGAAGGGCCAGAGCTAGGTTCTCAATGGGGTTTAGTTTTCGATGGAGCTGTCAACGCTCATGGAAAAGGGATAGGTGTTGTTATTGTGACTCCTCAAGGGACCCACTTCCCATTTACTTCCAGATTAACATTCCAGTGTACTAATAATGAGGCTGAGTATGAAGCATGCATTATGGGTCTTGAGGAAGCAATCGACTTGAGAATTAAGAATTTGGATGTGTTTGGTGATTCTGCAGTGGTAATCAACCAAATCACTGGAGAGTGGATAACCCGACATGATAATTTGGTCCCGTACAGGGATTATGCTAGAAGACTGTTACCGTTCTTTGATAGGGTTGAGTTTCATCATATTCCTCGTGATGAGAACAGAATGGCAGATGCGTTGGCAACTTTGGCCTCCATGATTGTGGTGAACTTTTGGAATGAATGTCCTCGGATTGAAGTAAAGTGCCTTGACAGACCTGCCTACATCTTTGTCGTTGAAGAAGTCAAAGATGGCAAACCCTGGTACCATGACATCAAAGTTTTTCTTAGAACTCAAGCATATCCTTTGGGAGCTTCCAACAAAGATAAGAGAACTCTGAGAAGGTTGGCTGGAAATTTTCTTTGGAGTAACAACGTGTTGTATAAACGGAATTTTGACATGATCTTGCTGAGATGTGTTGACAGACAAAAAGCGGATATGTTAATAACGGAAATTCACGAAGGATCTTTTGGCACTCATGCCAACGGACATGCTATGGCTAAGAAGCTTTTAAGGGCCGGTTATTATTGGATCACAATGGAATCAGATTGTTACAAGTTTGCTAGAAAGTGTCACAAGTGTCAGATTTACGCAGATAAGATTCATGTGCCTCCGACTTTGTTGAACGTTATCTCGTCCCCTTGGCCCTTCTCTATGTGGGGAATTGATATGATTGGAATGATAGAGCCGAAAGCATCTAATGGACACCGATTCATCTTAGTAGCTATTGATTATTTTACCAAGTGGGTCGAGGCGGCTTCCTATGCTAATGTAACTCGACATGTGGTTGTCAAATTTATCAAGAATCAGCTTATTTGCCGATATGGTGTGCCAAGCAGAATTATTACAGATAATGGTTCCAATTTGAATAACAGGATGATGAAAGAGTTGTGTGAAGAATTCAAGATTGAGCATCATATTTCTTCTCCTTACAGACCAAAGATGAATGGGGCTGTTGAAGCCGCCAACAAAAACATTAAGAAGATCATTCAGAAAATGGTTGTTACTTATAAGGACTGGCATGAGATGCTCTCGTTCGCCTTGCATGGGTATCGTACGACAGTGCGCACATCAACTGGGGCAACTCCGTTTTCACTCGTCTACGGTATGGAAGCAGTGCTCCCGATAGAAGTTGAGATTCCATCTATGAGGATTTTGATGGATGTGAAGTTATCAGAAGCTGAATGGTGCCAGAACAGATTTGATCAGTTGAATTTAATCGAAGAAAAGAGGATGGCAACGTTATGCCATGGGCAGTTGTATCAGCAGAAGATGAAGAAGTCTTTTGACAAGAAGGTTCGACCCCGCGTGTTCAAGGAAGGTGACCTCATGCTTAAGAAGATTCAATCGTTCCTCACCGACGTCAGAGGAAAATGGGCCCCAAACTTCGATGGACCGTATGTGGTAAGGAAGGTTTTGTCAGGAGGCACTTTGATGTTAGCAACAATGGATGGAGAAGAGATCACTCGCCCTGTGAATACGGACACTGTTAAGAAATATTTTGTTTAGGAGAAGCAAGTCATTATTCCCTTTATGTAATCGCTATTATTTTCCAACACTGTAACATCGGGGTCACGCCTTTCTGCTGACCACCATTCAATAAAAGTTTTTCGTTTATCAAAAGTGTCTATTCTTGATAGCAAAATCCAGATTGATTTAAATTATTTTTTTTTCAAAAAAGAAAACTTTGTGTTTTACTTGATACATGGATAACAAAAGGATAGCCATGGACGTTTATTTCATCCATGGAAGAACGACAATCTCGTGAGTTTCTCTAAGGCAAGAGGATATTTATTTTTATCCATACATGAAGACTATCTTCGTTCGAGGTATTTTTCTTTGTAGGTGATAAGAGATCTGTGGAGATTTTGCTTGAGTACCTCTCCGTTTGAGGCGGTTGTTTTACTCCTCCCAGTCCGTCAGCATCCGTATAGCATATAAGTAGACAGCATGGCATGTGCATTTTTTTGCATTCTTTATGTTTGTTTTATTCTATCTCTTTGGTTGTAGTTATCCCTAGGTGTTTGGGTGTGTCTTATCCCTCCAATTAGATTTGTCGACCCTAGGCAGAAAAAGCACGATGTTTCTCTTTCCCCATGGAGTTCAATCCTCATGGAAGATGGTTATTTTAGTACAATCCCATTTGAGTTCATACCTCAATGGTCGAGTCTTGCTTGATAGTTTCTTTTCGGTTACATCCCGAATTGAACTTCGGTTTTTGGCAATCACATCATGGACATCTCCGACCTTTGAACATGGATTAAGTGTGCACTTATTTTGCACTCTATTCCCCAGGAAGAATAGACAGACATTTCTTCAACAATAGCATCACAATATTTTCTCGAACATCTATCTCTTTATTTGAGCAACTCGTTTTGATCAGGATCCTATTCAAAACGACAAACGACAATTTCTACAAGACAGTTCATTCACCCTCAGTGGGTCCTTCAACGTCATCAATTCATCAAAAGGCATCGCTTCATGAAACCATCGAAGAAGTTTACCGAAGACATTACAAGACATCTCCCTTTACTTGAGGGCTCACATAACATTTTACAATTACAACAAGGGTACTCCGCAGGAATGCATTCCCCAGTGAGTTTACTTTGCCAAGTTTATCTCCATCAAGTGACATCTCCCCAGAAAAGTTTGATTAAGATCATTACAATAGTCTTTCTTTATTTGAGAAGACATACATTATGATTCAGCCGGCCCACGTCACTTCCGAAGATCCCCGGCGAAACTTTATAACCTCCAATACATTACAAATTACAGCTACAAGGTCAACATCTACAAGCTCAAACATTTACAGTTCTACAACAACAATTTACATTTACAATCTACAACGACAATTACAAACTACAATGATTCTACAATCTACAAATTTTTCAACATTTTGAGTAGAGACTGAGACCAGCTCATGGTACCCTTACCATGACGCTCGGGGAGGTTTTACATCAAGAGACTGAGACCAGCTCATGGTACCCTTACCATGACGCTCGGGGAGGTTTTACATCAAGAGACTGAGACCAGCTCATGGTACCCATACTATGACGCTCGGGGAGGTTCTACAACAGAGACTGAGACCAGCTCATGGTACCCATACTATGACGCTCGGGGAGGTTCTACAACAGAGACTAAGACCAGCTCATGGTTCCCATACCATGATGCTCGGGGAGGTTCTACAACAGAGACTGAGACCAGCTCATGGTTCCCATACCATGATGCTCGGGGAGGTTTTACATCAAGAGACTGAGACCAGCTCATGGTACCCTTACCATGACGCTCGGGGAGGTTTTACATCAAGAGACTGAGACCAGCTCATGGTACCCTTACCATGACGCTCGGGTGGGTTCTACAACAGAGACTGAGACCAGCTCATGGTTCCCATACCATGATGCTCGGGGAAGTTCTACAACTACACCAACATCTACAACTACAATGACATTAGAAACTGAGACCAGCTCATGGTTCCCATACCATGACGCTTGGGGAGGTCATACATTTTACTATTTCTAGTTGGATTTCAAAAGAAAAGAATACGAAATAAAATCGAATTATCGACTCGATCAAAGAAAAATTCATTTGGACTATTACTAACCACTATATTATGATATTAAGTACATCCTTAGACTACAAGTTTCTCTCCTATTGTCTAAACCTCCATATCCTTGGTGTATGAGGTACTGTTTTACTTCTAGAGATTTCACATCGGTGGTTGTTTCCCGTCCCTGTGAAGTCCCGCTTCTTTGAGTCTGCTACTCCTTTGCCCCTCGCATGTCGTATCTGGTCTTTCCTTGTGACATCTTTCCCTCACAGGACTGTCGTGTTTTGCATTTTCATATCATTGTATGTCATCTGCATTCGGTGGCTTCTCAGGGTCAAAAATTCGTGTCATGTTTGAATTTAAGTCCCTCCTATCGTGTCGAGACGGAGATTTTGGTTTCCATATCTCCAGATAGAAGTAACTTAAATAGGGGCATCTGTCACACCCTAATTTTTTACCATGAGATTTCGCCTCCTTGTGATTGTTTCCTACTTGTTTTATTTTTTATATATTTATTACGACTAATCAGTTTTACGCAGGCAACTAACTCGAATGTAGACCAGATCATTTCTCCCATTAAGTTTTGAGGTTAGTCATTTAAGACTAGCCATGATGGTGCGGCAAGCGAGATCGCAGGTTACATTTATGGGGTACCGAGTATCAAGAGATGAGATATCTTTTAAGCCAAGCCAGGACTCACGAAATCCACATCAGTGTTGGACTTTATTGGATTTACAACATATTTATTGTTTTGAGATAAAGATACAATTGGTTCAAGGCTTGTATTCTATTTCAAATTCTTTGTGAATAAAAGCCCACAAGTTTAAATCCAAAACAAGGACAGGGTTATATCACCTCCTATCACTAAAGCGTGCCTTATGGTCATGGAGAAAAGCTTCCGAATTTAAGGAAGTAGGAGATTAAAGAAGGATTGTTGGTACACGAGCCCTTGATTTTAATAAGTTTTTTCCATATGAAGGCTTTGGTTAGACTCTGTGTTGGTTTTACATAGTTTCTCCCAACAAGCCAACTTTAGAGTTGGAAGATAGTACCACTTGGTTGACCAGCAAAGTTGCAATAAACTTTAAACAAAATACCCACACGTATAACACTTCAATCTACATTTAACACTGTATCAAGGATTAACAGAGGAATACTATTTTCTGCACATTCAACTTTAAGTTCTGTGCCTCATAATTACAATGCGGTAACTGCCTCAATTTGCTAAACTATAATATTGACAGTACAAATGCCGGCTACGGTACTCTCGCTACACCAACCATCACTTTTTATCCACATTTGCATGAGTTCATCCGCAATTGCTTGTTGTGGCTTTCTCCTCCTTCATCAGATCACTTGCAACCATTGACCTAAGTCTTCAACGTCCTTTGTTTGGTTATCAGCAGAAGCTTCCTCCCTGCAATTGAATTAAAAAGGAAATCCTAAGCATGAACAAGGTGTACAAACAAGACTCCATGAACACTACCATTTTGTTTTCGACACTAGAATAATTTGACTTAAAAGAGGCATGACTTAAGTTGATAGTGCAACATAGGTTGGGTTGAACATAAACCAAACAGGAAGCTACCGGTACCATTATGCCAAGTTTTTACACTCTTGTGGAGTTGTCATTTGGAACCCGTTAAGGCTTCAACGGCAGCTATGTCCTAAAATTCCTACACCACCGAGAAACTGGATTACACTTTTAGCCGAAATAAGCTGCAAGATAATTGAAGAGGTCAGGTTCATGAGTTCCTTTTTTAAGACAATTGTTTAGCCAAATATAGACATGATTAACATAAGGGAATGCAAGCCTCTCACACGGAAGTCGTCATCCCAGCAGTACCAATACCCCTCGTATTGTCATCCTCCAGCTCCTGCCAATAGAACATATGGTGTTAACAAATAATTTGATTATAAAGAAAACTCCACTACTACGACATACAAATATCCTCCAAATAACGATGGGCCGAGTAATGCTTATCAAAGAGTTGATTTCCTTGTGACAGAACCTCTAGAGGGGAACTAGCTCTCAGGGTCGCGAACAACATGTTCAGCTAACGTGGAAACGCGTTCAGAGTTGAGGCTTGCTTTGGCTTTCCTGCACATAGATCCAGAACAGACTCTTATGATTACAAGCTTCGAATCACAAGGACTGGTCACTTTAACAAGAGATAGCATGTCACCATCCAAATGGGTTTACAAGGAGCGCCCATACCACCCATTAATTCATCTTTAAATGTGAACATTCCCCGTCAACGATGCAGAGATTTTAAGGAACGTGGATTTTGCCTTAGAGGGGACATGAGCCCTATGGAACATGGTGTTAATCGAATTGTCATTAAAGTTGTTCAGAGTCTTTCACAGTTCAACCTTCCTATTTCGCTTTCAAGTGCACACCTAATTGGAGCAACTGCTGGATTTGGATCACTACATTCAGCAAATGGTTCAACCGCTTCCATGAACAACAAATGTAAACCTGGAATAATTTCCAAACCCACTGTCAATGATGTTGGTTTGCCTGGTCCTGGTTGCACAAGTGGAGCTGATCTTTATGATCCAGATTAACCTCAGTGGAATAATGGGGGTTTGGAATCTTTAAGTGCACTCTTGAATATGCAGTCATCAAAGATTGATGATGCCGAGCCTATGTCTTGTGATGCTCCAGATAGTGTTTGTCCAGTCGAAGCCAATGAGCTCTTTAAATTTTCCTAATAATCAATTAAAGGAAGATAATAAATTAATTGGTTCTCACAGTGCTTCCAGTCAAGTTAAACAAATCATAGCAGCAGATGATGCCATCCCAAGAGCCTTGGAAACACCTTTGAAGGCACAGGCTGATATACGTAAAACATCACAAAAGCATTTTGTACTCTATTTGTAAATAGGATACCTCATAAAATTAACAGGAGGGAGTCTCTTCTCGCTCACTTTCAGAATTTGGGAAAGTTACCGGCATCCATTCTCCAATGAGCAGTGAGCGAGCTTTTGTTAAATCCCCCTCTGGGCTTCCAATTCATCATTTGGCCCAAAATCATTGCTATCCCCACCTTCCAGATCACCAATTCAAAGTCAGAAGCCCGTTAAAAGTATATGCTGATTAGAGGAAAAAGATTCTAAAAAGATCCGATTCAAATCCTCAAAGACAATGAATCTGGACCGAAAAAGCATTAAACAGATTTAATACAAGATATTATGAATTGAAATTTCTCATTAACAGACATCAACACAAATCACACGAATAAGGAAAGTTTTCAAATATTGTCTAATCCAAAACAGAAAGTTCCAATCAATCTTCAAAACGTTTAAATCAGACATTCAAAGCATTAATTCCCAAGAGTCTATATAAGATGAATGAGAAGAAGAGGAAACGGGGACACGTAGAAAAACCCTAATACTATCGAAAAGCATCGAGTTCGTAACCTAAAAGCGATTGAGAAACGAAACTTATCTCTCCGACAGTTGAAGCCCTCACTAGCCGCCGCCGATCCGAACCCGCGAAGCACCCACCTTCGCCATCCCCGGCGCCGCCGTCACCAGCCATTAGTAAGGCTCCACTTTCCATAACAATCCTTGAACATATTGATCGTTTTTTTTGTTTCAGGTTTAGAAGGAATCAGAATCATAAAAGGGTGATGGATCAACGAGAGAGACGAATCGGAGAGGAGAGGATCGAGAGATTAGACGACCAATTTGAGGGGAAGGGGACTTAGGGTTCCGCTCGTTTGCCTGTTTTGTTTTCTTCTTTTTCGTTGTTTTGCTATCTGATTTGTAATGTAATCACACACTAATCACTCACTAACCACACACACCCACTAACCACCCTCTAATCCTAATCCTTAATCATCGTTACCTTTTTTAAACCTTCTTAATCACTTAATGATAGTTTCAGTTTAGTAACTTAATATAATGAAACATTATTTTATGCATATTCTTAATAATATAACCAAAATTCTTTTTTCAAATAAACTCATTTTATTTACTAATAATAACAGCTAATTATTTGTTTTTCTAGTAAAAAAACTGTTCCTTAACTTAAAATGACTTCTACTTATTTAATAAAAATCATATATTAATAACTTGTAATCTTTTAAAATAAAATTCAATTTTTATAATAACAACATTTTTTTAATAATTATAACTAAGACTATTTATTTAATGATTTAACCTTTTATTAATAACCAATCAACTTATAAATTCAAACTCATAATTTAAAATTAACACTTTTTCTTAAAATCAATCTCAAGTTAATATCACTCGAAATAATAATAATAATCAAATACTTTTCTCATAAGTATCTAACCTTTTAAAATCAACTCAACTTTTTATAAAATCAAACCTCACCAAATTAATTAACATTTTCTTAAGATCGATCCAACCATTTCCTTAAAAACAAATTCAACTAAAATCACTAACTTCTCTACTAATCATGCACACTCACGATCACAATTCACTCACCTACACCTTAGCGCTTTCATGCGTGTGTATGGTTTATTTTCCGCAATCTATCTTCGCAATTTACATTATCGTATTTATATTTCCGCCTTGCATTTCGTCCAAATGAAAAACCTACACATGATTCAACAATTGTCTGTAGTGCACATCATTTGCATCATTATCCCACATGATCCTTGATCCCATTCAAGTCGATCCTTAAGTTAGATCTTACCCCATAGGAAGGACCTTTATCTTTACAACATAGAAACAAACAATCAACTCAAAACAACAATATTCAAACACATTAGAGAAAGATGCCAAATCATCTTAAGCGAGATAGAATCTCCACCCCACAACAATACAATCAATACCGTAGGAACTTTGCCTTAAGAGAGATAGAGGCGTACCTCGTCGATCTATATCCGAGTACTCGAACCCTTCTCTTAAGATGATGCAAAGACTATTTTCCTACACCTTGTGGCGGTTAAATCTCCCTTAAAATGATAACTCATCTTTTCTCCTAAAATCAATCAATCAACTACCCTAAACCCGTAGGAACTTTGACCACAGTCAAAGAACTCCTCAAACCCTTTAGAGGAACTACAAATACTCTGATTCCACTCCCGTAAGGATATGTAGGCATAAGATGCGACATCTTATCGAGTATACTTAGAAATAAACCCCTAGGTCCTTCAACCCCTTAAGCAGATAAACACTTAGCAATAAACAAATATAAAACAAGAGGTTCCTGTAGAGTACTACAGAAGCTTAGGATGCTAGCACCTTCCCTAAGTTTAACCAACCCCCGAACCTAAACTCTCTAAACCTTGCATTTGCATTGCATTGTGGGAATTTCGATCTTTATCCCTTCCTTTGGACAAATCAAAGACCGGTTGCAAATGAATAAGATTCAAACTAATCAATAGTTTGGTATCCAAATTTCACCGCGACAGCGAGGTAAATTAAAAACAAAGTCGGGCAAATGAAAATTTTGAAAAAGGTAGGACAAATTTGGGGTATGACAGATGCCCCTATCTAATTGCCTTGAACCTGAGAGAATGAACAGCTGCATGACGTTCATTTTTATGGTGGAAGTCAATTAGATATAAGAAGACCCCAAAATTTGTCCGACAAGGGAAAAAGTGCAAATGCAAGAAGATATAGAAATAACATCGGGGGAAAGATCAAAAGAAACTCTTAAAGTAAACTCCGCTTGGGGAGAAATAAGAGCAACAGCTGCTGGGAATTATCATTATCAACTGCATGGTTAAAGAATGACTTGCTGGGGAGTAAAAATTCCACAAGCACGTGTGGGGTATCAGCTCTGTTCAGAGAAATACTGTCGACTTTGATGGAAGAGTGACCAAGATGCTTGCGAGCTGATCATGGATCCTGCTATGCTGCTATGCTATGCTGATGAGTAGCAATGATATGTGTTATGATGCACAAATATGCAACTAAGATGCAACTACCAGGGAATGTAAGATGCGTATGCAAATGATCAAAATGCAATGCACATGAGGATGCAACCGGGTAGCTGAATCTGGTAAAGCTTTATTTCTGGTTTCCCATGAGGGATTATTGGGATTATGTGCAACCGGGTAAAAATATTTACGAGGTATATTGGTATATCAACTCGGAGGTTGAGAAAAACAAGTATACTATCGACTCGGGGGTCGAGGATAAATCAAAACAACAAGTTAATTCGAGGGTTGAATAAGAAAAGCAAATATCGACTCGGGGGTCGAGGAAATAAAGACATATCAACTCGAGGGTTGAAAAAAAAAGGTAAATATCGACTCGGGGGTCGAGAAAATAAAGACATATCAACTCGGGGGTTGAAAAAAGGTAAATATCGACTCGGGGGTCGAGAAAATAAAATATCAACGCAGGGGTTGAAGAAAGGTAAATATCGACTCGGGGGTTGAAGGTAAAGGAAAAAATCGACTCGGGGGTCGAGAAAAACAAAATATCAACGCGGGGGTTGAGAACAACAAGACAATATCGACTCGGGGGTCGGAAAAAACAAAATATCAACGCGGGGGTTTGAAGGAGGAAAAGGCAAATATCGACTCGGAGGTCGAGAAAATAAAGACATATCAACTCGGGGGTTGAAAGAGGAAATGATTGTGCTGTGTATGCGTATGATACATGTCAATTATATGATGCATATGTGAATGCAAGCAGGAGAATGGTTTTATGAAGGTGCCAACAAGGGTGGACTTTATTTGGTAGTTGCCAATATGAATTGGACTTTAGGAGAGGTGCCAAGCAGGGTTGGACTTTGGTAGTTGGTTGCCAATCAGGTTTGGACTTTTTTTTGTGTGTGGTTGCCAAGCAGGGTTGTACTTTTAGGAGGTGCCAAGCGGGGTTGGAATTTTAGTGGTTATGATGCCAGCAAGGTGGACTTTTATTTGGTGAAAGCATATGAACTCCCGACACTCGGTATCCGATAATTCTATGGTCAGAAGACAGATGTGGATTTTTTTGGTGCCCCAAGTTTGATATTTTGCAGAAATTGCACGCTCATTCCTGGGAGAACCTTAAATTCTAGCCAATGTGCCATGGCAGCTTACAAATTATGAGCGTAGCGAAGTAACCAAAGCGTGTTGAATGTGCGAGCGTAGCGACTTAACCAATGCTTGTCGATTATGCTCTTGCTCTGCCCCAAGGCTTTTGACGTTGGTTGACCTCAACAATTAATGGTGTCTGGCATGGTTATCTTGACCAATTTGAAAGCAAAGAGAGAATTGCCCCTGTTTAGCTAGTCTGCCCCAGTCTGTAGGGTATTTGAAGGATTTTTCCTAGCATGTGATCTCGCCATGACATAGCCTGAGATGTTTTGCCCTAGTGTCTGAATCTTGCAGCAGTATGTCTATGTTTGAACCTCGGAAGAACCTGCCCCAGATTCACAAAGTTATGAGGTAGTCTTGATTCAGATCAACACCATTGAATGTTCAAGTTCCTCTTTGATTGCTCTTTTGTTGGAATTTCCATAATGCCAAGTACTGACTTGCAGTTAAAAGTGTTCATTCAAAAATCGTAATTTTAATGCGACATTTATGCAAAATTTGAAAGGATCATTTATTAGAATGATGTGACAGTGTGTGACGAGTGGACTATTAGTCCAAACACAGTGCTAATTTATCTGGTGCGAAAGATATAGCAAGAATATGACACCAATGCAAACGATTAGCAAATCTTTAGGAGTCAGTTTACGCAACATTGTTGTAGTTATGCTTTCAGAATAAATCTCGCCTCAATTAGGTCTTTTGAGGGTTGTATCGCGGTCTGGTTCACGGTTATAGAAACAAAGGATATTAGGCTCAAAGTATTATTTGTACCCACCCCTTCTTCGTAATGATCTCCATACCTACGTTCAGTTAATTTTGCACCTGCTTGACAGTGTAAACTTGATGGTTCAAAGTTTGCTTATTTTGCACCTTATTTTGATGGATGTCAATGACCCTTTTGGTTCTTGATATGGTGGCCACTGAATCTTATTTGTTTTTTTGTTGAGGATTTGAGGGCCTCTTTTGTTTTTGCTTTTGATCCCTAACTTTTGCATGGACTGATTTCGCTCTTCGAGTCCATCGGGATTGCCTTGATTTTTGCCTAAGTCTCCTTTTGAGGTTTTCGACTTAGCAGGCTTTTTATTATATATTTTTTTGAAGGGTTTGTGACTGCCAAGTCATTGGTCATTGATGAACCGTCATGACTTTTGGATTTTGCCTCGTGATTCGAGTGCGTAATCAGGTTAACTGAACACTACCCTGCCCTAGGTTAAGTGTAAGGGTTTAGCAATCCGAAGGAAACTCCTACTTCTAGGCTCGAAGTGGTTGACTAGGGACTAACTCCTTATCTCTCCGGTGTTTGGGGATTTGAAACAATGCCTGTACATCATCAGTAGAATTTTATCCAAAAGCATACCATCAACAATTATGGGTATTTTGTTTTCGTCATCCTCCCTCAAATCTTTGCTAAACAGTAGTGCGATAAAGGAAGTGAAATATTTTTGTGATTTTTGCAATAAATGAGAAACTGTGAGTGAACACGAATGGATTTGATCAAAACATGCATGATTATCACATTAACAATACCATTAATAAGAAACAATGTCTAAAAGCAAGTAGCATTGTAACAGAAAAGAAACTACAAATGCGTAAAAACAATATGGAAATTGCCAGTATTGAGGAACTGGGCTTTTCTCTCTTGCATCACAGTTGAGCTACCCTTCTTGCTCATCAAGACTAGTATGATAACCTTCTTCATATCTACTCTCTGCAGCTTCTTCCATGTCATGGACTGAGGAACTCACTTGACTAGATGAAGGTTTGATGTTGATATGAAACCCTTGAGGTGTGAATGAGATTAGCTTGGACTCAATCAGATCTTGAACCTTATTTTTGAGCTGTTTGCAATCATCTGTTGAATGCCCCATTGCGCCAGCATGGTAGCCACATCGTGCATTGGTGTCAAAGCCTGGTGGGTATGGTGGGATCACAGGATCCAAGCCCTTTGGCATTATCAGTCCACTACTAATCAAACGTGGTAGCACGTGATTGTATGGCACTGGTAATGGATCAAAGTGTCTCTTTGGTCTTTGATTATAGTAATGTCGTCGTTGCAGAGCATGTTGATGTGCAACCTGCTGTTGATAATGGGGACCTCTATTGATAGGAGGATATTGACCATGGGAAGAGACCGGAGTCCCACAGGTAGACCCATAGGATTGTTGACTTTTAACAGTTGAGATGCTTGGGTACTGAAGGTAAGGTATCGAGGATGGAGGCTGGGGAGTGTCCCTGATCGTATTAATTTCATCCTCTTCTTCCTCTCGGGGACTAACAACTAATTCACTTTCACTGGCTGGGATGTTCGAGGTGTCTTAGATCTTTCCACTCTTGAGATGGCTCTCAATGTGTTCTCCTACTGATACCAAATCAGAGAAGTTGGATGTCCCATTGGCCATCATCTTTTCCAAGTATGGTTCTTGTAAAGACTTTATGAACATGTCAACCAATTCCCTGTCTAAGAGCAGTGGTTGAACACAAGCAGCTACCTCTCTCCATCTCTGAGAATACCCTCTGAAAGACTCGTTTTCCTCTTGAGATAGGCCTTGTAACTGTATGCGGTTGGGAGCCACATCAAGATTGTATTGGTATTGTTTCACAAAGGCGTTGGCTAAGTCCGACCACGACTGGATATGGCTACTTTCTAGCTGCATGTACCAACTTAGCGATGCCCCACTCAAACTGTCTTGGAAACAGTGAATCATAAGTTTATCGTTGTGAGCATATGAGGTTATCTTTATGCAAAACATTACCAAATGTTGCTTCGGACAGCTATCTCCTTTGTACTTCTCAAAATTTGGCATTTTTAACTTTGGAGGTATTACAAGTCCGGGTACCAAACACAGGTCCAAGGCATTCAGCTCAGAAATATCACGCCCCTTCATGGCCTCAATTTTCTCTTCCAACACACGACATCTTTCAGCAAATTCAACATCCTGAGGTCGTTCATTATTCACCACCAGGCTTTCCCCTTGGGAATTCGGCGCAGTGAATGCAAAGCTATGGTATTCAACAGCATCATGAGACGAGGCATGCTCATCCCGAATAGTGTGACGCTCTTGTATAACCTGGTCTTCAACAGGAATCCGCACAGGCCGAGGTATGTCGTTCTCGGTGACTATAGGTCGTTGAGGGTTGTTCTCTCTCCTTGTCAAGGCTAACATAGCTTCCATAAGTTGGTCCAATTGGTTCTTCGTCAAGTCAACATCTGCTCTTGACACAAACTGGTTCTGTTCTTATGAGCTCATGATTCTTCCCAAAGTTGCTTCAAGTCTGATACGGGTGTCGGGAAATCAACTGCGGATTATGGACAAAGGATGGATGAGCTTTCTGGTTTTGGGAAAATATGCAATGCAAATGAAATGCAAATGCGATGATATGCAAATGCAATGCAGGCACAAACGAGATCCAGGATAACATAAGCAGGTCAAAGCTCCCTAACCGGTAGGTTATACTAGGCAAGTTCTATTTTCTTTACCCACATACCCACTCATAGGATAACTTCTATGTTGACGGATAAGGTTCCCAGGATCACGGACACCGATCGCATCAACATTACGCAACAGGCTAGCTGTATTATAACGAGAGTACGATAGGGTCTCTCCTGAGCGGAGTCCTCATGCCAGGCACACGAGGAGCGGGTCCTCGGAGACTAACACTACACGACTATCGATATAGAAATTGGTTCTAAGAGTGGTTCCCAGAGTCACGGACCCTTCATGAATCAAATCGTGCAACAGGTTAGCTGCGTTACGATAGGATCTACGAAAAGGTCTATTCTGGAGGAGCTTTCATGTTAGGCACACAAGGAGCGAGTCCTTGGGGACTAACACTAATTACTACCAATTCTAAACTATGTTTTCTCTCTTCTTTTTCCAAAGCTCGGGTGTAGAGCTTTACTTGCAATTCTATCCCCGAATCCAGCAGGCAGATATAATAAACAACATACGATAGAAAGAGAAAACAAGAAATAAACAATAGGAGAAAATAAACATAAAGAAAACAGTTAAGCAAAAGGTTAGTACTCTCGAATCGAGTCAAGTTAGGCTCGACTCTCTCTTGCATAGGGCAATGTGGAATCCCCAGCAGAGTCGCCATCCGTCGTACCTCGAAAAATATGATCCTCGCGATGGACGCGGAAAATATGTTCGAACAGAGTCGCCACCGAACTTTATTTATTCCAGAGAAGGAATAGGAAAATATCGATAAAACCTTTAAAAGATAAGAACATGGTAATCGCAACCAATATTCTAGGTTCGGGAGTCGATTATGCAGAGGGAAGGTATTAGCACCCTCTACATCTGTTGTACTCAACGGGAACCTCTTAATTCGATTCGAGAGTAAAAGTTAGCTACGCTTGTTTGTTTTCTTCTAAGACTCTCCTAAAGGGGGAAATGGGTGGTTTAAAGATAAGGTGCTCGCCAAGGATTGGGGCCCTTGTGCCTACGTATCTTCACTTGTAAGAAGTGGAAAATCAGAGCATTCGTAGTTCGTGGGACTACGGGTAAAAGGGGGGATTGTGCTCGCCAAGATCATCGCAATCTTGTACCTACGTATTCTCATTGATAAATGAGAAATCAGAGCAGTCGTAGTTCGGCTAACTACAGTTGGTTGGTTAATGTTTAGAATGAACGAGAGTTTAGGTCGCATTCTAACTGCTAAACGTTGGCTTGTCTGCTCACTAGGGGAGGCTGAAGCACGAGTTCATATGCACGGAAGAAAGGACTAAACAATATTCTTGGTCAAAGGTGTATGAGTTGAGTTGAACAAGAGTTTAGGTCGCATTCTAACTGCTAAACATTGGCTTGTCTGCTTGCTATGGGAGGCTGAAACACGAGTTCATATGTGTAACACCCCAACTCTCACACTTGTGGATAACAGGAAAACAAAACAATTCATATGACAAACAGAGTGCAACAGCGTAAAGTTTGCACGCATGACGATCGTAATGAAGGTGTGACGGTCGTCACACGCCCAAAATTCTTCATATCAGAGATGTTACATTCAACTGAACAGACAACATGCATTTATGCAGCCACATTTCAAATAACATATGTAGCACAAAATTGGATGAACAGACAACAACATTGGTTAACATTTAACTCATAATGCAACCAATTCTTATTTCGACGGAATTGTAGTAAAGCTTACAACACGATCAATTAAAACAATTTAATGAAAATTTCGTAACAAGTGCAGCAGCAAAACATCAACTAAAATAATAACGGCAAACGTTCATCCCCCCAAGAGTGCTGCGTATCAGAGCGACCAACGACACCTTAAACGACAAAACGAAACTTCATTCCGGGCTACCTGCAAGTTACCACCAGCAGAGGTAACACACAACGTAAAGGGGTGAGATATCAACAATATAACATAAGGCATGATAGATGTCATATTAGAAATCATATCACAGCAATATAATCTTCGCAAACTTATAAACATCAACAACAATCGTTTGCAAGCAAATTCATATCTCACGTATGCCACAACAACCGACAACCAACATAATTATGCAGCTTTATGCGACTCAGAAATGCAACTCAACTGTGCATATGCATGTGGTACCATTTAGGAGCCAACACCCCAAAACCTATTTAGGAGCCAACACTCCAAAACTCGGGATAGGAGCCAACACTCCAAATAACGCCAATTCAGGCCAACCAAGATGATATGCCATGAAATGCACCTATTATGGACTACAACACAACCGTAACGGCCATACAGTAAAGCTTTATGCTTATAACCAAACTGTCCATAACAGAGCATCATTCTCATACAACTCAAGACATTATCATTTTCCAGCTGTTCACGTATAAGAGCAATAACAGCCTTAAATCAACAATTAAGAATTCAACATACGATCGTAATGACAACATATCTGCTCCTATTCACATAATTAATTAAAAATCTCTATCAAGGTTTAATTACGAACAATTAGGACAACTACCCTTTTGCCCCATTAGGGAAACCTTAGAGCATCGTACTAGTAACGATATAACACATTCGTTTCTACATATTCCCCCATTAGGGAAACCTTAGAGCATCGTACTAATAACGATATAACACATTCATTTCTACATATTTACCCCATTAGGGAAACCTTAGAGCATCGTACTAATAACGATATAACACGTTCATTTCTACATATTTGACCCATTAGGGAAACCTTAGAGCATCGTACTACTAACGATATAACACATTCATTCCTACATAGAAAAACCTCGTCCCTAACATTTATCGATTAACGGAAATTATACCTATGAATCGATTCCCTACATGAAATCGATCATACCCATGGTTATAGAATTGAACCTCACCCTTACCTTAGAATAGAGGCCAATTCCACGCTTCCGGTTCCGGTTCTGGTTTACGGTAACTCTCCTGCAACTTTCTTCCAAGTTCTCTGATGGAAAATTCTTCTATTATCAATTTCTCTCAATCACGCTATTTTCTTCCTTTACGGTTTCTCTTTTTGTGAAAACTTCCCAATTCAATTGAGCGTAATGGAATATGGAGATACGTTACTAAATTTTTAACATCCCGGTGGCCACGTCCCAATTCTGTTTTTAATTTGGATTTTTCGTTACTATGACGAGCGTAACAAGTTCCTGACGAGCGTCATGACTGTGACGACCGTCACATGCCTGTGATGACCGTCATATCAGCAAAATTTCATTTTTCTTAGACAGAACATTTCTTAAGCTTTCCAACGCTTCGAACGGGGACTAAAACCGACTTACGGGTCGAGAGATATGAATTTTCGAAGTTTTCCCTAAAACTGCTACGGGATTCTGCACTTTTGCCCGAAATTCGACCGATTCAATTCCTTTCTTCGAAACAAACACATTTACAAATACGACTACGACGCAACGAAACATGGTAAAGTCATAACTAAATTTAATCAAAATAAAACGGGCGTTACAATATGCGCGGAAGAAGGGACTAAACAATGTTCTTTGGAACAGGTATGGGAACCTAAAGGTGAGAGAGAAGAAAAAGTGCTCGCTAGGATCATCGCAATCCTATGCCTACGTATTCTCAACGAATGTGAGAAATCAGAGCAGCTGTAGTTCGACTAACTACGGTATAAGGTTTGGAAAATGAACGAGTGTTTAGGTCGCATTCTAACTGCTAAACATTGGCTTGTCTGCTCGCTAGGGGAGGCTGAAGCACGAGTTTGTTATGCGCAGAAGAAAGGACTAAACAATGTTTCTTGAGAAAAGGTGTTTGGGTTGGAAATCGCACGAGGCGAGGAATTGGTGTTTAAGAAAGATTCAATCGCACGGGGGCAAGAAAAGAGTTGGATTGGTTGGATATTTTAAGGGAGAATGACGACTACTCGATAAACGAGACGTCAGCCTCGCAATCAATTAATCGGGATATCATTGAAATGCTAGATCCTAACGATACCTTTTTCATTCAATTTCAGAAGTTGTGTTTGATGGACGGTTTAGAACAGGAAAAAGTTTGAATTGAAGGAGATTTAGATTCGACCGCACGAGGGTGAGAAACGAGGTTAAACGGGTTGTATATTTAGGAGGAATGACGACTATTCGATAAACAAGATGTCGGCCTTGCAACCAATTAGTCGGGGTATCGTTGGAATGCTAGATCCCAACGACATCTTTTTCATCCCATTAATTATGAAATATATTTTTTGAACAATGTAAGTACTTGTCCAAATAATTAGAGGAAGTGTTTTAAGAACGAATGTTCGAATGACACACTAACCAAGGCGTACACCTCAATAGTTGTCACTCAAGAATTCAAGGAGTGCAAGACTCCAAGAACTCAATTCTTTCGCAATTTAACTAGAAAAATGGTTTGAATATGTTAGCGTATTCGGATTAGGCGCGCTAGGTATTCTAGAAATATAAGATTGAAAGTAAGGAAAGTTACCGAACGAAGTGGTTCCGTTGACCCTTGAAATTGTGTGCAAGCTTTAGTTCCAAGCTCCTCCTCTTTGATGTTTTGAAATATGGCTCGAAAGGAGTCGAGGTTTGAATTTTGAGTTTTAAACGTGTGTGCTAGCAAAGTGGGCTAGTCTTCTAAGTGACCAACTAGAAATAATTGATCAAATAGGTGTCACTGTAAGGAAGCCCAGGATTAAGCTTTAAAATGTTGTGTATGGTGATCAAAGGTTAATGGCTTGACTAAATCGATAAATTTATTTTTGAAAAGGGTTTAAAGGTTTTGAAAAGAATTGAGCATTTTTTAAAAATGAACAACGAAACAACCACAACTCAAAGTGTACGCCTCAAGAGTAGTCCCTCGAGAATCCAAGGAAGGCGAGATCCAAGAATTCAATTGTTTTGAAATTTGTTTTAAAAAAAAATTAATTTGGTTAAAAACTGTTTTAATTTTCATATATAAAATTAATTAATCAATTGCAAATTTTTTGAGAAAAGCTAATCATAATTAATTGCTTTGAGAAAAAATTAATATCTTAGAAAAAAGTTTTAACTTAACTAATAAAGTATAAATTTCTAATATTCAAAATATTATTTGATAATAATTTTGAAATATATATCTTTTAAAAGAATGATAATTGGAACTTATTATAAAAATATCTAATTAATAAAAATTGATTTAAAAATATCTTTTAGAAGCTTTAATTGAATTGAGTGAAAACAGTTTTGAAAATCGAAAGATGGAACAACCACAACTCAAGGGCGTGCGCCTCGAGAGCGGTTGTCCAAGGATCCAAGGAGTTCTAGACCCCGAAAACCCACTATCTTTATTAAAAAAAGTATTTATTTAGATTACATGTGTGTGTGTGTGTGTGTGTGTGTGTGTGTGTATGTGTGTGTGTGTGTGTGTGTGTGTGTGTGGTGTGTGTGTGTAAAACAATTAAACTCAGTCATTAGAATTAATTAATATAAGTAGATAAAAGGAAAACAATTAAAATCTAAGAGAGTGTATTTGTAGAGTGTATTTGTAAAGCAGTAGACTCCAAATAATTCTGAATATCCTATTCCAAATTGAAACTAACTTAATTGAATATATTTATTAAAAAAGCAAAGAATGAAAGAAAAAAAAGCTGCAAAAGTTAACACATGAGGCGGACAATTTTTTTATGCAATGTTAATGATTTTCCACATTAATTGATAGCCATTATTATTTATTATTTAAAAACATTAAGAGAAAAAAATATAGCAGAAATCAAAATATGTTCTCTCGGGATCGTGAAACAAAAACACTGTCTGCTAAAATTGAAACAAATCTCAGCATAGAAATCCAAACAGATTTAAGTTATTTTTTCAATTTAAGTGACAAACCCCTAATAAGATAAAAAAAAAAGTCATTACTCTTTAAATATTACAAGCATTGACCATAAAATTAAAGCCTCCACACAACAATCGTGAATACAAGCGAGATCGAAACAGTACATAATTTCGAATGCATTTGCAATTTCACATAAACTGAGTTAAATATGCAGAACAACGGAGAGTACACCGAATTGAAAATGAATTATGTAGCAATTCAATTTCACATGTATTCAATCAAGCAGGAATCACAAACCAAAGCAGGAATCACAAACCAAACAATTATACTCCAAAATGAAACTTCACCGTTCCAAGCATGAGCAAAATTGCTACGGTAATTATGACAACAACACTAACACGTTTTTATCATGAATTTCTAAAAATTAAGACATGCATAAAATCCACAACAATTGCAATGAGGTCAAAATAAATAATAAAGTTAAACATCATGTGTAACACAACAAATTAAATTGACAATATGCTCAACATCAACTCACAATGAAACGTCATAATTGAATCATCACAATAACAAACAGCATAAACGGAAACCACACAGATAGAAGAACAGAAAAACAGCGCCACGTTCTCATAACAGGAACCACACTAAACATAATAACAACGAAATGTCTTGACATAAAATCCCAACACAATATTAAGCGTTTAAACGCAAACGGCATTGAAATTATTGACAAACAACAACAGCAAAACTTCTAATAACAACAGTACAAAGTCATAACAACTACAACTTAAATTTACTACAATATCCAGAAACAACAATACAAAGTCAAACCCACACAGCAACATTCAATTCATCACGGTATTAATCCAGCATGGTATGATTTCAATTAAAGGTGTAATAAAATACAAAATTGCACTAACAGTAAATTTCTAAATTAGAGGGTTACCGAAACCGCTTCATTGTCGCTGCAAATCCATGGCTGGTGTCTTGCGGAACTTCTGCTGAAAACAGAAATGACGGCAAGAATGACTTGGGCCAAGACAAACTGCAGAATTGTTTTGAGTTGGAATTGTTGTTGCCCAGGTTATGTTGTTGAAGAACTGAGTCATTGCCGAGGCGATTAGAACATTCTCGCCTAAGGTTGTGACCGCTGAAATGAAAATGTGAATGAAGACCGTGAGTTATTCACTGTGGTGTCGCGGAAGGAGAGAAAACACGGAAATACTTCGAGGAAGAAACCAGGTTTTAGCGGTGAGGGTTTCGTTCTTTGAAGGAAGAGGATGATGAAGGAGGAAGGTGAGGGGCTTTGGTGGTGCTGGTGAAAGGGTGTTTTGGTGGTTGGAATGGAAATGGACGGTGGATGAAGATGGTGAGAGGGTCACGGCGGCGCTGGTTGATGAGGGTTGAGAAACGACGCTTTGATTTAGGGAAAAGAGAAGATGATACGGTTATTTCTGGGTTGGGATTTCGAGCGTCGGCAGAAATTAATTAGGGTTTGGGGTGGCCATTTTCGTTTTCTCAGAGATAGTGAACAATATCTCCCCCTTTTTCTGAAATTATCCCCATTAAATATACCATAAGCAAAACCCTAACGGGCTCCCCCAAATATGGGCCTTCCGCCCATCCTAAACTCCCTCCTTCAATTTCCTTAACTCAATAAAATAAAATAAAAAAACTATTTAAAACCTATTCTAATTAAAAACTTAAGACTAAATAAATCTTAGTAAATCTAGTTAACCATAAAATATAAGTCTAATCTATTTTAATTAAAAAAAGTAAAATTCTAACTAAACTAATGGCTTCTAAATTTAATTACCTAATTAAAATAATCTACTCCTATCTTTTAAATAAAAACAAATAAATTTATTTCTAGTCTATCTTAATAAAATTCTATAACTCTATATTCTAATAAAGCAAAATTCTAATTTAATTTTAATAATAATAAAAAAAGCTATTTATCTTAATTAAAACAATCTATTTTTAATAAAAATCTAAATAATTCTAAATTCTATTTTAAATAATCTTACTTTTAAAATCTAATCTAATCAATTAATATAAAAAAAAAAATATATTTCATATCATAAAAAAAATAAATTGTGAAATAAATATATACAAAAACAAATGCCACATGACACACTCTTATTGGGCTAAAAAGTGAAAATGCTTCTTTTTGCTGAAAAATACGCTACGCTGTATAAGCGAGGTAAATTAAAAACAAAGTCGGGCAAATGAAAATTTTGGAAAAGGTAGGACAAATTTGGGGTATGACACCCCTAAAAGAGAGAACCCAAACACATGAAGAATCACTGCAACTTCTCCATATTCACACACTGGAAACACATGCAACTCTACACCCCTTGTTTCATAAACCATGCTGGAACCAATATCAGAAATAGTTGCAGGATTACTATCTGGAAGATTTCTCAGATTTCAGCTTTGAAAAAAAATCTCCAAGAAGTCAGAGTGAAAGTTCTTCCTTATGCACAAGATCAAGGTTGATGGTGTCTTGATCTTCATCTTCACCTGTCAGACAAGACAAACACTTTGATAGAGGCTCAAAACCCTGACTTGATCCATTGATACCCAATGAAAGAACAAAACACTGTCAGGTTGACCATGAGCTAGAGCAGTAACACAATGTCACAACATCTGGTATGCCATTCCATCCTTATAGAGGCATACAATCACAACCTGCTTGAGACCACAAACAATCTTGAAACTGTACTATTGCAGCAACAGATCCTAGAAGTATGACTCCCCATATCAAAGATAACTAGTGCTCTTTTTCTAGAAGCACGTGAATGGAAAACATAAGACTCATCTTCATGTCTTCAAGAGCTCACTCTTTGTTCAACACACCTGCTGAACACATTCACTTACTGCTTGAACTACAAGCAACTAGTACACCCATCAAATAGAAACTTGCCCTCTATCTTTTATAAAAGCTGCTCCAAGCTCACCACAGTACATCTCAAGATCAACCTCATGCTCATACAGTGAGAAGGTACCAAACAGCTCCACGTCTTTTTGCAGTAGAAGAAACCACTTCTCCACAGGACTTCTGGCCTGAGTCAGATAACAAGATAGACACCCCATAATCCAAGACATTCTTTCCTTATCATTCTTCCATATGATAAGTAAGAACACTTCTGGTTTAACTGGTGAATACTCACTTTCATATGACTCATCATAGTCCAGATTTTCATGCAATGAGACACTTCAGTCTTGTATAATACTTTCACACCATACTCGAAGACAGTCCCTTTACCTCATCATTCTCCCATATGACAAGATAGAGTACTTCTTAGTCAGAATGTGAATCACAAGTTCCACAACAGATCTTTAAGACCAGCAACCAAAATGATGTTCTAACATTAGTTAGGACATCCTAACATATCACAGAGACAACATCCAATGGTTCTTTATATGCTCACAACTGGACTTACTACTGCCTAGTAATCCAAGTGAAGATCTTTAGAGAACACAACTTCACTAGCTTGATCAAATACCTCTCCAAAAGAAGGTAATCTTCCATAAACACCTTGGGGCTTCTACCACAAGCACCAATATGTGAACAGAATCGGAACCTCCTTTGATCATCAACCAACTACCCTTCTGCACAAGAGTAATTAGTTCCAAGCTCTCTGCTTGGAATCATATTAGAGACTCACCAAATGCCACTATTTGGTTAACTCAGCTTCTTTCAAAGCTCTAGAACATCTAAGCAAGCTTGATCTTCATATCCTACATGCTCCAAGACAACTTGGATACACCAAGACTTGGTCCTGTAACATCTACTCTTTCACACAGCTTCTGTAAACTGCATGATATAATATCAATTCCATTCATACCCGAGAAGATCAACCTATCTTACAATGATGTGCCACAACATCAATTAATGTCCTGAAGTTTGCTTGATGCTGTAATACCCAAATTTTTTACCCCTAAGATCCCATATTCAATTTTCATTTTTTGCATACGCAAACAAGACCATACTTTTCAGGTTCTCTCGCCACTTTGGTTCATCGTTTTCTTTCATCACCTATATTTTGAGAATGGAGGGATCAGAATCTGGACTTTGTTCCATTTAACGAGGTTATCCAATCTGTGGAGAGACTTTTGAAAGAATTTGTTAATCTATATGATGGTTATTCTCGGCATTTGACAAGTCTTCGATCTGATAAGATCATGCAAGATACAGCTTCTACCGACAGCATGCAAAGTTCTTGCTCACATGACATAAGTAAAAGCAGGATTGTAGATATGGAGTTGGATGTTAATGACGATTCAAGAGACGTGGATAGTTTACTTGTCAAAAAAATTGGCAGTAGTGTGTCATCTTCTGCAGAGAAGTGGCAAGTTGGCATGATTTCACTTATTTCCTGTTTTTTCTCTACTTCACCTGTTCTGACGTGGGATGCACTCTTTAAACTAATGGAAAATGAGTATGACCCCAAGGTGCGTGGAAAAATATTGCATCATCTTTGTGAACATCCTCATTGGTCCTCTTCCTCAAGATTAATAGATTTGGTTAATGTAATGAGCAATATCATTATTGAGCAAACTGGACTTAAGCTTACTTGTGGAAATGTTTTAACTTCTACCCATGCTTTACTATCTAACTTATCTTCCCTCGATGTTGTTGGTAAGGAGAACTGTGGCTTGTATTCCAGTGAAGTTGAAACTGAACAGTGCTTTCAGTCACTGCGAAACTTGGTGCATAACCTTTCAAAAGTTGATCTTGATTGGTTTGGGCGGGTGAAGCTTATTGATTGCATCTGTAATCTTATTTCACTCCACCCTCAATTTGGTCAGACAATGATTGAAAGATTGCTTATGATGCTCAATGATATGGATTATCGAGTTCGTTTATCATTTGCAAGAAGGGCTGGTGTTCTTTTCCAAACATGGGATGGTCATGAAGAGCTTTTTCAGGACTTATGTTCCAATTTTGGTGTTCCTTTGGTGGTCTATTCCAAAGGAAAAACTATCAATGCGAAGGAAGTGCTTGCTGCTGGTCCTCAGCCTCAACCTATAATGGAAACAGTTTTGATTACTCTGATGCATGTTGCATTGCATAGTGAGAAGGTGGAGTTAGAGGCTGTTTTTATGATATGTGTGGTTTCTGCGGTTGATCTTTGTTAAAGGGAATTGGTCAGCTCTGTACTTGACAATCTTTCTAACGAGTTTCAGTATTTGAGTAGAATGAAGTATTTAGAGGAACTTTTGGGATCACTTATCTTTTGTTGGGTAGCTTGTGGTGTAAGCTTGGCTGCACTTGTTGAGACAAGGCATCTTTTTGTACCAGATGCAGAACCTGGTCATTTCCTTCAGTATTGTTGTCCATGGCTTCTTCCTGCTCTACTTCTGCATCAAAATAGTTCTGAACTTAATTGGGTTACCAAGGTCACCTGTCAACCTATGTCAGTTCTTATAAAACACCACTTTGCTTCAATATTTTCGATTTCTATGGCTTTGCATTGCAGTAAGAGACTTGGAGCAGACTAGGGCCTTGGTTGCATCGCTTGAGGCTGGATTGAGATTCTCGAAATGTATAGAGGCCACAATGCCAACGCTTGTCCAGTTGATGGCGTCATCTTCTGCTACTGATGTTGAAAATACAATTCTCTTGTTGTTGAGGTGTAAGCAATTTCAAATTGATGGCTCAGAAGAATGTCTCCGAAAGATGTTGCCCTTGGCATTTTCTCAGGATAAATCCATCTTCGAAGCAGTGGAGGACTAAATTCAGGAAAGACATGAATAAGGCTGATAATGATGCCAGTACTAGGGTTATGGATTCTCTTATTAACTATGAGACGGTCAAATATTTCAATAATGAAGCTCATGAAACTGATCATTATGACAAGTACTTGAAGAGATATGAGGATGCTGCTCTGAAAACCCAACACAGTCTTGCTTGGTTGAACTTTGGTCAAAATGCTATATTTAGTGCTGCTCTTTCAACGGCAATGGTTCTGTGTTCTCATGGGATCATGAATGGCACAATGACAGTTGGTGATTTGGTGATGGTAAATGGGCTTCTCTTCCAACTGTTTCTTCCCCTCAATTTCCTTGGTAGTGTTTATCGCGAAACTATACAAAGTCTAATTGACATGAAATCCATGTTCCAGTTACTTGAGGAAAGAGCAGACATTAAGGATAAAGAAAATGCCAAGCCTCTCAAACTTACTGGGGGGAGTGTTCAATTTGAGAATGTACATTTTGGTTACCTCACAGAAAGATACTAGATGGAATATCACTACTTCTGCCAGTTGGTAAAAGTGTTGCAATTGTTGAGAACAGTGAGATTTTGAGTGGTTTGTGTGGTGAGGATGGTATTGTGTATGCAATCTGTGAGCTTCAGGAGGAATGTGATTCGAGGGGTTCGGTTATATTGAACAAGTACATGGAGTATAGGAAATTGGCTCAGTTATCGTCTGAGATAAATGCGCACAACAACAATTTGGTTGCTGTTGGAGGAGTTTCCGAGGGACCTGATCCAAGAGAGGTTGAGTTTGTATTTGGAAGAGATTTTATCGCTTATGCAGCTTGGTGAGGATTATACTGAATTCATGATTTCGAAGATCAAAGGTCTCACTTCTGTTGACCCCGGATTGCTCCCTCGTGCTACCAAGGCTTTTAGGAGTGGTAGCTTCAGCAAAGTTGCTCAGGATTTGACTGGGTTTTACGTCATTCTTGAGGGATTTTTCATAGTTGAGAATGTTAGGAAGGCTATAATGATTGATGAACATGACCCAGATAGCCTTACCACTTCTATGGTGGATGATGTGTTCTATGTCTTGCAGAGTTGCTTGCGAAGGGCTATATCAACTTCTAATATCAGTTCTGTTGTCGCCGTGTTGAGCGGTGCTAGTAGTTTGCTAAACAATGAATATCATGAAGCATTACAACAGAAAATTAGAGAGCCAAACCTTGGTGCAAAGTTGTTCTTTGGCGGTGTTGGTGTGCAAAAGACTGGGACAGATATTGCAACGGCTTTGAATAACATGGATGTTAGTAGTGAATATGTTCTCAAGTTGAAACATGAAATTGAAGAACAGTGTGAAAAAGGTGAAAAGCTCTTTGATCTAATTAGTGGATACTTCTTTTTGATGCCAATGTTTTTCCAACAGTCTCACAAACACAGTGTGTTTTCAAAAACCACAGACAGAATTTCGCTGACATTTAGAAGCAGCCAAATGCTATTGTTCAAGCAAGTAAGGACAAAGGTATTTTGGAAGATGAGGCTTTAACTCGCGGGTCTGAAAAGCCACTGGGTGATACTTCATACAATTCCCCTAAAATGGACGAGGCACAAGCTTTTGTTATTTCTGAATCTGTATCTGATGGGAAGGGTCTACCTCATGGAGGAAGTTGTAATGGCAATACTGCTTTAAGTAAATGCACAGAAGGCATCTGAAATTTCAATTAACCTACAAAATGTCATCTCATTTCTCTCTTGTTGCAGGCTGTTGGAGAGAACTGACTATAAGTTTCCTTCTGATTTTAAAACCATCGTGTGTAAATCAAAGTGGTTGCATACTAGTGTTGATGGTTTTAGGTGCCCAAAACAATGAACTTTATATGGTCCGGAGTGGAAATTGATATCTTCTATAACTTGTCTCCCTTTCATTGACTACAGTGACAAATGTTGTGGTTTAGGAATACATGAGTACAAGGCAGAGCTGAAGAGCATTGGTGTTGTTACTGAATTTAAAGATGGAGTGAAGTTTGTGCTGGAATGTCTGAGTTTTCCTTCAGATCCCTCCACCATTAGTCCTGAAAGTGTATTTTCTTTTCTGGAATGCATCCGACTTCTAATGCAAGATAACAAGCTTTCCTTTGGCGACGATTTCAGAAAAAGGTTGTCCGAAAATTGGTTGAAGACACATGTTGGTTATAGGCCTCCAGAGAAGTGTTTGTTGTTTGATTCCAAGTGGAGTTATTTCTTGAATCCAACTGATGGGCCTTTTATTGACGAGAATTTTTATGGACCGAATTTTGCATCTTTCCAGAAAGAACTCGATGCAGTAGGAGTCATTAGTGAAGCTGAGAAGGGGTGCTCCTTGCTTGCCAGTTACATTGAGTCTCTCTCTGACCATGATACCATTGTGAAAATATATAAGTACTTATGTGAACACAACTGGAAACCTGAGGAGAAGGCTGCAAGAAAGGATTGGGTTCTGGATGGAAACAAGGTTGGCAGGTGGGTCGATTCTAAAGAGTGCATCGTACATGACCCTGCTAAACTTTTTGGTTCAAAATTTTATGTTCTAGAAGATATCTATGGTGACAGCAGTATTCTTCTTTTTTTCTACATTGCAATGGAAATCAAGAATAAGCCTTCGCTAGAAGATTATGTTGACCTTTGGAATGAATGGGGGAAGTCAGTGGAGCAATTGTCATATGATGAGTGCTGCAGGTTTTGGACGTCTATCTCGAAACATCTGAGCACAACTGAAGAGAAAAAACTTGCAGGGAGTTTGATGAAACTACCAACAACATCAGGAAATAATGAAACATTTCTGGTAGATAGGGAAGATGCTTTTATTCCTGATAACCTTCATATGAAGAAGCTTTTTGAGAAGGAAAAGGTTTTTGTATGGTATCCCCAGTATAACATGACACCATTATCCAAGTCTAAACTATCTGAGATTTACAGAAAAATTGGTGCTAGAAATATTTCTGAATCACTATGTAAAGATGAATCATCCTTAGTGAATGATGGCGATAAACTGAAGTATGTTGATCCAAATAATATTTTCAACTTGAAGGGGTTGGTTAAGCTTATTCTTGGTTTTCTTGCATGTTCTAGCCTGAAAATGGAACCAAAAAAGAGACATGAAGTCGTTCAAAGTCTTATCAACTTGAGTTTCCACGAGACAATGGAGCCACTGAATGTAAGCTATAGTTTATCACTATCATCAGGGGATGTCATTACCAAGAAAGAAAACAAAAGGGTACGTTGGGAAAGTCAAAGTTGCAACTTTATCATTCAGAAGATGGATGAAGCTCCTGGTGATTCATTGAAATATGCTTCAAATTTCTCTGAAGCAATATCTGAGGGTGTTTTGTGTGAGAATCATGATCATGTCCCTGCGCTGTCTGAACTAATCACATTAGGTTTTGTTATGAAATTCAAGAATGAAGAAGTTGATTTTCTAATGGAATCCAAGAAAAATTGGAAGTAAGCCATATTAAGAGTTTTACTAGACTATTGTACAATTTTTCAGCTGAGCCACTTGCAACAGGGTAAAAGCAAACTCATCACGTATCTGAGCCATATGAGCCATAAAGCTCATCCACGTCACTTAAGTGAGCTGAAAGAAGAAAAAGCAAAACGACATGAAAAAATATCACAACATGTCACACATAACTTGCATCCCAAAACGCAGAAAAAATCTCACAAACGGCAAATCATTTTCACTCATTCTCATCTATAAATAGAACACCTACCTCACTCTATTCTTCAAGCTTTTCAAGCCAATTAATCCCTGCAGAATTTTCATCATAACTCCTCAATTTTCCTTCAAATTTCACTTTCAAAAATCACCTTCAACCGTTCTTCAAATTTCATCAGATTCAACTCTCTTTTCATTCACAACCTTTCCACATAAAAACTCACCATACTTCAACTTCTTCAACACAACAATCAGAATTTCGCAGTCCAGAAGAAGAAGAAAGAAGAAGAGAGTTTCGATTTCATCATTCACCTGAGTTTGAAGGTAGATTGAGCTTCACCGTCATTTTCGATCCGTTACTTTTTGTTGTGTTTCTTTGAATTGTTGGTACCATTGTGAAGAGCTCTTGATTTCGATTGCAACCGCGTATTTTTCGCGTCCCGCCGTTGTGATTTAAGCGAGCATCCATGGCCGTGAACGTTTTCGCGTGTGAGAGCTAGAAGAAGAAGATGATTCTGTTTCGTTTTCTCTTTCTTCTTTTCAATTGTTTCTTTCTTTTCATTTTTTTATTTTCTTTTTATTTCTCTTCAGAATTTAACCGTGTGGACTTTTCCACATTTCTTTTTATTATTAAATTTGTATTTTAATTTCATTTTTGAAAAAGCTCTTAAAAAAAATTATTTGAAAATATTTTGATTAAGTGTTGGTTGTTTTGGATCTTGAATTTGATAAGATTTCATCAATATCAATGGACTTTGGGTGTTGATTTTATCCACCAAGAGAGGTGATTGATATTGACGATAATTTAATCGATTCGAGATTCAAATTGTGATTTCATTTTCTTTCTTCTTCTTTTTATTTTTGATCGATGAAATCTATGGATCATAGATTGTTGATTATCAAGGTTGTTTAATCTTCATTATTTCAAATCTATGGATGAATAATCATTGAGATAATTCTCCGTACTTTGGAATAGTGATAGATTACCTTTGATTAATTAATTAAAAATCTTGATTATGATGAGATCACTACCTCTTTTCTTTTTGTGTGGCATGTTTTAGGAGAGTGATTTACATATCACTTCTCTAACATGTATTAACACCAACATTTTATTGACCGGCCTCAGATAGTCGTGGTTTCTACATAAACCCGATTACGATTGCTTAACATAGCGCTAAAGTGTCCCTTAATCGGAAAATGATTATTCGTGGCTCAAACTTATGTTTAAAAGTCCAAGTATGTTTAGTTGCTTGTCTTAACTCCAATACATATGAAAATCATTGTTAGGAGGCTTTGATTCTATCAATCCTCTAATGAGCTTTCATTAACCTTGATCTAAGTGCAAGAATTAATCATCATTGATCATATGTTCTAACCACTAATTACTAATTCACTAACATTGTCCTTGTTTAATTTTGTTTATATTCTCTTCTTACTCCTTATTTCTTACTTTTATGCTTCCATTTTATCATTTCATATCATATCTTTGTTTATGTTTATGTCATTTCTCTTTTGTCCACTTGGACCATACTTTGTTCAAAACACTAATAAAGGATAAAACATCTAAAAAATTTGGTGCTATTAACTTTGTGGTTATACTCTTGGACTACTCTTAGACTTTGGACTTCATGGACCTTTGGACTTAGAATTAGGGCTCTCATTCCTATGCTTGGAGTATTGTGGATCTTAGCCTTTATTTGGCTCGCTCATTAGCTTATGCTTTAAATCGGATGGAATTCTTTTTTTGCTTGCTATGGAGTGTGCTACAAGTCGGTTAGATCTTTCTTACCTCTAGCTCTTATTTTGGTTTCTAGGATAGTCACTTCATCTCCTCCCCTTCTTAAATTTTCAAAACTTTCTCCCTCTTTCAAAACCTTCTTGGTTTCAAACTTCAAAACCGCTTTCGCAATAAAACCTTGACTTTCATCAAGTGATTTTTAAACTTTGTTTTTTTTCTTAATAAAAGTCAATCAATGTTAATCATGCTTTGACCAATTTCAAAAGACATAAAAAATACAAAAACTCATCAACTCTTTTTGTGCCTTTATGCACTTTTTCACTTTAAAACTTTTCATAAAGTTTAGACATGATTCATTTCTATAGTTGAGATGTAAATCTCCTATTCCCCATATTATTAAGACTTTGACATTTTCCACGTTGATGTTGAGTGATAGTCTTGTTGATAATCCAAGCAAATCCTCCATCTCTATGTGACGCAGATGTTGTCTTAATACTCGTGGGTGGATAGTCGCAGTTTTCTCCTTGAAATGACGACTTGTCTTTACATCTAAAATCAATCAAAACCAACAAATTTTTGTCATTTGTACCATGAACTACGGGGTTTTGATTCCATATTGCACTTTATGGGTACGTAGGCATGAGACGATAAGTCTCTCCAAACACAAAAATCTAAAAAAATAATTCTCTTCTCCTCTCCCCAATCTCTTTTCAAACAAACCATTTTCAAACCAAAAAGCGTAAATATTTCAAAGGGCTCCTACAGAGTACTATAGACGTTTTGGGTGCTAACACCTTCCCATTGCGTAACCAACCCCCTTACCCCGATCTCTGTCTCGTGTTCTTATTTTAGAACTCTTTGGTTTTGTTCGCTCTTTTTCCTTTCCTTTATTTGGATAAAATAAAAGTGCGGTGGCGAATCTTGTTTTTTGAGTTAAGCTAATCAATAGCTTACGCTCACGATTTTTACCGCTACAGAAAAGTGGCGACTCTGCTGGGGACTCCAACGGCTCCTAGTGGGTTTCGCCTACTTGGATTTATTTATCGCTTTCTGTTTGACTTGTTTGTTATTGATTGTTCTGTTTTGGTGCCTGGTAATTTGTGTGGTGAGATAAGTCCTAACCCGGACTTGAGTGCACTTATGATAGGAGGGTGGTATAGTCGTGTTGGCTTACGTGGAGTAGTCCTTACTAAGCTGACTTGAGATCCCCCGCTCGGTGGAGGCCCCTTTGGAAATTACTGATGACTTACGAGTAGTCGTAATTGATATTACTTTTTCCGACTGGGAGCCTGAGAAGCTGAGGACCTTAGAACCCTTTAACCCATCTTGGCCTTATTAGGACGTGGTGCGGTGGCTGTTCAGGTGTAGACTTGAATTGGTCGTTACACGATACCACACTCAGATGAGTTTCTCTTGAGAATATTGTTGGCCGACGAGTAGTCGTTTAAGCCGATAATATCCAAAAGATGGAATTATGATTCTGGGAACTTTTTAGAACCTTGTTCTACAGGTGATGATATAACCATAGTACATACCATTGTGGGATGGTTGGTTCTTACCTTTGGCTCCATGCTCGTGCCGAACCTTTGAACCTGTGTGCTTTGTATGTCTTGTTTGTGGGTGTTGCACCTTGCACTCATGCATTCATGAGCATTGTGTTTCAGCTGGTTTTTAAGGATCTCAGAGATTTTCTTTTGCAAACATCGCAGATATTATTGATTATGAACATTGGAAGGAGAAACACTCAGAAGTACAGTTTTCGGGCTCCTGATCTTACGGAGTTGAGAAAGCTAGTGTCCTTGGTAGATGATCGTTCAGGCTTCTTATCTCGTTATGGGAGACTTTTATTTGTTCTTTCTACCAACGTTGAAGACGGAATTCTGAATACCCTTATGCAGTTCTATGATCCTATTTACCGATGCTTCACTTTTCCCGATTATCAGCTCATGCCGACCTTGGAAGAATATGCTTATTTGTTAGGTGTACCGGTTTCTGATAAAGTTCCGTATACTGGTTTGGAGGAAGCTCTTAAGCCTCAAGATATTGTTGTAGCTACCCATTTGACGAAGTCGGATATTGATGCAAATCTAAATACTAAGGGAGGCCTCAAGGGTTTGACTGCTAAGTTCTTGATTGAGAAGGCTACTTTATTTGCTGACATTGGTCGCACATTGGCGTTTGAGGCTATATTTGCTTTACTCATTTATGGACTAGTCTTGTTTCCTAATATTGATAATTTTGTGGACGTTAATGCTATTAGGATTTTCTTGATTGGGAACCCTGTTCCAACTTTGCTTGGTGACACTTATTTCTCCATCCATAGTAGGACTTCTAAGGGAAACGGTACCATTGTTTGCTGTCTACCTCTGCTGTATAATTGGTTCGTTTCACACTTACCTCAGACATCTGCTTTTAGGAAAAACAAGGATTGATTAAGGTGGTCTCAAAGGATTATGTCTCTTACGCATGCTGATATCACTTGGTCTTCTTCGGTTTACGATAATGTCCAGATTATTGATAGTTGTGGAGAATTCGCCAATGTTCCTCTTCTTGGAATACAAGGCGGAATTAACTACAACCCGAGTCTAGCTCGCCGTTAGCTGGGTTATATGCTGAAGGATAGGCCTAAGAATATTTTATTAGAGGGTTTATTCTTTCAAGGAGGGGATGATTCTCTTGGTTTAAGAAGAAAAATGGCTCATGCCTGGACTAAGATTCACAGGTTGGGTAGAGGGGAGCTTGGAAGACAAGTTTGCATTGCTTTAGAACCTTACACACTTTGGGTGAAGAAGAGGGCTATGGAGCTTAAGATGCCTTATCCTATTGAGAAACCTCTGACTACTGTGATCTCTACGCCACTCCCTGTTTCTTCTGATGATGTGAAGACACTTCAAGACGCTTTGGCTAAGATGAAGGAAGAGAAAGAGATGTGGGAAAGTAAGTTTCAAGCTTCTGACAAAGAGAAGATGGAATTGCAAAAACAGATGAAGGAGAAAGATGACTTGATAGAGTTACTTGAGCGGCGCGCTGTGAAGAGGCATGCAGAGGATTTATTTTCCTCTACTACTCCATCATCACATCCTCCTACTTCTGGTGCTTGGAAGGGTATTGTGGATCAGCTTGTGCTAGAGAAGATCACCATGAAGCACAACTATGAGAAAGAGATTAAGAGACTCCGAAGGAAGTATCAGCTTGGATCGTCATCAGATGTTCCTTAGGACCTAGATTTTTCTTATTTTGATATTCTTGTATTTTGTACTTCCAAGTGTAACTCTTTCCAATATTCAATGAAATGAGATGTTTATCAGTATTTCAAAAAGTGTTATTTTTCTTTATGATGTTTGTAATTGCTTTATATCTTAAAGATCCTTGAAAACTGGTTGAAACACCTGCATTTTGCATTTGCATTCGCATCATCGTGCATTGTGTGTTGCCTTTTCCAGATGTCTTATTTGTTTCTTTTGGCCTTCCTTCAGTCAAGCTGTCGCATCACTACAACACTCGGGCTAACTCTAAGAAAAAGATGGATCAGTTGCAACAAGAGAACCGCGAGCTCCGTGAAGAGGTATCAACTCTGAAAGATGGTTTGGAGAGACTGACTGCCGCAATGGAAGCTCTGGTGGCTGCTCAGAATCAGCCACCACTACCTCCTCCTTCTCCTGTCCAAGGAACTGTGATTTCTGAAATCGGATCAACGCCCATTTCTGTGGCCCCGATTAATACTTCTCAATATCAAATGCCTGTTGGTTTCCCTTGGGGCATGCCTAACAATTACATGCCAGAGGGATATCGACCTCCTGTTCCCGAAGGTTCTAGACTCCCTGCTGTCATGGCTGTACCACCTCCTGTGGTTAATGTTGTTCCTAATGCTGAAGTTCCGGTTGTTCCTACTGTCATACCTGTGCCACCGCCTGTAACTCACGCTATGCCTTATACTGAAGAACAAATTTTCCATACTGCTCCAAGCGAGAGTTTGGATGTTATGGATCGAATAGATGACTTTCAAGATCAGTTTGCTGAAATGCAAAGAGAAATCAGGGCTTTAAGGGGAAAGGAGTTATTTGGAAAGAATGCTCATGAGCTTTGCCTTGTTCCAAATGTGAAGATTCCCGCCAAGTTCAAAGTTCCGGATTTTGAAAAATACAAAGGGAACACTTGTCTGCAAAGTCATTTGATCATGTATGCTAGAAAGATGTCTACCTATACTGACAACCATCAGTTGTTGATCCACTATTTTCAAGATAGTCTTACTGGTGCTGCGCTGAAGTGGTATATGGGACTCGATAGTACACAAATCAAGACATTCAACGATCTTTGTGAAGCTTTTGTTCGTCAGTATAAGTATAATCTCGATATGGCGCCAGACCGTGATCAGCTTCGCGCAATGTCTCAAAAAGAGAAAGAAACTTTTAAAGAATATGCGCAAAGATGGCGTGAGATTGCGGCTCAGATAAGCCCTCCGCTTGAAGAGAAAGAAATGACCAAGATTTTTCTGAAGACTCTGGGTTCATTTTACTATGAAAGGATGGTTGCGAGCGCTCCTAGTGATTTCACGGAAATGGTTAATATGGGGATGAGATTAGAGGAAGTTGTCCGTGAGGGACGTCTGATAAAAGAAGGAAATTCTGGAAGTACAAAAAAGCCTGGTGTTGGGTTCCCTAAGAAAAAAGAGGGAGAAACTAATGCTATATCTCAGGAAAGGTCTAGAAGACGCAGAGTTGTGAACAACAATGGTAGTCGTCGTCAGCAACAAGTAGCATCTGTTACGCCTGTTATCAGTAACACCCCTACCGCTCAAGCTACTGCAAGTTATCAACCACGTTTCCAAGAGAAGACAACTCAACAAGGTCGTACACAGAGGAAAACGCAATTTGATCCGATTCCAATGACGTATACTGAGCTATTTCCGGCTTTAATAAAGAAGAATTTGGTTCAACCTCGTGATCCACCGGCTGTTCCAACTGAAATCCCATGGTGGTATAAGCCAGATGCTCATTGCGCATTTCATCAGGGTGCCCCTGGACATGATATCGAAAATTGCTATCCTCTGAAGCATGAAGTTGCAAAGCTCGTAAAAAGCGGTATTTTGTCTTTTGAAGATACCAACCCTAATGTGCAATCAAATCCGTTTCCTAAACATGGTAATGCAGCTGTCAATATGGTATATGGTTGTCCTGGTACATACCGTATTTTCGATATTCGCTGGATTCGGAGATCGCTTGTTGAAATGCATGCTACTTTGAGTGAGTTCCATGATATTGAGCATGATTATGCCGCCTGTTGTATTTGTTTTGTGAACCCTCGAGGGTGTGTGATTGTAAAAAGGGACTTACAAAAGATGATGGACGAGAATTTGATTCAGGTTACTGCAAACAGAAATGAAGTGGAAAACGAGGTGAATGTCATAGTCCCACGTTTCAATATTCCTGAGCGAGTTGTAATTTCTTACAATAGTCAGAAATCTGTTGTGACGCCTTTGGTTATCCGTTTGCCTGGCCCGACGCCGTATGAATCCGATAAAGCTGTTCCCTACAAATACAATGCTACTATGTTGGAGGATGGAAAAGAGGTTCACATTCCTTCTCTTCCCTCAATTGTGACTATTGCTGATGTCGGACGTGTAACCAGAAGTGGTCGAGTATTTGATAATGTGCCTTCAAAGACAAGTGAAGATACTGGGAGTAAGCAAATTCAGTTGAAGACTTCTGTGGAGTCTGGTCAATCAAGTGATGTAAAGCAGAAGTCAGATAATGATGAGGTATTGAAATTGATCAAGAAGAGTGAATATAATGTAGTGGATCAATTGTTGCATACCCCATCAAAAATATCTGTTCTATCTCTGTTAATGAGCTCTGAGGCTCATCGTGAATCGTTGCAGAAAGTATTGGAACAAGCTTATGTAGATCATGATGTGACTGTTAACCAGTTTGATAGCATTGTTGCCAATATCACTGCGTGTAATAATCTGAGTTTTTGTGATGAAGAGTTGACCGATCATGGAAGAAATCATAATTTGGCTCTCCATATTTCCATGAATTGCCAGGAAGACGCTCTATCCAATGTGCTGGTTGATACTGGGTCATCGTTGAATGTGATGCCAAAATCTACTTTGTCCAGATTATCTTATCAAGGTACTCCTATGAGGTTCAGTGGGGTCATTGTGAAAGCCTTTGATGGATTGAGGAAAACCGTGATTGGAGAGGTTGATCTCCCTATCAAGATTGGTCCGTGTTTTTTCCAGATCACTTTTCAAGTCATGGATATTCGTCCTGCTTACAGTTGTCTTCTAGGACGCCCATGGATCCATGAAGCTGGAGCTGTTACTTCGACACTGCATCAAAAGTTAAAATTCGTGCAGAATGGTAAACTTGTCGTTGTTGGTGGAGAGCAGGCTATGTTGGTAAGCAGTTTGTCGTCTTTTTCTTATATCGATGCGGAAGAGGATGTTGGAACTCCGTTTCAGGCTCTTTCTGTGGTTGATAAAGCTGCTAAGAAGGATAGGGTGTCCATGTATTCTCTAAAAGATGCACAACATGTAGTGGATAATGGCCAAGCTCATGGATGGGGCCGAATCATTGAAGTTGCTGAGAAAAAAGATAGAGCTGGTTTGGGTTTTACATCTGGCTCAACCCAAAAAGAGCTGAAGAGTATTCATGAAGTCTTTCGAAGTGCTGGGTTCATCCATTGCAAAGATCATTCTACAGCTGCAATTCTTGAAGATGACCAAGAGGAAGAAATGCCCAACTTTGTGACACGTGGATTGATATGCCAGAATTGGATCGCTGTTGATGTTCCTACTGTTATTCATGTTTCAAAGTAATTTGTTTTTGTTTCTTTCAAAAATCCTTTCACTCTGCCCAAGGTGAAAGTGAATTTGTGAGGGCTTTGTTTCAACTTTTATCATCATCAATACAATGTTCTTCTGTTTATCCATATGTTGTTTTCCTTTTTTGCTTTACTTCTGAAAAATGGTAACATAAAAAAACCGAAAAAAGTATAATAATGTTATAATCACTCTTATCTGCATAATATTTTCATTTTTTTTGTTCATATTCTAAAATCAAACATAAAATCATTGTGCAGATTGATTGTTAAACCCATTGGAAACAATGACCTTATGCCCCCTCCCAACTTTGAGTTCCCTGTGTTTGAAGCGGAAGAGGAGGATATTGAAGAAATTCCTGATGAGATTTCTCGATTGCTTGAGCACGAGGAGAAGGCCATTCAGCCTCATGAAGAACCGGTGGAATTAGTTAATCTGGGTTCCGATGATGATAAAAAAGAAGTCAAGCTTGGGGCACTGCTTCAGTCAGATGTTAAGAAGAGGATGGTAGAGCTTCTTAGAGAATATGTTGACGTGTTTGCTTGGTCCTATCAAGACATGCCTGGTCTTGATACTGGTATTGTGGAGCACCATTTGCCATTAAAGCCTGAATGTTCACCCGTGAAGCAGAAATTGAGAAGAACTCATCCTGACATGGCAGTGAAGATTAAAGAAGAGGTTCAAAAGCAGATTGATGCTGGTTTTCTTGTGACCGTAGAATATCCTCAATGGGTGGCCAATATCGTGCCTGTTCCAAAGAAAGACGGAAAAGTCCGAATGTGTGTTGACTATAGAGATTTGAATAAAGCAAGTCCAAAAGATGATTTTCCACTACCACACATTGATTTGTTGGTAGATAATACTGCTAAATTCAATATCTTTTCATTTATGGATGGATTTTCCGGTTATAATCAAATAAAGATGGCACCTGAGGATATGGAAAAAACAACATTCATTACACCCTGGGGAACATTCTGTTACAGAGTGATGCCCTTCGGTTTAAAAAATGCTGGTGCAACGTACCAGAGAGCTATGACCACTCTGTTCCATGATATGATGCATAAAGAAATTGAGGTCTATGTGGATGATATGATTTGTAAGTCGAAGACTGAAGAAGATCATATTAAAAATTTATTGAAGTTGTTTCAACGTTTGAGAAAGTTTAAGCTCCGTCTGAATCCTAATAAATGCACTTTTAGTGTTCGTTCTGGAAAATTGTTAGGCTTTATTGTCAGTCAGAAAGGCATTGAAGTTGATCCTGGTAAAGTTAAAGCTATCCAGGAGATGCCTGCACCTAGAACAAAAAAACAAGTAAGAGGATTCTTGGGACGTTTGAACTATATCTCTCGATTTATATCCAATATGACTGCCACATGTGCACCGATTTTCAAACTTCTCCGCAAAGATCAGGGTTGTGTCTGGACAGAAGATTGTCAGAAAGCTTTCGAAAGAATTAAAGAGTATCTGCTTGAACCTCCTATTTTGTCTCCTCCCGTAGAAGGAAGACCTTTGATCATGTATTTGACCGTGCTAGAAGAGTCTATGGGTTGTGTTCTGGGTCAACAAGATGAATCCGGGAGAAAAGAATTTTCCATTTATTATTTAAGCAAAAAATTCACTGATTGTGAGTCTCGGTACACGATGCTTGAAAAGACATGTTGTGCTCTAGCTTGGGCTGCCAAGCGCCTCCGCCAGTATATGTTGAATTGTACAACTTGGTTGATATCTAAAATGGATCCAATCAAGTATATCTTTGAAAAGCCTGCTTTAACTGGGAGGATTGCTCGTTGGCAAATGTTGTTATCAGAATATGATATCGAGTACCAAACTCAAAAGGCGATAAAAGGAAGTGTTTTGGCTGATCATTTGGCACACCAGCCAATTGATGATTATCAACCTATTCAGTTTGACTTTCCTGATGAGGATGTGATGTATCTAAAGGTTAAAGATTGTGAGGAGCCATTACATGAAGAAGGACCTGAGCCTGGATCCCGTTGGGGTTTGATTTTTGATGGGGCGGTTAATGAATATGGCAGAGGTATTGGTGCAATTATTGTTACTCCTCATGGTTCTCATATTCCTTTCACTGCAAGGTTGGTTTTCAATTGCACAAATAATGCGGCTGAGTATGAAGCGTGTATTATGGGCTTGGAAGAAGCTATTGATTTAAGAATCAAGATTCTGGATGTGTATGGAGATTCAGCTTTAGTGATTAATCAGATTAAAGGGAAGTGGGAGACACGTCAACCTGATTTGATTCCTTATCGTGATTATGCAAGAAGATTGTCAACTTTCTTCAATAAAGTTGAGTTTCACCATATACCAAGAGCAGAGAATCAAATGGCAGATGCTTTAGCGACTTTATCCTCCATGATTGTGGTAAATCATTGGAATGATGTGCCAAAGATTAGTGTGATGCGTCTTGATAGACCAGCTCATGTGTTTGTAGTTGAAGAGGTTGTTGATGATAAACCATGGTATTATGATATTAAATGCTTTCTTCAGAATCAAGAGTACCCACTTGGGGCATCCAAGAAGGATAAGAAAACTTTGAGAAGATTGGCTGGTAGTTTCTTCTTGAATGATGATGTGATGTATAAGAGAAATTATGACATGATCTTGCTCAGATGCGTGGATAGACACGAAGCAGATATGTTGATGAAAGAAATCCATGAAGGATCCTTTGGCACCCATGCCAATGGACACGCGATGGCTAAGAAGATGTTAAGGGCAGGTTATTATTGGCTGACAATGGAATCTGACTGTTGTAAATATGTGAAAAAGTGCCATAAATGCCAGATTTATGCTAACAAGATTCATGTGCCTCCAACTCCTCTCAATGTTATCTCTTCTCCATGGCCTTTTTCATTGTGGGGCATTGATATGATTGGAATGATTGAGCCTAAAGCGTCGAACGGACACCGTTTCATATTGGTGGCTATTGACTATTTTACCAAATGGGTTGAAGCGGCATCATATGCAAATGTGACTAAGCAAGTAGTGGTCAGGTTTATCAAGAATCAAATCATCTGTCGGTATGGTGTTCCGAGCAAGATCATCACTGATAATGGGTCGAATTTAAATAACAAGATGATGAAGGAATTATGTGATAAGTTTAAGATTGAGCATCATAATTCTTCTCCTTATAGACCCAAGATGAATGGGGTTGTTGAAGCTGCTAATAAGAACATTAAGAAGATTATTCAAAAGATGGTTGTTACATACAAGGATTGGCATGATATGCTTCCTTTCGCTCTGCATAGGTATCGTACATCCGTTCGTACTTCAACAGGGGCAACCCCTTTTTCTCTTGTTTATGGCATGGAAGCAGTGCTCCCGATAGAGGTTGAAATCCCTTCTATGAGAGTTTTGATGGAAACTGAATTGGCTGAGGCTGAATGGTGTCAAAGTAGATACGACCAGTTGAATCTGATTGAAGAGAAAAGAATGACGGCTTTGTGTCATGGCCAATTATATCAACAAAGAATGAAGAAAGCATTTGATAAAAAGGTTCGACCCCGTGTGTTCAGAGAAGGTGACCTCGTGCTCAAAAAGATCTCGACTTTTATTACTGATTCTAGGGGCAAGTGGACTCCTAATTATGAAGGCCCATATGTTGTTAAGAGAGCCTTCTCTGGAAGTGCATTAATTCTTACAACTATGGATGGAGAAGAGTTCACTCGTCCTGTGAACGCCGATGCAGTCAAGAAATACTTCGCCTAAAAAATAAAAGAACAGCTCGCTAAGTTGAAAACCTGAAAGGGCAGCTTAGGCAAAAATGAGCGTCTCGGTGGATTGAAAACCCGAAAGGGCGGTCCAGGCAAAAATTAGAGACAAAACAAAAATAATTATCCCGGTAGATTGAAAACCCAAGAGGGCAATCTAGGCAAAAGTTAGGGATCATGGCAAGTAACTGCATCTGGCCAGTCTTGATCGTTTGAAGCAACATTTCCTATCAAAGGTTTTACTTCAGATATTCTCCGCTGAAGTCTCAAGCACAGTTGGAATTCAAAGTTGTTAGGGAGAATAATGGTCATTGTATTTCAATGTAGAACTTTCCATTGTACTTACCATTTTTCAAACTTTGTAATGATCCATGGAGTTACGCCATTTGCGGACTACCATTCTATCAATAGAATTTGGGCCTTTGTCCCTTTGTTTGCAATTCTTATTTTGTTTCTGTTTACAGAATTTCATTTTATTTTTGATGATGATTTTTGAAACAAATGTGAATAATTGATTTAAATTTCGAAAATTATAAAAACATTTTTCTTTGATTTGTGAAAATAAAAGAAAGGATGTCAACAGTAACCCCAAGAATGGTAGAATCTTGAAGCGAAAAGCGTAAGTGTTCTCTTCAGCAGGGTTCTTTCTTGCCTCTCTGGTAGAATTTATTGGCAGCTCCCCAGTAGATTTGTGTTGATGTTTCCCCATTTGAGCTATATTGAAGTCTCTTCAGTAGAGTTTTGATATCCCCTTAGCAAAGTTTTGTTTCTTTGGATAAACCAGACGAGTGTTGAACGGTTTTCCACAGCAAAGTCTTGATTCAAATGATCGGACAGTTGAGAAATTTAAAGACCACTTCTCCTTGATGTTTTGCCTAGGTGGAGATTTGTCTTTGATGATTCCTAGCAGAGGTTATGCATATTTGCTTTGGATTATTCCCTAAGTAGAGAACCATGTTGAGAAGTGTTGACATAGCAGTCACCTGTCGGGTTTTCTCTCACCTTGTGATTAGGTGTTGATTTAAAATCCCCCATAGTTTGACTTTTTGCTATGATGTTAACTTCTTATTCCCCTGGCAGGGTTGGAATATTTGTGTTGCTATGTTTTCTCCAACAGTTTTTCTCTCAAAGCGGAGTTCATATTGTTGTTTCCTTTTGTTGATTTATTGATGGTTGAGGATTGATCTTTGGGGTTTCCCCCCCAAGCGGTATCTCCATTTCCTCAGTGAGGTTTGAGCCTTGTAGTAGGATTTATTTTCCTTTGATGGCTCTTGTGTATCTCTTGCAGGGTTTCTATTGCTGATCCCTAGCACGATCTCCAATGATATCTCTAATTTGCTGAGATAAGCCGAGTATTTCAGTGGTGTTGTGATGTTTAGTTCACCCTCTGTTTGCCTTTTTTGTCTGTTTTGTCAGCATATTCATACTCATATGCATTGCATGCGCATTCATTTTTGTTGAGAATAGCATGCTTTTTGTTGCATTGTGCATCTTGCATTTTTTGGTGTTTCCCTTTCGCCGGTGTTGTTATCCCCGCGAAATGCGTGTGTCCTCTCTTCATTAGAGTGTCGACCCCTAAGCAGAAAATACCTATCATTTTTAATTCCCCACTGAGTTTATGCCTCGTGGAAGATGTTTTGTTTAGCTTTCCTCCCCAGCTTTTATCTGGATGGAATTGTTCCCCAGTTGAGTTATTTCCTCATTGGGTCGAGTCTTGTTTGACCGTTTCTTTCCAGTTTGTTCCTGGATTGAACTTTGGTCTCTTGCAGCAGTTACTTTAGTTTTCCTTGGGCTGTGGAACCGGGATGACGAGAAGGTATTTTTGAGGATTTATTTTCCTCAACAGGAATCTGTTATTGATCCCCATCAGAAGGTGAAGATTTGATTTTCCCAGTAGTGTTTTGATAACACTCTCTTGGTAATTACTTATGCAAGCCTCTTTATTTGAGCAGCTTGTGTAATCTCCAGAAATTTACCTTCGCAATAAATAACATTTCTCTAGTTCATCCTCAACAGAGAAGTTTATTGTGAAATGATGGATCCTTATCCGACTAGCTTTTCTGTCAATTGGAATTTCTGTGGAATAACTCCCGATGAGAATTCTATTGCATGGTTCAACCTGCTCGTATCTCTTTTAAAGATCCCCAACAGAGTTGTTAATATCTTTTTCCAACAAATGATTGTCTCTTTATTTGAGAAGTTTGTTGTGTGTTTGGAGCTGCTCAGTAACAAGTAGCTGATGATATATCTCTTTCTCCTACCCAGTGACAGGTAGTCGAGTATGTTTGTCCTACCCAGTGTCAGGTAGTTGACCTTTATTTTCTTCTCCTACCCAGTGACAGGTAGTCGAGTCTGTCCTGCCCAGTAACAGGTAGTTGACATGTTGTTTATCCTATCCAGTAACCGATAGCTGGTAACCCCTTTCATTCAAGTTTATTATTCTCGCTAAACTACTCAGTAACAAGTAGTTGGCGTTGTTTCTTTTCCTACCCAGTAACAGGTAGTTGATTATATCTCAACGAGTGGATTACTTTTTACCCAGTAACTGGTAATAAGTAATACATTTCTTTGTTTTCTACCCAGTAACTGGTAGATAACAATTCTCTTGTGTTTTTTGCACTTATTTTACCTATTCTCTTTGGTTCGAATATCTTCGCCCAGTAACTGGCAGTTGGTATCTCTTTCCCCGTTGAGTCGTTTCCTTTCTTTTATCGAATTAGGGTCTTGTTTTTTTTGTTTTCCCCTGTGGAGTCTCTTTTCTTCTTTTTCTCCCGAGTTTTTTGTTTGTCTCCTGTGGCATTTTCTCCCCGCAGAGATCTTGTGTTTGCATACCATTAGCATAACCATATCATTTTGTGGTCTCTTAGGGCAAAAAAATTGGGTTTATTGTTATATTTAAGTCTCTTCTATCTAGTCGAGACAAAGATGTCAATCTTCATATCTCCGGATAGAAGAATCTTAAATAGGGGCAGCTGTAATACCCAAATTTTTTACCCCTAAGATCCCATATTGCATTTTCATTTTTTGCATACGCAAACAAGACCATACTTTTCAGGTTCTCTCGCCACTTTGGTTCATCGTTTTCTTTCATCACCTATATTTTGAGAATGGAGGGATCAGAATCTGGACTTTGTTCCATTTAACGAGGTTATCCAATCTGTGGAGAGACTTTTAAAAGAATTTGTTAATCTATATAATGGTTATTCTCGGCATTTGACAAGTCTTCGATCTGATAAGATCATGCAAGATACAGCTTCTACCGACAGCATGCAAAGTTCTTGCTCACATGACATAAGTAAAAGCAGGATTGTAGATATGGAGTTGGATGTTAATGACGATTCAAGAGACGTGGATAGTTTACTTGTCAAACAAATTGGCAGTAGTGTGTCATCTTCTGCAGAGAAGTGGCAAGTTGGCATGATTTCACTTATTTCCTGTTTTTTTTCTGCTTCACCTGTTCTGACGTGGGATGCACTCTTTAAACTAATGGAAAAAGAGTATGACCCCAAGGTGCGTGGAAAAATATTGCATCATCTTTGTGAACATCCTCATTGGTCCTCTTCCTCAAGATTAATAGATTTGGTTAATGTAATGAGCAATATCATTATTGAGCAAACTGGACTTAAGCTTACTTGTGGAAATGTTTTAACTTCTACCCATGCTTTACTATCTAACTTATCTTCCCTCGATGCTGTTGGTAAGGAGAACTGTGGCTTGTATTCCAGTGAAGTTGAAACTGAACAGTGCTTTCAGTCACTGCGAAACTTGGTGCATAACCTTTCAAAAGTTGATCTTGATTGGTTTGGGCGGGTGAAGCTTATTGATTGCATCTGTAATCTTATTTCACTCCACCCTCAATTTGGTCAGACAATGATTGAAAGATTGCTTATGATGCTCAATGATATGGATTATCGAGTTCGTTTATCATTTGCAAGAAGGGCTGGTGTTCTTTTCCAAACATGGGATGGTCATGAAGAGCTTTTTCAGGACTTATGTTCCAATTTTGGTGGTCTATTCCAAAGGAAAAACTATCAATGCGAAGGAAGTGCTAGCTGCTGGTCCTCAGCCTCAACCTATAATGGAAACAGTTTTGATTACTCTGATGCATGTTGCATTGCATAGTGAGAAGGTGGAGTTAGAGGTTGTTTTTATGATATGTGTGGTTTCTGCGGTTGATCCTTGTTAAAGGGAATTGGTCAGCTCTGTACTTGACAATCTTTCTAACGAGTTTTAGTATTTGAGTATAATGAAGTATTTAGAGGAACTTTTGGGATCACTTATCTTTTGTTGGGTAGCTTGTGGTGTAAGCTTGGCTGCACTTGTTGAGACAAGGCATCTTTTTGTACCAGATGCAGAACCTGGTCATTTCCTTCAGTATTGTTGTCCATGGCTTCTTCCTGCTCTACTTCTGCATCAAAATAGTTTTGAACTTAATTGGGTTACCAAGGTCACCTGTCAACCTATGTCAGTTCTTATAAAACACCACTTTGCTTCAATATTTTCGATTTCTATGGCTTTGCATTGCAGTAAGAGACTTGGAGCAGACTAGGGCCTTGGTTGCATCGCTTGAGGCTGGATTGAGATTCTCGAAATGTATAGAGGCCACAATGCCAACGCTTGTCCAGTTGATGGCGTCATCTTCTGCTACTGATGTTGAAAATACAATTCTCTTGTTGTTGAGGTGTAAGCAATTTCAAATTGATGGCTCAGAAGAATGTCTCCGAAAGATGTTGCCCTTGGCATTTTCTCAGGATAAATCCATCTTCGAAGCAGTGGAGGACTAAATTCAGGAAAGACATGAATAAGGCTGATAATGATGCCAGTACTAGGGTTATGGATTCTCTTATTAACTATGAGACGGTCAAATATTTCAATAATGAAGCTCATGAAACTGATCATTATGACAAGTACTTGAAGAGATATGAGGATGCTGCTCTGAAAACCCAACACAATCTTGCTTGGTTGAACTTTGGTCAAAATGTTATATTTAGTGCTGCTCTTTCAACGGCAATGGTTCTGTGTTCTCATGGGATCATGAATGGCACAATGACAGTTGGTGATTTGGTGATGGTAAATGGGCTTCTCTTCCAACTGTTTCTTCCCCTCAACTTCCTTGGTAGTGTTTATCGCGAAACTATACAAAGTCTAATTGACATGAAATCCATGTTCCAGTTACTTGAGGAAAGAGCAGACATTAAGGATAAAGAAAATGCCAAGCCTCTCAAACTTACTGGGGGGAGTGTTCAATTTGAGAATGTACATTTTGGTTACCTCACAGAAAGATACTAGATGGAATATCACTACTTGTGCCAGTTGGTAAAAGTGTTGCAATTGTTGAGAACAGTGAGATTTTGAGTGGTTTGTGTGGTGAGGATGGTATTGTGTATGCAATCTGTGAGCTTCAGGAGGAATGTGATTCGAGGGGTTCGGTTATATTGAACAAGTACATGGAGTATAGGAAATTGGCTCAGTTATCGTCTGAGATAAATGCGCACAACAACAATTTGGTTGCTGTTGGAGGAGTTTCCGAGGGACCTGATCCAAGAGAGGTTGAGTTTGTATTTGGAAGAGATTCTATCGCTTATGCAGCTTGGTGAGGATTATACTGAATTCATGACTTCGAAGATCAAAGGTCTCACTTCTGTTGACCCCGGATTGCTCCCTCGTGCTACCAAGGCTTTTAGGAGTGGTAGCTTCAGCAAAGTTGCTCAGGATTTGACTGGGTTTTACGTCATTCTTGAGGGATTTTTCATAGTTGAGAATGTTAGGAAGGCTATAATGATTGATGAACATGACCCAGATAGCCTTACCACTTCTATGGTGGATGATGTGTTCTATGTCTTGCAGAGTTGCTTGCGAAGGGCTATATCAACTTCTAATATCAGTTCTGTTGTCGCCGTGTTGAGCGGTGCTAGTAGTTTGCTAAACAATGAATATCATGAAGCATTACAACAGAAAATTAGAGAGACAAACCTTGGTGCAAAGTTGTTCTTTGGCGGTGTTGGTGTGCAAAAGACTGGGACAGATATTGCAACGGCTTTGAATAACATGGATGTTAGTAGTGAATATGTTCTCAAGTTGAAACATGAAATTGAAGAACAGTGTGAAAAAGGTGAAAAGCTCTTTGATCTAATTAGTGGAGACTTCTTTTTGATGCCAATGTTTTTCCAACAGTCTCACAAACACAGTGTGTTTTCAAAAACCACAGACAGAATTTCGCTGACATTTAGAAGCAGCCAAATGCTATTGTTCAAGCAAGGACAAAGGCATTTTGGAAGATGAGGCTTCAACTCGCGGGTCTGAAAAGCCACTGGGTGATACTTCATACAATTCCCCTAAAATGGACGAGGCACAAGCTTCTGTTATTTCTGAATCTGTATCTGATGGGAAGGGTCTACCTCATGGAGGAAGTTGTAATGGCAATACTGCTTTAAGTAAATGCACAGAAGGCATCTGAAATTTCAATTAACCTACAAAATGTCATCTCATTTCTCTCTTGTTGCAGGCTGTTGGAGAGAACTGACTATAAGTTTCCTTCTGATTTTAAAACCATCGTGTGTAAATCGAAGTGGTTGCATACTAGTGTTGATGGTTTTAGGTGCCCAAAACAATGCATTTTATATGGTTCGGAGTGGAAATTGATATCTTCTATAACTTTTCTCCCTTTCATTGACTACAGTGACAAATGTTGTGGTTTAGGAATACATGAGTACAAGGCAGAGCTGAAGAGCATTGGTGTTGTTACTGAATTTAAAGATGGAGTGAAGTTTGTGCTGGAATGTCTGAGTTTTCCTTCAGATCCCTCCACCATTAGTCCTGAAAGTGTATTTTCTTTTCTGGAATGCATCCGACTTCTAATGCAAGATAACAAGCTTTCCTTTGGCGACGATTTCAGAAAAAGGTTGTCCGAAAATTGGTTGAAGACACATGTTGGTTATAGGCCTCCAGAGAAGTGTTTGTTGTTTGATTCCAAGTGGAGTTATTTCTTGAATCCAACTGATGGGACTTTTATTGATGAGAATTTTTATGGACCGAATTTTGCATCTTTCCAGAAAGAACTCGATGCAGTAGGAGTCATTAGTGAAGCTGAGAAGGGGTGCTCCTTGCTTGCCAGTTACATTGAGTCTCTCTCTGACCATGATACCATTGTGAAAATATATAATTACTTATGTGAACACAACTGGAAACCTGAGGAGAAGGCTGCAAGAAAGGATTGGGTTCTGGATGGAAACAAGGCTGGCAGGTGGGTCGATTCTAAAGAGTGCATCGTACATGACCCTGCTAAACTTTTTGGTTCAAAATTTTATGTTCTAGAAGATATCTATGGTGACAGCAGTATTCTTCTTTTTTTCTACATTGCAATGGAAATCAAGAATAAGCCTTCGCTAGAAGATTATGTTGACCTTTGGAATGAATGGGGGAAGTCAGTGGAGCAATTGTCATATGATGAGTGCTGCAGGTTTTGGACGTCTATCTCGAAACATCTGAGCACAACTGAAGAGAAAAAACTTGCAGGGAGTTTGATGAAACTACCAACAACATCAGGAAATAATGAAACATTTCTGGTAGATAGGGAAGATGCTTTTATTCCTGATAACCTTCATATGAAGAAGCTTTTTGAGAAGGAAAAGGTTTTTGTATGGTATCCCCAGTATAACATGACACCATTATCCAAGTCTAAACTATCTGAGATTTACAGAAAAATTGGTGCTAGAAATATTTCTGAATCACTATGTAAAGAAGAATCATCCTTAGTTAATGATGGCGATAAACTGAAGTATGTTGATCCAAATAATATTTTCAACTTGAAGGGGTTGGTTAAGCTTATTCTTGGTTTTCTTGCATGTTCTAGCCTGAAAATGGAACCAAAAAAGAGACATGAAGCCGTTCAAAGTCTTATCAACTTGAGTTTCCACGAGACAATGGAGCCACTGAATGTAAGCTATAGTTTATCACTATCATCAGGGGATGTCATTACCAAGAAAGCAAACAAAAGGGTACGTTGGGAAAGTCAAAGTTGCAACTTTATCATTCAGAAGATGGATGAAGCTCCTGGTGATTCATTGAAATATGCTTCAAATTTCTCTGAAGCAATATCTGAGGGTGTTTTGTGTGAGAATCATGATCATGTCCCTGCGCTGTCTGAACTAATCACATTAGGTTTTGTTATGAAATTCAAGAATGAATAAGTTGATTTTCTAATGGAATCCAAGAAAAATTGGAAGTAAGCCATATTAAGAGTTTTACTAGACTACTGTACAATTTTTCAGCTGAGCCACTTGCAACAGGGTAAAAGCAAACTCATCACGTATCTGAGCCATATGAGCCATAAAGCTCATCCACGTCACTTAAGTGAGCTGAAAGAAGAAAAAGCAAAACGACATGAAAAAATATCACAACAGGTCACACATAACTTGCATCCCAAAATGCAGAAAAAATCTCACAAACGGCAAATCATTTTCACTCATTCTCATCTATAAATAGAACACCTACCTCACTCTATTCTTCAAGCTTTTCAAGCCAATTAATCCCTGCAGAATTTTCATCATAACTCCTCAATTTTCCTTCAAATTTCACTTTCAAAAATCACCTTCAACCGTTCTTCAAATTTCATCAGATTCAACTCTCTTTTCATTCACAACCTTTCCACATAAAAACTCACCATACTTCAACTTCTTCAACACAACAATCAGAATTTCGCAGTCCAGAAGAAGAAGAAAGAAGAAGAGAGTTTCGATTTCATCATTCACCTGAGTTTGAAGGTAGATTGAGCTTCACCGTCATTTTCGATCCGTTACTTTTTGTTGTGTTTCTTTGAATTGTTGGTACCATTGTGAAGAGCTCTTGATTTCGATTGCAACCGCGTATTTTTCGCGTCCCGCCGTTGTGATTTAAGCGAGCATCCATGGCCGTGAACGTTTTCGCGTGTGAGAGCTAGAAGAAGAAGATGATTCTGTTTCGTTTTCTCTTTCTTCTTTTCAATTGTTTCTTTCTTTTCATTTTTTTATTTTCTTTTTATTTCTCTTCAGAATTTAACCGTGTGGACTTTTCCACATTTCTTTTTATTATTAAATTTGTATTTTAATTTCATTTTTGAAAAAGCTCTTAAAAAAAATTATTTGAAAATATTTTGATTAAGTGTTGGTTGTTTTGGATCTTGAATTTGATAAGATTTCATCAATATCAATGGACTTTGGGTGTTGATTTTATCCACCAAGAGAGGTGATTGATATTGACGATAATTTAATCGATTCGAGATTCAAATTGTGATTTCATTTTCTTTCTTCTTCTTTTTATTTTTGATCGATGAAATCTATGGATCATAGATTGTTGATTATCAAGGTTGTTTAATCTTCATTATTTCAAATCTATGGATGAATAATCATTGAGATAATTCTCCGTACTTTGGAATAGTGATAGATTACCTTTGATTAATTAATTAAAAATCTTGATTATGATGAGATCACTACCTCTTTTCTTTTTGTGTGGCATGTTTTAGGAGAGTGATTTACATATCACTTCTCTAACATGTATTAACACCAACATTTTATTGACCGGCCTCAGATAGTCGTGGTTTCTACATAAACCCGATTACGATTGCTTAACATAGCGCTAAAGTGTCCCTTAATCGGAAAATGATCATTTGTGGCTCAAACTTATGTTTAAAAGTCCAAGTATGTTTAGTTGCTTGTCTTAACTCCAATACCTATGAAAATCATTGTTAGGAGGCTTTGATTCTATCAATCCTCTAATGAGCTTTCATTAACCTTGATCTAAGTGCAAGAATTAATCATCATTGATCATATGTTCTAACCACTAATTACTAATTCACTAACATTGTCCTTGTTTAATTTTGTTTATATTCTCTTCTTACTCCTTATTTCTTACTTTTATGCTTCCATTTTATCATTTCATATCATATCTTTGTTTATGTTTATGTCATTTCTCTTTTGTCCACTTGGACCATACTTTGTTCAAAACACTAATAAAGGATAAAACATCTAAAAAATTTGGTGCTATTAACTTTGTGGTTATACTCTTGGACTACTCTTAGACTTTGGACTTCATGGACCTTTGGACTTAGAATTAGGGCTCTCATTCCTATGCTTGGAGTATTGTGGATCTTAGCCTTTATTTGGCTCGCTCATTAGCTTATGCTTTAAATCGGATGGAATTCTTTTTTTGCTTGCTATGGAGTGTGCTACAAGTCGGTTAGATCTTTCTTACCTCTAGCTCTTATTTTGGTTTCTAGGATAGTCACTTCATCTCCTCCCCTTCTTAAATTTTCAAAACTTTCTCCCTCTTTCAAAACCTTCTTGGTTTCAAACTTCAAAACCGCTTTCGCAATAAAACCTTGACTTTCGTCAAGTGATTTTTAAACTTTGTTTTTTTTCTTAATAAAAGTCAATCAATGTTAATCATGCTTTGACCAATTTCAAAAGACATAAAAAATACAAAAACTCATCAACTCTTTTTGTGCCTTTATGCACTTTTTCACTTTAAAACTTTTCATAAAGTTTAGACATGATTCATTTCTATAGTTGAGATGTAAATCTCCTATTCCCCATATTATTAAGACTTTTACATTTTCCACGTTGATGTTGAGTGATAGTCTTGTTGATAATCCAAGCAAATCCTCCATCTCTATGTGACGCAGATGTTGTCTTAATACTCGTGGGTGGATAGTCGCAGTTTTCTCCTTGAAATGACGACTTGTCTTTACATCTAAAATCAATCAAAACCAACAAATTTTTTTCATTTGTACCATGAACTACGGGGTTTTGATTCCATATTGCACTTTATGGGTACGTAGGCATGAGACGATAAGTCTCTCCAAACACAAAAATCTAAAAAAATAATTCTCTTCTCCTCTCCCCAATCTCTTTTCAAACAAACCATTTTCAAACCAAAAAGCGTAAATATTTCAAAGGGCTCCTACAGAGTACTATAGACGTTTTGGGTGCTAACACCTTCCCATTGCGTAACCAACCCCCTTACCCCGATCTCTGTCTCGTGTTCTTATTTTAGAACTCTTTGGTTTTGTTCGCTCTTTTTCCTTTCCTTTATTTGGATAAAATAAAAGTGCGGTGGCGAATCTTGTTTTTTGAGTTAAGCTAATCAATAGCTTACGCTCACGATTTTTACCGCTACAGAAAAGTGGCGACTCTGCTGGGGACTCCAACGGCTCCTAGTGGGTTTCACCTACTTGGATTTATTTATCGCTTTCTGTTTGACTTGTTTGTTATTGATTGTTCTGTTTTGGTGCCTGGTAATTTGTGTGGTGAGATAAGTCCTAACCCGGACTTGAGTGCACTTATGATAGGAGGGTGGTATAGTCGTGTTGGCTTACGTGGAGTAGTCCTTACTAAGCTGACTTGAGATCCCCCGCTCGGTGGAGGCCCCTTTGGAAATTACTGATGTCTTACGAGTAGTCGTAATTGATATTACTTTTTCCGACTGGGAGCCTGAGAAGCTGAGGACCTTAGAACCCTTTAACCCATCTTGGCCTTATTAGGACGTGGTGCGGTGGCTGTTCAGGTGTAGACTTGAATTGGTCGTTACGCGATACCACACTCAGATGAGTTTCTCTTGAGAATATTGTTGGCCGACGAGTAGTCGTTTAAGCCGATAATATCCAAAAGATGGAATTATGATTCTGGGAACTTTTTAGAACCTTGTTCTACAGGTGATGATATAACCATAGTACATACCATTGTGGGATGGTTGGTTCTTACCTTTGGCTCCATGCTCGTGCCGAACCTTTGAACCTGTGTGCTTTGTATGTCTTGTTTGTGGGTGTTGCACCTTGCACTCATGCATTCATGAGCATTGTGTTTCAGCTGGTTTTTAAGGATCTCAGAGATTTTCTTTTGCAAACATCGCAGATATTATTGATTATGAACATTGGAAGGAGAAACACTCAGAAGTACAGTTTTCGGGCTCCTGATCTTACGGAGTTGAGAAAGCTAGTGTCCTTGGTAGATGATCGTTCAGGCTTCTTATCTCGTTATGGGAGACTTTTATTTGTTCTTTCTACCAACGTTGAAGACGGAATTCTGAATACCCTTATGCAGTTCTATGATCCTATTTACCGATGCTTCACTTTTCCCGATTATCAGCTCATGCCGACCTTGGAAGAATATGCTTATTTGTTAGGTGTACCGGTTTCTGATAAAGTTCCGTATACTGGTTTGGAGGAAGCTCTTAAGCCTCAAGATATTGTTGTAGCTACCCATTTGACGAAGTCGGATATTGATGCAAATCTAAATACTAAGGGAGGCCTCAAGGGTTTGACTGCTAAGTTCTTGATTGAGAAGGCTACTTTATTTGCTGACATTGGTCGCACATTGGCGTTTGAGGCTATATTTGCTTTACTCATTTATGGACTAGTCTTGTTTCCTAATATTGATAATTTTGTGGACGTTAATGCTATTAGGATTTTCTTGATTGGGAACCCTGTTCCAACTTTGCTTGGTGACACTTATTTCTCCATCCATAGTAGGACTTCTAAGGGAAACGGTACCATTGTTTGCTGTCTACCTCTGCTGTATAATTGGTTCGTTTCACACTTACCTCAGACATCTGCTTTTAGGAAAAACAAGGATTGATTAAGGTGGTCTCAAAGGATTATGTCTCTTACGCATGCTGATATCACTTGGTCTTCTTCGGTTTACGATAATGTCCAGATTATTGATAGTTGTGGAGAATTCGCCAATGTTCCTCTTCTTGGAATACAAGGCGGAATTAACTACAACCCGAGTCTAGCTCGCCGTTAGCTGGGTTATATGCTGAAGGATAGGCCTAAGAATATTTTATTAGAGGGTTTATTCTTTCAAGGAGGGGATGATTCTCTTGGTTTAAGAAGAAAAATGGCTCATGCCTGGACTAAGATTCACAGGTTGGGTAGAGGGGAGCTTGGAAGACAAGTTTGCATTGCTTTAGAACCTTACACACTTTGGGTGAAGAAGAGGGCTATGGAGCTTAAGATGCCTTATCCTATTGAGAAACCTCTGACTACTGTGATCTCTACGCCACTCCCTGTTTCTTCTGATGATGTGAAGACACTTCAAGACGCTTTGGCTAAGATGAAGGAAGAGAAAGAGATGTGGGAAAGTAAGTTTCAAGCTTCTGACAAAGAGAAGATGGAATTGCAAAAACAGATGAAGGAGAAAGATGACTTGATAGAGTTACTTGAGCGGCGCGCTGTGAAGAGGCATGCAGAGGATTTATTTTCCTCTACTACTCCATCATCACATCCTCCTACTTCTGGTGCTTGGAAGGGTATTGTGGATCAGCTTGTGCTAGAGAAGATCACCATGAAGCACAACTATGAGAAAGAGATTAAGAGACTCCGAAGGAAGTATCAGCTTGGATCGTCATCAGATGTTCCTTAGGACCTAGCTTTTTCTTATTTTGATATTCTTGTATTTTGTACTTCCAAGTGTAACTCTTTCCAATATTCAATGAAATGAGATGTTTATCAGTATTTCAAAAAGTGTTATTTTTCTTTATGATGTTTGTAATTGCTTTATATCTTAAAGATCCTTGAAAACTGGTTGAAACACCTGCATTTTGCATTTGCATTCGCATCATCGTGCATTGTGTGTTGCCTTTTCCAGATGTCTTATTTGTTTCTTTTGGCCTTCCTTCAGTCAAGCGGTCGCATCACTACAACACTCGGGCTAACTCTAAGAAAAAGATGGATCAGTTGCAACAAGAGAACCGCGAGCTCCGTGAAGAGGTATCAACTCTGAAAGATGGTTTGGAGAGACTGACTGCCGCAATGGAAGCTCTGATGGCTGCTCAGAATCAGCCACCACTACCTCCTCCTTCTCCTGTCCAAGGAACTGTGATTTCTGAAATCGGATCAACGCCCATTTCTGTGGCCCCGATTAATACTTCTCAATATCAAATGCCTGTTGGTTTCCCTTGGGGCATGCCTAACAATTACATGCCAGAGGGATATCGACCTCCTGTTCCCGAAGGTTCTAGACTCCCTGCTGTCATGGCTGTACCACCTCCTGTGGTTAATGTTGTTCCTAATGCTGAAGTTCCGGTTGTTCCTACTGTCATACCTGTGCCACCGCCTGTAACTCACGCTATGCCTTATACTGAAGAACAAATTTTCCATACTGCTCCAAGCGAGAGTTTGGATGTTATGGATCGAATAGATGACTTTCAAGATCAGTTTGCTGAAATGCAAAGAGAAATCAGGGCTTTAAGGGGAAAGGAGTTATTTGGAAAGAATGCTCATGAGCTTTGCCTTGTTCCAAATGTGAAGATTCCCGCCAAGTTCAAAGTTCCGGATTTTGAAAAATACAAAGGGAACACTTGTCCGCAAAGTCATTTGATCATGTATGCTAGAAAGATGTCTACCTATACTGACAACCATCAGTTGTTGATCCACTATTTTCAAGATAGTCTTACTGGTGCTGCGCTGAAGTGGTATATGGGACTCGATAGTACACAAATCAAGACATTCAACGATCTTTGTGAAGCTTTTGTTCGTCAGTATAAGTATAATCTCGATATGGCGCCAGACCGTGATCAGCTTCGCGCAATGTCTCAAAAAGAGAAAGAAACTTTTAAAGAATATGCGCAAAGATGGCGTGAGATTGCGGCTCAGATAAGCCCTCCGCTTGAAGAGAAAGAAATGACCAAGATTTTTCTGAAGACTCTGGGTTCATTTTACTATGAAAGGATGGTTGCGAGCGCTCCTAGTGATTTCACGGAAATGGTTAATATGGGGATGAGATTAGAGGAAGTTGTCCGCGAGGGACGTCTGATAAAAGAAGGAAATTCTGGAAGTACAAAAAAGCCTGGTGTTGGGTTCCCTAAGAAAAAAGAGGGAGAAACTAATGCTATATCTCAGGAAAGGTCTAGAAGACGCAGAGTTGTGAACAACAATGGTAGTCGTCGTCAGCAACAAGTAGCATCTGTTACGCCTGTTATCAGTAACACCCCTACCGCTCAAGCTACTGCAAGTTATCAACCACGTTTCCAAGAGAAGACAACTCAACAAGGTCGTACACAGAGGAAAACGCAATTTGATCCCATTCCAATGACGTATACTGAGCTATTTCCGGCTTTAATAAAGAAGAATTTGGTTCAACCTCGTGATCCACCGGCTGTTCCAACTGAAATCCCATGGTGGTATAAGCCAGATGCTCATTGCGCATTTCATCAGGGTGCCCCTGGACATGATATCGAAAAGTGCTATCCTCTGAAGCATGAAGTTGCAAAGCTCGTAAAAAGCGGTATTTTGTCTTTTGAAGATACCAACCCTAATGTGCAATCAAATCCGTTTCCTAAACATGGTAATGCAGCTGTCAATATGGTATATGGTTGTCCTGGTACATACCGTATTTTCGATATTCGCTGGATTCGGAGATCGCTTGTTGAAATGCATGCTACTTTGAGTGAGTTCCATGATATTGAGCATGATTATGCCGCCTGTTGTATTTGTTTTGTGAACCCTCGAGGGTGTGTGATTGTAAAAAGGGACTTACAAAAGATGATGGACGAGAATTTGATTCAGGTTACTGCAAACAGAAATGAAGTGGAAAACGAGGTGAATGTCATAGTCCCACGTTTCAATATTCCTGAGCGAGTTGTAATTTCTTACAATAGTCAGAAATCTGTTGTGACGCCTTTGGTTATCCGTTTGCCTGGCCCGACGCCGTATGAATCCGATAAAGCTGTTCCCTACAAATACAATGCTACTATGTTGGAGGATGGAAAAGAGGTTCACATTCCTTCTCTTCCCTCAATTGTGACTATTGCTGATGTCGGACGTGTAACCAGAAGTGGTCGAGTATTTGATAATGTGCCTTCAAAGACAAGTGAAGATACTGGGAGTAAGCAAATTCAGTTGAAGACTTCTGTGGAGTCTGGTCAATCAAGTGATGTAAAGCAGAAATCAGATAATGATGAGGTATTGAAATTGATCAAGAAGAGTGAATATAATGTAGTGGATCAATTGTTGCATACCCCATCAAAAATATCTGTTTTATCTCTGTTAATGAGCTCTGAGGCTCATCGTGAATCGTTGCAGAAAGTATTGGAACAAGCTTATGTAGATCATGATGTGACTGTTAACCAGTTTGATAGCATTGTTGCCAATATCACTGCGTGTAATAATCTGAGTTTTTGTGATGAAGAGTTGACCGATCATGGAAGAAATCATAATTTGGCTCTCCATATTTCCATGAATTGCCAGGAAGACGCTCTATCCAATGTGCTGGTTGATACTGGGTCATCGTTGAATGTGATGCCAAAATCTACTTTGTCCAGATTATCTTATCAAGGTACTCCTATGAGGTTCAGTGGGGTCATTGTGAAAGCCTTTGATGGATTGAGGAAAACCGTGATTGGAGAGGTTGATCTCCCTATCAAGATTGGTCCGTGTTTTTTCCAGATCACTTTTCAAGTCATGGATATTCGTCCTGCTTACAGTTGTCTTCTAGGACGCCCATGGATCCATGAAGCTGGAGCTGTTACTTCGACACTGCATCAAAAGTTAAAATTCGTGCAGAATGGTAAACTTGTCGTTGTTGGTGGAGAGCAGGCTATGTTGGTAAGCAGTTTGTCGTCTTTTTCTTATATCGATGCAGAAGAGGATGTTGGAACTCCGTTTCAGGCTCTTTCTGTGGTTGATAAAGCTGCTAAGAAGGATGGGGTGTCCATGTATTCTCTAAAAGATGCACAACATGTAGTGGATAATGGCCAAGCTCATGGATGGGGCTGAATCATTGAAGTTGCTGAGAAAAAAGATAGAGCTGGTTTGGGTTTTACATCTGGCTCAACCCAAAAAGAGCTGAAGAGTATTCATGAAGTCTTTCGAAGTGCTGGGTTCATCCATTGCAAAGATCATTCTACAGCTGCAATTCTTGAAGATGACCAAGAGGAAGAAATGCCCAACTTTGTGACACGTGGATTGATATGCCAGAATTGGATCGCTGTTGATGTTCCTACTGTTATTCATGTTTCAAAGTAATTTGTTTTTGTTTCTTTCAAAAATCCTTTCACTCTGCCCAAGGTGAAAGTGAATTTGTGAGGGCTTTGTTTCAACTTTTATCATCATCAATACAATGTTCTTCTGTTTATCCATATGTTGTTTTCCTTTTTTGCTTTACTTCTGAAAAATGGTAACATAAAAAAACCGAAAAAAGTATAATAATGTTATAATCACTCTTATCTGCATAATATTTTCATTTTTTTTTGTTCATATTCTAAAATCAAACATAAAATCATTGTGCAGATTGATTGTTAAACCCATTGGAAACAATGACCATATGCCCCCTCCCAACTTTGAGTTCCCTGTGTTTGAAGCGGAAGAGGAGGATATTGAAGAAATTCCTGATGAGATTTCTCGATTGCTTGAGCACGAGGAGAAGGCCATTCAGCCTCATGAAGAACCGGTGGAATTAGTTAATCTGGGTTCCGATGATGATAAAAAAGAAGTCAAGCTTGGGGCACTGCTTCAGTCAGATGTTAAGAAGAGGATGGTAGAGCTTCTTAGAGAATATGTTGACGTGTTTGCTTGGTCCTATCAAGACATGCCTGGTCTTGATACTGGTATTGTGGAGCACCATTTGCCATTAAAGCCTGAATGTTCACCCGTGAAGCAGAAATTGAGAAGAACTCATCCTGACATGGCAGTGAAGATTAAAGAAGAGGTTCAAAAGCAGATTGATGCTGGTTTTCTTGTGACCGTAGAATATCCTCAATGGGTGGCCAATATCGTGCCTGTTCCAAAGAAAGACGGAAAAGTCCGAATGTGTGTTGACTATAGAGATTTGAATAAAGCAAGTCCAAAAGATGATTTTCCACTACCACACATTGATTTGTTGGTAGATAATACTGCTAAATTCAATATCTTTTCATTTATGGATGGATTTTCCGGTTATAATCAAATAAAGATGGCACCTGAGGATATGGAAAAAACAACATTCATTACACCCTGGGGAACATTCTGTTACAGAGTGATGCCCTTCGGTTTAAAAAATGCTGGTGCAACGTACCAGAGAGCTATGACCACTCTGTTCCATGATATGATGCATAAAGAAATTGAGGTCTATGTGGATGATATGATTTGTAAGTCGAAGACTGAAGAAGATCATATTAAAAATTTATTGAAGTTGTTTCAACGTTTGAGAAAGTTTAAGCTCCGTCTGAATCCTAATAAATGCACTTTTAGTGTTCGTTCTGGAAAATTGTTAGGCTTTATTGTCAGTCAGAAAGGCATTGAAGTTGATCCTGGTAAAGTTAAAGCTATCCAGGAGATGCCTGCACCTAGAACAGAAAAACAAGTAAGAGGATTCTTGGGACGTTTGAACTATATCTCTCGATTTATATCCAATATGACTGCCACATGTGCACCGATTTTCAAACTTCTCCGCAAAGATCAGGGTTGTGTCTGGACAGAAGATTGTCAGAAAGCTTTCGAAAGAATTAAAGAGTATCTGCTTGAACCTCCTATTTTGTCTCCTCCCGTAGAAGGAAGACCTTTGATCATGTATTTGACCGTGCTAGAAGAGTCTATGGGTTGTGTTCTGGGTCAACAAGATGAATCCGGGAGAAAAGAATTTGCCATTTATTATTTAAGCAAAAAATTCACTGATTGTGAGTCTCGGTACACGATGCTTGAAAAGACATGTTGTGCTCTAGCTTGGGCTGCCAAGCGCCTCCGCCAGTATATGTTGAATTGTACAACTTGGTTGATATCTAAAATGGATCCAATCAAGTATATCTTTGAAAAGCCTGCTTTAACTGGGAGGATTGCTCGTTGGCAAATGTTGTTATCAGAATATGATATCGAGTACCAAACTCAAAAGGCGATAAAAGGAAGTGTTTTGGCTGATCATTTGGCACACCAGCCAATTGATGATTATCAACCTATTCAGTTTGACTTTCCTGATGAGGATGTGATGTATCTAAAGGTTAAAGATTGTGAGGAGCCATTACATGAAGAAGGACCTGAGCCTGGATCCCGTTGGGGTTTGATTTTTGATGGGGCGGTTAATGAATATGGCAGAGGTATTGGTGCAATTATTGTTACTCCTCATGGTTCTCATATTCCTTTCACTGCAAGGTTGGTTTTCAATTGCACAAATAATGCGGCTGAGTATGAAGCGTGTATTATGGGCTTGGAAGAAGCTATTGATTTAAGAATCAAGATTCTGGATGTGTATGGAGATTCAGCTTTAGTGATTAATCAGATTAAAGGGAAGTGGGAGACACGACAACCTGATTTGATTCCTTATCGTGATTATGCAAGAAGATTGTCAACTTTCTTCAATAAAGTTGAGTTTCACCATATACCAAGAGCAGAGAATCAAATGGCAGATGCTTTAGCGACTTTATCCTCCATGATTGTGGTAAATCATTGGAATGATGTGCCAAAGATTAGTGTGATGCGTCTTGATAGACCAGCTCATGTGTTTGTAGTTGAAGAGGTTGTTGATGATAAACCATGGTATTATGATATTAAATGCTTTCTTCAGAATCAAGAGTGTAACGCCCCGATTCTGAATTCCCATTAATTGTTGAGTCTTTTAATTTATTTAATTGATGTTTGTTTTAAATTGAGAAATTATATATTGCTATGTGGTGTTTTGCTTATTTTATCTATTTTTACCGATTCGGAGAGTTTTCGGGGAATTAGAGTAAAAAGGGCATTTTAGACATTTAGCACCTTAGTGTGAGAATTGATTGATAAGTGTTGGAAAGAATTTGAGAGGAAAGAAATAGAGATAGAAATAGAATAAGAGAGGAAAAGGAAGAAAGATAGTAACATAAGAAGAAAAGCAAGAGAAAGAAAAGAGGAGAAGAGAAAGAGAAGAGAAAGTGGAGAGGAAAACCTAGAATCATCAAGGAATCATCACCAAAGCTTGCAATCGATCGGTAAGGGTGTGAAACTCCATCATCTCTTTAATGTATATGATTGTATGTGTATGTGTGTGGATTTTGTAGAGTTCTACTCTTTTTCCACTTAGGTTAGAAGTTGGTTTTGGGAGTAGAATGAGGTTTTAATCGGTTAGAACTCGGATTAGACGATGTAGTTTAGTCGGGTGATGGTTGGGTTGTTCTACTGTGACTGGTTTGGATTTAATCGGTTGGTTGTGTGGAGTTTGGGCTTTGAGACAGCCATGGAAGTTCTGTCTTCGCAAGTTCGCCAGGCGAAAGGCAGCGAAGCTTCGCCAGGCGAAGCCCAGCGGGCTGTAGCGAAGCAAGTCAGAAGCTAATACCCTGTATTCGCTGGCAAGTTCGCCAGGCGAGGTGAGTTGGCGAAGGTTCGCCAGGCGAGTGGGTAGCGAGCCTCAGCGAGTAATTCCAGAATTACTCCCAGTGGACTTCGCTGGGGAGTTCGCCAGGCGAAGGCCAGCGAGCATTCGCTGCGTGGCTTCGCCAGGCGAAGGTTGGCGAACCTGGCAGTGTTATTTGTTTTGCTGTTTGTTCATGACATGATGTTTGATTGATTCAATTATGATTAGTGCCTATATGAATGATCGATGTGTGAACTATTTTGACATGTCGTGCTGTGGGTGGCCGAAAGGCGTGAATCCTAGATCGTAGAGTAAATGATGAATCTTGAATATTTGACAATCTTGTGCATTTGCCCGAATTGAATAGAAACACATTGATAGGCTGATATGTGTGTAAACCATGTGTGGAATGGTGCATAATGTGAATGCATGATAGATATATGCTATGTATGTGATAAATGCAATGAGTATGTTTGTGAGCATAGTATGCATTTTTGTGTTGAATGATCCCTCGGAGGATTTGCAGAACCTCGTATGATACGATGGTTATATTAGATTCCTTGGAGAATCGGTTGCATTGTGTGATTCCTCGGAGAATCGGTCATAACATGTAATCCCGTGGAGGATTGGTTAGAGTATTTGATTCCGTGGAGAATCTGCTGAGTACTTGATCCCGTGGAGGATCTGCTGAATATTCGATTCCGTGGAGAATCTGATGAATATTTGATTCCATGGAGAATCTGCTGAGTACTTGATCCCGTGGAGGATCTGCTGAATACTCGATTCCTTAGGGAATTTGTTGAATGAGTCGGTACCGCATTTGCATCTGCATAGAGTCGTGTGTCGGTCTCTATGAGTTGCATGAGTCATCGGTGTATGATGCATTAGTTGTGTGAATATAACTGTGTATGTTATATATGATTGTTTGGAGGAAAATATAGTGAATGTTCATGTATATGTGTAGAGACATGATTATTTGTATATGCTTAATGTGGTGAGAACATAATTTGAGTATAACTTGTACAAATGTGAGTATATGTATATATACAATTTTATGCATTAACTGTTATGATGTTGTTTCTCACCCTTCTGCTGTTTTCTAATGCTCTATGAGGCATTGCAGAGTAGGAAGCTGGAGGTTCTTTTTGTGAAGCGATGTCTTCATTCTTTTTGGTCAATGGCTCTGATATGTAACATCTGGGTAGTTAGGAAGCCTTTGACTCTTTTGGAGTTACATTGTTTTGATTCTTTTGTGATACATATGTGTATGTATCTGCTGTGGATATGTTGTAAAGCATGAATTAACTGATGGTTGTATATACCTTTATGAATGTGATTGATTCAATATTTGGATGTTTCCGCTTTATTCTAAATATTGAGATGTGGGTTACCCATTGTTGCATATCTATTTTGAGCAGGTATCGTATGTGTTTAATTTCATGATAATGTGATGCGCCTCTTTTATACCATGTTTTAATCAAACTCTGATGAAATAAATTTTCTATGTGCCTAATTGATTTATCTAATTTATTTGGGGTATAGAAAGGGGGTGTTACATTAAGTGGTATCAGAGCCAGTGTTGAGTCAGTCGTGTCTGTCTTGTTGTTGTGTTGGTTGAACGGTTGTTTAACCTTGTTGTTATTTTTGGGAATCCTCAGAATATGGCAGGTCGTAATGACAATGCTATGGCAGCGGCGTTAGAGGCTATGGCCAGAGCTGTGCAGGGTGCACCTAACGTGAATGCGAATGATGAGTTCAGGAAGAACCAACCACCGGTGTTTAAAGGGAGATTTGATCCGGATGGTGCTCAGATATGGTTAAAGGAAATTGAGAGAATTTTTAGGGTGATGGATTGTGCTGAAGGGAATAAGGTGAGACTAGGGACTCACATGCTGAGAGAAGAGGCCGATGACTGGTGGGTCAGCATGAGGCAAGTTCTTGAGGTCGACGACGAGGAGATTACGTGGGATTTATTTCGTGCTGAGTTTCTAAGGAAGTATTATCCCGAAAGTGTTAAAGGGAAGAGAGAAATGGAATTTCTGGAGTTGAAACAAGGTAATATGTCGGTGGTGGACTACACCGCTAAGTTTACTGAGTTAGTGAAGTTTCACCCTCACTATGATGCGGTTACGGCGGAATTTTCCAAATGTATCAAGTATGAGAATGGCTTGCGTCCGGAGATAAAGCAAGCGGTGGGTTATCAAAGGATACGAAGATTTTCGGATTTGACTGAGTGTTGTAGAATTTATGAAGAAGACAGTAGAGCTCGTTCTACTCATTATAAGGGTTTGAGCGAGAGGAGAGGGAAGCAGCAAGTACGAAGCGGACCTTATGTGACGCCTGCTGATAAGGGCAAACATAGGGGAAACTTTGATAGGAGACCCGGAGGAGGTTCCGGTGCGATCAAATGTTTTAAGTGTGGCGTGATGGGCCACAAGTCTTATGATTGTGGAAAGTTCAAGGCGAAGTGTTCCAACTGTGGACTCTTTGGTCATGATGCAGCAGAGTGTAGAAAGAATGCTGTGAAGTGTTTTAATTGTGGCGAGGTGGGTCACATTAGCCCGAATTGTACCAAACCGAAGCAAGCTCAGGCGGGCGGAAAAGTTTTCGCATTAGCAGGTTCAGACGCTACTAATGCGGCGGATCGTTTGATTAAAGGTACATGCTTTATTAATGATATGCCTTTAGTTGCTATTATTGATACTGGAGCGACTCACTCGTTCATTTCTCTTGCGTGTGCTAAGCGGTTGGATTTGTGTATGGTTTCTTTGAGTGGTGGTATGGTTATTGGGACTCCCACTTCGGGGTCGGTAACTACTTCTTTGGTGTGTGCAAGTTGTCCTTTGACCATGTATGGTAAGGACTTCGTTATGGATTTAGTGTGTTTTCCGTTGGAAGGTTTGGACGTAATCTTGGGTATGAATTGGTTGCAATTTAATAGAGTTCATTTGGATTGCTATCACAAGTTGGTAAGGTTTCCTTCTTTGGAAGATGGTGAAAACGAGAGTTTTCTTTCCACTAAAGAGTTGAAGAAACTTTTAGCGGACGAAGCTCAGTTGTTTGGTTTGTTTGCATCGTTGTCGGTGGAGAGCAAAGTTGAGCTCGACGTGTTTCCTGTGGTTTGTGAATTTCCTGAAGTGTTTCCGGAAGATGTTGCGGATGTGCCGCCAAAGAGAGAGGTTGAATTTTCTATTGATCTAGTTCCAGGTACTAGACCGATTTCGATGGCCCCGTATCGGATGTCGGCATCGGAGTTGGTGGAATTGAAGAAGCAGTTGAATGATTTGTTGGATAAGAGATTTGTAAGACCAAGTGTTTCTCCTTGGGGTGCGCCGGTATTGTTGGTAAAGAAGAAGGATGGTAGTATGCGATTGTGTATTGATTATCGGCAGTTGAATAAGGTGACAATTAAGAACAAGTATCCGCTTCCAAGAATTGATGATCTGATGGATCAATTGGTTGGAGCCCGTGTTTTTAGTAAGATTGATTTAAGATCCGATTATCACCAGATTCGGGTTAAGGAAGAAGATATTTCGAAGACGGCTTTTAGAACACGATATGGTCACTACGAGTATACGGTGATGCCATTCGGAGTTTCTAATGCGCCGGGTGTTTTCATGGAGTATATGAACCGTATCTTCCACGAGCAGTTGGATCGTTTTGTGGTGGTGTTTATCGATGACATTTTGATTTATTCTAAGTCTCGAGAGGAACACGAAGAACATTTAAGGATTGTGTTGCGGATTTTGAAAGGTAAGAAGTTGTACGCAAAGTTGTCTAAGTGTGAGTTTTGGTTGTCGGAGGTGAGTTTTCTTGGACATATTATTTCCGGCAATGGTATTAGTGTGGATCCATCCAAGATCGATGCGGTAATGCAATGGGAGACTCCAAGATCGGTTACGGAAATTCGAAGCTTTTTGGGCTTGGCCGGTTACTACCGGAGGTTTATCGAAGTATTTTCAAGGTTAGCACTTCCGTTAACGCAGTTGACTTGTAAAGGAAAGGCTTTTATTTGGGATGTTAATTGTGAAGAGAGTTTCATGGAATTAAAGAGAAGGTTAACGTCAGCGCCAGTTTTGATTTTGCCGAATCCTACGGAACCTTTTGTGGTTTACTGCGATGCTTCTTTGTCAGGATTGGGTGGTGTATTGATGCAAGATGGGAAGGTCGTGGCGTATGCTTCTAGGCAGTTGAGAGTGCATGAAAAGAATTATCCTACTCATGATTTGGAGTTAGCGGCCGTGGTGTTCGTTTTGAAAATTTGGAGGCACTATCTTTATGGTGCAAGATTTGAAGTTTTTAGCGATCACAAGAGTTTGAAGTATTTGTTTGATCAAAAGGAATTGAATATGAGGCAAAGGAGATGGCTAGAACTTTTGAAGGACTATGATTTCGGTTTAAATTATCATCCGGGTAAGGCGAATGTGGTAGCCGATGCTTTAAGTCGGAAGTCGTTGCACGTGTCTACTTTGATGGTTAGAGAGTGGGAACTCTTGGAGAACTTTAGAGATTTGAGTTTGGTTTGTGAGTTAACGCCGAGTAGTGTGAAGCTTGGTATGTTGCATGTCACGAATGATTTCCTTGCTACGGTGTGTGAAAAGCAAAAGTTGGATTTGAAATTGGTGGATTTGATGACGAATGGAAATGAAGATTTCAAAGTTGATGAATTAGGAGTTTTGAGGTTTCGAGGTCGTATTTGTGTTCCCGATGATGCGGATTTGAAAAAGATGATATTGGAAGAGGGACATCGGAGTAACTTAAGTATTCATCCGGGAGCGAATAAGATGTATCAGGATTTGAAGAAGATCTTTTGGTGGTCTGGATTGAAAAGCGATGTTGCTCGTTTTGTGTACTCGTGTTTGACTTGTCAGAAGTCTAAGGTAGAGCATCAGAAGCCTAGTGGATTGATGCAACCGTTGGATATTCCGGAATGGAAATGGGATAGTATATCGATGGATTTTGTTACGGGATTGCCAAATACGCAAGGAGGACATAATGCTATTTGGGTGATTGTTGATAGGCTTACTAAATCGGCTCATTTTATTCCGATTGATATTGCTTATTCTTTGGAAAGGTTGGCCGAGATTTATGTTGGCACTATTGTGAAGCTTCATGGAGTTCCTAAGAGTATTGTGTCGGATAGAGATCCTAGATTTACTTCAAGATTTTGGGAGAGTTTGCAAGGTGCCTTGGGTTCTAAGTTGAGATTGAGTTCAACATATCATCCGCAAACGGATGGTCAAACCGAGAGGACGATTCAATCGTTAGAAGATCTGTTGCGTGCTTGTGTGCTTGAACAAGGTGGTGCGTGGGACGGTTATTTAGCGTTGATTGAGTTCACCTATAATAACAGTTTCCATTCGAGTATCGGTATGGCGCCATTTGAGGCTTTATATGGACGGAGATGTCGAACACCTCTGTGTTGGCATGAGACAGGTGAAAAGTCGGTAGTTGGTCCTGAAATGGTACAGCAAACGACGGAAAAGGTGAAATTTATTCGGGAAAAGATGAGAGCTTCTCAGAATAGACAGAAAAGTTATCATGATAAAAGGAGAAAGGATCTCGAGTTTCAAGAGGGCGACCATGTGTTTTTGAGAGTTACACCGGTTACGGGTGTGGGTCGTGCTTTGAAGTCGAGAAAGTTGACTTCTCGTTTTATTGGTCCGTATCAGATTGTCGCACGGGTTGGTGCTATGGCGTATCGTGTGGCGTTGCCTCCGAACCTTTCGAATTTGCATGATGTATTCCATGTCTCGCAACTTCGGAAGTATGTTCCGGATCCGTCACATGTGATCCCGATGGATGAAGTTGAAGTAAGAGATAACCTTACAGTTGAAGTTTTACCGGTTAGTATTTTGGACCGTGAAGTTAAGAAACTAAGAGGCAAGGATATTGCGCTTGTGAAAGTGTCCTGGGGAGGTGCCGCGGAAGGCAACATGACTTGGGAATTGGAAAGCAAGATGCGAGAATCGCATCCAGAGTTGTTTGAATCAGGTGATATTTTCGAGGACGAAAATTTCTAAAGTGGGGGAGAGTTGTAACGCCCCGATTCTGAATTCCCATTAATTGTTGAGTCTTTTAATTTATTTAATTGATGTTTGTTTTAAATTGAGAAATTATATATTGCTATGTGGTGTTTTGCTTATTTTATCTATTTTTACCGATTCGGAGAGTTTTCGGGGAATTAGAGTAAAAAGGGCATTTTAGACATTTAGCACCTTAGTGTGAGAATTGATTGATAAGTGTTGGAAAGAATTTGAGAGGAAAGAAATAGAGATAGAAATAGAATAAGAGAGGAAAAGGAAGAAAGATAGTAACATAAGAAGAAAAGCAAGAGAAAGAAAAGAGGAGAAGAGAAAGAGAAGAGAAAGTGGAGAGGAAAACCTAGAATCATCAAGGAATCATCACCAAAGCTTGCAATCGATCGGTAAGGGTGTGAAACTCCATCATCTCTTTAATGTATATGATTGTATGTGTATGTGTGTGGATTTTGTAGAGTTCTACTCTTTTTCCACTTAGGTTAGAAGTTGGTTTTGGGAGTAGAATGAGGTTTTAATCGGTTAGAACTCGGATTAGACGATGTAGTTTAGTCGGGTGATGGTTGGGTTGTTCTACTGTGACTGGTTTGGATTTAATCGGTTGGTTGTGTGGAGTTTGGGCTTTGAGACAGCCATGGAAGTTCTGTCTTCGCAAGTTCGCCAGGCGAAAGGCAGCGAAGCTTCGCCAGGCGAAGCCCAGCGGGCTGTAGCGAAGCAAGTCAGAAGCTAATACCCTGTATTCGCTGGCAAGTTCGCCAGGCGAGGTGAGTTGGCGAAGGTTCGCCAGGCGAGTGGGTAGCGAGCCTCAGCGAGTAATTCCAGAATTACTCCCAGTGGACTTCGCTGGGGAGTTCGCCAGGCGAAGGCCAGCGAGCATTCGCTGCGTGGCTTCGCCAGGCGAAGGTTGGCGAACCTGGCAGTGTTATTTGTTTTGCTGTTTGTTCATGACATGATGTTTGATTGATTCAATTATGATTAGTGCCTATATGAATGATCGATGTGTGAACAAATATTTTGACATGTCGTGCTGTGGGTGGCCGAAAGGCGTGAATCCTAGATCGTAGAGTAAATGATGAATCTTGAATATTTGACAATCTTGTGCATTTGCCCGAATTGAACAGAAACACATTGATAGGCTGATATGTGTGTAAACCATGTGTGGAATGGTGCATAATGTGAATGCATGATAGATATATGTTATGTATGTGATAAATGCAATGAGTATGTTTGTGAGCATAGTATGCATTTTTGTGTTGAATGATCCCTCGGAGGATTTGCAGAACCTCGTATGATACGATGGTTATATTAGATTCCTTGGAGAATCGGTTGCATTGTGTGATTCCTCGGAGAATCGGTCATAACATGTAATCCCGTGGAGGATTGGTTAGAGTATTTGATTCCGTGGAGAATCTGCTGAGTACTTGATCCCGTGGAGGATCTGCTGAATATTCGATTCCGTGGAGAATCTGATGAATATTTGATTCCATGGAGAATCTGCTGAGTACTTGATCCCGTGGAGGATCTGCTGAATACTCGATTCCTTAGGGAATTTGTTGAATGAGTCGGTACCGCATTTGCATCTGCATAGAGTCGTGTGTCGGTCTCTATGAGTTGCATGAGTCATCGGTGTATGATGCATTAGTTGTGTGAATATAACTGTGTATGTTATATATGATTGTTTGGAGGAAAATATAGTGAATGTTCATGTATATGTGTAGAGACATGATTATTTGTATATGCTTAATGTGGTGAGAACATAATTTGAGTATAACTTGTACAAATGTGAGTATATGTATATATACAATTTTATGCATTAACTGTTATGATGTTGTTTCTCACCCTTCTGCTGTTTTCTAATGCTCTATGAGGCATTGCAGAGTAGGAAGCTGGAGGTTCTTTTTGTGAAGCGATGTCTTCATTCTTTTTGGTCAATGGCTCTGATATGTAACATCTGGGTAGTTAGGAAGCCTTTGACTCTTTTGGAGTTACATTGTTTTGATTCTTTTGTGATACATATGTGTATGTATCTGCTGTGGATATGTTGTAAAGCATGAATTAACTGATGGTTGTATATACCTTTATGAATGTGATTGATTCAATATTTGGATGTTTCCGCTTTATTCTAAATATTGAGATGTGGGTTACCCATTGTTGCATATCTATTTTGAGCAGGTATCGTATGTGTTTAATTTCATGATAATGTGATGCGCCTCTTTTATACCATGTTTTAATCAAACTCTGATGAAATAAATTTTCTATGTGCCTAATTGATTTATCTAATTTATTTGGGGTATAGAAAGGGGGTGTTACAAAGAGTACCCACTTGGGGCATCCAAGAAGGATAAGAAAACTTTGAGAAGATTGGCTGGTAGTTTCTTCTTGAATGATGATGTGATGTATAAGAGAAATTATGACATGATCTTGCTCAGATGCGTGGATAGACACGAAGCAGATATGTTGATGAAAGAAATCCATGAAGGATCCTTTGGCACCCATGCCAATGGACACGCGATGGCTAAGAAGATGTTAAGGGCAGGTTATTATTGGCTGACAATGGAATCTGACTGTTGTAAATATGTGAAAAAGTGCCATAAATGCCAGATTTATGCTAACAAGATTCATGTGCCTCCAACTCCTCTCAATGTTATCTCTTCTCCATGGCCTTTTTCAATGTGGGGCATTGATATGATTGGAATGATTGAGCCTAAAGCGTCGAACGGACACCGTTTCATATTGGTGGCTATTGACTATTTTACCAAATGGGTTGAAGCGGCATCATATGCAAATGTGACTAAGCAAGTAGTGGTCAGGTTTATCAAGAATCAAATCATCTGTCGGTATGGTGTTCCGAGCAAGATCATCACTGATAATGGGTCGAATTTAAATAACAAGATGATGAAGGAATTATGTGATAAGTTTAAGATTGAGCATCATAATTCTTCTCCTTATAGACCCAAGATGAATGGGGCTGTTGAAGCTGCTAATAAGAACATTAAGAAGATTATTCAAAAGATGGTTGTTACATACAAGGATTGGCATGATATGCTTCCTTTCGCTCTGCATAGGTATCGTACATCCGTTCGTACTTCAACAGGGGCAACCCCTTTTTCTCTTGTTTATGGCATGGAAGCAGTGCTCCCGATAGAGGTTGAAATCCCTTCTATGAGAGTTTTGATGGAAACTGAATTGGCTGAGGCTGAATGGTGTCAAAGTAGATACGACCAGTTGAATCTGATTGAAGAGAAAAGAATGACGGCTTTGTGTCATGGCCAATTATATCAACAAAGAATGAAGAAAGCATTTGATAAAAAGGTTCGACCCCGTGTGTTCAGAGAAGGTGACCTCGTGCTCAAAAAGATCTCGACTTTTATTACTGATTCTAGGGGCAAGTGGACTCCTAATTATGAAGGCCCATATGTTGTTAAGAGAGCCTTCTCTGGCAGTGCATTAATTCTTACAACTATGGATGGAGAAGAGTTCACTCGTCCTGTGAACGCCGATGCAGTCAAGAAATACTTCGCCTAAAAAATAAAAGAACAGCTCGCTAAGTTGAAAACCTGAAAGGGCAGCTTAGGCAAAAATGAGCGTCTCGGTGGATTGAAAACCCGAAAGGGCGGTCCAGGCAAAAATTAGAGACAAAACAGAAATACTTATCCCGGTAGATTGAAAACCCGAGAGGGCAATCTAGGCAAAAGTTAGGGATCATGGCAAGTAACTGCATCTGGCCAGTCTTGATCGTTTGAAGCAACATTTCCTATCAAAGGTTTTACTTCAGATATTCTCCGCTGAAGTCTCAAGCACAGTTGGAATTCAAAGTTGTTAGGGAGAATAATGGTCATTGTATTTCAATGTAGAACTTTCCATTGTACTTACCATTTTTCAAACTTTGTAATGATCCATGGAGTTACGCCATTTGCGGACTACCATTCTATCAATAGAATTTGGGCCTTTGTCCCTTTGTTTGCAATTCTTATTTTGTTTCTGTTTACAGAATTTCATTTTATTTTTGATGATGATTTTTGAAACAAATGTGAATAATTGATTTAAATTTCGAAAATTATAAAAACATTTTTCTTTGATTTGTGAAAATAAAAGAAAGGATGTCAACAGTAACCCCAAGAATGGTAGAATCTTGAAGCGAAAAGCGTAAGTGTTCTCTTCAGCAGGGTTCTTTCTTGCCTCTCTGGTAGAATTTATTGGAAGCTCCCCAGTAGATTTGTGTTGATGTTTCCCCATTTGAGCTATATTGAAGTCTCTTCAGTAGAGTTTTGATATCCCCTTAGCAAAGTTTTGTTTCTTTGGATAAACCAGACGAGTGTTGAACGGTTTTCCACAGCAAAGTCTTGATTCAAATGATCGGACAGTTGAGAAATTTAAAGACCACTTCTCCTTGATGTTTTGCCCAGGTGGAGATTTGTCTTTGATGATTCCTAGCAGAGGTTATGCATATTTGCTTTGGATTATTCCCTAAGTAGAGAACCATGTTGAGAAGTGTTGACATAGCAGTCACCTGTCGGGTTTTCTCTCACCTTGTGATTAGGTGTTGATTTAAAATCCCCCATAGTTTGACTTTTTGCTATGATGTTAACTTCTTATTCCCCTGGCAGGGTTGGAATATTTGTGTTGCTATGTTTTCTCCAACAGTTTTTCTCTCAAAGCGGAGTTCATATTGTTGTTTCCTTTTGTTGATTTATTGATGGTTGAGGATTGATCTTTGGGGTTTCCCCCCCAAGAGGTATCTCCATTTCCTCAGTGAGGTTTGAGCCTTGTAGTAGGATTTATTTTCCTTTGATGGCTCTTGTGTATCTCTTGCAGGGTTTCTATTGCTGATCCCCAGCACGATCTCCAATGATATCTCTAATTTGCTGAGATAAGCCGAGTATTTCAGTGGTGTTGTGATGTTTAGTTCACCCTCTGTTTGCCTTTTTTGTCTGTTTTGTCAGCATATTCATACTCATATGCATTGCATGCGCATTCATTTTTGTTGAGCATAGCATGCTTTTTGTTGCATTGTGCATCTTGCATTTTTTGGTGTTTCCCTTTCGCCGGTGTTGTTATCCCCGCGAAATGCGTGTGTCCTCTCTTCATTAGAGTGTCGACCCCTAAGCAGAAAATACCTATCATTTTTAATTCCCCACTGAGTTTATGCCTCGTGGAAGATGTTTTGTTTAGCTTTCCTCCCCAGCTTTTATCTGGATGGAATTGTTCCCCAGTTGAGTTATTTCCTCATTGGGTCGAGTCTTGTTTGACCGTTTCTTTCCAGTTTGTTCCTGGATTGAACTTTGGTCTCTTGCAGCAGTTACTTTAGTTTTCCTTGGGCTGTGGAACCGGGATGACGAGAAGGTATTTTTGAGGATTTATTTTCCTCAGCAGGAATCTGTTATTGATCCCCATCAGAAGGTGAAGATTTGATTTTCCCAGTAGTGTTTTGATAACACTCTCTTGGTAATTACTTATGCAAGCCTCTTTATTTGAGCAGCTTGTGTAATCTCCAGAAATTTACCTTCGCAATAAATAACATTTCTCTAGTTCATCCTCAACAGAGAAGTTTATTGTGAAATGATGGATCCTTATCCGACTAGCTTTTCTGTCAATTGGAATTTCTGTGGAATAACTCCCGATGAGAATTCTATTGCATGGTTCAACCTGCTCGTATCTCTTTTAAAGATCCCCAACAGAGTTGTTAATATCTTTTTCCAACAAATGATTGTCTCTTTATTTGAGAAGTTTGTTGTGTGTTTGGAGCTGCTCAGTAACAAGTAGCTGATGATATATCTCTTTCTCCTACCCAGTGACAGGTAGTCGAGTATGTTTGTCCTACCCAGTGTCAGGTAGTTGACCTTTATTTTCTTCTCCTACCCAGTGACAGGTAGTCGAGTCTGTCCTGCCCAGTAACAGGTAGTTGACATGTTGTTTATCCTATCCAGTAACCGATAGCTGGTAACCCCTTTCATTCAAGTTTATTATTCTCGCTAAACTACTCAGTAACCAGTAGTTGGCGTTGTTTCTTTTCCTACCCAGTAACAGGTAGTTGATTATATCTCAACGAGTGGATTACTTTTTACCCAGTAACTGGTAATAAGTAATACATTTCTTTGTTTTCTATCCAGTAACTGGTAGATAACAATTCTCTTGTGTTTTTTGCACTTATTTTACCTATTCTCTTCGGTTCGAATATCTTCGCCCAGTAACTGGCAGTTGGTATCTCTTTCCCCGTTGAGTCGTTTCCTTTCTTTTATCGAATTAGGGTCTTGTTTTTTTTGTTTTCCCCTGTGGAGTCTCTTTTCTTCTTTTTCTCCCGAGTTTTTTGTTTGTCTCCTGTGGCATTTTCTCCCCGCAGAGGTCTTGTGTTTGCATACCATTAGCATAACCATATCATTTTGTGGTCTCTTAGGGCAAAAAAATTGGGTTTATTGTTATATTTAAGTCTCTTCTATCTAGTCGAGACAAAGATGTCAATCTTCATATCTCCGGATAGAAGAATCTTAAATAGGGGCAGCTGTAATACCCAAATTTTTTACCCCTAAGATCCCATATTGCATTTTCATTTTTTGCATACGCAAACAAGACCATACTTTTCAGGTTCTCTCGCCACTTTGGTTCATCGTTTTCTTTCATCACCTATATTTTGAGAATGGAAGGATCAGAATCTGGACTTTGTTCCATTTAACGAGGTTATCCAATCTGTGGAGAGACTTTTGAAAGAATTTATTAATCTATATAATGGTTATTCTCGGCATTTGACAAGTCTTCGATCTGATAAGATCATGCAAGATACAGCTTCTACCGACAGCATGCAAAGTTCTTGCTCACATGACATAAGTAAAAGCAGGATTGTAGATATGGAGTTGGATGTTAATGACGATTCAAGAGACGTGGATAGTTTACTTGTCAAATAAATTGGCAGTAGTGTGTCATCTTCTGCAGAGAAGTGGCAAGTTGGCATGATTTCACTTATTTCCTGTTTTTTCTCTGCTTCACCTGTTCTGACGTGGGATGCACTCTTTAAACTAATGGAAAAAGAGTATGACCCCAAGGTGCGTGGAAAAATATTGCATCATCTTTGTGAACATCCTCATTGGTCCTCTTCCTCAAGATTAATAGATTTGGTTAATGTAATGAGCAATATCATTATTGAGCAAACTGGACTTAAGCTTACTTGTGGAAATGTTTTAACTTCTACCCATGCTTTACTATCTAACTTATCTTCCCTCGATGCTGTTGGTAAGGAGAACTGTGGCTTGTATTCCAGTGAAGTTGAAACTGAACAGTGCTTTCAGTCACTGCGAAACTTGGTGCATAACCTTTCAAAAGTTGATCTTGATTGGTTTGGGCGGGTGAAGCTTATTGATTGCATCTGTAATCTTATTTCACTCCACCCTCAATTTGGTCAGACAATGATTGAAAGATTGCTTATGATGCTCAATGATATGGATTATCGAGTTCGTTTATCATTTGCAAGAAGGGCTGGTGTTCTTTTCCAAACATGGGATGGTCATGAAGAGCTTTTTCAGGACTTATGTTCCAATTTTGGTGTTCCTTTGGTGGTCTATTCCAAAGGAAAAACTATCAATGCGAAGGAAGTGCTAGCTGCTGGTCCTCAGCCTCAACCTATAATGGAAACAGTTTTGATTACTCTGATGCATGTTGCATTGCATAGTGAGAAGGTGGAGTTAGAGGCTGTTTTTATGATATGTGTGGTTTCTGCGGTTGATCCTTGTTAAAGGGAATTGGTCAGCTCTGTACTTGACAATCTTTCTAACGAGTTTCAGTATTTGAGTATAATGAAGTATTTAGAGGAACTTTTGGGATCACTTATCTTTTGTTGGGTAGCTTGTGGTGTAAGCTTGGCTGCACTTGTTGAGACAAGGCATCTTTTTGTACCAGATGCAGAACCTGGTCATTTCCTTCAGTATTGTTGTCCATGGCTTCTTCCTGCTCTACTTCTGCATCAAAATAGTTTTGAACTTAATTGGGTTACCAAGGTCACCTGTCAACCTATGTCAGTTCTTATAAAACACCACTTTGCTTCAATATTTTCGATTTCTATGGCTTTGCATTGCAGTAAGAGACTTGGAGCAGACTAGGGCCTTGGTTGCATCGCTTGAGGCTGGATTGAGATTCTCGAAATGTATAGAGGCCACAATGCCAACGCTTGTCCAGTTGATGGCGTCATCTTCTGCTACTGATGTTGAAAATACAATTCTCTTGTTGTTGAGGTGTAAGCAATTTCAAATTGATGGCTCAGAAGAATGTCTCCGAAAGATGTTGCCCTTGGCATTTTCTCAGGATAAATCCATCTTCGAAGCAGTGGAGGACTAAATTCAGGAAAGACATGAATAAGGCTGATAATGATGCCAGTACTAGGGTTATGGATTCTCTTATTAACTATGAGACGGTCAAATATTTCAATAATGAAGCTCATGAAACTGATCATTATGACAAGTACTTGAAGAGATATGAGGATGCTGCTCTGAAAACCCAACACAATCTTGCTTGGTTGAACTTTGGTCAAAATGTTATATTTAGTGCTGCTCTTTCAACGGCAATGGTTCTGTGTTCTCATGGGATCATGAATGGCACAATGACAGTTGGTGATTTGGTGATGGTAAATGGGCTTCTCTTCCAACTGTTTCTTCCCCTCAATTTCCTTGGTAGTGTTTATCGCGAAACTATACAAAGTCTAATTGACATGAAATCCATGTTCCAGTTACTTGAGGAAAGAGCAGACATTAAGGATAAAGAAAATGCCAAGCCTCTCAAACTTACTGGGGGGGAGTGTTCAATTTGAGAATGTACATTTTGGTTACCTCACAGAAAGATACTAGATGGAATATCACTACTTGTGCCAGTTGGTAAAAGTGTTGCAATTGTTGAGAACAGTGAGATTTTGAGTGGTTTGTGTGGTGAGGATGGTATTGTGTATGCAATCTGTGAGCTTCAGAAAATTAGTTTGCTAAACAATGAATATCATGAAGCATTACAACAGAAAATTAGAGAGACAAACCTTGGTGCAAAGTTGTTCTTTGGCGGTGTTGGTGTGCAAAAGACTGGGACAGATATTGCAACGGCTTTGAATAACATGGATGTTAGTAGTGAATATGTTCTCAAGTTGAAACATGAAATTGAAGAACAGTGTGAAAAAGGTGAAAAGCTCTTTGATCTAATTAGTGGAGACTTATTTTTGATGCCAATGTTTTTCCAACAGTCTCACAAACACAGTGTGTTTTCAAAAACCACAGACAGAATTTCGCTGACATTTAGAAGCAGCCAAATGCTATTGTTCAAGCAAGTAAGGACAAAGGTATTTTGGAAGATGAGGCTTCAACTCGCGGGTCTGAAAATCCACTGGGTGATACTTCATACAATTCCCCTAAAATGGACGAGGCACAAGCTTCTGTTATTTCTGAATCTGTATCTGATGGGAAGGGTCTACCTCATGGAGGAAGTTGTAATGGCAATACTGCTTTAAGTAAATGCACAGAAGGCATATGAAATTTCAATTAACCTACAAAATGTCATCTCATTTCTCTCTTGTTGCAGGCTGTTGGAGAGAACTGACTATAAGTTTCCTTCTGATTTTAAAACCATCGTGTGTAAATCGAAGTGGTTGCATACTAGTGTTGATGGTTTTAGGTGCCCAAAACAATGCATTTTATATGGTCCGGAGTGGAAATTGATATCTTCTATAACTTGTCTCCCTTTCATTGACTACAGTGACAAATGTTGTGGTTTAGGAATACATGAGTACAAGGCAGAGCTGAAGAGCATTGGTGTTATTACTGAATTTAAAGATGGAGTGAAGTTTGTGCTGGAATGTCTGAGTTTTCCTTCAGATCCCTCCACCATTAGTCCTGAAAGTGTATTTTCTTTTCTGGAATGCATCCGACTTCTAATGCAAGATAACAAGCTTTCCTTTGGCAACGATTTCAGAAAAAGGTTGTCCGAAAATTGGTTGAAGACACATGTTGGTTATAGGCCTCCAGAGAAGTGTTTGTTGTTTGATTCCAAGTGGAGTTATTTCTTGAATCCAACTGATGGGCCTTTTATTGATGAGAATTTTTATGGACCGAATTTTGCATCTTTCCAGAAAGAACTCGATGCAGTAGGAGTCATTAGTGAAGCTGAGAAGGGGTGCTCCTTGCTTGCCAGTTACATTGAGTCTCTCTCTGACCATGATACCATTGTGAAAATATATAAGTACTTATGTGAACACAACTGGAAACCTGAGGAGAAGGCTGCAAGAAAGGATTGGGTTCTGGATGGAAACAAGGCTGGCAGGTGGGTCGATTCTAAAGAGTGCATCGTACATGACCCTGCTAAACTTTTTGGTTCAAAATTTTATGTTCTAGAAGATATCTATGGTGACAGCAGTATTCTTCTTTTTTTCTACATTGCAATGGAAATCAAGAATAAGCCTTCGCTAGAAGATTATGTTGACCTTTGGAATGAATGGGGGAAGTCAGTGGAGCAATTGTCATATGATGAGTGCTGCAGGTTTTGGACGTCTATCTCGAAACATCTGAGCACAACTGAAGAGAAAAAACTTGCAGGGAGTTTGATGAAACTACCAACAACATCAGGAAATAATGAAACATTTCTGGTAGATAGGGAAGATGCTTTTATTCCTGATAACCTTCATATGAAGAAGCTTTTTGAGAAGGAAAAGGTTTTTGTATGGTATCCCCAGTATAACATGACACCATTATCCAAGTCTAAACTATCTGAGATTTACAGAAAAATTGGTGCTAGAAATATTTCTGAATCACTATGTAAAGAAGAATCATCCTTAGTTAATGATGGCGATAAACTGAAGTATGTTGATCCAAATAATATTTTCAACTTGAAGGGGTTGGTTAAGCTTATTATTGGTTTTCTTGCATGTTCTAGCCTGAAAATGGAACCAAAAAAGAGACATGAAGCCGTTCAAAGTCTTATCAACTTGAGTTTCCACGAGACAATGGAGCCACTGAATGTAAGCTATAGTTTATCACTATCATCAGGGGATGTCATTACCAAGAAAGCAAACAAAAGGGTACGTTGGGAAAGTCAAAGTTGCAACTTTATCATTCAGAAGATGGATGAAGCTCCTGGTGATTCATTGAAATATGCTTCAAATTTCTCTGAAGCAATATCTGAGGGTGTTTTGTGTGAGAATCATGATCATGTCCCTGCGCTGTCTGAACTAATCACATTAGGTTTTGTTATGAAATTCAAGAATGAATAAGTTGATTTTCTAATGGAATCCAAGAAAAATTGGAAGTAAGCCATATTAAGAGTTTTACTAGACTACTGTACAATTTTTCAGCTGAGCCACTTGCAACAGGGTAAAAGCAAACTCATCACGTATCTGAGCCATATGAGCCATAAAGCTCATCCACGTCACTTAAGTGAGCTGAAAGAAGAAAAAGCAAAACGACATGAAAAAATATCACAACAGGTCACACATAACTTGCATCCCAAAACGCAGAAAAAATCTCACAAACGGCAAATCATTTTCACTCATTCTCATCTATAAATAGAACACCTACCTCATTCTATTCTTCAAGCTTTTCAAGCCAATTAATCCTTGCAGAATTTTCATCATAACTCCTCAATTTTCCTTCAAATTTCACTTTCAAAAATCACCTTCAACCGTTCTTCAAATTTCATCAGATTCAACTCTCTTTTCATTCACAACCTTTCCACATAAAAACTCACCATACTTCAACTTCTTCAACATAACAATCAGAATTTCGCAGTCCAGAAGAAGAAGAAAGAAGAAGAGAGTTTCGATTTCATCATTCACCTGAGTTTGAAGGTAGATTGAGCTTCACTGTCATTTTCGATCCGTTACTTTTTGTTGTGTTTCTTTGAATTGTTGGTACCATTGTGAAGAGCTCTTGATTTCGATTGCAACCGCGTATTTTTTGCGTCCCGCCGTTGTGATTTAAGCGAGCATCCATGGCCGTGAACGTTTTCGCGTGTGAGAGCTAGAAGAAGAAGATGATTCTGTTTCGTTTTCTCTTTCTTCTTTTCAATTGTTTCTTTCTTTTCATTTTTTTATTTTCTTTTTATTTCTCTTCAGAATTTAACCGTGTGGACTTTTCCACATTTCTTTTTATTATTAAATTTGTATTTTAATTTCATTTTTGAAAAAGCTCTTAAAAAAAATTATTTGAAAATATTTTGATTAAGTGTTGGTTGTTTTGGATCTTGAATTTGATAAGATTTCATCAATATCAATGGACTTTGGGTGTTGATTTTATCCACCAAGAGAGGTGATTGATATTGACGATAATTTAATCGATTCGAGATTCAAATTGTGATTTCATTTTCTTTCTTCTTCTTTTTATTTTTGATCGATGAAATCTATGGATCATAGATTGTTGATTATCAAGGTTGTTTAATCTTCATTATTTCAAATCTATGGATGAATAATCATTGAGATAATTCTCCGTACTTTGGAATAGTGATAGATTACCTTTGATTAATTAATTAAAAATCTTGATTATGATGAGATCACTACCTCTTTTCTTTTTGTGTGGCATGTTTTAGGAGAGTGATTTACATATCACTTCTCTAACATGTATTAACACCAACATTTTATTGACCGGCCTCAGATAGTCGTGGTTTCTACATAAACCCGATTACGATTGCTTAACATAGCGCTAAAGTGTCCCTTAATCGGAAAATGATCATTCGTGGCTCAAACTTACGTTTAAAAGTCCAAGTATGTTTAGTTGCTTGTCTTAACTCCAATACCTATGAAAATCATTGTTAGGAGGCTTTGATTCTATCAATCCTCTAATGAGCTTTCATTAACCTTGATCTAAGTGCAAGAATTAATCATCATTGATCATATGTTCTAACCACTAATTACTAATTCACTAACATTGTCCTTGTTTAATTTTGTTTATATTCTCTTCTTACTCCTTATTTCTTACTTTTATGCTTCCATTTTATCATTTCATATCATATCTTTGTTTATGTTTATGTCATTTCTCTTTTGTCCACTTGGACCATACTTTGTTCAAAACACTAATAAAGGATAAAACATCTAAAAAATTTGGTGCTATTAACTTTGTGGTTATACTCTTGGACTACTCTTAGACTTTGGACTTCATGGACCTTTGGACTTAGAATTAGGGCTCTCATTCCTATGCTTGGAGTATTGTGGATCTTAGCCTTTATTTGGCTCGCTCATTAGCTTATGCTTTAAATCGGATGGAATTCTTTTTTTGCTTGCTATGGAGTGTGCTACAAGTCGGTTAGATCTTTCTTACCTCTAGCTCTTATTTTGGTTTCTAGGATAGTCACTTCATCTCCTCCCCTTTTTAAATTTTCAAAACTTTCTCCCTCTTTCAAAACCTTCTTGGTTTCAAACTTCAAAACCGCTTTCGCAATAAAACCTTGACTTTCTTCAAGTGATTTTTAAACTTTGTTTTTTTTCTTAATAAAAGTCAATCAATGTTAATCATGCTTTGACCAATTTCAAAAGACATAAAAAATACAAAAACTCATCAACTCTTTTTGTGCCTTTATGCACTTTTTCACTTTAAAACTTTTCATAAAGTTTAGACATGATTCATTTCTATAGTTGAGATGTAAATCTCCTATTCCCCATATTATTAAGACTTTGACATTTTCCACGTTGATGTTGAGTGATAGTCTTGTTGATAATCCAAGCAAATCCTCCATCTCTATGTGACGCAGATGTTGTCTTAATACTCGTGGGTGGATAGTCGCAGTTTTCTCCCTGAAATGACGACTTGTCTTTACATCTAAAAACAATCAAAACCAACAAATTTTTGTCATTTGTACCACGAACTACGGGGTTTTGATTCCATATTGCACTTTATGGGTACGTAGGCATGAGACGATAAGTCTCTCCAAACACAAAAATCTAAAAAAATAATTCTCTTCTCATCTCCCCAATCTCTTTTCAAACAAACCATTTTCAAACCAAAAAGCGTAAATATTTCAAAGGGCTCCTATAGAGTACTATAGACGTTTTGGGTGCTAACACATTCCCATTGCGTAACCAACCCCCTTACCCTGATCTCTGTCTCGTGTTCTTATTTTAGAACTCTTTGGTTTTGTTCGCTCTTTTTCCTTTCCTTTATTTGGATAAAATAAAAGTGCGGTGGCGACTCTTGTTTTTTGAGTTAAGCTAATCAATAGCTTACGCTCAAGATTTTTACCGCTACAGATGCCACACATCTGATAAGACATCCTGCTGGAGAGTTCAGGCTTTCATTCTGCAACTTAGAATAACCTTCTCCATATAACAGACAAGGAGTTCCATGTTCTTCTAGACTTGAGTAGACAACCTTCATTCTAATCTATAGTACCTTTGAAATGCACTTGCTCCAGAACACTCCTCTTTAGAGAACCTAACCATGCCAGGGCTTAATTCTTCAGAGAGGAAGGATCACAAAAATCTGTATAAAAGGAATCCCGCTTTCCTTAAGTAGAGACTTCTTCAAAAAATCAGAGATAACAACCATTTATCCTTGACCTCCAGGATGAGCAAGATCACATGCTCCTATGTACTTAGATCAGAAATAAACTGACCCAAGCAATGCTATCACCAGTACCATCTTCTAGACCAGTTTCTTGCTAAGAAACTTTCTAGATAAAGCTCAGATGTTTCTAGTAGACACTAGAATGCACCTGTTGCACTTCAACAGATCTAAGAGACATGTTTTCATCTTCCATTAGTACTACATTCTAGCCTTAGTTTCTTGCCAAGAATCTTACTAGAATAAATACAGATCCAGCTATACCTCATTGAATCAACAAAATTCTGCACAATCTCTGCTGATGGAATGTCTCAACATCTGGTTGAATATCAGATCCTCAACCAAATCAAGGGCCTGATACTTGTGCTACAACTGATGAGACAACTTGACAATGACATATATCAATAACTAGCTCTCTTCATCCCATTGCTCCCGATGTTGGAATGACTAGAGCCTTTAAAATTGTTGATATCAGAGTTCTTCCATCAGAAAAATATGCAGCAGAACCATCAAAAGAACATCTTCAGCAAGCCCTACACAAGCTGTCAGAGCATTCAACAGGTCATTAGGGCTTCTATATCAGAGGGCACAGTAGCAGATACACATAATCCTTCATCAGCAGGAGTAAACACACACTTCTCCTTGACTCCATAAGCAGTAGCTCAACCATTTAGCAAGATCATCAAATCAGCTACCACTTTTCCTTGTTTAAACCACCAGAAAGTATCTCCCAAGATCTCATCCAGAACAGACAGGATGTCTGCTCTGATACCAATTGAAATTCTGGTATGCATATCTCATATGTCCCAAGAACATTGATCTCTGCTCAACAAGGACGAGGACAGACCATGACCAATTTAAATTACTTTAAATTGTACCAATGTCATGGTGTCTGTTGTGACATCAGCAGACAGATAGACTATTTATCTAACCATTTAAGTTATGCAGAATTATAAATGCTGGAAGATAAATAACACAATGAATTGTTTACCCAGTTCAGTGCAACCTCACCTACATCTGGGGGCTACCAAGTCAGGGAGGAAGTTCACTATCAGTAGAATTAATTCAGAGTCAAACAACCCGTTTGCACTCTTCACATAAGACCTACCCAATGACATTTCTGCCTAGAGTCCACTAGACAAGAGACCCCACTCACTCCCCCTCAATCACCGCAGTGATAAACAATTCACAATTACAATATGAAGACAATCTTCAAACACACCTTGATCTTGCTTCACAGCTTTGATCAAGAGACACAACACTCTTGCTTAAAAGCTTTGAGTGGCACAATGAACACAACAGTTCATACACGCTAAACTAGAACAGTCATACAACATACAATTGCTTGGCCTACAAGGAATCCTAAGACTCTTACACACACGTGATGAACAGAGTTCTTCACTCACAAATACACTTTTGCTTAAAAGCTTTGAGTGAATAATTAGCACTGTCATAATAACAGCCTAAACATGTCTACCACTATGCACTCAAAGATACAAAGGGTGACTTACAAGGTCACACACAATGGACTCTCAAAATCTTAGACCTTAATTCTACACTCAAGTTTTTCTTGTTGTGAGTGCTTGTTTTTCCCTTGCTTCTGCGCCTCCTTAAGTAGCAATGCAGACTGGGCTTGGGCTGGTCACAAGTAACAAACATTAGGTTCAACAAAGTAAAACTAATTTCCATAATTCTAGGTGCTATCAAATTAGGTCACAACTGCTTCATGTTATGCCCAACCTTGACTAGAATCTCGCCTGAGATAACTAAGGAGTCATAACAGGTTTCCTGAAGTATAGCCTGATTTTCCTCTTGCAATATAACAATAAACCTAAACATGCGCCCTGGTGTCATACGTTTGAAGTCATACCATCCAGCATGACATCCAACACACTTTGTTCTTAGCTGGCCAAACTCACCCTGCTGAACACTCCTGCAGAATCTTCTTCACAACAGTAGAAACAAGCATATTATAGTTTCCTAAAAAGTCTCAAAGATCCTTTTTATAAACACAAATTAAATTTGCACTTTGTTCCTACTAAGTCTCTTTGGCCTGCACATACTGATGAGGTATATCCAAATCACTTATGTCAAGTGATATAAAACAACAGCTCCTGCTGTACCAGACTGCGATGTCATGACATTGGTAATGACATCTTGATTAAACCACATGACAACAGTTCTGTCATCAGCTCATGCTGTACCAGACAGTAATGTCATGACATTGGTAATGACATCCTGATTAAACCACATGACAATATTTCTGTCATCAGCTCCTGCTGTACCAGACAGTAATGTCATGACATTGGTAATGACATCCTGATTAAAACACATGACAACAATTTTGTTACCACAGCAGATGGATGTCACGACATTCACATTAAAACACTCCACAACAGTTCTGTCACCACAACATATGGAAATGTTATAACATCCTGCTTAACATTAGTGCAGGATCATGTTTTACCAAAATTTAGCCAATCATAGAACCATGGACAATTCTATATCATAGAATCATGGAACTAACAACATACTTTTACGCTGTAAGGTTAAACTAATTTAATAACACTGACAAGGATGTATGGTCAAATGCATTGCTGCCCACTTTCTAGAATTTCTCATATAATCTATTCATTGGATTAACTCTTGACCTCCAAAAATGTAGATTACTATCCCATTTGTTGTGACTTGCCCATCACGATTCTTGCATAAACCTACAATTTCAAACTATAACGTAACTGAAGTTGAGGTGTAAATGCCTGAAAATCAGATGTTTGGTTTATGAATAAACAACCTTCATTGTGAATATAAACAAGTTCCAGAAATATATTTTTCGAAGACATTTCAGAAATGTATTTCTGAACTAAATTTATGTATTAAATTGAGATCTGACTAAAAAACAAATGAGTTACGTGTGTATGAGGTGCGTTTGCATATGCATCTTCGAAATCTAATAAATATTTTTGAATTTTTATATAGTGTTATTCTACAACATAGGGTGGAATAAGAAATCCAAGAACTTACACCCAATTGATTAATACATATAAATTTTGGTATGTGGATATTCTCATACTAAGATGTAATAAAGAGAATTATGTGAGATATAGATTTAAGACCTTGATATATATATATATATATATATATATATATATATATATTTTTTTTTTCTTTTTCTTTTTTTTTGATATTATTGAAATTGAATATGATATTTAAGACAATGTTTCTATTTAAAATTGGGCAATGACAAACAAAATTTTATGGTATATGCCATATATTAATTTTGATTATTTAAGAATATAGTAATTTCTTTTTATGTCAATGCTTGTAAAAAAGGAAATACTAATTTTGATGGCCTGCCACGCGGGATTGAGTTACACACATACTAGATGAATTAAATAAACCCCAGTTAGATCCCAATGAGTGTTTTCTAGTGTTGTGATAATACTCCTAGCTTCATCAACTCTTTTATTATTGACTCTGTCACTCTCACTATGACTAATCTTCATTGCTTCTTCTCCTATTCCAACTTCCATTCATATAAATAACAATTTCTGTTGCACCCTCCGTCCCCGCTACCAAAACGCCATTTCTTTCATTATCTTCCTTTTCATTCTCACGATTCGGTAATCTCTCTCTTTCTCTTCGAGTTCTTTCAGATCTATCCATTACGATTGAACTTGCTTTTTCTTTCTTTTTCTGTTTTGAACTTCGAGCTCTTGATATAGTAGTTTTCGTTTTCACTGTTTGTGAATTTCTCTTACTTTCCTTTTTCGTTTGTTTTTTGAATTTTTTTTGGCTTGTTTGTGGTTTTGCCACGGAAGTTTTAGATCTCATTTTTAACTGTGGATAATTGATTTTGTTTTCTTATGCAGCAGATTCAGTTCGATCCATGGTTATATGAATCTTGATTTGAGATATGAAACTAGAGTTGGTTTCAACTGTAAGTTCTTGATCTGGTTGTTGAGTTGGAAGAGTTTGTTGCTTAATTAGTCAAACTAATTTGTTTTTTGTGTTACTTGAATTTGAATTTCTGATTTTGATTTCGAGCTAGTTAGTTTGAGGTGAAATCAAAGTTTGTAGTGATTTAGAGATTTTGGAGTAGAGGTTTTGATCATCAATGCCGACGTTTAGAGGAAAAGTCAGGGTTGGAGTATTGATTGTTGTGGTAGTAGGGATTTGTCTTGCTGCTTTGTATGGTTTATTGAAGCCTATTTCGAATGGATGTCTTATGACCTATATGTATCCGACCTACATTCCTATTACGTCTTCGGAAAGTGTTACGCCGGTGAAGTATGGGTTGTATTTGTATCACGAAGGTTGGAGAAAGATTGATTATAGGGAGCATCTTAAAAAACTTAGTGGTGTACCTGTTCTTTTCATTCCAGGCAATGGGGGAAGCTACAAACAGGCAAGGTCTTCTTTCTTCTTTTATGAATTTGGCTGTTGTTTATTGGTTTGGTTTTATTGGTTAAGGAGATATTTCTTAATTTGGTATAAATGGTAGTATCAAAAACTGAAATCTTGGAACTTATTACTGCATGTGTTATTTTGGTAAGGTTTTACATTGTGGATGCGATTATGTTGCGATTCTTTAAATTGCTGGAAATCGCGACAAATCTGGCTTGTGTGTTTGCGATGCAGTTCGTGTTGAGATCCCAAAAGCATTGGTGTTGTGGTTGAAGGCCACAGTTTTACACCATTTAGTTTAATTAATGATCTAAACATTACTTAGGAATTTGTGGTATTTATTCATCAATCTAATTCCTATGGAAGAATTTGGTTTAGTTGTAAGAGATTGATTCTTGTGTGGTTAATTTGTTAGGTTGTATGATAACATGTAGACAAAAATATGCATCTCTAGCTAGCCATTTTCAAAGCCTTTGGTGTTGCTTGCTTGCTGGACAAGGTATTTGATTGAATCTAGGGTTATATTCTTTATTGAATAGTTTTTTATCTGGATTTTTTTTTTAAATTTCCTTATGGAAGTAAAATTCCCCGTCCTTTTCTATTAGCAAAGTTGGAAAACCAGAAAAAGATGAAACCATTAAAAGCTTGGCTAAAAGTGGAGAAATATGATATAGATCCCATACAAGTTATGAAGCTAACATGGATAATGATTTTTGATTTCATTTGTTTTTATAATTGTTTTTTCATTAACGCTCATGGTACTATTTTTGCTCCGAATTATATTTCTATGAACATTCTCATCTGCTTTTTTCCGCATAATAGGTGCGATCTTTGGCAGCAGAATCTGACAGGGCATATCAAAATGGTCCCCTTGAGCATTCATTTTACCGAGAAGCTTCCCAAATACCCAAAGAAGGAGATGCAGATATAAGTTTCTCCAATTTCCAATTACCTAACCAGTACACTAGCAGGCTAGACTGGTTTGCCGTTGATCTTGAAGGCGAACATTCTGCCATGGATGGTGCAATTCTTGAAGAGCACACTGAATATGTTGTATATGCTATACACAAGGTATCTTACTTTTATCCTTTATAAATGAATATTGGATAAATATGACTTGCTGGTAATATTGAGGACGGAATTTTTTTGTAGTTTGTAGATGGATGATTTGTTTATCAATGTGCAGTCAGGCTGTTTCCTTTAGTGGAACACACAGACTCCAAAAAGTGAAACTGTTTTTCTTGTTGTTGAGTACCCGTGGACTAAAAATCCATTGAATTATGTGCCATGTTAGACTGATTTTGGTTAAACGGTCAACTCTGAAATTTTTTTCCTCCAGCCTTTTCTTTCTATCTTAGGGCAAGCAAACTTTATTTGTTGATTCCAGTTCTTGATCATCTGTGGTGGAAAATACTGGATGGCTATGTTTTTACTTTGAACAACATTATTTTCTTTTTTCAAGTAGTTTAACGTATACCTTATTAGTACTTTCTTTCCTCATGTAGTGCTGAAGTTTGTACTTATCTGACTTTCTTACTATACTTGCTTGAGGCAGTGATTCCTGAATTGATCACTTTGTTCAACATCGTTATGATGCAACATTGTTTGCAGATTTTGGACCAATATAATGTGTCTTATGATGCTCGAACAAAAGAAGGTGCTGCGAATTCTGGAAGTTTGCCCAAAAGTGTCATATTGGTTGGTCATTCTATGGGTGGTTTTGTTGCTAGAGCTGCTGTTATCCATCCCCATCTTAGGAAATCAGTAGTTCAAACTGTTCTTACACTCTCAGCCCCACATCAGTATAGTGCTTCTCCTCTTTTGGTTTCCATTACTCTTATTGTCTAATTATGATCTGCTTAAATGTTTAACGAGATTACATGTATTTTATTCAGATCACCTCCTGTGGCATTGCAGCCTTCTCTGGGTCATTACTTTGCACGTGTAAATTCAGAATGGAGAGCAGGATACGAGATGCAAACCACTAACACGGGACATTTTGTGTCTAGTCCAATACTCTCTGACGTTGTTGTTGTATCTATTTCTGGAGCATACAATGATTATCAGGTAATAATATTAATGTTTTACTATCTTTCACTATACATGTAATGCATTCATCATAAACTACTATTAATAAAAAATAAAATAAAATTTGTAAATAAAAATTTCAATTTTTATTTTACCAATTATACAAAGAAAAGAGTATCTCACGAGTTAGGTTAAATATTTACACCAAAACTAAGCATTCATTTATTTTGTAAGTTTGGAATATAATGGCATCTAATAATATGCATTCCACTATTCACCGTCATTTTTTTCCTTTCCAATTTAGAGGCCCGTGGATTATGTAGTAAGGAGAGTAGATTAGATGAAGCGTAGCCAAACAATTAGAGGTAGGGGAAGATCTAAAAAAACCATAAAGAGAACATACTATTATAAAAGATCTTAAGATTAACGAGTTGGATAGAAACATGGTTTTGATAAAACATTATGGCATAATTTGATCTATGTTGCCGACCTCACTTAGTGATATTAGTGGAATAAAGTTTGGTTGATTGGTTGGTTGGGTAAAGTACTATTTATCCCAGTTTATTTCAAAATACTATTTTAAAGTACTCTGACATCACTCTATGTTCAAGTTACTATTCAGTTTCACCAAATCATATTCCCACTTTTCTCTCCTAATCTCTTCACACCTTAACATAATTTTAAAGTTATTAGAGTATAGAGTTGTATAAGCTCAAGACTGACAAGTGTCAGTTTGAGCATTGTGCAAACACCTGCTACTGCAGGTCATTAATTCTGTTAGAACCTGCTAGGGCAGGTCACTTCTATCTGATGTGTATATAAGCCAAAGTGTTGTAACTCTTGTAACAATCAATAACAGAAATACAAAGTTAGTTAGAAAATGAAATATCTCTCTCATCCCTTTCTAATAAAAGTTTACATGACTTCTAAATATGAACCTTGGTCAAGACTGACAAGTGTCAGTTTGAGCATTGTGCAAACACCTGTTACTGTAGGTCATTAATTCTGTTAGAACCTGCTAGTGCAGGTCACTTCTATCTGATGTACATATAAGCCAAAGTGTTGTAACTCTTGTAACAATCAATAACAGAAATACAAAGTTAGTTAGAAAATGAAATATCTCTCTCATCCCTTTCTAATAAAAGTTTACATGACTTCTAAATATGAACCTTGGTCAAGACTGACAAGTGTCAGTTTGAGCATTGTGTAAACACCTGCTACTGCAGGTCATTAATTCTGTTAGAACCTGCTAGTGCAGGTCACTTCTATCTGATGTGTATATAAGCCAAAGTGTTGTAACTCTTGTAACAATCAATAACAGAAATACAAAGTTAGTTAGAAAATGAAATATCTCTCTCATCCCTTTCTAATAAAAGTTCACATGACTTCTAAATATGAACCTTGGTATGTCGGTTTATTTTTAGTTATTTCTTTCCTTTATCTAGGTACGTTCAAAGTTAGCATCACTTTATAATATTGTGCCACCAACACATGGCTTCATGATCAGCAGTACAGCCATGAAAAATGTGTGGTTGTCAATGGAACATCAGGCTATAATGTGGTGTAATCAACTGGTTGTTCAAGTAAGTGGTTTTTTCACGTGTCAAGGATTAAAGTTTGGTTCTCTCTCGTGTTCGATTTATCATTTACATTCTTATCTAGGTATCACACACCCTTCTCAGCTTGATAGATGCCAGAACCGGACAACCTCTTTCTGATTCTCGGAAGAGGCTGGAAGTTTTGGCAAGAATGCTGCATAGTGGAATATCACATAATTTCAACCAGATGATGCAATTACCCTCTTCTAAACTGTCTATGAACATTCCAGTCCAGAATACAAAAGATACCTCTGGTATTATTTGCTGCCATTTCTAATTTTATTATCATGTATCCTATGATTACTTCTAATTTAGTCTTGGATTCTTATCTAACATGGCTTAAAATTTTACTGACTTCCTTTTTGTAATCATTTCATAGGTATTTTGGTACTATTATATTGCTTCTTATTGTTGAAGCATATGCTCATAGTATAAGTTAAATTATGCTTGATCTGTGGGTACTGGATAAAGAAGACATCATTATGTTATTTTTATGTACTTCTGGAACAAATTAGCTGTATTATATTGAAATAGCTTTTAGTCTCTTTTGAATGTTTGCTGGTAGTGATTTTCTCATAACTAAAGATGCAGTGAACAACTTTTTGAAATATTTTATTCCATAGGAAAATGATCACTTTTGTTACTCGATTATTTCAATTACATGTTTCTTTAAATTTATGGATTTTAAACTTTGACCTATGTCAGTAATTTTGATTACACCCTACCACATTGTGAAAACTTTATACATTTTGATCATGTAATTGCTGCAGGATCTCAAATGCCGAGGTCAGTTACATGTCCTCACAATATTCATTGGAATGATGGGGGCCTTGACAGAGACCTATACATTCAGATAAATGAGGTGACTGTATTAGCAATGGATGGTCGAAGGCGGTGGTTGGACATACAAAAATTGGTATTTGTTTAGTCTATTTGTTTTTTCACAATACAATATGATAGACTACACTAACTACCAAGATCTGAATTGCATTAAAAGATAGAGCAATAAAATCAATTTTTTTCATAACCTCCTTCAAACAACTCTTACAATATATATATTTATATGGTTAAAATAAATAGATGGGCCATGGGCCACTTAACAAAAACTAACAGAAACAGCAACATATTAAAAAACTGTTAAATACACCTCTAGTACATAATATAATCCTTGAGGAAAATTGAAGTCTTAACTCTATTAGGCCTAGTGAATTACCTAACACAATACCTAAAGTATTCAACGTATAAAGATGAAAACCACTATCAAAATGATAGGAATTTAGGCAGAGAAGGAGAAAAAGAGCTAACAGTCTCGAATGTAGTAATTGAATGAAGTGTTTAAAATGATTTGTTACAAATATAAATAATATATATAAAGGAGAACACATTTTGAGTTGTGTAGTATATATATAACAATAATAACCAAACCTTATCCTATAAAGTATGATCTGCTACATATATTAACTTCCGCCATAATATTCTATCCAGGACCATATTTTTATCTAAATTGTTAAGCTCAAGATCTTTCTTAATAACTTCTCTTATAGTTTTCCTAGGTCATTCCTCTACCTCTAACTATTTGACCCCTCTCTATCTGTTCTACTCTCCTTACCACAAAATCTAAAGGTCTTCTCTCTACATATCCAAACCACCGAAGTTTATTTTCCATAACTTTTTATACTATAGGTGCTACCCCAACACTCTCTCTAATATTGTCATTTCTAATCTTATCATGTCTAGTCTTACCACACATCCAAAGCAATATCCTCATCTCTACTACGCTTACTTTATTCTCGTGTTGATTCTTAAGCGTCCAACATTTTGTCCCATACAACATTGCAAGTTTTATCGCAATCTGATAAAACCTTTCCTTCAACTTGAGCGATATCTTTTTATCACATAAAGTCTCTGAAGCCCTCCTCCATTTCAATAACCCAGCTGAATTTGATGACTTACATCCTCGTCTGTTTCTCCATAGTTTTGTATTACAGACTCAAGATATTTTAACCGCGTGACTTGTGGGATGATATGGTCTCCAACTTTCACCTCTAGGTTAGAAACGCTTCTCCTTTTGTTGAACTTACATTCCATATATTTCATCTTACTTCTTCTTAGGCGAAAGTCATGGGTTTCTAAAGCTCGCCTCTAAGTCTCCAACCACTCGTTTAAATTCTCCTTCAACTCTCAGTAGGACTGTATCATTTGCAAAAAGCATACATCTTGGCACTAGCTCTTAGATGTGCTCCGTGAATACATCCAAAATTAAATTAAAAGGTAGGGGTTTAGGGTTGATCCTTGATGCAAATCTATTGTAATGAAAAAATCCTCCGTCTTTCCACCTCATATCCACACACTAGTCGATATCCCTTTCACCCAAAAAATAAAAATAAAAATAAAACATCTTAAATAAAACTAATGTCTTAGTTTTGATAGTAATTTAAATTCATGATTGTTGGTGTAATTTACATTTATTTTTAATTCATTGTAATTAATTATTGCTTCTCTCTTACTATAGGTATATATATCTCGTTTATATTTTAGAACATTATTATGAATTATTTACAGGAAGTTTATTAAATTAAATATTAATTAAAAAATGTAAAAAAATCAGAATTTAATTTTTAATGATGAAATTAAAATATATTATTACTAATGATATCAATTTAAGTTAAACTATTCAGTTAAAAGAGTTTTAATTTAATATATACTATTATTTTTGGAAATAAAAATATTAATTATAAAAGTCAAATAACATTTAACTGTTTTTATTAAACAATAAAACGGGATGTTATGAACATAATGCATACATAATTTTATTTTTTATGATAGAGTTTTGTTGAAGGAGTTATAAATTGAACATTGTGGGACTTTCCTTTCTAGAGCAAGACCTTTATGAGAGATACACCAAATATTCACCCAAAACCTTAAGGTGATAGGTGTATGGGTTTTCCCACTTATAAATGCTCAAGTCTCCTCTTGAAAGCGTTTTTTTCACTAGGGGGCATTGAATATTGTGGGACTTCTTTTCTAGAGCAACACCTTTGTGAGAGACACACCACATATTCACCAAAAACTTTAAGGTGATAGGTGTATGTGTTCTCCCACTTATAAATGCTCAAGTCTCCACATTTCTAGCCAATGTAAGACTATTACTCATACTACTCACACTTGCTATCCTCAACAACTAGTACTAAATAGTTGTAAAAAATGTTGGTTTTTATGCTTAAAAAATGTGTATTTCGGTAAAAAATATGATAAAAATGATATTATTACTGTAACATTTCTATTTTGTAAGTTCTAATAGTTAGTTGAGATATTTAATCAAACATCTCATTAGACACTAGATCTAAATCTCTTTAAATTTGTTGTTCAACTTCCAATAAACTAAATCTCTTTAGATACTCAACTTCCTGCATAGAATATCTTGAAATCAGTTGTTCAACATCAAATAAACTGATGTTAATTTTGATCTGTTGAGCATTGCTAAATTTCAAGTAGAAGGTATAAACGTTTATGTTAATTAAGCATGACTGACTGGGATAAAATTCACGTTCTTATTATTTTCCTAGCTCCAAGAATTCCTGATTTTTAAATTTCTGTTTTACATCATAGATAATCATGCCATAGTGCACTTGTCAAAATCTTAAATAAAATCATGCCATGGTGCTTTTTTTCAGTTTTTTAATCTGGATATGTAGGGTTCAAATGGAAAAAGTCATTTTGTGTTAGTGACCAATCTTGAGCCATGTTCTGGAATCAGACTTCACCTGTGGCCTGAAAAGGGAAAGTCAACCTCAGATTTGCCTCTCAATGATAGGGTTGTGGAGGTAACATCTAAGATGATGCATATTCCCTCAGGTCCAGCACCACGGCAGGTACATTGTGCCTCTTTTGATTTATTTCTTGTTTGAATTAGTGTTTAAGTACATTACAATTTACAGTTATAATTACTGAGGTCATAATCTTTGTCTCAAATGATATTTGGAAGAAATTTAATTAATTTGGTATTCTTACTCATAAATTTGAATATGCAAATACTGTTACAGCCTGAACCTGGCAGTCAAACCGAGCAACCTCCTCCATCTGCTGTATTTTGGCTAGGACCTGAAGATATGCATAGCTTCAGATTTTTAACAATCTCAGTTGCACCTCGTCCGGTACAATATCAAAACTGAATGATTTCCTTTAAGTATCAAGAAATGCATTATTGCTTACCATTTGACATCCTTTAGAAGTGAGTTCTCAAGCATGATAACATGGTTTTTGCAGTTCAATAGTCCAAAACAATAATACGAGGATTAATAATTTACATTATATGATGCATCTCTAATAACTTTTGTCAAAGGCCTAAAGTTTCTAGGCATGGCCCTAGAAAAGAATCCCAAAAACTTAGAAGTTAAGAAAGATCACAGCTATGAATCTACTCTATCTCACAAAATGTAAGGGTTGGACCTAACTCAACCCGACAAAACCGGCTTGTAAGGTGAGGATTGCCCCCACTTATAAACAAAACACAGGCCATATCTCTAATCACTCTAATCGCCGTGGGACTAAATCCACCCCTCCAAACCCACCACAATGAAGGTGTTGAGGGCTGCAATGAAGGCAAGTCAAATGCCGCAATTAAGGCGACTAGGAGCGGACCGCAATTAAAGTGGAAATTTCAACAGTATCTAAGAAAATTAAATCATATGTAGGAAATAAGGTAATAATAGAACACATTAACACGTCCTTTAATGAAAAATGATGAATTTTATATGTTGTGTTTCTAGTTGAATGTAGGATCCTTATTTGTACATCTACGTGACAACTTAGTGCTCAGACTGTTTCAGGAAGACCACCACCAGCGGCATCTATGGCAGTTGGACAGTTCTTTAACCCAGAGGAAGGAAATAAAGATTTATCTCCATGGTTTATGCTCCAATCTACCTATTCGCAAAAGGTTTTTATTTTCATGTAGTATTGACTAATCTGTAAACTTCATTGCAGTTTTATCTCTTCTATTTATTTATTGAGTATTTTTCATTGCAAGACCAATGCTCAATTCTTTTATGTAAGCAATTGTTCTAATTTCTAAGTAGTTCATGAAATACAGACCTTATTTAGTGCAAGTCCTTCACTTTGATGCTTACAAGTAGTATTGCAGAATTACAACAATGTACTGGTATTTGGGCAAACCAAATATTCCTTACATTTTCCGTATTAAGTTACAGCAGTCAAATTAATGATATAAATATGAAACCTTTATTTACAACAGTAGCGAAATATTGCCATGATGTTAACATTCGTTCCTAAATCTCAATTACTTATGTTTTTTCACTGTCTAAAGCTTAAGTTTGGATGTAACAATTAGTGATGTTTTTTCACTGTCTAATGCTCAAATTTGGAATATTATGCAGGAATTGCTGTTGGAGGAATCTCATCCTCTAGCTGTTAAATTATCATTTTCCATTAGCTTGGGCCTTCTTCCTGTTACTTTGTTTATGAATACCGTCAGTTGTGGAATTAGAAACTCTGGACTTCCAGAAGAAGAGGCTGGGGACCTTGAAAGTAGTAGTAAGAATTCTAATCCACTTCCAGTTGGCCAATTTCTTAGATTTTTTTTGTGATGACATTATCTTTGGCGTACATGTTCTCAAGAGTTATGACATTCATTTCTTTACTTATGGACAACATTCTAACATGCATGCTAAAACCAGCAGAAAATCATTTTGTAGGTCATGGAAATGCATGTTGTGTGAAGGGATTATTTTTATTCAATCCAATTTTAGTTAGTATAGAACATTTTGATGAGGCCAAGTCAATGTATTTACGAGCCAGTTTAACAGACTGATTATTTTCTTCAAATTAACACGTCTGAATGCTCATCACTCAATAATGCTTCTATAATGCTAGGAGTAGGAATAGGGTATTAGATTTATTAGGTCACCAATCTTATTATATTCGAGGGTTGTCATCGTGCTAGTTGCACACCACACTAGTACTAGACCTAATTATTTACTTAAATTGGAGCTTTGGTGTATTCTATTGGTTGCAACCTACCAGAGATGGAAAAAGAAATTCAAATACAATTAATAAAGCAATAAAAAATATAAATAACATTTTCGGACGCACTTTTTTCACACCAAAACAAGTTCTAAGTGAGACTCACCTCATTTTTTTAATAAAAATTTAGTCTGGAGATGCACTTCCAGATTCACCCTATACCCACTTACATTAGATCTATTCGTAAATGAATCACCCTTGTTGTCAAAAAAAAAGTCCGGAAATATACTTCCAGAATAAATCCGGAAGTATACTTTCGGAAACATACTGATAGTCTCTCTAGCTGATTTAAGGCACATCGTTGGTTATTGACTACCCAGTGAAGTCTGTCAACCAAGCCAGTTCTTCTTGCCCCGGTGGAAGATTAAGCATAGCATTTTCCAAAAGATACACAAGATGCTTAATCTGATTGTCCATTGAAGAAGTGTTCTGCAAACACATCAAACATTCAGTTTCTAGACACTTAATTAGAAAATTATAGATTACTTGTTTGGCTAAACAGTTTAATTAGACACTCATATAAGCAGCTATTTTTTGAAATAAGTGCTTATTGTATAAGTGTTAATCCAATAAGTTAATCCAAAAATCAGAGTTTAAATAAGTGACAGATGTGGCTTTAAATGCCCCATAAATCAGCAAGAGAGACATCAGTATGTTTACGGAGGTATACTTCCGGAAGTATATTTCCGAACTATTTCTTTTGACAAAAATGAGGGTGTGACTCATTTACGTATGGATTTAATGTATTTGGGGTGCGTCTGGAGATGCATTTCCGGATTCTAACGGTAGTTTTGGTTTTTCATTAGGGTGGGGAAGAAATACTTAGGGTGCATTAAGCAACCCCCTAACTAATCACTCGGTCCAATCACTTCAGCACAGGCCCTAACAGAGTCAGTGCTTCATAGCTAGCAACCTCTTCAAAGGTGGCTTGTCGCCTATAAATTGGTAGGATGGAATAGAGAGTGGGCATCTTGTCGTTTGGGTGACTTAGGGCCTTTTAGCATTGGGAGGCGTGTATATCATTGTGCTGTAGCCAAGAGAAATTCTTCCCCCCTTCTAGTAAATGGTAGGTAGGATTAGAGAGTAGCCATCTAGTCATTCAAGTGATTTAGGACCTTTTGGAATTGGGAAGTGAGCTGACCCTCAAAGCTCTGTCATTGTTCTTTAATCAAGAGGAATTCCTCCCTATTTTCTAGTAATACGATATCGGTTTCTATCAATTATTACCAGAGCTCTTTCTAGGCTCTGTTAGACTTATATGGAGAATTTGGAAGTTGTTCAGAGTTATCAAGAATGAGGGGTTTGTTTCCTACTTTGCAATGATCTCCAACTGTTTAAATAATAGACTGAGGATTATTTGGCTATTATGCTGAACATGATCAACAGTCCCGCTTATAGTTTTTATATTTTATTTTTTATTTATTTTTACGATAAGAGTTCTGCTTATAGTTGAAGGCATTTTTTATTTGTGATTATCGTTTTTCTGCATAGTATTTATTAACAGCTTGGTATTTCAGGGCTCTGTAAATTGCGCTGTTTTCCCCCTGTTGCACTTGCTTGGGATGACATATCTGGACTTCATATATACCCAAATTTGAACAGTGAAACAATTTTTGTTGATTCCTCACCAGCACAGTGGAGTTCCACTCAGCAATCTGATAAAACCATTGTTCTTCTTCTGGTAGGAATCACCCAATAAACTAAACTGAACCGTTCTTCCCCATTTAATTCTTGAACAAAAAAAAAGCTAAGCGACATGTCATGTATCATACTTAGTGGAGGGACAACATCACGTTTAGTGAAGGGACAACATAGCAAATTTAAATTATTAGCATCCAAACTCACTTTTGCTGAATTTATTCACTTCTATTCTACAGGTTGACCCACATTGTTCTTATAAAAGTAGCATTTCAATTTCTTTCAGTGCTGCTGCAAGTAGGCTTCTGCTATTGTATAGTTCGAAGGTAATGTATTTCCATAACCTTTATTTTCACAATTGCTTATCTTGCAATTCAGTGGTTTTTACTTCCGGTATTCTGATGCGGTTCTAATATACTATACTGTTATATTTCCATTGACAATTCTTTATTATTTTTTATTTTTGTGCAATGTGTTTTTGAGTAATTTGTGAAGGTAAGCTGTTTTTCTTGCATATGATCCAAATGTTCTTAATATTTGCTTGTTTCTTCATATCTCCATACCATATCAATGCTTATGCATTTGTGTCAATTCATGCTTACTAATTTTATTAATTTAATGTTGTTTATGCAGATTATTGGTTTCTCTATTGCCGTTGTTTTCTTTGCTCTAATGCAGCAAGCATATTCTTGGGATCTTAATCTACAGATACCGTCAATGCTGACTGCTGTGGAATCCAATTTGACACTGATGTCACATTTCTTTCCCCTAGCCATTCTACCTATTTTCTTTGCCTTGTTCCTTTCCTTCATGATGTCTCAACCATTTCCTTCACTTGCTAGCTTCACCAGCATCTCTCTAATTTGTTATATCGTAGCAAATGGGCTTATAGCCATTATAATTTTGATATCTCACTTGGTATTCTTTATGGCCGCGGTTACACATATTTTCATCAAGGCAAGGTTAGCAGAATGATGGTTACTTCCTTAAATTGTGCTATTGATACATGTTTTCTAAAGTCAAGCAGGGTTTATATCTTAATAGCAATCTGGTTTAGCAAATTACATTTCCTGTGAATATTTTTTCTCTAACTCTTGGAAGTTTTATAAGTTTGCCAATCAATCATAGAAATACGGGGTCATGCTACTGCATTTTGAATGATACATATCATGGATATTTATTTTGTAGGTGGCAAATGTGGGAACAAAATGTTCGACTTATATTTCTCCGAAGGTTTTTTAATCGTTCGTCTAGCTTCTTTTCTCTTAAGGTAAAGTACTAACTTATATATGCATTCCACAATCTTTTTGAGAGAAGAGGTGATTAAATGGAAGTTGAAAGTAGATGAGAGAAAGGTACTTATACTAGTAGAAGATTTGAAGAAGACTCACTGTCCACCCTTTGTTTTATTTTGTGCTTCAAGTTCATCACATTAACCATTGCCCATGGGATGCTTACATTAAACAGGTGATTCGGGTTCTAAGAGCAAATCCAGTACTAGTTACAGTGATTACTGCAGTGACCTTGGCATGCTTGGTTCATCCATCCTTTGGTCTCCTTGTACTTCTCGTTGCTCATTTTTTCTGCTGTCACAATGCATTATGCAGGTAAATCCACATTTATCGCATTTGTTATAGTTGTTGCTGCAAAGTGTGCAGATGTACTCACTTTTGATAGTTCTTAAATATGCATGTATGTGAATGCTTATAATTTTTGTGTGTGTTGGTGGTGGCTTAGAGAATACGTATCTTACTGCGTGTTTTTTTTCCTTCTGTTTCCTATGCCACTGTCTTCTGTTGCAATGCATGTTCAAAATGCTTTAATACCATTTTTAATCTGAGTGAAGAATGGATTAATCAATTTACATATCATTTTTTTAATTAAGTTTGTATGTTGTAGGAAATTGCTCAGCTAACTGTAGTAGTGTATAGGGTTCAGAGTTTAGTGGAAAACTGGAAATTCCATTTAGTATGACTGAATTTCCCTTTGTTTCTGTAGCAGTTTCCTGACAGCATCATGTCGCAGCCATGAACAAAATAACGAAACTGTCGATTTTAATAGTGATGAATACAAGGTATCTGAAAGACAGAAGTACAATTTTGATGGTAGTTTTAACCGGACTTTTCTTTCAGAAGACAACTCCAACAGTCCAGGTTCATCAAAAAGTTTTGGTGAAGCACAATTAGATGTGTTTCATCATCGCCATGGTTTGTTGGTATTGCATCTTCTTGCAACATTGATGTTTGCCCCTTCTGTTGTAGCTTGGTTTCAGGTATAAGATATGTCAATTCTTATCACCTTATCATTCTTAAACCTATGCGAATACTCTTATACTCTAAATCTCTGATCTAGATTATCCTCCATGCAGTAAATTCTCTTGTTTTTATATTTTTTAATTATCAATTTTGCAGAGGCTGGCAATGGGTGAGAGCCTCCCATGGCTCTTAGATTCAGTACTTTGCATTGGCGTCATACTTCATGGCATCTGCAATTCGAAGCCTGAGTTCAATTCATTCTTTTTGTCTATCCCTGGGGTACCCTTCAGTAATGTTAGACTATACGTTGTCTATCTCATAGCTGGATACTGGTCTTATTTTTCTGGTCTTGCTTTGTCTCCGGACAGAGCATTTTATGCTATGGCGGCTGTTGGGTGCATTTCGTTTGCTCTAAGGATGATTAATAGAAGGAGCGGGGACACAAAAGAGGTTACTTATGGCAGCCGAAAACATTCTCACAGACACTAAATTTTTCAGAAACCTCTTTTTGTAGAATTAGATAATAGGCACGTGTAATTATGTGTAACTGTTTTTGGTGATGATGGTGCATCTAGGTTGTTGCTGTTTGTTTGATATTTCTTGTAATATGGAGATTGTTTGCCTGTGTTATCCCAGCATTTGTCTGGGAACTGTTGTAACATTTACACCCTTTGTCTGGGAACTGTTGTAACATTTACACCCTTTGTCTGGGAACTGTTGTAACATTTACACCATTAGGTTTAGAGTAGTTTTTTCTTCAGCCAGGGCCTTTTCATTGCCTGTGTAACGTGTTATCTAAGCATTTGTCTGGGAACTGTTGTAACATTTACACGGAACATTTACACGATTAGGTTTAGAGTATTCTTTCTTAATCCAAGGCCTTTTCACATGTAAAATAAGGATATTGTTTTGCTTTATCTTTAATCTTAGGAGTTTTTTTTTCTTTGTAATTGGTGAAGTGATTATACATGCGAATGAGTTTGGAATTGAAGTAATAAAATATGAAATTGTTCATTACATCTGTCTTATACGTTTCTCATGAATTCCATGAATTTATAAAATTATCCATTTTGTCTCTTCTGGATAATACAACCCAAACAAGCCCTTAATATAACATCAAATGTACACAAAAACACATCATATGTTCAAACGAGTGGACATGTCATCAAAATAGGGCTATTCAGACACCTTTAACATAACATGTGTTAGAAAAACTAAATGTAAGAAAAAAAAAATAAGAAACACAGTTACAACATAAGAATTTAACGTAAAATTTATGTGTGTTATGAATTTTTTAAATTACCTATTCTACTGATGAAGAGATTATTTTAGGTCATATAACAATTTATTTAACTTGCACATATAATCTTCCTTTTCTCTTTTTGCACATCTTTCAGGTTGCCTTATCACAATTGTTTCATCTAGATCATCATACATGAAGGTTGTCTTCATATCCATCTATTCAAGTCTTAGGTCAAACTTTGCCACCATGACTAACAACATTTTCATGGATATGTGCTTTACAACGGGTGAGAACATATCAATAAAGTCGACTATTTGTTTTGAGTGAACCCTCTAGCAACCAACCTTGTCTTAAATCTCTTCGACGTCACTCATTTGATTCCGTCCTTATCATTGAAAATCCACTTACAGTTGACTAACTTGGCCCTTGTAGGTTTCTTGATCAACTCCTAAGTGTTATTATCATGAAGAGATTTCATCTCATTATCCATGCTTTCATCCATTTAGTCCTATTTCGACTCCTCACAGCTTCTTTGTAGTCTCTAGGTTCTTCATTAAGAACCTTACTTGCAGAGATTAAGACAAAAACTATGAGATCTGCATAACCAAGTCACTGAAGTGTCTTGATGACTCTTCTCAACGTGTCTCTTGCTATTAGGTAGTCATTATCAGTCTCCTCATCTTTATCAGCAACTTGTGATTCTTCTTCGACTTCATCTAGGTTATGCAATTCATCATCACTATGTTCCACCTCAACAAGAATCTCTTACTGTTCCAGCTCATCTACAAAGATCTTTGTACTTCGATCATCGTCATCGTTTTTTTTAAAAGCCATATCAGGTTCATTGAAAACTACATCTCGATTTGTGATACACCTCCTGTGACCTGATTTTAGACACCACAACCTATAAGCTTGGACTCCTTGAGGGTATCCAAGAAACATACATCTCAAAGCTCTAGGTTTGACATTGTCTTGCCTAATATAAACATATGCTAAACAACTAAATACTATAACTCTGTCTAGATTAGGTAGATGTCCCGACCAAACTTCTTCAGGTGTCTTCTATGAGTAGAATATGCTCTTAAATTTATTTTGAATGATGTCAAAACTAGGTAGCTTAGAAATTTGTGTATTTTCACCTTACAATCTTTATCAAAATATGCATCATCATCGTAAGACATGCAAGACTAGATTTCATAAGCCATCAAATGCCAAAATATGAGTTTGTCACATAAAAATTCTGCATGGGTTGATACATACGCAGTATGGGTCGATGCATAATGAGTTGAATTTTAAAGAAATTGGTTATGCTTCAAATGGGTCGACACAAAGAAGCTATGAGTCAATACATTATTCGAATGGGTCGACTCATTCTTGTTTGCCACTGTCTCAAATGGGTCGATAAAAAGGAAAATGGGTTGATACATTAAGTGGATGGGTCGACTCACCCGTATTAAGAGTCGACTCATCCTGAAACATTTTTCTTTAAATTTTGCTATTGCCTTGAATGTATTAACTCCATTTGGTCTTGTATTGACTCATTCAAATGATGTATTGAATCATTCCACTTTAGGGTCAATACATTTTGAAACAAATTTTAAAATTGCATTTTGGCCAAAAATCTGTTTTGCTCATTTCTTTTCTACACACACATGCTTATAAATATTCATTCATGCATCATTTCTAAGCATTGAAATCTAAAAGATACAAAGAATTCTCATCATCTTCAACCTTTCTTGACACATTCATCAATTAGACATAATCATTTTTTATTGTTTGTTGGCAAGTTAAGATTGAGAAGGTCCAATCTAGGTTGTGTAATCAAAATTGGATTGAGGTTTTCTTTGGGGGTTTTAAGGATAAAACCTTTAGGATTTTTTACTCGAAGAGCAATGGTTGATTAAGAGGTTTTTACACAAGTCTTGTCAAGTTGGATTCAGCCGAGCGAAGGCTTTGAAAAATGGAGGTTCTTGCAAAGGAGTAGCGGTAACCGGAGGATCAATCTAAAAGCTTAGGGCAAAATTTTGCAATTTGTGTGAGGGTAGGGTTCCTTCTTACTATGTTTTAATGATGTCAAAACTAGGATATTTCGTACTTGTACATTGGACGATATCACCTTGTCTAAGCCATGCATTCATCTTTTACAAACGTGCATAAAGATCTGTATACATGTATTTAGACATATAGGATCATACACTATGTCAAAAATGAGTTTTGAGTCATTTTTTGAGCCTTAGGTCGACTCACAGTGGTCATAGGTCGACTCATACTGCAGAGAAAATGTTCTGAAATTCTCTACCTTGCTTGCGCCGACCCTGGGTTGACACATGGTCCCCTACAGGTCGACACATACTGTAAGAAACACTTTTTGATTTTTCTGCCTCGCATGCGTCGATGCATGGACTCCTTTTTTGTGCAGTTTTGAATTCTGTCTTGTTCAGGTCGACTCACAATTTTTACATGTTGACCTCTCGTGCCTATTTGTCCATTTTTTTGAGTCTTTGTGTTCCCAAAATCAGTTTTTTCTGTTATTCATTCATGTGTGTGTGTGTGTATATATATATATATATATATATATATATATATATATATATATATATATATATATATATATATATATATATATATATATATATATATATATATATATATATATATATATATATATATATATATATATATATATATATATATATATATATATATATATATATATATATATATATATATATATATATATATATACTCATATGCATCACTTTGAAAAGTAGACAAGAAAATTGAAAGATACATTGCATTGCTCTTTATCTTTACTCTCACAATTGCATTCATCAATAATCACACATAATCATCTTTATTGATTGTGCTTTGTCAAGAGTGATAACGTCCAAACATAGGCTTTGTAAATCAAGTTTGGATAGAGATTCAGTGGGATTTTCTTGAATAAAACTATTGGGTTTTCTCCTCCAAGATCTTGAGAGATTTGGGGGATTTTTGCACAAATCTTTGCATCACAAATTCAGCCGAGTGAAAGACTTGAAGAACGGAAGGTTCGGTCAAGTGAATAACGGTAACTGGAAGATTATTTTGAAATATTTGGGGTCAAACATCTTGCGATCGAAATCGTTCGAGTGAAAGACTTGAAGAACATAAGGTTTGGTCAAGTGAGTAACGGTAACCAGAGGTTTGTTCGAAGTGTTTGATGCACTTGATTCAGCTGGAATCAAGGGGAGAGAAGGGGTTAGATTCAACCTTAAAAATTAGGTTAGATTGTTGGTTAGCTAAGACTTCTCTTGTACTGAATATTGCACACATATATTATACATATCTCAATTCTATTTTTAGAATTGGGGGCAGACGTACCCGAAGCGAGGAAGAAAGGCGATATGCCTAAACAAATCAGATGTCATTCTTTCTTTCTCTATCTCTTTACTTTTACATTGTTGAAGTTTGTGCGAAATCAATTGTTAGTAATATTTCGATTGATTTGTAGTGTTTTAAAAACTGTTGTGAAAAACCATTGCAATCACTTTGATTGCAAATGATACAAATTCTGCACTACAAATTCAAAGGAAATTGACTTGGTGTGTTTCGCACGCCAAGTGTTTGATATATTGATAACACAAAAATTGTTTGATATACTGTCAATTAAAACTTTATCTTCAATTAAGCGTTGGAAATTGGTTCACCTTAAGTGACTTTCATTTGAATAATTTATTGGGAAACTTACTGATTCTACCATTTCATCAAAATCATTTCATTCGGTTTCGCATATCCGATCTTTCGAATAAAGGTTCATTTAGACAATTTTTGATCTGAGGCCGCTTTCGCATATTTTAGAATAATTTTTTAAAAGTGAAAATTATTAAAATTAGTGATCTATTCAACCTCCATTCTAGATCAGTGCCATCGTCTAATAATTTGGATTCAGCCGAGCGAAAACTTTGAAGAACAGAAGGTTCAGTCAAAGGAGTAGCGGTAATTAGAGGATCATATTGGAGATATTGTGTGACTTGATCTTGCTAAGATCAAGTGTAAAGAAGGAGATATGATCAACAACAAACATAGGGTTTGGAGTTTGAATTTCTACACTTCTCTTGTAAACTGATATTGCAAAGGTTAGTTACAATATCTCAATTTGATTTCGAATTGAGGGAAGACATACCCATAGTGATGAAAATTGGGGAACTGCCTAAACAAATCTTGGCGCTCTCTCTTTCTCTGTATCTCTTTCACTCTCTTTTGATTTTGAGAATAATTAGTGTGTAATTTAAATTGTTGAAAATTATGGTTGTGTTGAAGTGTTTAAAACTGATTTGTGAAAGCATTGCAATCTAAACCATTGCAATTTATTTTTTATAACCTCAACACAAGGAGAATCAAGCTTGGTGTATTGTACACCAAGTGTTCGATAAAATTACTGCACACTAAGTGTTCAACAAAATTCCTTAGTCAAGTGTTATTTTACTTGTCATTGAAAGTCTTTTACCTTAAGTGTGGTTTATATCCAAACAACTTAAATTGAACTTATTAATTGGCTTTTCTCATCTTTGGCATACATTCTACTACAGCTGTATGCATATCCGATTCTACCAATAATAGTTTGGATAGATGAGAGTCGATCCAAATTCATTTTCGCTTGCCATAAAAAATTATTTTTTCAAAACTGAATTTTAATTAAGAAAATTTTCATTAGGAGATCTATTCAACCCCCCTTCTAGATCGTTGCCCCCATCTATCAAGTGGTATCAATAGCACCTGTTTATCTTGTGCTTTAAAATCCCTTATTAGATTATGGCTTCTGAACCAAAGGGGGTATATAATAAAGTGCCAGTTTTCAATGGTGAGAATTATGGTTATTTGGAGGATTGTATGAATATCCACATCAATTCTAATGATAGAAAAGTATGGAGAACCATCCAAAACGGTCCATTTGAAATTATCATGAGCAATGCAGACGATGTTGTTGTATCTAAACTGGAAGCACAGTGGAATGATGAAGATGAGAAAAAGTGGTCTAGTGATTGGAGAGCAAGGAATATTTTAATCTCAGCTTTAGGAGTTGATGAATATTACTGTGTTTATCATTGCGAGATCGTTAAAGCTATGCGGGATGCTTTACATGTTGCCCATGATGGTAGAAATGAAGTCAAACAAACAAGGATCAATACTTTAAATCAAGAGTTTAAACTCTTTCACATGGAACATGGTGAAACTATTGCCAAAATGCAAAAGAGATTCACTCATCTTGTAAACTGTTAGAATGCACTTGGTAAGCCGATATCAAATGATATTACTACTAACAAAATTTTGAGATGTCTTAATAGGGAACGACAACCCAAAGTGACCACCATCAAGGAAGCTAATGATCTTGAAATTGGATACTACTACATTGTTTAGTAAGCTTGAAAAACATAAGCAATAGTTGGTTAGCTTAGAGAAGCATGAGAAGAAAGAAAAGAACAAAGAAAAATAGGTGTAAAAGAAGTTCATTGCTCTTGTGGCTTCTAGTTCCAAGTCCTTAACAAAAGAGCATGATAAAGTGGATCTAGTGATAATGAGAAGTCGGATGAGAAAATGGCGCTGTATGTTAAATGGTATCATAACTACATGAAGAAAAACATAGTAAAACACTCCGACAACAATCATTGAAGGGAAATTGTGATCCAAAACGCAGCGAAAATTAAAATCTTTTCTTTAGTGATCCTTACAAATGGGCATGATCAGTGATAGAAATGGTTACCTCTTGTGGTGATTAACAATTTTGATGCAGATTCAGATGAATGATCATAAGCGTTGAATGAAAAACAACGCCTCTACTCAGTCCACACGAACAAAGTGCCTTAAATCTCAGTGCTAGCTGCTACGAATGAAGACTTTGAGTGAAAGAGAGAAAGAGAGAAATACGGTCTGGGTTTCACCAACTGAATTTCATCAAGTTATAAAACTTTTACACAAGGGTTGTATTTATAGAACCACTTGTGTGGGTTGCAAGCTAAAAAGCCCAACTTAAGTGCACCATCTAATAATAATAATAATAATAATAATAATAATAATAATAATAATAATATTATTATTATTATTATTATTATTATTATTATTATTATTATTATTATTATAATAACCATTATTATAATAAACAACATTATTATTATTATTATTATTACTATTATTATTATTATTATAACTATAATGATAATAATAATAATAATAATAATAATAATAATAATAATAATAATAATAATAATAATAATAATAATAATAATAATAATAATAATAATAATAATAATAATAACTCTTATTATTATATTATACGATGTTCTATATTTCACTTAAGTACACTGTACCTTACGATGTTCCATAATTCTCTCAAGTACACCGTATCTTACAGTGTTCCTTGTTTATTCTATCTCTCATCAATCTGTCTTTATGTGTGTGATCCTGTAGGTTCTCGTGACGTTGACAATTATATTCAATCATATATTTAATATAATAAATAATGAGCGGTATCTAGCAACACATCACTGCTACTAAGTCACGAAAATGTCATGTGATCTAACAAAAACTTTTGTGATAGTACTTGCGTGTATAATTACCCTTTTGCCCTTATGTCTATATTGAACACAAGGCATATACCGTGTCATCCTTGTCTAGTTCAATATCGGACCCTTAGACATTTATCCTGTTATGCAGGATGGGCAAATTCCATCTAGGTCACTCATGTCCCTCAACATATTTTGTGGAGTACCCATCAACTTTCTTTATGGTCATCCAGTTACGAACAATGTTAGATCAGTAATAAAGTACTTGACTCTACATCTAATGTCCATAGTGGTTTCAGGTCGAAGGGTGGTATAAACCATTATCACCATGAGAGTAACTTATTACACTTTGCATAACATTCTATGTAGTACTCTCATAGTGGGTCAATCTAGTATAATTATTACTCCTAATATTCATACCTATGTTAAGACTTGATAACTCCTTATCCATGATCCATGAGATGTGATCATCAGTCTATCTACATAATAGTTTTAATGTTTTAAGGTTATCCCACTTTACAGTAAAGCTAGACTACAGATACTTTAAGAATAATGTCCTTATGTTTCATGGGATATCATGGTTAAGTCACCCTTAATATTTCATTAAACGAACTAGCTATTCTAGGGACTTTATTATTTTGGAAAAATAAGTATAATAAAGAAATGCCTTTTACTATTAATAAATAATTCTATACAAGTACCAAAAGTAATGGCCTCTAGGGCTTAAACCAACAATATCCCACTAGAACTAGAGCCAATCAAGCATACCCCCAATACCCATAGATCTAGTATGGCCATCATGCTTTTGCTACGCAAGAGGCTTTGTTAGTGGGTTAGCTATATTGTCAAGTGTTGGTACTCTTCATATCTCCACATCTCCCTGATCTATTATCTCTCGAATGTGGTGATAACGCCTAAGTACATGTTTGGATCGTTGGTGAGATCTAGGATCCTTAGCTTGTGCTATAACATCATTGTTATCACAATAGAGATCAATGGGATCCACAATGGTAGAGACTATGCCAAGTTCACTAATGAGCTTCTTGATCCAAACAACTTACTTTGTTGCATTTGAGGCAACAATGTACTCGCCTCAATTGTAGAATCAACAACTATTTCTTGCTTTGAACGTTTCCAGCTCACAACGCCACCATTTAAGCAAAACACATAACCAGCTTGTGATTTGAAGTCATCCTTATCTGTCTGGAAGCTAGCATTGTTGTATCAAATTATAACAAGCTCTTCCTGACCTCCATATGCCAAGAATGAGTCCTTAGTCCTTCTCAAATACTTAAGGATATTCTTGACAGCTACCCAATGAGCATCACCAGGATCAGATTGGTACCTACTCGTTGCACTTAAAGCATACGAGACATCTAGTCAAGTACATAACATGGCCTATATGATAAATCCTATTGCAGATGCATATGGAATCTTATTCATGCGATCCCTTTCTTCCTTAGTTGATGGGGAATGTGTTTTTGATAGGCACAAGCCATGTTGCATATGTATGAATCCTTTCTTGGAATCATGCATATTAAAGCATCTCAACACTTTGACTATGTATGTACTATGACTTAGGCCATGCAATTTTTGTGATTTATCTATATAGATCCTGATTCCTAATATATAGGCTGCTTCACCAACGTCTTTCATAGAAAAGCATTTCCCTAACCAAGTTTTCACTTGTTGCAAGGTAGGGACATTGTTTCAAATGAGTAATATGTCATCTACATATAATACCAGAAAGATGATCATGCTTCCAATAGCCTTTTTGTAGATACAAGACTCATCTTCATTCTTTATGAATCCATATTGTTTTACAGTTTCGTCAAAATGAAGATTCCATCTTCTAGAAGCTTGCTTTAATCCATATATTTATCGTTGTAACTTGCATGGTATGTCAAATCCTTCAGGTTGTGTCATGTAAGAAGTCTTGACATCCATATTCCATATTTCATAATCATGATATACATCGATAGAAAGTAAAATCCGAACAGATTTAATCATTGCAACTGGTGAAAAGGTTTTATCATAGTCTACCCCATGAATTTGTTTATAACCTTTAGCAACCAGTCTTGCCTTATAGGTATATACCTTACCATCCATGTCAGTCTTCTTTTTGAAGACCACTTGCATCCTATAGGATTAACTCCTACAGAAGGCTCTACCAAGGTCCAAACTTGGTTTGTGTACATGGAATCCATTTCAGATTTCATGGCTTCTAGCCACTTCTCAAACTCAGGACCAGTTATGGCCTATTGGTAGGTTACTGGCTCATCTTGATCCACGAGTAATATATCACCTTGATCAGTTACGAGATACCCATATCTTTGTGGTTGGTGACATATCCTGCTCGACCTACGATGATCTTGTTCTACTTGAGTAGGTTACTCTTCCACAACTACTTGTGATTCTTGCTCTAATTCCTCCATAGGTGTATCAATGCTTTATGATTCTTGAATTTCTTCAAGCTCTACCTTTCTCCCCCTGATTCTTTTGGAAATAAAGTCATTTTCCAAGAAAACTGATCGTACTTGATCAAAAGAGATCGCTGGCCTGCTACGCGTCTGAGCTGTCGGACTGTTGATTGGACGGTCGGGGGGGAGGGGGACCTGAAACACACTCCGATGTCAAAGTAAGGGACGAACAAAGTGATAACAAGTACATAGAGAAAGAAGTAAGAAGTAGATTACTTGAACCTCTAGTGGAAAAGGGTATTTATAGTGAGCCCCCAACACAGGGCCAACAGTTACTATGCGTTGGGCTGGGCTGGCAGGCCCAATGCTGGTAACTGCTAGGGCTGATGTGGTGTCGTGAAGACCAGCACATGGTCTTCACCCTGGTGTAACTATTCTGTGCTATCCGGGAAGTGGAGGACCGAATAATCAGAGCACGAGTAATTACCTAATGACGTGTCTCCGCATAGGGGACACGTTGAGAACGTGGGGGAGGTCAGAGGAGCTTCCCAAGCTGGATAGGTTCTGCCCGACCGTGGGGCAGAAGAGAGGCGAGTCAGGCAGATATGAGGATCCTGCTCGACTGTCGTTGGTCTGTGCCTGACGGGAGAAGATGTTCTGTCCGACAGGTCTCTGCTCGACGATGAGGTCTTATTGAGCCTTCCAACTTGGTGGGGTTTGGGCCTGCTCGACTATGGGCTAAACGTCTGCCTAGTCCAGAACAGTAGTTCCCTAAGTCATTGCTCGCAGTCAAACAAGCTATGACTTAAGGTGCAAAAAGTGTCGAGCATGTCACTTTGTCGGGAAGGCCGCGACTGTACTAGTCGGGCGAGCCTATGATGTAGAGGAAGCCCGCGGTCCAGGAGGGGAATTTGAAGAGACGTAGGGAAGGCTGAGGGTTACCACGTGTCACCCTAAGGAGGTTACGAGCTAAGCACTTGAGTGCCTAGTGACGCTTTGTTTCCCGTGCTAGGGCGAATATATACGTGGGCCCAACTTGTCTTTTCGTTCTCTCGTTCTTCTTGCTACTGTTTGACCTTTTGAATTCCCTGCTCGACGCCTACAATCTTTCTGCTCGACACAACCTCTTTTCTCCGCCGTATCACATAAGTATTTGCCTCCATACTGGTATTTTTTTAGTAAACTTCCGACGGTGCTTCCGGCGGTTCCGATGGGGATGCCGGGGAGACTGTGGGCTTTTCTGGCGAATACGTCGGAGAGTCCTTCAAAACTAATGTTTTAACTGACCGTCCCCGGCCCCTGCTGTTGCACCCCAAAATTTGCTCAACCTTTTCTTACCTGGTTTATGTTTCATTGCATTAACATTTGCATAGTTATATCATTTGCATATCATGTTATCATTCATATAGCAGGGGATCAAGTTGATTCTTCTCAAGAGAAGCCTAGCAAGAGGTCTCATTCAAGATTGAGGAGTGGTCAAAGTCATCAGAAGGTGGTTTGAATGCCTAAGGGTTTAGATGTTTGAATGTGAATCTTCTCCTAATTTGAGGATCAACTGAAGATCATCAAAGGGTTGTGAAGTGTTGAGTGTGATAAGAGGATATGTATGGAGCTCATAGAATTCATAGAGGGCCATGGGAGAGTTTAATCAAGTCATTGTGTCAAATGCAAGAGCCACAGTTGAGGTGCAAGCAACTAGGGTTTCATCTGGGGTAATCCTAAGTCAATTGGGCAATTGAAGAGTATCAAAAGCCTACTTTTAGGTCATGGAGTTCATGAAATGATATGATAAGACATTTGTGGTGTTGTGCCAAGATCAAATCAAGAAGAGTCAAGAGTGTGGGAAGTTGCTAAATTAGGATTTCAGTGCAAAATTCTCTGTTTAGTGCCTAACTTCAAGACTACATAAGTCAAGATACAAGTTTCAAATGGATATTTGGCCAGCATGAAACTTGTATAGCATCTCAATAACTTTAATTTGAGTACTATAAGTCCTCAAGAAGATTTATAGAACTCAAGTTATGGCCCAGACAAGTTACAAGTCCTCAGATGCCTCTGAAATTTGTCTGTCAAAATCATATGACTTTAAAGCTATTTTTAACCTAGAAGGAGGTTTCACCTGAACTTTTGGCCAACATGAAAGTTGTTCCTCATGATCTTAGCTTTCTAAATTGTACTAGAAGTCTTCCATCTGATTTGTAGAACTCAAGTTATGAGGTTTACAAGTCAGGGGTATTTTGGGAAAGTGAGATTATAGGTCATTTTCAATCATAGGCCAAAATCCCCAACTTACACTTGTCAAATGAAATTTTGTTCAACATGAAAGTTGTCCAAAATGGGGTTTTTAGGCTAGGCAAGAGGTCATGATGGATTGATTGAGCTCATAGCAAGACTTGGTTTGAAATGGTTTGAATAAGGGAGATTTTCAAATGAATTAAGGAGGGAAAATTGATTTTTTGAGTTAAAGGACCAAAACATGTCAAGTAACCACATTTTTTGAATGGAAATTGAATTTTAGACACTTTGGCATTACCATAATTTTGAGTTTAGGTCAAGTTTTGTGAGTTGTCATTTGGTTTCTTCATTTGCAAGTCACACATCAAAATCCTTTACCAATGTAATTCAAGTGCTCCTTTTGGTCTGAATGCATTCACAAGGCAATTTGCTAGTGATTAGAAGATTCTAGAGCAAGCTACATGGCCAGAATACACGACTGTCACATGGCATTTGAAGGAAAAATCAGAATTTATGAACTACTGAATTGGGCCTCATTCAAGCTTCAAAAGCCCACAAACTCACTCTATATAAGCATATCATTGATTCCATACTCAGGTTGGAGCTCATTTCATGGTGGAAGCTGAGATTGCATTTGAAATTTCAAGGGAGCAAGTGAGAATCGAGTTTTGATTTCCAAGCTGATTCAGAGCAAATTGAAGATTGCAAACTCTTCCTAGAGTATCATTGAACGTATCTGGAGAGTTTTGAAGGGAGAATCAAGCTCTAAGCATCTCTGTTACTAGATCTACAACAGGTTAGTAACTTTCAAATTTCCACATGAATTAGCATGATGTAGTTAGAATTGAACTTGTGGTTAGGATCTAGACAAGACGTAGATCGTTTTAGGATCAATTTGGAAGCAATTGGTGATGTTTGATCATGAGGTATCATTTCTGTTTGGACACGAGTTGATCTGATCTTAAGGCTATAACATGATTTGGATAGATCAGGGTGAACTAGGAAGCATGAGGATGATTTCTATACTATTAGTTTTGCAAATTGTGCTGATCAAATTGGATGTGTTTTCTGAATATTGCTTCAAATTTTAAAATCCATGGAGATTTAGAACATATGGATAGGAGATTTGAATTCCTGTTGAAATTCTGGAGAGATTGATGTAAGGAGTGGTGATGTTTGACCACCTGCAACTACCTGCTCACCGGAGAAGACGACCGGAGTCTTCTCCGGCCACTGTCTCTGATCTCACTCAGGCCAGTCTGAGTTTTGGAGAAGATGATCTCTGGACCATTGGATCTGCCTTTGACCAAAGACTTTCCACCAGATCCATTGGTTGCGTTTTAATCTGAGAAGTGGAATTTTTAATTCAAAACGCAGGCGTTTCATTTAATGCGTTGGCACGCTCCTGGCTCTTGGATTGCTTGACCAGTCTCCTCATCTTGTGGCTCATGTTTTATTCTGAGTTTTAATTTTCTTTTTTTTTTATTTTGATTTTTTTAAATGCTTTATTGATTCAAAAAATCACAATAAATTCAATTTTGATCCAAAAATTATTTCAAAAATACCTCCATGATCTTGAGAGGATTTGTGATTTTTTGAAATCAATAAAATGCATTTTCATGCATTTTTCAATTTAATTTGATTTTTCTTATTTTTGTTAATTCTTTTAATTTTGCATATTTGACCATCTGTTTTGCTGAATTTTGTTCTTCCAATTGGTGATGAATTTGGCTTTGATTTTTTAGTATGTGTTAGGGTAGACATGTATGCTCCCTTAGGATTTTTGTTAGAATTTTAGAACAACTTTAGGTTCTGTTTTAGGTGTTGAGATTAGAGCCTTCCCAAACTTGTGGATTACCTTGATACCTTTCAATCTAGAAATTATTTAGGTGACTTAGAAGTTGAATTAGGCTTTAATATTTTAACCTTAGGTTGTTCAAACATTCTTGTTCTGCTACGAATTTTATTAGAATTTTAAAACTTTGTTTTCTATTTTAGTTGAATTTTGCAAGTTGCTTGTACTTTTGGTGTTCTATTTTATGTGCCTTTGCTTGCTTGGTCTTGTTGGTGACTTTGAAGTTGGATTTGCTTGGATTCCTTTTTGAGAGGTCTTCTGGACTTGGTATAGCTGCTATGGCTTGAAGATTGGAGCTTGGAGTTGAAGTTTCCTTTTCTTTTAGGGGTTGTTTTAGGAGTTTAGGAAATTAGGGTTTTAGGAAGAGCCATTAGGACTAGTTTTGATTTCTTCATCAAACATAGAATGCATTGTGTGCTTCTATTCTATCCAATGATGTAAAGTACTCCTAGGGAAACTACATCTCTCCTTTGGAGGAATGAATGGTATGCCCATAGTTAAGTAGAACTTTGAGGATGATTTCCTTTGGTTTTCATTAAGTTTCAACATTACAACCCTGATCTTGATGATTAATCCTTTGCTTGGAGTGTGCTTGCTAGAGCTTGAAGATGAAGTTTGATGAAGCTTGAAGATAGGAGATAGCTTGAAGATGAAGTCTTGCTGTCAACTTTGCTGTCTTTTCAACTGTGCTGTTTAGAGCTTGAAGTTGCTGTCTGCTGTAGGAGTTTGTTGCTGCTGCTTGGGCTGCCTCCTCTGTATCTTTTGTTTTTCTCTGTATTGTCTGTTTGCTTGTGTTGATTACCTCTAGGTTTAAGGTGGAGCTTGTCTCCTCTTGCCTCACTGGTACTGTTGCATAGCATGCATTTTACTGTTTACTGCTTGCTTCTTTTGCTGTTTCCACTAGGATCTCTGATTTCCTCTATGCAAGAGGGAATTATGACAGGCATTAGGTTTTGACCCATGCATGATAACTGTAGGTAGATTCCCCTTTCAACCATAGTTTTAGGGTGTCTTTCTCTCCTCCTCTCAAAACAAATTCAAAAACACAGTAATAAGGTTAATTGAAGTCGTGCGTTACGAGCCTTAAGCTATCTGGGAAAAGGTTGGTGGAGGGTCTCTCTCTAGTAATCTGGATGTTAGTGTGGTACCCTTTGGGTGACATACAAAACGTTCACTCCTTGGTCATAGTCTCTAGTGCGACTGAGATTGCAAACATCCTATAAAACAGTTCTTTCGTAAAAAACTCAAACAAACATTCAAACTCTGTTTTTGTCCTGTTGGACCTTTAATTTGGAAAACCCTATTTAGAAGGAGATAAAAAATGTCATACAAACTTGTGTCTTCCGTAGCCCGAACTACGTTTGCTCTGATCTTTCATGCCGTATGAAAGTACGTAGGCACGAGACGCGATATCTCGGCGAGCAACCTTCCCCCCTTAACCCGTAGTTAGGCGAACTACGTTGACTCTGATTTCTCGTTCCAGACGGGAATACATAGGCATAAAGTGCGATACTTTGCCGAGTCATTTTATTTTCTTTTTAACCCAGACCTTTAGAGTAGATAGATAAACATACCCTTAGATAGAAAACAAGCGTGGATCCCGTCGAGTACGACAGACGTGAGGGGTGCTAATACCTTCCCTTTGCATAACCGACTCCCGAATCCAGGATTTGGTTGCGATGACTATTCCTTTCCCTCTTTGCGTTAGGTTTACTCTGAGCGTTTCCTTTCCCTCTTGTGGGATAAATAACGCACAGTGGTGACTCTTCTGTCATAGCCGACGCTGATTTTCGCAGTAGCGACAGCTGGCGACTCTGCTGGGGATTTCGGTGGTTCCCTATGCGAGTCAATCCTAGCGCTTGTTTTCCCGTCTAGGGTTTTGTGCGTATTTATTTTTCTGTCTTTACTTTCAGTACTGTATATTTGTTATTGTGCTGTGGATAGAGGGTTAGTTTGAGAGATAAGCTGGACCTGGGCTTGAGTGCACATATACTTAGAAGTAGAGAGTAGTGGTTAGCCTGCTTTCTTTGCTCGCACCAGCTAGCTACGAAATTTACGCTCAGACGAGATTCTCTTTGATGGCATCTTGCCTGGCCCTTTGGGCTCGACAGGTTGTTGGATTTGAGGGTTGTCGACTCTGGGAACCTATCATTTGGGATTCGGCTAAGTGAGGCCTCTTCAAGGGATGATGATGCCACACCTTCTGGGTATCGTATCATCGCTCTTGAAAGTCTGTGACGCTGATGACCGCATAGGATGCCGTACCTCGTCTGCGAGTTAAGTACATACCTGTGAAGGGTAGGTGGGTCTTTTTGCAGGAAAACTCTGGCCTCAGAACATCTGGTTTATCTCTGTCAGTGAGAATTGGTTGTGAGGGTTCTTTTGTGGTTGGTTTGGGGAGAAGATCTGATGGTTATCAAGCTGCAGTACAGCACAACACAGTTCTTCATTATTGCACTTGATCCCCTGTCTGCATACGCATCTGCATTTTCATGTCTGCATTTCATTAACGTGTATTTATGTTGCAGGTGTATTTGTTCCCCTCAGATTCTAGTGTTCTTCTTGCCAGACATGGAGTCCATGAAGAGGACAGTTGCTTATAGGTTGCCGTCTCCAGATATCAGTTCCTTATTGCAGTTGGTTGCTTTAACAGATCAGAGAGTGAGGGCTGAGTTTAGAGAGTCTTATGGGAAACTGCTCAGTTTGTTGTGCAGACCTTCTGTGTTTGAGATGACTGGATTGTATACTTTGATGCAGTTTTACGAGCCTCAGTTGAGATGCTTCTTGTTCCCTGACTTTATTCTGGATCCTACTTTGGAGGAGTATTCTGATATGCTGGGAGTTCCTGTGTTAGATCAGATGCCTTTTGTTCATGAGGATACTGAGCCTGAGTTGGCTAAGCTTGCTGAGATTGTCAGTTTAGATGCTTCTGAGTTCCCCGGAGGTTTGGTCAAGTTGAATGGAGCTTATGGTTTTCATCTTTCTTGCTTGGTTGAGAAGGCTACGCAGTGTGCGAAGGATGGATGTTGGATTGTCTTCAATGCTATTCTGGCTGTTTGCATTTATGGGATTGTATTGTTCCCAAACTTTCCTGATTTTGTTGACTCAAATGCTTTCTTTATTCTTGCCTCGAAGAATCCGGTGCCTACTCTCTTAGGTGACGTTTATCATTCTATTCACTATAAGAATGAAAAACGTCGGGGAAAGAATGTTTCTTGCTGTGTACCTCTTCTATACAGGTGGTTTCAGGGACATCTTCCTAAGAGGGGACCTTTTATTGATACTGCTGGTATGTTAGATTGGTCTTCCAGGTTGATGGGATTGTGTGCTGAGAACATTGTTTGGTTTGATCGGAACCTGCTCGGAATGAATATTATATATAGTTGCAATGGCTTTCCGAACGTTCCCTTGATTGGACGGAAATGTTGTATTAACTATAACCCTTCTCTGCTTGTGAGACAATTTGGCTATGCTTTGAGGGACTCTCCGGTTAAAGACGAGATATAGGAATCTCTGTATCTCACAGGTTTATTAGATGGAGATGTTTTGGTCAGATTGAGGCGTGCTTGGGGTAATATTCACAGGAGAGGAAAGAGATTTCTTGGTAAGAGTGACAGTCGAGCTTATAATCCTTATCGGCTCTGGATCCATGAGAGAGTTAGGACTTCTTTGATGCCGTATCCTGCTGTAGGGCCTTCGTATCTTCCGGTGATTGAGGAACCTACTTCAGTAGAGATTGAGAAGTACAACAAGCTGCTGGCTGAGAAGGAAGAGTTGCAAAGAGAAAATGAAGAGTTAGAAAAAGAGATTTTCCAGCTCCGGCATGAGAAGAATGAGGCAACCTTCACTTTGAAGAAGCAGACTGAGATGATTAATAGGTTGGGTTCAGACTTGACTAAAGAGGCCAGCAAGAGAGAGAAAGTAGGAGTAGCCCTGAATGGTGTTAGTAGTGTACTTGCTACTAAGAAAGAACTTCTGAACAAGGCTTATTCTCGACTTTCCAAATGGGAACTTTTGTGGAATGCCACGCTTACTAGCCGGAAGGAGCGTGAAGATGAGTTGAAGCTTCAGATTTCCCAGTTAGAGGAGCAGCTCAACGCTAAGAATGCGAAGATTGCTGAAGAGGTATCTCTTAGACGTGACGCCGAGTCTAGAGTGAGCAGCATGGTCCAAGAAACTAGGGGTGGTGAATTGAAGGCTGGCTCCAAAAGATGCAGGATTGATGAGTGTTTTGGCAAGGGAGCCTGTGAAGAGGACGCCAAAAAGCTGAGATCCACTGTCGAGCGGCATGCATTACTGATACAGGAACTAATCTCCAGATTAGGTCATCCGGAGACGTTGAGAATATTGGAAGATGTCAGGGCGTGCCATTTGGCCTGATTTACCTTTGCTTTTCTCTTGTTATCTGTACTTATATTTTGACCATCGCCAGGCTTGTTGGCCGAGGTATTTTCCAGTTGTATTCAGTTGTATCTTTGTACTTTGCCTTTTGGCATTTGTTTATGTATGAGGTTTCTGTTTCTGCGTTTGCCTACTTGGGACTCCATTGTCGTTATGGCTTCTTCTCCGGAACTAGAATCGGGGGGGAAATTAACCTGTTGCATATTTACACGTGTGCATTTGCATATTCATATTGCATGGCAGGTACTTTTTTGAGCTCGAATCTCATCTCCTGCGTCTTTCAGGTTGTTTCAAGATTGACAAATAGAGAATTCACCGGTACGTTACAAGAAGCAACAGTAAGAAGATCATGGATCAGGTACAGTCTGAGATGCAGGAGATCCGGGATAGGTTGGCCCAATTCATGCAGACCATGGAAGTTGTGGCTAAAGGCCAGGAACATCTTCAAACTCTGGTGCAACCGCTGCTGGCGCGAGCGGCTGGTAATACTGAATACAACTCTGCTCATGTTGAGACTCCTCGCAGGGAGGAAGTGATACCAAATGCTGGTGAGACTGGTATTGGAAACGACAACGGTAATGCTGGTAATAGAAATGCTGATAATGTTAATGGGAACGTGGAGACTAATAGGAATGTTGGTATCAATACTGGTTTTGGTGAAAACAATCAGGGTCTTGGCTTTGGCAATCGGGATGGCAATGATGGTTTCAATAATCAGGGCCTTGGCAACGGAGGGTTTGGTGATAATAATCAAGGTTATGGTAATAATGGCTACGACAATGCTGGGTTTGGCAATGTGAATACCAATGGTGCTGGGATGGGTCCTTTCAATACTGGTTTTGGGACAGTGGCTGCTAATCAAGAGCTTGGCAATCTGAGGTATGATCCCAGGTTCTTCCAGAGTGGTCATGGTCATGGTCGTAATGCTGCCTATGAAGGGTATGGTAATAAGGGTCCGTACTGGAATAGAGATCGTCAGGAAGATGCCTTTTCTGGGCAAGACATGGGTTTTGAGGGTCCCACTGATAGTGATCGGAGGATTAAAATGCTGGAGGAACAAATGAGAGGTATAGCCAATCAAAATTCTGCAGGTTTGGACATGGTTACTATGGGGCTGGTTCCTAGGCTGAGAGTGCCATTGAAGTTCAAAGCTCTCACTTTCGATAAATATAAAGGGGATACATGCCCACGGGTTCATGTGCGTTCATACTACCGGAGGATGTCGGCTTACTCTGATGATGAGAAGATGCTTATGCATTTTTTCCAAGATAGTTTGTCAGGACCATCGCTGGAATGGTACATGGGACTAGAGCCTGCACAGGTCGGAAGTTGGAAAGAATTGGCTGATGCTTTCGTAAAACATTACCAATACAATAGTGACCTTGCACCAAATAGGGTCCAGCTTCAAAGTCTTTCACAGAAGAACGAGGAAAGTTTCAAGGAGTATGCTCAGCGTTGGCGCGATCTGGCGGCAAGAGTCCACCCTCCTATGGTTGAAAGGGAATTGATTGATATTTTTGTGGGAACATTCTCTGGGATGTATTATGATAAATTGCTCAATTGCTCGATGGGTAGTTTCTCTGACATGATACTCATGGGGGAACGAATTGAAAATGACATCAAAATCGATAAGATTCAAGCCGGTGAATCGACCTCAGCTGGAGGTGCGAAAAAGGTCTTTGGTGGTAAAAGACAAGGAGACACCAATGCAGTGTATGGTGGTCGAGGACGAGGTAGAGGTCGGAATCAGTATATTCAACAACAGGTTGCTAGTGTGACGATCCCTATACCGCAACAACGACAACAACCACAATAACAGCAGCAGCAACAACAAAAGTATAATCCTGCTCAGAGAAGGATCCAGAATGGGAAGCCGAAGAGGGTATTTGATACACCTCCGTCAACGTATGCGGAACTGCTTCAGACGCTGTTGAGTTTGAATCTGGTTGAGAAGAGAACGTTGAACCCACCCACAGGAGCGCTTCCTTACGGGTATGACACTAGTAAGCAGTGTGAATTTCATTCCGGGGCACCCGGACATGATATCGAGAGTTGTCATGCTTTTAAACACAAAGTCCAAGATTTGATTGATAGTAAAGTCATCAACTTCAGTAATGATGGTCCCAATATTGTACAGAAACCAATGTCGAATCATGGAGCGAATGCTGTTTTGACAGAGGAGGATTTGAATTTGGTTATGGACGTAAATGATCTGAAGACACCTTTGAGCTATGTTAAAAGCAGATTGTTGAAAGGAGGGGTCTTCCCCGGATGTGATGAGTACTGTTTGGATTGTTGGACCCGACCAGAGGGCTGTATTGATTTGAAGAGAGGAATTCAGGCCATGATTGATGAGGGAACTTTGCAGTTCGACCGCACTGCTGTTGAGAAACCTGATGAGGTAAGATTTGAAAAGCAGGATGAGGTCGCAACGATTACAATTCCACGAAAGACTATTACGATATCAGTGCCCACCAAGCGGCCAACTATCACGATAACGAAAGTAGGACCCGTTCCTTATGAGAGTACGAAAGCCATTCCATGGAATTATGGGTTGGAAGGTTTTTGCAACGGGGAGAAGATTAATGTGGATATCCAGCCAGCAGGGGCAGTGGGTAATCTTGTTGAAGCAGGAGGCATGACCCGAAGTGGTAGAATCTTCACTTCACCTGAAATCAAGGCTGAGAGGATTGCTAGAGGCAAAGCTAAAGTGAATGAAGGAGGACCTTCCTAGTCAAAAGAGAAGGAAACATCGGTCAAGGATGTAGAAGAGTTTATGAGGTTGATTCGCAAAAGTGACTATAAGATTGTGGAGCACTTGCAGCAGACGCCCTCCAAAATTTCAATACTATCTTTGTTACTTTGTTCCGAGGCCCATTGAAATTCCTTGTTGAAAATCTTGGACACGTCTTTTGTACCTCAGGCAGTAACTGTTAATAAGCTTGAGGGGGTACTGGCGCATGTGAATGCTGGCCACAGCCTGGGTTTTACTGACTTTGATTTGACGCCTAGAGGTTGGGACCATAATATGGCCTTGCACATTTCAGTGGAGTGTCGGGGCACTGTTATGTCGCACGTTCTTGTAGACACCGGATCATCTTTGAATGTGTTGTCGAAGAAGGCTATGATGAAGCTAGATGTCCGAGGAATCATATGTACACCAAGTGATTTGGTCGTGAGGGCTTTTGATGGGACCATAAGGTCGGTGTTTGGATCCATAACATTGCCGCTCCAAGTCGGGCCGGAAGTGTTTGACACAATGTTCTACATCATGGACATGCATCCAGCGTACAACTGTTTACTTGGGCGACCATGGATACATTCTGCAGGGGTTGTGACGTCCACGCTGCATCAGAAACTTAAATACATGGTTGGGGACAGTGTTGTTACTATTTGTGGAGAGGAGGACATTCTGGTTAGTCATCTTTCGTCATTCAAGTATGTCGAAGTGGATGGAGAGATCCATGAGACACCATGCCAAGCCTTCAAGGGGTTGCAGATCAAGGACAAGTCTCATGTTCCCGTCAAAGGGCCAGAGGTGGCCATGTCTTCGTACAAAGATGCTCAGGCAGTGGTTCAGGCTGGAGAAACCAAAGGATGGGGCCAAGTCTTGGAAATTCCTGTCAAGATGGACAAGTTTGGGTTGGGGTATCGCCCGACATTGTCACCTTCCGCATCAGGCGTTCCAAAGTTCAAAGGACCAGTGGTGATTACTCCAGGTGGGGTCTATTATGAAACGACCAATGCTTTTTCCGATGCTGAAGACGGAGATAGTGACTGCGATATGGACTCTTGGATCAAGCCCGGCGTGCCAGGACAGAATCTGTGCAACTGGTCTATCCAGGAACTTGTTCCAGTGACTAAAAAACAGTAATGATTTGTTTTCTCAATTATTGTATAATCCTGTGTCCTACCCGGGGCATAGTGATTTTGTTTTTAGGGCTACCTGCTTATGTGTGTACTTTGTTTAATCATTAATAAAGGCGTTTTCCACATGCAAATTTTGTGATCCTTGTTTTTCCTGCTTTTGTTTAACAATAAAATGGAAACGTGGTTATGTGCTTTGTTTGCATTTATTTGAAACATTTAACCATTCTCATTGCAGGATTCATATTTCAGACGACACCGATCACGAACTTCCTATGACTCGCTTCGACTTCGAGCACCTAATATTTCAAGCAGAAGAAGAGATTGTTGAGGACGATGACTTATCAGAAGAGATGACTCGAATTTTAAAACAAGAAGAGAGAATCATTCTGCCTCATCAGGAGGAAATTGAAATCATCAACGTGGGGTCCGAAGAGGTTGTCAGGAATATCCGAATAGGGGCTGCATTGCAAAGTGATATCAAGCAAAGGCTTATTGAGATGCTGCGGGAGTACAGTGATATCTTTGCTTGGTCTTACAAAGACATGCCTGGGTTGGATACTGATATGGTGGTTCACCGTCTGCCATTGCGTGAGGAATGTCCGCCGATTAAGCAAAAACTCAGAAGAACTCGACCAGATATGGCTGTGAAAATTAAGGAGGAAGTTCAGAAACAATGGGATGCTGGTTTCCTAGCTGTTACAACTTATCCCTCATGGGTCGCTAATATAGTACCTGTACCAAAGAAAGATGGTAAGGTGCGGATGTGCGTGGACTATCGAGATTTGAATAAGGCGAGCCCAAAAGACGACTTTCCACTTCCTCATATTGATGTGCTGGTCGACAACACAACTCAATTCTCCGTGTTTTCCTTCATGGACGGCTTTTCAGGCTATAATCAGATAAAGATGGCGCCAAATGATATGGAGAAAACAACTTTTATTACCCCGTGGGGAACGTTCTGCTATAAAGTGATGCCCTTTGGTTTGAAGAACGCCGGGGCAACATATCAGCGAGCTATGACGACACTCTTTCATGACATGATGCATAAAGAGATCGAAGTCTATGTTGACGATATGATTACCAAATCCCAGACGGAGGAAGAGCATCTGGTCAATCTTCTGAAATTGTTCAAGAGACTTAGGAAATTCAGGCTGAGACTGAATCCTAACAAGTGCACCTTCGGGGTGAGATCCGGTAAGCTATTGGGGTTTATTGTGAGCGAAAAAGGAATTAAGGTTGATCCTGCTAAGATAAAAGCAATACAAGAAATGCCAACGCCGAAAACAGAAAAAGAGGTTCGTGGTTTTTTAGGGAGGTTGAATTACATTGCCTGGTTCATATCTCATCTAACGGCCACGTGCGAGCCATTATTCAAGTTGTTGAAAAAAGATCAGGCTATGACCTGGAATGAAGATTGTCAAAAGGCGTTTGAGAAAATAAAAGATTATTTGCAGGAACCTCCAATATTGATACCCCCAGTAGCCGGGAGACCATTGATTATGTATCTGACGGTTCTTGAGAAAAGTATGGGTTGTGTTCTTGGTCAACATGACGAGACCGAACGTAAAGAGCATGCGATTTACTACTTGAGTAAAAAGTTCACAGACTGTGAGTCCCGTTACTCAATGCTCGAAAAAACGTGTTGTGCGCTAGCCTGGGCTGCCAAACGTTTGAGGCAATACATGCTAAATCATACAACCATGCTAATTTCAAAGATGGATCCGATCAAATACGTGTTTAAAAAGCAAGCACTTTCCGGAAGGATTGCCCGATGGCAGATGGTATTGACAGAATACGATATTTAGTATGTTTCTCAAAAGGATATTAAAGGTAGTGTTCTGTCAGAATACCTAGCTGAGCAGCCGATTGATGATTACCAGTCGATGAGTTTTGATTTTCCTGACGAGGATGTCATGTACTTAAAAATGAAGGACTGTGAGGAGCCATTGCCGGATGAAGGTCCAGAGTTGGGTTCCAAATGGCAATTGATATTTGACGGTGCCGTCAATTCATATGGAAGTGGAATAGGGGTAATCATTACTACTCCCCATGGGTCGCACATCCCATTCAATGCTAGATTGACCTTTCTAGTTACCAATAATGAGGCCGAATATGAAGTGTGCATTATGGGGCTCGAAGAAGCTATCGATCTGAGAATTAAAAATCTTGATGTGTACGGAGATTCTGCTCTAGTTGTGAACCAGATTAAGGGAGAGTGGGAGACTCGTCAGCCCAATCTGATACCTTATATGAATTATGCAAGAAGGTTGTTGCCTTTCTTTGAAAAGGTGGAATTGCACCATGTACCACGAGCAGAAAATCAGATGGCAGACGCTCTCACGACTTTGTCTTCAATGTATAAGGTTAACTTCTGGAATGAGGCTCCCAGGATAGTTATCTCCCGCCTTGATAGGCCCGCCTTCATATTCGCCATTGAGGAAGCTTCCGATGGCAAACCGTGGTATTTTGATATCCAGAATTTCTTGAAGAACCAAGAGTATCCGGCTGGGGCATCCAGTCGTGATCAGAAGACTCTTAGGAGATTGGCTGGCAATTTCTATTTGAATCTGGATGGGGTTTTGTACAAAAGAAACCACGACTTGATGTTGTTGTGATGTGTGGACAAGAAAGAGGCTAAGTTGCTAATGGAAGAAATCCACGAGGGTACATTTGGCACGCATGCCGGCGGACATGCAATGACGAGAAAGCTATTAAGAGCAGGGTATTACTGGCTAACAATGGAAACATATTGTTTCAAATTTGCAAAGAAGTGTCATAAATGCCAGATTTATGCAGACAAGATTCATGTGCCTCCGAGCCCTCTGAATGTTATGTCGTCACCTTGGCTGTTTTCCATGCGGGGAATTGATGTGATTGGAAAGATTGAGCCCACGACATCCAACAGACATCATTTTATCTTGGTAGCTATTGATTACTTCACCAAATGGGTTGAAGCGGCGTCATATGCTAATGTTACCAAATAGGTGGTGGCCAGATTTATCAAGAAAGATATTATCTGCAGATATGGAATCCCGGAGCGGATTATCACTGACAATGGTTCAAATTTGAATAACAAGATGATGAAGGAATTGTGCCAGAATTTCAAAATTGAACATCATAACTCTTCTCCTTATCGGCCCAAGATGAATGGCGCTGTTGAAGCGGCCAATAAAAACATAAAGAAGATCGTTCAGAAGATGGTTGTGACCTACAAGGACTGGCATGAAATGTTGCCTTTTGCTCTGCACGGTTATCGTACGACGGTACGCACATCAACCGGGGCAACTCCTTTTTCACTTGTATATGGTATGGAGGCTGTCCTACCATTGGAGGTTGAGATTCCTTCTCTGAGGGGTTTGCGTGATGTCCAACTTGATGAGGCAGAATGGGTGAAAGATAGACTAAATCAGCTCAGTTTAATGGATGAGAAGAGACTGGCTTCTCTAGCATATGGTCGGCTGTATCAGATCCGGATGAAGAAAGCTTACGATAAGAAGGTTTGTCCTTGAAGCTTTCAGACGGGCGATCTTGTGCTGAAAAAGATTCTCCCACCACAATCAGATCACAGGGGCAAATGGACTCCCAACTATGAAGGTCCATATGTCGTTAGAAAGGTTTTCTCTGGAGGAGCCTTATTGTTATCCACCATGGATGGTGAGGATTTTACATCCCCTGTGAACTCGGACGCAGTTAAAAAATACTTTGCTTAAAGAGACCCGCTGGACAGAAAAAAGAGAGTCCAAGCAAAAATGGGGCATCCCGGCGAACCATAAAAAAGGAATAAAAGGTTTGGGCAAAAGTTAGGGATATAATTGAAAAAAGATGTACACCCGCGAAGTTGAAAACCTGAAAAGGGCAACTTCGGCAAAAAAGGGTATCCCGGTGAATTGAAAACCCGCAAAGGGCGGTTCACGCAAAAGTTAGGGATTTGAAAAAAGCAAATGACTGCGGTCCGAGTTTGATACTGCATTGCTTAGTGGTTTGGGAGTACCTAAGGGTCGTATATCCAAAACAATCTCTTCTGAAGATCGAGTATCGAGAAAGCGTCAGAGTCAGGCGAGTCATAGGAGGATCAGCTCATGGTGTTCGTCTGTACCACGTTGCCGACATGTATACAAATTTTCTTTGTATTTCTGTATATTTGTATTTTGTTTGTGCGTGACTTCCTCTTTTCAGGAGTTGCATCCAGTGTACAAAATTTTGCCTATTTACAAGCCCATTATCAATAAAGCATGTTATTCAGTACTTGATGCTTATTCTTTACTGTTTTGTTTATCAAAAACGCCAATGTTTTGATGAACTTGCATGTGCATAAATTTGCTGGCCCTTGCCAATAATTGCTAAAACTTCGAATTGACTGAATGAACATCACAGATACTAACCGGAATAGATCTTGTTGTATAGATTTGTTTTGCAGGGTTCTCACCTTTGGAGCAAACAGTCAAGGAAGTTGTGTTTCCCTAGCCAGAGTCCCGTAACCTAGTGATTGTATCACTCCTCAGCAGATGGAGGTCACATCTTATCTCAGAAGATTGGAGATAGCAATTACCTTTACTGGATGTGGTTTATCCTCCCCAGAAGAGTATTCCCCAGGAAGGTGGCCAAGAGATTTTCCTCAGTGGATTTGAATGTCCTCAACAGAAGGTGCATTCCCAGCAGCGAGTATATGCACACTCCATACCCAGCATGGGTAACTCCCGCCGAGTATAACCAAGTCGTCTTTGGTTTAGAAGGATCATCCCCGCGCAGGATTGTTTCTCCTTCTCCCCAGCAGGTTGTTTTTCCTCCGACAGGATGAACATCATCAGCAGAGTTCATAATTTCAAGCTTGTGAGCCTTTCCCCAACAGGATGATTATCCCCAACGGAGTTGGTTGCACCGTTCCAACATTTATTTTGTTGGAATATGTCTGTGATACCTGGTCATCCCCAGCGTATTGGGTTTTGTCTTCAGCATTTATTTTGCTGAAGCGCCTCTTGGTATCTTTGCATTTTGCATATATCATCATATTTGCATCTATCCAAACGCGTAGCATTTCCATGTCGTAGGGAGCATTACGCCATTGTAAAACATATGCATTTTGAAACATAAGCCAGGTTAGTTACCTCTTTGGTTTCAAGTGTTATCCCTTGCAGAGGAGTGAGATTCTTGTTTAGAAGGATTTCCAGATATTCAAGTTCTCAGCATGAGACAGGTGTTGATAACGTTCGGCCCCTAACAGAGTTGCTTGGTTAAGTAACTTTTCGTCCCCAGTGGGATTATTCTCAGGTTGCTGTTACGTCAGCAGTAGCAGATTTCATGTCTTAAACTTTTGGAGTTGTCACTAATGATTTCCCCACAGAGTGGTTTGGTTAAGTCTCTCGTATTCCCCATTAAAGTATTCTTCAAATGTATCCGTGTTGATGGAATTCTTCCCTGTGTTGACAGAGATTGATATCCGTGTTGACGAAATTGTACCTGTGATGGACATAGCTTGTTATCCGTGTTGACAGAATTGTACCTGTGATGGACAGAGCTTGTCATCCGTGTAGACGGAATCGTACCTGTGATGGACAGAGCTTGTTATCCGTGTTGACGGAATTGTACCTGTGATGGACAGAGCTTGTCATCCGTGTAGACGGAATCGTACCTGCGATTGACAGTGATTGTACCTGTGTTGACAGTGATTATTACCTGTAATGGACAGAGATTGTACCTGTGTTGACAGTGATTGTTGCGCCTGTGTTGACAGAGATTATTACCTGTGATGGATAGAGATTGTACCTGTGCTGACAATGATTGTTATCCGTGTTGACGGAATTGTTACCCCGTGCTAACGGAGATTATTCTCCGTGTTGACGGAATTGTACCTGTGTTGACATAGATGTTTCCCCGTGCTGACGGTGATTTTTGTCCGTGTTGACGGATTATACCTGTGTTGACAGAGATTGTTACCTGCGATGGACAGAGATTGTACCTGTGTTGACAGTGATTGTTATCAGTGTTGACGGAATTGTTACCCCGTGCTAACGGTGATTGTTCTCCGTGTTGACGGAAATGTACCTGTGTTGACAGCGATGTTTCCCCGTGCTGACGTTGATTTTTGTCCGTGTTGATGGATTGTACCTATGTTGACAGAGATTGTTACCTGTGTTGACAAAGATTGTACCTGGGTTGGCAGTGATTGTTATCTGTATTGACGGAATTGCTCCCCTGTGTTGACAGTGTTTGCTACCCGTGCTGACGGTGATTGTTATCCGTATTGACGAATCGTACCTGTGGTTGACAAAGATTGTTACCTGTAATGGACAGAGATTGCGCCTGTGTTGACAGAGATGTTTACCTGTGGCTGACAGAGACTGTACCTGTGTTGACAGAGATCGTACCTGTGTTTACGGAGTCGTTACCCGTGATTGACGGAGTTGTCCCAGTGAAATCGCCGGAGATTGTTATCCGTGTTGACAGATTTGTTACCTGTGTTGACAGCGATTGTTATCCGTGTTGATGGAAGTGTTACCTGTGTTGACAATGATTGTTACCCGTGTGGACGGAGTTATTATCCGTAATCGACGGATTGTCCCCAGTAGAGTTGTTACATGTGACTGACAGAGATCGTTATTCCGGTTATGGACGGAATTGTACCCATGGTGATGGAGTCTTTCCTCGTATTGACGAAGTTTAGTCCAGTTGTGGACAGAGTTGTTTCTTGCAAAGTTAATTCGATGCCTGTGGCGTCACACATGAGGTTAATGTTGAAATCCCAAGTTTTATCAGATGATTGATCAGTTGTTGCCATAACAACTGGGTTCAGCACAACGGATGTTGTTCCCCAAGCAGTTTTTGCTGTGTATTTCTGCGATTGGCAAATTTCAGGGTTCCTTGGTATTCAACCGTCTTCTACCTCGATTGTTTGAAGGCCGTTCGCTCTTCACCCAGTCGGGTCCAAGCCGTTTGAATAGGGGCAGCTGTTGCACCCCAAAATTTGCTCAACCTTTTCTTACCTGGTTTATGTTTCATTGCATTAACATTTGCATAGTTATATCATTTGCATATCATGTTATCATTCATATAGCAGGGTATCAAGTTGATTCTTCTCAAGAGAAGCCTAGCAAGAGGTCTCATTCAAGATTGAGGAGTGGTCAAAGTCATCAGAAGGTGGTTTGAATGCCTAAGGGTTTAGATGTTTGAATGTGAATCTTCTCCTAATTTGAGGATCAACTGAAGATCATCAGAGGGTTGTGAAGTGTTGAATGTGAGAAGAGGATGTGTATGGAGCTCATAGAATGCCTAGAGGGCCATGGGAGAGTTTAATCAAGTCATTGTGTCAAATGCAAGAGCCACAGTTGAGGTGTAAGCAACTAGGGTTTCATTTAGGGTAATCCTAAGTCAACTGGGCAATTGAAGAGTATCAAAAGCCTACTTTTAGGTCATGGATTTCATGAAATGATATGATAAGACATTTTTGGTGTTGTTCCAAGATCAAATCAAGAAGAGTCAAGAGTGTGGGAAGTTGCTAAATTAGGGTTTCAGTGCAAAATTCCCTGTTTAGTGCCTAACTTCAAGACCACATAAGTCAAGATACAAGTTTCAAATGGATCTTTGGCCAACATGAAACTTGTATAGAATCTCAATACCTTTAATTTGAGTACTAGAAGTCCTCAATAAGATTTATAGAACTCAAGTTATGGCCCAGACAAGTTACAAGTCCTCAGATGCCTCTGAAATTTGTCTGTGAAAATCATATGACTTCAAAGCTATTTTTGACCTAGAAGGAGGTTTCACCTGAACTTTTGGCCAACATGAAAGTTGTTCCTCATGATCTTAGCTTTATAAATTGTACTAGAAGTCTTCCATTTGATTTGTAGAACTCAAGTTATGAGGTTTACAAGTCAGGGGTATTTTGGGAAAGTGAGATTATAGGTCATTTTCAATCATAGGCCAAAATCCCCAACTTACACTTGTCAAATGAAATTTTGTTCAACATGAAAGTTGTCCAAAATGGGGTTTTTAGGCTAGGCAAGAGGTCATGATGGATTGATTGAGCTCATAGCAAGACTTGGTTTGAAATGGTTTGAATAAGGGAGATTTTCAAATGAATTAAGGAGGGAAAATTGATTTTTTGAGTTAAAGGACCAAAACATGTCAAGTAACCACATTTTTTGAATGGAAATTGAATTTTAGACACTTTGGCATTACCATAATTTTGAGTTTAGGTCAAGTTTTGTGAGTTGTCATTTGGTTTCTTCATTTGCAAGTCACACATCAAAATCCTTTACCAATGTAATTCAAGTGCTCCTTTTGGTCTGAATGCATTCACAAGGCAATTTGCTAGTGATTAGAAGATTCTAGAGCAAGCTACATGGCCAGAATACACGATTGTCACATGGCATTTGAAGGAAAAATCAGAATTTATGAACTACTGAATTGGGCCTCATTCAAGCTTCAAAAGCCCACAAACTCACTCTATATAAGCATATCATTGATTCCATACTCAGGTTGGAGCTCATTTCATGGTGGAAGCTGAGATTGCATTTGAAATTTCAAGGGAGCAAGTGAGAATCGAGTTTTGATTTCCAAGCTGATTCAGAGCAAATTGAAGATTGCAAACTCTTCCTAGAGTATCATTGAACGTATCTGGAGAGTTTTGAAGGGAGAATCAAGCTCTAAGCATCTCTGTTACTAGATCTACAACAGGTTAGTAACTTTCAAATTTCCACATGAATTAGCATGATGTAGTTAGAATTGAACTTGTGGTTAGGATCTAGACAAGACGTAGATCGTTTTAGGATCAATTTGGAAGCAATTGGTGATGTTTGATCATGAGGTATCATTTCTGTTTGGACACGAGTTGATCTGATCTTAAGGCTATAACATGATTTGGATAGATCAGGGTGAACTAGGAAGCATGAGGATGATTTCTATACTATTAGTTTTGCAAATTGTGCTGATCAAATTGGATGTGTTTTCTGAATATTGCTTCGAATTTTAAAATCCATGGAGATTTAGAACATATGGATAGGAGATTTGAATTCCTGTTGAAATTCTGGAGAGATTGATGTAAGGAGTGGTGATGTTTGACCACCTGCAACTACCTGCTCACCGGAGAAGACGACCGGAGTCTTCTCCGGCCACTGTCTCTGATCTCACTCAGGCCAGTCTGAGTTTTGGAGAAGATGATCTCTGGACCATTGGATCTGCCTTTGACCAAAGACTTTCCACCAGATCCATTGGTTGCGTTTTAATCTGAGAAGTGGAATTTTTAATTCAAAACGCAGGCGTTTCATTTAATGCGTTGGCACGCTCCTGGCTCTTGGATTGCTTGACCAGTCTCCTCATCTTGTGGCTCATGTTTTATTCTGAGTTTTGATTTTCTTTTTTTTTTATTTTGATTTTTTTAAATGCTTTATTGATTCAAAAAATCACAATAAACTCAATTTTGATCCAAAAATTATTTCAAAAATACCTCCATGATCTTGAGAGGATTTGTGATTTTTTGAAATCAATAAAATGAATTTTCATGCATTTTTCAATTTAATTTGATTTTTCTTATTTTTGTTAATTCTTTTAATTTTGCATATTTGACCATCTGTTTTGCTGAATTTTGTTCTTCCAATTGGTGATGAATTTGGCTTTGATTTTTTAGTATGTGTTAGGGTAGACATGTATGCTCCCTTAGGATTTTTTTTAGAATTTTAGAACAACTTTAGGTTCTGTTTTAGGTGTTGAGATTAGAGCCTTCCCAAACTTGTGGATTACCTTGATACCTTTCAATCTAGAAATTATTTAGGTGACTTAGAAGTTGAATTAGGCTTTAATATTTTAACCTTAGGTTGTTCAAACATTCTTGTTCTGCTAGGAATTTTATTAGAATTTTAAAACTTTGTTTTCTATTTTAGTTGAATTTTGCAAGTTGCTTGTACTTTTGGTGTTCTATTTTATGTGCCTTTGCTTGCTTGGTCTTGTTGGTGACTTTGAAGTTGGATTTGCTTGGATTCCTTTTTGAGAGGTATTCTGGACTTGGTATAGCTGCTATGGCTTGAAGATTGGAGCTTGGAGTTGAAGTTTCCTTTTCTTTTAGGGGTTGTTTTAGGAGTTTAGGAAATTAGGGTTTTAGGAAGAGCCATTAGGACTAGTTTTGATTTCTTCATCAAACATAGAATGCATTGTGTGCTTCTATTCTATCCAATGATGTAAAGTACTCCTAGGGAAACTACATCTCTCCTTTGGAGGAATGAATGGTATGCCCATAGTTGAGTAGAACTTTGAGGATGATTTCCTTTGGTTTTCATTAAGTTTCAACATTACAACCCTGATCTTGATGATTAATCCTTTGCTTGGAGTGTGCTTGCTAGAGCTTGAAGATGAAGTTTGATGAAGCTTGAAGATAGGAGATAGCTTGAAGATGAAGTCTTGCTGTCAACTTTGCTGTCTTTTCAACTGTGCTGTTTAGAGCTTGAAGTTGCTGTCTGCTGTAGGAGTTTGTTGCTGCTGCTTGGGCTGCCTCCTCTGTATCTTTTGTTTTTCTCTGTATTGTCTGTTTGCTTGTGTTGATTACCTCTAGGTTTGAGGTGGAGCTTGTCTCCTCTTGCCTGGTGTTTTCTCTCTTGCCTCACTGGTACTGTTGCATAACATGCATTTTACTGTTTACTGTTTACTGCTTGCTTCTTTTGCTGTTTCCCCTAGGATCTCTGATTTCCTCTGTGCAAGAGGGAGTTATGAAAGACATTAGGTTTTGACCCATGCATGATAAATGTAGGTAGATTCCCCTTTCAACCATAGTTTTAGGGTGTCTTTCTCTCCTCCTCTCAAAACAAATTCAAAAACACAGTAATAAGGTTAATTGAAGTCGTGCGTTACGAGCCTTAAGCTATCTGGGAAAAGGTTGGTGGAGGGTCTCTCTCCAGTAATCTGGATGTTAGTGTGGTACCCTTTGGATGACATACGAAATGTTCACTCCTGGGTCATAGTGTCTAGTGCGACTGAGATTGCAAACATCCTAAAAAACAGTTCTTTCGTAAAAAACTCAAACAAACATTCAAACTCTGTTTTTGTCCTCTTGGACCTTTAATTTGGAAAACCCTTTTTAGAAGGAGATAAAAAATGTCAGACAAACTTGTGTCTTCCGTAGCCCGAACTACGTTTGCTCTGATCTTTCATGCTGTATGAAAGTACGTAGGCACGAGACGCGATATCTCGGCGAGCAACCTTCCCCCCTTAACCCGTAGTTAGGCGAACTACGTTGACTCTGATTTCTCGTTCCAGACGGGAATACGTAGGCATAAAGTGCGATACTTTGCCGAGTCATTTTATTTTCTTTTTAACCCAGACCTTTAGAGTAGATAGATAAACATACCCTTAGATAGAAAACAAGCGTGGATCCCGTCGAGTACAACGGACGTGAGGGGTGCTAATACCTTCCCCTTGCGTAACCGACTCCCGAATCCAGGATTTGGTTGTGATGACCATTCCTTTCCATCTTTGCGTTAGGTTTACTCTGAGCGTTTCCTTTCCCTCTTGTGGGATAAATAACGCACGGTGGCGACTCTTCTGTCATAGCCGGCGTCGATTTTTGCAGTAGCGACACCTGCGATGAGTGACCCGGGGAGGATCAATGACCTTTGAATGTCCCGAGGGTAGTCGATGAATACCCCGGACACGATTGATGAGCGCGTCGAGGATAAAATATTGCATTTCCCAGGCACATTGGAGGGTCGGGTTACCCCAAAGTGGTCTTCTAGGTGCCCAGGCGTCCACGCCCTTTCACTTGAGCTGCGTTGGAAGGGTGGATTTGATTCGGCTGTCGAATTCACCAAGTTCCTCTGCTTTTCAGGTAAATGGCTTCCCATAAAGAAGAGGAAACGATGCGGTACCTGTCCGACGAAGAAGAGGGTCGCCAAGATGAGACCATCGTGGATCCTTTGGACAGGCTGGTCAGGGACGAACCCCTCAACTATATCTCTCAGCTCGTGCTTGACGATTCAGATGTTTTTGCCGTGATCAAATATAGAGAGGTCGAGACTCCTCGTCAATTTCGAGCATGTTAGCCTCGGGAACTGGACCGTATCTGCTCTTGCTACGTCGGGGGCTGATTCCCTATGTACGAATTTGCGTTCAAGGAGGAATAGATGCGTCTACCGTTCACATACTTTCAGCAGGGAGTGTTCGACCACCTGATGCTAGCATCACCTCAATTCCACCCAACTCCCTCGATTTTCTCTGTGAATTCGAGATCGTCTGTGATTATCTCGAGCTCGGGGCCACCATACCATTGTTCTTCCGTGTCTTCCACTGGCAGCGACAGACTGTGGCTGGTCGACATAACTGGGTCTCCATGAAGCAGCCGACCAGGCTTTTCCGGGCATACACAGACTCTATTAAGGGGTTCAAGGATAGGTGGTTTATGGTGATGCCGGAGACGGACGAGGCCGTTAATATAATATTCCGATGAGAGGTTACCATCGTGGACGACGAGTCCGTGAAGACCTTCGAGTCCCATTTCCCCTTAGAGTGGAAGGAGTTGCACTTTCGCTCTAGTACAGAGAGTTTTATCTGCCGACCTAACCACCTGGGCGAGGAGGATAGCCTGGCTTTTAAGAAATTGGTCGACTTCGTCGGGGGTCTTCCCCCTTGTAAGTGCGTGACCCCAGATGGGAAGTACATCCGCGACGTCGACGGGGAGATCCTGACCGAGACCAGGTGCATCAACACGAGGCCCCTCCTTGAGTGCCGGACCGAGACATAGGCTCATCGGTTTTTAGGTAGCGGGCTGCCTCCTCGGCTTTCCTTTATTCTGTTTCGGCTTTCTGTACTAACTATTTTATGGTAGTTTCCTTGCAGGTGCTATGGGTTCGATGGAAGAGCGTGTGACAAAGATTCTAAAGGGGGGTGCCCGACGTCCCTCGGGGAGAGCCGCTGCTGTCAAGAAGGAGGCGGTGCTGGACCGGCGAGGTTGGCTTTGTCTCCGTAAGGTAGCGGCTCCCCGGCTACCCACCGGCCTCCAAGAGGCAACGAGAGATTGAAACGTCCCCGATCTACTTGACAGACGGCTCCCCGAATCGACGTTTTTTTTCTCCCCCCTTGTTGTCTCCGACCCAATTTCTTTACAGGAGAGAATGTCCATGGTGTGGCTCCTGAAGAGGCTAAGAGCATCCTAGATGCCATCAAGGAGGCTCAGAGGAAGATGTTGCCAGATGACCTGATTTCGGTGGTGAGGGCGTTTGAGACGTCCCTTATACTCAACGAGGAGGGGTGCTCCTTGGTGGACTTAGATACCATTCGGGGTGAGCTGGCGTTATCCGAGGAGGTTCGGTCCAAGCTGGTTGCCGACCAGAGGGAGTATCAAAGGCAGGACAAAGTCCATCGTGAGCGGATCAAGGAGCTCGAGAAGATGCTGAAGGACGGGGAAGACGAGATGGTCGGGATGAGGAGTCGGGTTGCTGAGCTCGAGGGTTTGGTTGCTCCTGTTGAGGAGGAGTCTGACGAGAAAAGACTGTTGGCTTTCCAACGGGAGCTGGTGGAGAAGATCCGGCAGCTGGAAGACGACTGCTTGGGGGCCGTCGAGGTGGGCTTCAAGAGTGTCGTGGACCAGCTTCGGCTTACTAATCCCGACATAGATTTGGTGACTCAAGGGACTGACCCCTACCACCAAATCTAAGGCGACCATATTGTTGCGCCCGATGGACCCGAGGATGATGAGGAGGACCAAGCCACCCAAGACGAGGAGGACTATGTTGATTAGGAGATGGGGCCTGTGTGCCCCTTTAGTTTTGTCGGCCTGTGTGCCAAACTCTATTTCGGCTTGCGTGCCTGATTTTTTATTTTGATTGTTGCTCGGGCCATGTGCCCTTACTTGTAATTTCTTGACAGATGGGTTAGTGCCCGTTTATAAAAATTCATCATTTTGCTAAGTGTTTGTGTATGCTCATCTGTTTACTTATGTATGCTCATTCGCACATTTTGTATGTTGTTATGAGTGGTAGCTCAACATTGTTCGCTATGTCCGGTAGTGTAGTGAATTGGCCGGGTGACCGGGGTGGTTACCTCGTTGGTTACGAAGAGGGACCACAGTCGTGGTCCTCTCTCCGCGGCGCGAACGTCCCATCGTGAGCTAAGTTTTCTGCCTATCTCGGTATGGCGGCAGTGACTCTCGATTGAGGGGTCCCCGTCGAACAGAGCGCTCTACCTGCACACACAAAAGACATGCGCTTGTTATCTCATTGAGTTCGGGGAGACGCGTTGGTACCATGTCGCGTTCCCGTGGTCGCAAAGCGGGTCGTCGTGGGCAGTGTCTAACTATAGTATTTTTTGAGCTTCTCAGCATTCCATGGTCGAGCTATCTCGTCCCCATGTAAGTTTTTGAGGTAGTAGGCCCCGTGCGTCGTCTTGTCCCGGACACGATAGGAACCTTCCCAGTTTGCGGTAAGCTTTCCCTCACGTGAGTCTTTCTGGTTTCTCCATAAGACCAGATCACCGATGTGGAACTCACATTTTATGACCCTGATGTCGTAGCGTAGGGCAATTTTCTGTTTCAGCGCGGCTTTTCAGAGAGACGCCCCGAACGTATTTCCTCGACTAGGTCGAGCTCATCTCTGAGGGCCTCGTCATTGGCCTCCCTCTCGAGGGAGGGATTCAGTTCTTTTGAATGGCTCCCTTATTTCAACTGGGATTACCGCCTCGGTCCCGTAGGTCAGCCGAAAAGGGGTCTCCTCGATGGTCGAGTGGGGCGTCGTTTTATATGCCCAGAGAATGCTGTGTAGTTCCTCGACCCACCTCTTCTTGGCGTCCCCGTGCTGTCGTTTCTAGCCCCGCAAGATAACTCTGTTCGCAGCCTCCGCCTGGCCGTTCATTTGTGGGTGCTCGACTGACGTGAAATGTTGCTTTGTCCCGTGCTTGGTCACAAAATCTTGGAAGTTTTTGTCAGTGAACTATGTACCGTTGTCGGTCACGATGGCCATGGGAACGCTGAACCTGGTGACAATGTTCCTCTTGTAGAAGTGGAGTATGTTGTGCACCGTGATTTTGGCGAGGGTCTCGACCTCAATTCATTTGGTAAAATAAATGACGCCGACTATCAGGTACTTATTCTGATAGGAGCCTATGGTGAACGAGCCAAGGATATCCATCCCCCACTTGGCGAACGACCAAGGGAAAGAGAGGGACTTGAGCTCCCTCGGGGGGGTGATAACACGAAATCGTATATATATTTTGATGCATAATTCAACTGAAGTTTAACTGTTTTCGATCCAATTTCGGGTTATTTCCGTGTTATTTGTCTGATGTTTTGCAGGTATTTAATGATCATGTCTAAACAAGGCAATATGAAGAAAAGAAGCAATCTCAGATGAAATATGGACGAAAACCGGATGAAAACAACATGAAAAACGCAAAATGCTGATTTTGCTGCTGTGACGACCGTCACAGCTCCATGACGACCGTCACACGGGTGACGACCGTCACACATTGTGACGACCGTCATGCAGGCAAAAACACCCCACTTCAAATGCACGTGAAAGAAGCAGTTCCAAGTCCCAAATAGTGGACCACTACTCCCTGATAATTCTGCCTCAAAGTCCACCTTCTTCAAGTTATAACCGTTAGAATTCCATTTCTATAAAAGGGGAAGAAGGGGAACTCAGAAAGGGGGCCGCATTCAGACAACGAAGTGCTGCCAATTTATCTTCAGAGCAACCTTTCCAGTTTTTAATATTCTTATTTGTTTCTTGTCGCTTGCGCGAAAATAAGGTGCCGGCATGACAGAAGAGTCGCCACCTTTCGTTATTTATCCCTCAGAACGGGAAAGGAAACGATCGGAAAAACCTGACGGAAAAGGGTAAGACAAGGTCATCGCAACCATTGTCTGGGTTCGGGAGTCGGTTACGCAAGGGGAAGGTATTAGCACCCCTCACGTCCGTCGTACTCGACGGGATCCTCGCTTGTTTGCTTACTTGGACGGGTTGGTTATAATCTATCTACCTATCAAGGCTGGCTGAAAAAGAAAAGAAAAATGACTCGGCAAAGCGTCGCACTTTATGCCTACGTATTCCCGTCTGGAACGAGAAATCAGAGTCAACGTAGTTCGGCTAACTACGGGTTATGGGGGAAAGGTTTCTCGCTAGGACGTCGCATCCTATGCCTACGTACTTCCACACGGTATGGAAGATCAGAGCAAACGTAGTTCGGGAAACTACGGGTTATCTCCTGAAAGAAGCGTTTTTTATTGTGTTTGCGATTTCAACCGCACTAGAGACTATGACCTGAGAGTGAATGCGTCGCATGTCACCCAAAGGGTACCATACTAAACATCCAGACTGTGGAAAAGAAACTCTCCCACAATCCTTTCTCAGATAGCTTAAGGCTCGTAACGTACGAAAGAAATCATTCATGATTACTGTATCTTAAACTGTTTCGAGATGAGAAGAGAACGCAACTAAGGATTCATCCTAAGGTTGAGAACTGGGAACTCCTAGAAGTTATCATGCATAGGTTTCAACCTAAAAGTCTATCATCAAATCCTCATCAGAGGAAATGAGAGTCCTAAGGGATCATGTCAATGATACACCAAAACAGACAAAAGCATCAGCTTTAACAGTAAAATGCATGCAATGCAAGTGAGGGAGGAAATGTGTGCGGGGCTTCAGCCTCCACAAGCTCGTCTCGACCTCAAGCCAGTCATGAAATAACAGTAATCATACTGAAATAAACACCATGCTATCAAGCACAAACAGTAAACTGTAATCATACAGACAGGAGAAATGAAATGCTATCAAGCGAAATAAACACATGGGCAAGGGAGCTGGGCTCTACCGAATACCCGCAAGCAAAGCCAAGCAATAACAATACAATCAGATGCACTCATGCTCTTAGACTGAACTTATTCTAAATGGGCTTAGTCTAATGCAACAGACAAATCAGACAAAACACACAATACATCAAAGAAAACAGAAGAAAGCCTCAGCTCCTCCAGCAACAACCCAGTCTTCAGACTTCAGAGATCACTTGCTTTCCAGGTATCAACCCTACAACATGAGTATCAACTCATCTTCTCCCTTTGAGCTTCAGCTCCTTTGATCAGCTCTACCTTCAGGCTTCACTATCTCCAGGGATCTTCAGGCATCAACTTGATCTTCACAGAGTCTTCAGACTTCAATAATCTTCAAGGAATCATCCTCTTCAAGGCCTCAGCTTCTATCTTCAATGGCTCCAATGCTCCAGCAAACAAGATTCAGTCAACAAGATGAGTGGGGGATGTTGCAGTGCTCACTGACTTCCAAAGGATGCCATTGAGAACTTAACATCAAAGGAAAGGCTCTCTCAAAGTTCTACCTTATAGGGCAAGGTCACTAATCCCTCCAAAGGAGAGAGGTGAATACCCTTAAGGGACTCTGTGTCATAGAGAAGAAAGGAGGTGAACAAGACACTCCTTGTTTATTGAACAGAGTATTCTATCTAGGGCTCTGCCTATGCACCTATAAACCTAGAAACAAAACAACAAAAGCTATGCTAAACTCCTCTGCAAGGTCTTCAAAGCTTCCATGATGATCCACAAGGTCTTCAACTCAATCTTCAAAGCTCACACACTCAAAAGAGAAGGAAAGAAAACACAACAATATAACTTGTGCCTTTAAGCAACACACATGCTATCCATACATTCAAAAATCAATGAAAAATACTAAAATACCATACAATATTCTAGTAAAATTCTAGGGGATTCTATGCATACTTACCCTTAACCCATATATTCCCCATACACTAATTTGTCCTAAAAACCCCAAAAATAAAATGTTGAAGTTCAAGTATACTACTTAAAACCCTAATTAGAGCACCTAAATGTCTAACAATCAAACTACATCAAATTTAATTTCTAAAATCAAGGGATAAATCCTACATGAAACTAGGGTTCAATATCTAAATACACAAAAAAGAATGAATCAAAAAACCTAAGGGAAGGTCCTAAAACAATTCTTGCAAGATAAGGTATCAACTAAAAGAAAGAAAATACACTATTTAAAAGAAAATATCACTAAAAATTCTACATTAAAAATAAAATTTCATTTTTATTTTGATATTTTTCTACACAAAATTAGCTAAACATAGAAAAAAGAATGAGTAAAAAATCATCATTTATCAATTACTTATGAATTTTTAAAGGTGGCAAAAATATTAAGAGAATTAAAAAGAATTCAAAATAATATAAAAGGGAGGGGGTGTGGATAGTAGGTCAGATCAATTCATTTCGTTTGGGCCATACGAAAGGGGGGTGCGGATAGGAAAGGGGTCAAAGCCCAGACGCGTTGTTAAATGAAACGACTGTGTTTTCAATTCAAATTTTCCCTTCGTTTTCTGGGCGAATGAGGGCCGTGCGATCAAATGACAAAGTCTAACATTCAAAACACTTCAACGGTGGAGATTACATCTCCTACCTTCAGCCACCTAGGGTTTCATGAGACCCCCTCCATGCACAGACCTTTCCTCTCTTCGTTCTCTCTGCTCAGTGGATGAAACGCCACGATTCCAAAACGAAAACTGCTCTACTAATCAAGAGGAACAAGACTATACGCATATTTTTTCCTGATTCTCTCTAGATGATCCCAACAGAATCTTGCAAGGTCGTAATTCCACCATATGCACCTGATGCCAACCTTCCATAATCCTTGAATCCAGTGGCCTACAGTTATTCTACACAATACCCTAACCATTCTAAGCTAGTCCTTGCTAACTGAAGCTCACAAACCAGCTAATTCTTGGAGATCAAAGTTTCTTGGCTCTGCCATCAACTACCATGGATCGGGCTCTAACTCTCAGAACTTCATCATCTAACCTAATGCACCAGTTCTAGACCTATAAAACTAATCAAAACTACATAACTTAAGAGAATGGTGATGGGAAAGAACCTGTCAAGAGGTTATGGTGGAGACTCGTGTGGCTGCTTTCAGGCCTTGAAACTTCCTCCAAATGGTCCTTGGATGATCAATAGCCTTCTGTTTGCACTTGTGATGAAGGAGAAGATCTGCAATGGAAGGAAACCAGAATTGCTTCAATTTGAAGAAACCTCTTCAATGGATGCTTCTCTCTTTCTCTCCCCTTTGAATCCTCTTGCTATCACCAACCTTGAGCACTATGAAGATCACCCTTCTTATAGTAGTGGATGGAAGTTACTGGAAACATCTAGAATCCTCTTGGAAAGTTCATGAACTTCTCCTTAAAAGAGACTTTGAAAATCTCATCTCCCTTGCCTTAAACCTTGCATTCTACGCCAAAATGCCTTAATATGAGATATTGAGTGATGAGAAATGAAATCAGCCCTTTACTCTTCCTTGTGCAAGCCTTTTCAAAGTTGCCTTCTTTTTCAAGTAACATTTTTTCAAAGGAACCTCATTTTTTAAGCTTTAAATCAAAATTCTACCTAAACCAATGTTCTCAAAATGGTGTTTCCAATCAAAATGATATATTGGATGACCTATTTTGGATTTGTGGATCTCACAAACCAATTTTCAAATTCAACTTTTCAAACTTATATGCCATTTTTAGTTCATTTTTGACCAATCATGCAAATCCATGCTATGAGCTTTTCCAACAATTTATGACCTTCTTTCTAGACTTAAAACCACATTTTGAACAACTTTCATGTTTTGAGTTTTTCCATTTGAGGCTTGGAAATAGGAGTTTTAGGCATTGGCTAAAATGACCTATAACTGACAAATGACCAAAATACCCCTGTCTTGTTCAAACCATAAGTTGAGTTCCACAAATCCTATCAAGGACTTATACTAATCAAATTAAAGCTAAGAAGATTCCCTCCAACATTCATGTTGACCAAGAAATCATAGGAACCATCCTACTAGGGAAAAAGTTGTCTGCAAGTTGGGTGACTTTCAAGGACCCAGATTCACACACCTCAGCTGACCTGTAATTTGTCAAAACCATAACTTGAGCTCTGTAACTCCTATCAAGGACTTCCACCACTAAAATTAAAGCTAAGAACAAGCTCTACAACATTCATGTTGTGGGGAAGATGAGATATCAACCACATCTAGAGCTAAAACTGCCTGGAAGATAGGGATCAAATTAGGGTTTTTCCACTGACAATCCTTGGAGACCCTAACTCAAAACTTCTCAAACTCTTCAATTATGATGAGTTGGTCTAGGAATCATATTTACAACATCTCTATGCATCATTCCATGATCTCATGGCCCTTGGATTGGGTCTCAACCTTCTCCAAATCTTCAGTTATCCTAGGGTTGACCCAGTCAAAACCCTAATTCTATCATTCATGGTTGAATCTCCTGAACTCTTGCATAATGACCTCTCTGGGCTTCATGATGGCTATCAAGACATCTCATAGGCTTTCTCCAATCATCAAGTTCATTCTCAAAGTCTCAGAATCATCTAAGGAGCACCCACAACTCTCAAGCTATGAGGCACACAATCCTGGTTTCAATCCACTCCTCTGAGGATCTCTTGAACTTTCTGATGAATGTATCAACTTTCAAACACTCAGTGAATAAATAATTGTTGGTCAAATTTTGGGGTGCAACAGCTGCCCCTATTCAAACGGCTTGAACCTGACTGGGTGAGAAGCGAACGGCTCTCAATCAATCAAGGTGCGAGACGATTGAATATCGGTAAACCCGAAAATTTGTCAACTGCTCGAGCACACGGTGCTCTGCGGGGAACAAATCTTCGAATATTGCAATACTAGCTGCACGGCAACTAGCTGGAGATATACTGCTCTGACATCGCCGTCAGTCATCCACGTTAACTTCTTCTGACGTTGCCTTCAGACAACCACAACACCCAACATCGCCGCTGGAAGACTAAATCACCTGACATCGCCGTCGGAAACAAACATCATCTCTACTGGGGATTTAAAGAGTCTGACCTCGCCGTCAAACAACTATCATCTCTACTGGGGATTTAAAGAGTCTGACCTCGCCGTCAAACAAATATCCAACCTCGCCGCCGGACAAAACATGATCTGACCTCACCTTCAAATCCAAACATTCAACCTCGCCGCTGAACAAACATCCAACCTCGCCGCTGGACCAATGGTGATCTGACCTCGCCGTCAAATCCAAACGTTCAACCTCGCCGTCGAACAAACATCCAACCTCGCCGCCGGACAAAATATGATCCTGAACAACTCTGACCCGGGGTTCACCCCTGGTAAATGGAACAAAAGGTACGCTTGCGTATTTGAAACTACTCCACTGGGAATGAGAGACTTAACCGAGCACACTCTGATCTGGGGTTCACCCTCAGAACCATAACGAACATCGGGATACTGCTGCACACTGCCCACCGTAGAACTTCAACATTAAAGATATATGAAACCCTGGCCCCTGGCCATTTCCGGCTTCAGCTAGAAAAAATCTTCAAGTATTTCTGAATATGAATGAAACCCTGGCCCCTGGCCACTCCAGATCCGCTGGAGAATCTTCAAGTTCTTCTAAAGATAGATGAAACCCTGGCCCCTGGCCACTCCAGATCCGCTGGAGAATCTTCAAGTTCTTCTGAAGATAGACATCCTTGGCCTTCAAGGATATAAACCTTGCTCGTCGGCGATTCCAGCTTCAGCTAGAAAAAATCTTCAAGTACTTCTGAAGATAAACATCCTTGACCTTCGAGGATGTAAACTTTGCCCGTCGGCAACTCTGCAGGAGGTATCTTCGACTTCAGTCTGAAGAAATGGTCCTTGGCCTTCAAGGATACATGGATCTGCCTTCAGGCAACTCCACCTCCGCTATAGAGCATCCGTGACTTCAGTCAGGGATATATTTCGGCCTTCAGTCCGAAAAATGAATCCTAGGTCATTCATGACCTTGGGGACAACCTTGCCCTTAGGCACCTTCGCTTTAGCTTAGGAAATCTGTGACTTCAGTCAAAGAAATGGTATCCAGAGCCATTCATGACTCTACGGGGATTCAAACACTTTGCCTTCAGGCAAAAACTCCGCTTCAGCTGGAGAAACATCTTCGACTTCAGTCAGAAGAAATACTATTCACTTGATCGCAATCAATCATCACCTCAGGATAACTGACTTGGTCTTCAGGCCAACACGGATCACTTTGAATACAAAATCTTGGAACCTTGTCTTCAGCCACACGTTGATTCATCAACAAGGACATCTGAGCTCACAGGAACCTTCTGATACCGCCTTCAGGCGTTTACGCAGTCAATCTTCAGATTAGACAACACTGTTGGAGCAGACATATCACGCTGCTAAGGACTTCAAGAATCATCTTGAACAAACAAATTCGTCAGGCACCTTCAAGAATCATCTTGAACCGATAACCATTCTGGAGACTTTATTCTGCGGGGTATTCCAGGAACCTTCCTGGCCAACTCTTGCTGGGGACGCTACTGGGGAGCTCAAGCATCATACTAGGCGAACAACTCGGGAAGCTGTACTGAGGTCTTAGGAATCATCTTAAGCAAACGGCCCTGCTGGGGAATTCAAGAATCGTCTCGGACTGAAGACTTCGCTGGGGATCTCAAAAATCATCTTGAGCGAGCGACTGTGGGGATTACACCGGGGTCTTAAGAATCATCCTAAGAAAGTGACCTCGTTGGAGAGAAAGTCAGGAATCATCCTGAGCAACTGGTCTCTTGGCTGAACACCTGTAAAACCAGAATGATAGTGACCTGGATGATGCGTATGCTTCTGCGCCATGCCCCACACGGTGGGAATGATATGCGTTTATGCTAAATGCTGTGCAATCATGCACAATGCTATGCAACGTTAAATGCTATGCAGTGTTAAATGCTATGCAGTGCTAAATGCTATGCAGTCATGCACAATGATGCGACCTCGTCAGCAAAATAAATGCCGAGGGGAGATTCTCCTGTCAAGGAGAAAGAGCTACTCAGATAGAGGAATCATCCTGCTGAGGAGAACGTGGGCACGCCAATATTAATCAGGCTCTGTCTGGGGAATTGATCTTCCGCGGACTGCTGCATGGAAAAGAACTTCGGTTGATCAGCTGCGGGGGACCGAATCTCTACGAGAACTTGGACCTGCTGATATCCATCGCAAGAATAGACTGCGTGGCCGTCTCGGCTACTTTTCTAGGGATAACCACTCTGTGGGGAAACAACTTCAGTTGCTTCACACTCCACTGGGGAAAACATGGTCTGATCGACTTCCAAGGACTCGGCTCTCTTGGACATCTGCAAACTCGGCTGAGGAAGGAGAAGTCATTCTGCTTCGCTGGAGAGAGCGCGACCCTGGGGAGATACAGCATCAGCTGCCCCACGCTCTGCTAGGGAACATCCACTCAAGGTCCCAACTGCTTCCAAGGATTCTGCTTTTCTGCGGACTCAGCCGGGGAGAGAAATCATTCTACTTCACTGGAGAGTACGACTCTGGTGCGGAATTTTAATTTCGCCGGGGAAGAAAGAATCATCTGACTTCGGGGGAGAGTACAACTCTGCAGGGGAATACAACATCAGCTGTTCCAACACTCTACTGGGGAAGAGGGAATCGTCCAACTTCAGGAGAGAGCATGACTCTGGTGGGGAATCTCAATCCCGCTGGAGACTTCACTGGGGAAACACGAGCTTCGGCACCCGAACACTTCTATGAAATCTGCACTTGTGACCCGGTGCTGGGGAAGACATCATTCTTCGGTGCTTGACTCAGCTGACGAGGTGACGTTCCTTCAGGATGCGTCTGCTTGGGGAAAAGAATCATCTCTGCCTGGGGAGACATATCAATGCTCACTATTCTGATCCTGATTCTACGGAGGAGAGACTACTGAACTCTGCTGGAGAAGGAGGGCTCGCCCTGCCTCGGGGATGCGCCCGACACATCTTCCGGAAGGCGCTATACCTGCAACAACACAAACAAACAAGCAAGATACCCTCCTTAAAGGGGGGCCTATCAAGGTTATTCTCTCGTGACAATTTTCAGGTAATTAATTGTTTCAACAATCAATGGGCCTAGGCCCGTAAGTTTATGTATGCGCATTTTATCAAAAAAGCATCGGCGTTTTCATTCGCAAACAAAACAGATAAATGTTAAACAGGCAAGCAGAATTGCTGAATAATGCGCATTTTATTGATGGTGAACCCCTGAACGGGCAAAAATGTTTTACAACAGAGGCCAGCTCCTGGAATGAGGAAGCCGCGCAAAAAGAAAACATAAATATACATCAGTATATACAAATGTTGGCAACGAGGCGTAGACGAACACCATGAGTTGATCCCTCTAAGACCCACTCGACTTCGATACTTCTCCGATGTTTCAGCTTTGGAAGAGATTGATTCAGATAAACGGCCCTCAGGTCCTCCAAACCACTAAACAATGAAAGTCCATACGCGGAACGCAGTCATTTGCTTATTCAAATCCCTAACTTTTGCGTGAACCGCCCTTTCGGGTTTTCAGTTCACCGGGATACCCTTTTTTGCCGAAGCCGCCCAGTGTAGGTTTTCGACTTCGCGGGTGTACATTTTTCAATATATCCCTAATTTTTGCCCGAACCTTTTATTCTGTTTTTGGTTCGCCGGGATGCCCCTTTTTTGCCTGGACTCTTTCTTTTTTGTCCAGCGGGTCTCTTTCAAGCAAAGTATTTTTTAACTGCGTCCGCGTTCACCGGGGATGCAAAATCTTCACCATCCATTGTGGATAACAACAAAGCTCCTCCTGAGAAGACCTTGCTGACGACATACGGCCCTTCATAATTCGGCGTCCATTTGCCCCGGTGATCGGAGTGTGGCGGAAGGATCTTCTTCAGGACGAGATCACCCGTCTGAAAGCTTCTAGGACGCACCTTCTTATCGTAAGCTTTCTTCATTCGGCTTTGGTACAGGCGACCAAATGCAATCGATGCTAACCTCTTCTCGTCCATCAGGCTGAGCTGGTTCCAGCGATTCGTAATCCATTCTGCCTCATCGAGTTTTACATCAACCAAAACTCGCAAAGAAGGAATCTCCACTTCTAACGGTAGGACAGCTTCCATACCGTACACCAAGGAGAAAGGAGTTGCCCCAGTCGACGTACGCACCGTCGTACGATAACCGTGCAAGGCAAACGGCAGCATCTCGTGCCAATCTTTGTACGTCACAACCATCTTCTGAACAATCTTCTTGATGTTCTTGTTGGCCGCTTCAACAACGCCATTCATCTTCGGCCGGTAAGGAGATGAGTTGTGGTGTTCGATCTTGAAGCTCTGGCACAGCTCCTTCATCATCTTGTTATTCAAATTCGAACCATTATAAGTAATGATCCGCTCGGGAATTCCGTAGCGACAGATGATGTCCCTCTTTATGAATTTAGCTACCACCTGCTTGGTCACATTAGCGTACGAGGCTGCCTCCACCCATTTGGTGAAGTAGTCGATAGCTACCAGAATGAAACGATGACCATTGGATGCAGTGGGCTCGATCTTGCCTATCATGTCGATGCCCCACATGGAGAACGACCAAGGGGAGGACATGACATTCAATGGGCACGGCGGCACATGAACTCTATCAGCATAAATCTGGCATTTATGACATTTCTTCGCGAATCTGAAGCAATCCGACTCCATAGTCAGCCAGTAATACCCTGCTCTCAGGATCTTTCTCGTCATGGCATGCCCGCCGGCGTGCGTACCAAATGTGCCCTCATGGACTTCTTCCATGAGCATACTCGCCTCTTTTTCATCCACACATCTGAGTAGCACGAGATCGTGGTTTCTCTTATACAGCACTCCATCAGGATTGAGATAAAAGTTTCCAGATAGCCTCCTCAGAGTCTTCTTATCCTGGGTCGACGCACCCGCGGGATACTCCTTAGTCATAAGGAAGGTCTGAATGTCGTGGAACCATGGCTTGTCGTCGGTGGCATCCTCGATTGCAAAGACGAATGCCGGTCTATCAAGACGCGAAAGTACAATTCTTGGAGCCTCATTCCAATAATTGACCTTATACATTGAAGCCAGCGTGGCTAAGGCATCAGCCATCTGATTTTCAGCCCTGGGTACATGATGGAGTTCCACTCGATCGAAGAACGGAAGCAGCCTCCTGGCATAATTCATGTACGGCACCAAATTCGCTTGACGAGTTTCCCACTCCCCTTTAATCTGATTGATTACAAGCGCTGAGTCACCATATATGTCTAGATTCTTGATTCTCAAATCAATTGCCTCTTCTAGACCCATAATACATGCTTCATACTCTGCTTGATTGTTGGTAACTGGAAACGTCAGTCTCGCAGTAAACGGGATGTGGGATCCGTGAGGAGTCGTGATGATAGCCCCGATACCACTTCCATAGGAATTAACCGCTCCGTCGAATATCAACTTCCACTGAGACTTCCTATCTGGCCCCTCATCGGGCAATGGCTCATCGCAATCCTTTGCTTTGAGAAACATAATATCCTCGTCAGGGAATTCGAACTTCATCGGCTGGTAGTCTTCGATTGGCTGTTCGGCAAGGTAGTCAGACAATACGCTTCCCTTAATGGCTTTCTGGGAGACATACTGAATATCATATTCCGTTAACACCATCTACCATCTGGCAATCCTGCCCGAAAGAGCCTGCTTCTCGAAGACGTACTTGATCGGATCCATCTTCGAAATTAGCATAGTGGTGTGATTGAGCATATACTGTCGTAGACGTTTGGCGGCCCAAGCTAGTGCACAACACGTCTTCTCTAGCATCGAGTAACGAGATTCACACTCAGTGAACTTTTTACTCAGATAATAAATGGCATGCTCTTTTCTGCCCGTCTCGTCGTGCTGACCGAGAACACACCCCATACTATTCTCCAGAATCGTCAGGTACATAATTAATGGCCGTTCAGCCACTGGGGGTATCAAGATTGGAGGTTCTTGAAGATACTGCTTGATTTTGTCGAATGCCTTCTGGCAATCCTCATTCCAAGTAATCGCCTGATCTTTCTTTAACAGCTTGAACATCGGTTCACAAGTGGCCGTGAGCTGAGAGATAAACCTTGCAATGTAGTTTATTCGGCCCAGGAAACCACAAACTTCTTTCTCTGTTTTCGGCGCTGGCATTTCTTGGATAGCCTTTATTTTCGCAGGATCAACTTCAATACCTCGTTCACTAACGATAAACCCCAATAACTTTCCGGATCGCACTCCAAAAGTGCATTTGTTAGGATTCAGCCTCAGCCTGAACTTCCTAAGCCTTTCAAACAGCTTCAACAAATTGACCAGATGCTCTTCCTCCGTTTGGGACTTTGCAATCATGTCATCAACATAGACCTCGATCTCATGATGAATCATATCATGAAACAAAGTTACCATTGCTCGCTGGTAAGTGGCCCCTGCGTTCTTCAGACCGAAGGGCATTACCTTATAGCAGAATGTTCCCCAGGGGGTAATAAACGTCGTTTTCTCCATGTCCTCCGGTGCCATCTTAATCTGATTGTAACCGGAGAAGCCATCCATGAATGAAAACACGGAAAACTGGGCTGTATTGTCGACCAACACATCGATATGAGGCAACGGGAAATCATCCTTAGGGCTCGCCCTATTCAAATCCCGATAATCGACGCACATACGTACCTTACCGTCCTTCTTCGGTACAGGCACTATGTTGGCGACCCACGGAGGGTAAGTGGTAACGGCTAGAAATCCTGCGTCCAACTGCTTCTGGACCTCTTCTTTGATTTTTACAGCCATGTCTGGTCTCGTCCTCCTGAGCTTCTGCTTGACTGGAGGGAAATCTTCTCGCAACGGCAAGCGATGAACCACGATATCAGTGTCAAGCCCGGGCATATCCTCATATGACCAAGCAAAGACGTCACTATACTCTCGAAGCATCTCGACCAGCCTATGCTTGACATCATTCTGCAGCGCAGCCCCAACTCTGACATTTCTGACGAGCTCCTCAGAACCCAGATTTATGATCTCAATATCCTCCTCGTGAGGCAGAATAACCTTCTCCTCTTGTCTCAACAAGCGGGCCAATTCTTCCGTAAGGTCTTCGTCTTCATCAATCTCATCCTCGGCTTGATAGATCGGGCAATCAAAGTCGTAGTGAGCCGTAGAGGGTCCAGAGTCGATGTCGTCTGTTACGTGGATCCTGCAATAACAAGGGTTAAGTTTTAAAGCAGGAATATGCAGGTCAGCATGAACCTCGTTGCCATTTTGCTGTTTTTTCGAAATAAACATAAAATAGGAATGACAGAGAACACAATATTTGATTACGAAGAAAACGCCTTTTATTTATTAACAAAATGCATACACATAATCCAACAAGGCCCTGACAGTAAAACCACTATGCCCCGGGCAGGACATAGGGCTGTACAAAGATTGTAAAAAGCAAATCATTACTCTTCACTTGTCAGCTTGATAATCTCCTTGATGGTCCAATTGTGGAGGCGCTCGACTGACTTGCTCGGTTGAATCCAGGCGTCAAGATCGCAATCACTGTCTCCGCTGTCCTCCGACGCAGCGTTGATACTCTCGAAGATTACTCCCCCCTTGGTGAATAAGATCGGCCCTTTCCCACGAGACGAGCTGCCAGAAGAAGATGAAGCTTCAGCTTCAGGAGAATACCCCAACCCAAACTTATCCTGTTTGATTGGTATATCCAAGATATGCCCCCAGCCTGGGGTGGAGCCGGCTTCGACAACGGCCCGAGCTTCCTTAAATGAGGATAGATTCATCTCCTGCTTCTCCGCAACGACAGGAGCCACCTCCCTCACCTTGACGGTTTCAAATGCCTGGCAAAGAGTCTCATGGATCTCACCATCCATTTCAACGTATTTAAAGGACGACAGGTGGCTTACCATGATGTTCTCCTCTCCACAGACTGTCACTATGCTGCCCCCAACAGCATATTTAAGCTTCTGATGCAGCGTGGACGTCACGGCACCAGCAGAATGGATCCATGGCCGACCTAAGAGGCAGCTATAGGCGGGCATGATATCCATGATATAGAAAACCGCATTGAACGTCTCTGGACCAACTTGAATTGGCAGGGTCAATTCTCCGAAGACGTGGCGCTTGGTTCCGTCAAAGGCTTTCACGACCAGATCACTGGGCGTGCACAGCAATCCACGGGTATCCAACTTCATTAGTGCTTTCTTCGGGAGCACATTAAGCGAGGAACCCGTATCTACCAGGACATGTGACATAATCGTGCCTCTGCACTCTATCGAGACGTGCAAGGCATTATTGTGATCTCTTCCTTTAGGAGTCAGCTCTAGATCTGTAAATCCCAGCCCATTACCAGCATTAACATGGGCTACCACTTCCTCGAGTTGATTTACTGATATCTCCTGCGGCACGTATGCAGCATTCAATACCTTCAATAATGCGTTGCGGTGCGCCTCAGAGCACAGCAACAAGTTAAGAATCGAGATCTTTGACGGAGTCTGATGAAGATGATCTACAATCTTGTAATCACTCTTCTTGATTAGTCGCATGAACTCTTCAGCATCTTTAACCAGCAAGTCTTTCTCTGCCCCTGCAGAGACCTCTTCAACAGCTTTACCTTTACCCTTATCCACAGCATCAACCCGGACCACTTTCTCTGCTGCAACCTCTGCTGGCGCGAACACTCTTCCGCTTCTAGTGATACCACTGACTTCGGTAAGATCCTGCACAGTCGATCCGAACGGCTCAAGCTCCATCTTCTGACCATTGCAATAAACTTCGGCGCCATAATGCCATGGAACGGCATTGGTACTCTCGAATGGGATTGGTCCGGCCCTAGTGATAGTGATAGTAGGCGGACGGGGCGCAGAAATAGTGATAGGGTGACGAGGAATAGTAATGGTAGCAACTTCGTCGGCCTGCTTTAGCACGACTTCCCCTGATGCACTCTCAACGCTCCGGCTGAATTGCAAAATACCTTCGGACATCAGACTTTGGATACCTTCGATCAGCTGCTCACACCCGTCAGGAAGTGTAGCACAAGCCATACACAACTCTCCGCATCCAGGAAAGAAGCCCTTCTTCAGCAACTTAGCCTTGACAAAACTTAACGGCGTCTTCAAATCTTTGACATCAGTCAGCAAGTCTGAACTCTCCTCAGTGATAACAGCATTCACTCCGCCCCCTTATGATGAGGCATTGGATTTTTGGTGACGTTGGGCACGTTGTCAGAAAAGTTAATAACCTTGGCGTCCACCAAATCCTGGACTTTGTGCTTAAAAGCTTTACAATTCTCAATCGTATGGCCAGGTGCCCCAGTATGGAACTCACAAGTAGCACTGGCATCATACCCCGGTGGTGGTGCCCCTGTTAAGGGAGCCAACGTCCTCTTTTGAACTAATTGGAGCTGGAGCAACGTTTGCAAAAGCTGTGCATATGACATAGGTGGAGTATCAAACTGACGGCTTGACAGGGGGGCCCGATTCTGATATCTTTTATACCCCTGATTATTCTGCTGCTGAGGTTGCTGCTGCTGCGGCTGCGGTGGAGCAGCTGGAATGTTTATGCTAGCAATCTGAGGCTGAGGGCCCTTGCCCTTTCTCCTAGCATTAGTGACAGCACTGGCATCTCCCTCTCGACGCTTGCCAGTATAGGGTTTCTTGCTACCTCCTCCAGCTGAGGATGATTCGCCCTGAATTTTTCCGATCTTTATACCGTTCTCAACATGCTCGCCCAAAGTGATAAGAGCCGAGAATGTTCCCGACATGCCACTGACCAGCTTTTCATAATAGATTCCAGGAAGGGTAGCCACGAACATTTGCACCAACTCACGCTCAACCATCGGCGGTTGAACCCGAGCAGCCAATTCACGCCACCGCTGGGCGTATTCTTTGAAGCTTTCATTGTTCCGCTGTGAGAGATTCTGGAGCTGAACTCGGTTAGGAGCCAAGTCGCTGTTGTATTGATAGTGGAGAACAAACGCTTCTGCAAGATCTTTCCAGGTGCGCACAGTAGCGGGCTCCAAACCCATATACCATTCGAGTGATGGACCAGAAAGACTATCCTGAAAGAAGTGCATCAGCAACTTCTCATCGTCAGAATAAGCGGACATCTTTCTATAATAAGATCGGAGGTGGACCCGGGGGCAAGTGGTGCCCTTATACTTCTCAAAGGTAGGCACCTTGAACTTGTGGGGTACTTTAAAGTCAGCAATCAACCCGAGGTTGGACATGTCAACGCCCAATGCGTTCTGATTTTCTATACTTCTCATCTTGTCTTCCAGCGCCTTGAACCTGAGTCGAGCTTCAGCATTCAACTCTGCTTCTACACCTCTCTGAGAGAATATATCATCCTGATGGTCCTCCAGCCACGGTTGAGGCACCACCAGATTTCCTGCACCAGCATTGCCGTTGACCGGCCCTATGTTAACATTGGCTCCCAAACTACCATTTACGGCGCCAGCCGCGTTGAGTCCGAGATTAGTCATCAGATTGCCGTTAGCACTGACGTTGCCCCCGGCAGCAGGAACAACGTTCTGTGGAGTATCCCCTGGAGGAGGGGTAGGCACAGCCCCTCCATGAAGTATGCCATTACTGTCGACCCTGGAGATCAGAGGTTGAACCAGAGTACGAAGCTGATCTTGACCATTCGCGACCACCTGCATCAGCTCCATAAAACGATCCATCCGCTCACGGAGTTCTTGAACATCTGACTGTACCTGGTCCATGATTCTCGTCTGATTAGCGCGAGTTGAGTAGCGGTGGATGAGTCTTTGATCAATCCTGGAGATCGAAAGCAACTCGAAACCTGAAAAACCTGTCAACAATAAAGGTTAGGAAAAGCAATAAGATATACACCATGCAAATATGCTTCATGCAGATGCATGCGTGTGTCTGTGTGCGTGGGAGATTTTCCCCCGATCCTAGTGCCTTAGTGCCAGTGCTGATAATAACAAGAGGAAGAAGAAATCCGAGCCCAATCATGGAAACATCAATCTCATATATATATGGAAAGGCCTGTCGAGGCAATACACAGTATCAGCGAGTACAAACCAACAGCATGACCTCAGCCAACAAATCTGGTGATGGTCAGCATACATCAAAGATCAAAAACAACAGGGATATAACTAGTCAAGTACGGCCACGGGCGCGATACTCTGCTAATAACTCCTTTGTCTCCGAATGATCTGGCGAAGTGAGCAACCCCTCGACGAGTAGTTCCCTCTGCCTGATAGTATGCTGAAGCCCCTGAACTGAACTCTCCCAAGCGCCTTCGCCAAAGCAATCCTCCAGCTTCCGCTTCTTAGACTCAAACATCAGCTTATGCTCCTTCAGGCTAGCAATGGCTTTGTTGAGACGGGCTTCAGCGGAGTACCTGCGGGCGGTCTCTTCATCAAACCTCCGCTCATTGTCTTTCACTTCAGTCTCTAGCTTAGAAATCTGCAGCATCAGCTTGTCTTCTCGCTCCTTCCTGGTAGCCATGGAGGTCTTCCAATGCTGGTCGAACTTAGATATTCTTCGGTATGCTTCCTCCAAATGCTGCTTCTTCGTAGCCAGCACATCATTAGCAGCTCTGAAGTCTTGACCTAAGCGTTCCCGATCAGCAATCTGCTTTGCCAAGTCTGCACTCAGCTGGCTCACCGTCTCTGTTTGCTTTTTGAGAGCATGCACGGCTTCGTTCCTCTCACCTCGAAGCTGAGATAACTCCTTCTCCAATTCTGCATTTGCCCTCTTCAGTTCATCCCGCTCGGCTAGTACCTGGTTGTGCTGATGAATGGACACAGTGGTAGGCTCTTCGACTGGTGGAGGACTCTCCGGTCTGACATGAGGGAATGGCATCCCTATAGTGCTGGCTCTGGCTCTGATCCAATCTGAATAAGGAGGGTAAGCTTGGTTGTTGCTCTTCCCCAACAAAGGCTTTCCTCTCGTGCTGATATTGTTCCACGCATACTGAAGCTTGGACAACAAATCCCCCTCTAGAATACCCGTGAGGTACAGAGATTCCCGTACCTCTTCTTCCTTCGGTGGAGTCCTCAAAGCGTATGCAAACTGACGAACTAGCAATGATGGGTTGTAGTTGATGCAACCCTTCCTACCTATCAGAGGTACGTTAGGAAACCCACTACAACTGAAGATCATCTTGGTGCCTAACCTGCCCCTGTCAACGAACCAAACAATGTCTTCTGCCGACAAGCTCATTAGACGCTCAGGCCACTCAGCCGTGGCTGCAGACAAGACAGAAGAACCCCTCTTGGGCAAATGACTATCAAACCACTTGTACAACAACGGTACGCAGCATGAAACATTCTTTCCTCTCCGGTTCTCATTCTTGTAGTGCACTGAATGGTAAACATCCCCGATCAGAGTAGGGACTGGATTCCCTGAGGCAAAGATATGGACTGCATCAAAATCTACGAAATCAGGCATGCTGGGAAATAGGATGATGCCATATATGCATAAAGCAAGGATGGCGCTGAAGGTGTCCCAACATTTATCCTTGGCACACTGCTGAGCCTTAGCTATCAGAAACTGCAGAGAGAACCCTGGGACCTTGTTCCAACTCGTTACCACTAACTCAGAAGCGCTCAAATGGAGTGAGGAAGCCAAGCTAACCAGATCAGGTTCAGCATCCATGTGGACAAAAGGCATTTGCCTTTTGACAGGCACACCCAGCATATCAGCATACTCTTCCAATGTTGGCGCGAGAATAAAGTCATGAAAAGTGAAACACCTCAGGGGAGGGTCATAGAACTGCAGAAGAGCATGTAACCCATTCAACTCGGACGTAGAAGGTTTGTAAACCAGGCTGAGCAACCTACCATAAGACTTCCTGAACCTATCCTTCACAGAATCCCCTGCCAGGGCTATCAAACCAGTCAGTTTCGACACATCGGGGGTCGGGAACTTGTACGCAACAGTCTTCCTGAGAGAGGCCATAATAACAGTAGGAGGCGGGAAATCCTGGATCGGGGAAACGGTACCTGCAACACAGACACACGTTAATGGAATGCAGATGAATGCGTAAACTAATGCAAAATGCAGGTATGCAATGATATATCCCGGTGGCTGCTGTGGAGATTCAGTATCAACAGTCGCTGATGAGAAGGAAACCCCGATGTAAGACCACTAATCTGATCTGCTGAGAATAACCATCTGATAGGATCGAGATCAAAATTCTGCTCTATCAAGAGTAAGTGCATGATAATAAGGACCCTGGGCGCAAGATCAAGGAACATCTGTTGAAGTCTTCAGACCCCAAATCAAAATCTGCCCTATCAAGAACAAACACACAGCTGCTGATGAGCTCTTCAGACCTCACTCAAAATCTGCCCTATCAAGAACAAATAACATCTGCCGATGAGGTCTTCAGACCTCACTCAAAATCTGCTCCATCCAGAACAAACCACCGATGATAACATACTGATCAAAGCCTGCTCTATCAAGAACAGACAAACACCCGGCGACAAGATCCTCTGATCAAAACCCTCTTGCTCTATCAAGAACATGTCTGCAACTGAGAACCCAACATAACTGATTCACTGTCAAGAAAACCAGGTAGTCTGAAGGTCTAAGTTTCCTGCAATAAACCCAGTCCCACTCACAGGTATGAACCTAGACTGACTCAAGGTACGGCATCCTATGCGTTCATCAGCGTCACAGACTTTCAAAACTGATGATACGATTCCCAGAAGGAGTGGCATCATCAAGTCTTGAAGAGGCCTCACTTAGCTGAATCACAAATGATCGGTCCCCAGAGTCGACAATCCACCAAACCAGCAACCGTCTCAACCCAAAGGGTTGAAAGTGAAGCCAACCGGATGAACCTCGTCTGAGCGTGGATTTCATGAGACACTAGTGCCTGCAAAGCAAGCACGCGCCCACTAATTTCCACTCTAAGTCTATGGTGCACTCAAGCCTGGGTCTGGCTTCTCACTCAATCAGAACTCCCATCCCACAACAGCACAAATAATCATATTATACTGGAAATAAAATGCGGGAAATAAAGTGCGAGAAGTAAAAATGCGGTAAATAAACGCAACCCAACAAGCAAACATACAAACGATAGGATTGACTCGCAGGGAACCGTTGGAGTCCCCAGCAGAGTCGCCAGCTGCTGGGGACGGTCCCAAGCAGCTAGGAAGAAAATCCAAGGCGAGACTCGCATAGGGAGACACCTGAATTCCCCAGCAGAGTCGCCAGCTGTCGCTTGCGCGAAAATAAGGTGCCGGCATGACAGAAGAGTCGCCACCTTTCGTTATTTATCCCTCAGAACGGGAAAGGAAACGATCGGAAAAACCTGACGGAAAAGGGTAAGACAAGGTCATCGCAACCATTGTCTGGGTTCGGGAGTCGGTTACGCAAGGGGAAGGTATTAGCACCCCTCACGTCCGTCGTACTCGAAGGGATCCTCGCTTGTTTGCTTACTTGGACGGGTTGGTTATAATCTATCTACCTATCAAGGCTGGCTGAAAAAGAAAAGAAAAATGACTCGGCAAAGCGTCGCACTTTATGCCTACGTATTCCCGTCTGGAACGAGAAATCAGAGTCAACGTAGTTCGTCTAACTACGGGTTATGGGGGAAAGGTTGCTCGCTAGGACGTCGCATCCTATGCCTACGTACTTCCACACGGTATGGAAGATCAGAGCAAACGTAGTTCGGGAAACTACGGGTTATCTCCTGAAAGAAGCGTTTTTTATTGTGTTTGCGATTTCAACCGCACTAGAGACTATGACCTGAGAGTGAATGCGTCGCATGTCACCCAAAGGGTACCATACTAAACATCCAGACTGTGGAAAAGAAACTCTCCCACAATCCTTTCTCAGATAGCTTAAGGCTCGTAACGTACGAAAGAAATCATTCATGATTACTGTATCTTAAACTGTTTCGAGATGAGAAGAGAACGCAACTAAGGATTCATCCTAAGGTTGAGAACTGGGAACTCCTAGAAGTTATCATGCATAGGTTTCAACCTAAAAGTCTATCATCAAATCCTCATCAGAGGAAATGAGAGTCCTAAGGGATCATGTCAATGATACACCAAAACAGACAAAAGCATCAGCTTTAACAGTAAAATGCATGCAATGCAAGTGAGGGAGGAAATGTGTGCGGGGCTTCAGCCTCCACAAGCTCGTCTCGACCTCAAGCCAGTCATGAAATAACAGTAATCATACTGAAATAAACACCATGCTATCAAGCACAAACAGTAAACTGTAATCATACAGACAGGAGAAATGAAATGCTATCAAGCGAAATAAACACATGGGCAAGGGAGCTGGGCTCTACCGAATACCCGCAAGCAAAGCCAAGCAATAACAATACAATCAGATGCACTCATGCTCTTAGACTGAACTTATTCTAAATGGGCTTAGTCTAATGCAACAGACAAATCAGACAAAACACACAATACATCAAAGAAAACAGAAGAAAGCCTCAGCTCCTCCAGCAACAACCCAGTCTTCAGACTTCAGAGATCACTTGCTTTCCAGGTATCAACCCTACAACATGAGTATCAACTCATCTTCTCCCTTTGAGCTTCAGCTCCTTTGATCAGCTCTACCTTCAGGCTTCACTATCTCCAGGGATCTTCAGGCATCAACTTGATCTTCACAGAGTCTTCAGACTTCAATAATCTTCAAGGAATCATCCTCTTCAAGGCCTCAGCTTCTATCTTCAATGGCTCCAATGCTCCAGCAAACAAGATTCAATCAACAAGATGAGTGGGGGATGTTGCAGTGCTCACTGACTTCCAAAGGATGCCATTGAGAACTTAACATCAAAGGAAAGGCTCTCTCAAAGTTCTACCTTATAGGGCAAGGTCACTAATCCCTCCAAAGGAGAGAGGTGAATACCCTTAAGGGACTCTGTGTCATAGAGAAGAAAGGAGGTGAACAAGTCACTCCTTGTTTATTGAACAGAGTATTCTATCTAGGGCTCTGCCTATGCACCTATAAACCTAGAAACAAAACAACAAAAGCTATGCTAAACTCCTCTGCAAGGTCTTCAAAGCTTCCATGATGATCCACAAGGTCTTCAACTCAATCTTCAAAGCTCACACACTCAAAAGAGAAGGAAAGAAAACACAACAATACAACTTGTGCCTTTAAGCAACACACATGCTATCCATACATTCAAAAATCAATGAAAAATACTAAAATACCATACAATATTCTAGTAAAATTCTAGGGGATTCTATGCATACTTACCCTTAACCCATATATTCCCCATACACTAATTTGTCCTAAAAACCCCAAAAATAAAATGTTGAAGTTCAAGTATACTACTTAAAACCCTAATTAGAGCACCTAAATGTCTAACAATCAAACTACATCAAATTTAATTTCTAAAATCAAGGGATAAATCCTACATGAAACTAGGGTTCAATATCTAAATACACAAAAAAGAATGAATCAAAAAACCTAAGGGAAGGTCCTAAAACAATTCTTGCAAGATAAGGTATCAACTAAAAGAAAGAAAATACACTATTTAAAAGAAAATATCACTAAAAATTCTACATTAAAAATAAAATTTCATTTTTATTTTGATATTTTTCTACACAAAATTAGCTAAACATAGAAAAAAGAATGAGTAAAAAATCATCATTTATCAATTACTTATGAATTTTTAAAGGTGGCAAAAATATTAAGAGAATTAAAAAGAATTCAAAATAATATAAAAGGGAGGGGGTGTGGATAGTAGGTCAGATCAATTCATTTCGTTTGGGCCATACGAAAGGGGGGTGCGGATAGGAAAGGGGTCAAAGCCCAGACGCGTTGTTAAATGAAACGACTGTGTTTTCAATTCAAATTTTCCCTTCGTTTTCTGGGCGAATGAGGGCCGTGCGATCAAATGACAAAGTCTAACATTTCAAAACACTTCAACGGTGGAGATTACATCTCCTACCTTCAGCCACCTAGGGTTTCATGAGACCCCCTCCATGCACAGACCTTTCCTCTCTTTGTTCTCTCTACTCAGTGGATGAAACGCCACGATTCCAAAACGAAAACTGCTCTACTAATCAAGAGGAACAAGACTATACGCATATTTTTTCCTGATTCTCTCTAGATGATCCCAACAGAATCTTGCAAGGTCGTAATTCCACCATATGCACCTGATGCCAACCTTCCATAATCCTTGAATCCAGTGGCCTACAGTTATTCTACACAATACCCTAACCATTCTAAGCTAGTCCTTGCTAACTGAAGCTCACAAACCAGCTAATTCTTGGAGATCAAAGTTTCTTGGCTCTGCCATCAACTACCATGGATCGGGCTCTAACTCTCAGAACTTCATCATCTAACCTAATGCACCAGTTCTAGACCTATAAAACTAATCAAAACTACATAACTTAAGAGAATGGTGATGGGAAAGAACCTGTCAAGAGGTTATGGTGGAGACTCGTGTGGCTGCTTTCAGGCCTTGAAACTTCCTCCAAATGGTCCTTGGATGATCAATAGCCTTCTGTTTGCACTTGTGATGAAGGAGAAGATCTGCAATGGAAGGAAACCAGAATTGCTTCAATTTGAAGAAACCTCTTCAATGACTGCTTCTCTCTTTCTCTCCCCTTTGAATCCTCTTGCTATCACCAACCTTGAGCACTATGAAGATCACCCTTCTTATAGTAGTGGATGGAAGTTACTGGAAACATCTAGAATCCTCTTGGAAAGTTCATGAACTTCTCCTTAAAAGAGACTTTGAAAATCTCATCTCCCTTGCCTTAAACCTTGCATTCTATGCCAAAATGCCTTAATATGAGATATTGAGTGATGGATGAGAAATGAAATCAGCCCTTTACTCTTCCTTGTGCAAGCCTTTTCAAAGTTGCCTTCTTTTTCAAGTAACATTTTTTCAAAGGAACCTCATTTTTTAAGCTTTAAATAAAAATTCTACCTAAACAAATGTTCTCAAAATGGTGTTTCCAATCAAAATGATATATTGGATGACCTATTTTGGATTTGTGGATCTCACAAACCAATTTTCAAATTCAACTTTTCAAACTTATATGCCATTTTTAGTTCATTTTTGACCAATCATGCAAATCCATGCTATGAGCTTTTCCAACAATTTATGACCTTCTTTCTAGACTTAAAATCACATTTTGAACAACTTTCATGTTTTTAGTTTTTCCATTTGAGGCTTGGAAATAGGAGTTTTAGGCATTGGCTAAAATGACCTATAACTGACAAATGACCAAAATACCCCTGTCTTGTTCAAACCATAAGTTGAGTTCCACAAATCCTATCAAGGACTTCTACTACTAAAATTAAAGCTAAGAATATGCCCTCCAACATTCATGTTGACCAAGAAATCATAGGAACCATCCTACTAGGGCAAAAGTTGTCTGCAAGTTGGGTGACTTTCAAGGACCCAGATTCACACACCTCAGCTGACCTGTAATTTGTCAAAACCATAACTTGAGCTCTGTAACTCCTATCAAGGACTTCCACAACTCAAATTAAATCTAAGAACAAGCTCTACAACATTCATGTTATGGGGAAGATGAGATATCAATCACAACTAGAGCTAAAACTGCCTGGAAGATAGGGATCAAATTAGGGTTTTTCCACTGACAATCCTTGGAGACCCTAACTCAAAACTTCTCAAACTCTTCAATTATGATGAGTTGGTCTAGGAATCATATTTACAACATCTCTATGCATCATTCCATGATCTCATGGCCCTTGGATTGGGTCTCAACCTTCTCCAAATCTTCAGTTATCCTAGGGTTGACCCAGTCAAAACCCTAATTCTATCATTCATGGTTGAATCTCCTGAACTCTTGCATAATGACCTCTCTGGGCTTCATGATGGCTATCAAGACATCTCATAGGCTTTCTCCAATCATCAAGTTCATTCTCAAAGTCTCAGAATCATCTGAGGAGCACCCACAACTCTCAAGCTATGAGGCACACAATCCTGGTTTCAATCCACTCCTCTGAGGATCTCTTGAACTTTCTGATGAATGTATCAACTTTCAAACACTCAGTGAATAAATAATTGTTGGTCAAATTTTGGGGTGCAACATTTCTCTTTTCTTTTTCTGCATTCCTTTCATTCCTTCTGTAATTCTTATTTACCGTGTACGATCAATTGGCACAAAGACCAGAATCCTGCCAACATTTGTGGAGGATCTGCCCAAAGGTCAATTGGAATATTTACAGGTTTCTCATTTCAATCGTAATTCTAGTTTTTATTATGATGCATGCTATTATTTATTGTTTTTATTTATGTTTTACCTTTCCCAAATCCATGTCTAGCTAAATCAAAGTAATCGATATGTAATAATAATTCGGAAGGGATTTGATAATAACCGGTTGAAAACTATCTTTTTCAAAAGTTGTTTATGGTCTGAGTGTTTAAATTAATTTACTGAATAAACTTCGTCGCGAAAGCGAGAACTTATTTAAAAGTAGTTTTGCCACGAAAGTGGGAACTTAATTAAGGTACGAACCAACAAGCGAAAGCTGCGGCAAGACCAGATAGTAAACACTAGTCATCCATTTTAATAACAGCGAAAGCACTTTAAAATGAATTAGAACTTAGAGATTTCCAAAAAATAGTTTTAACCCCGAATGGGACACGAAAGCGTACGTTTGGCCCTTAGAATTATGATTAGCGTCAATAACCATCGTGAGACGAGAGTCTTCAGATCACTATTTTCTGCTTAAATAAACTCTGAAAAATATTTCATATGCCGGTAACTTGTCAAATCCCCGAAGAACATAATTACTGCATATCGATTCACTTAATTATAATTTAATTAACATTCTTAGTTCCCTTTAGTGACAATCTTATTCCCTCAAACATTATCTACCTAGCTAAACATAGTAACTCCCGAGAACACTAGTTTGATTACGAGTCCCTGTGGGATCGATATCTATTATTACTACGCGATAGACTGTGCACTTGCAGTTAGGTTGTATTAGACATAGAAAGTCGCGATCAAGTTTTTGGCGCTGTTGCCGGGGACCCGTTTAGTCAATAGTGTAACCTTCTGTTACGCCGTATAGACTAGGTTAATTATTTTCAGTTTTCCTTTACTAGTGCTGTCGATTGTATGCCAAGTGATTGCCCACAAGGCGATATCTTGAAACCTTCAGTCGCAGAACTAGAGCGCTTCTTACATCTAAGAAGCCGAATCATTAAGTACCAACTCAAACATAACATTCCCGATCCTCTCACTCCCATTCCCAAATCCGAAGAAGAATCAAAGATGGCTGAAGGACCTCTAAACAAACCGCTGAAGGCATACGCTACACCCTCTCAGATGGAGCATAGAAGTAGCATTGCTGCCCCAGCTATTACCCGAAACGATTTTGAGCTGAAACCATCATTGTTGTCAGCTGTACAACAAAACCAATTCTCAGGAAACGCAACTGAGGATCCAAACAAACATTTAACGAAGTTTGTACAATACGCAGACACAGTGAAAGCAAATGGAGTAACTCCAGACGCGATAAGACTTCATCTTTTCCCATTCTCTCTTAGAGACAGAGCGTGAACATGGTTACAATCCTTACCATCCAACTCCGTTACGACGTGGGAACAATTGAAGAACGTCTTCTTAGCGAGATATTTTCCGCCAAGCAAAACTGCTATGCTTAGAGCTCAAACCAACGGATTTCGACAAAAAGATACTGAATCTCTTTACGAAGCATGGAAACGATTCAAAGATATGATGAGAACATGTCCTCACCACGGTCTAGAAGACTGGGTGACAATCCATACTTTCTATAATGGGCTTTTATACAATACCAGATTGACAATTGACGCTGCCGCGGGCGGTGCACTTATGGATAAGCCATACGATGAAGCCTACCAACTAATCGAAAACATGTCTCAAAACCACTGCCAATGGGGAGGTGAACGCACTCCAACAGAGAAAACCACAGCGAAAGGTGGGATGCACGAGATCAGCAGCCTTGAAAAGTTCAACGCTAAAGTAGATGCTCTAGCACAAAAGATTGACAGTCTGACCGTTAACCCCACTGCAACCGTCGCTGCCGTAACTCCAAACTGTGAGTTATGCGGAAGCACCACTCATAATGCGCCCGAATGCCCATTGCTAACCGGAATCCCACCAGACCAAGTAAATTATGCTCAAGGAAATCCTTACGCAAATACCTATAACCCAGGTTGGCGAAATCATCCAAACTTTTCTTACGAAAGCGAAAACGCATTGCAAATGCCTACTGCTCCGCCAGGATATCAGAAACCAGCTGTTGCTCAGACCGCACCTAGGAAATCAAACCTCGAGTTGATGATGGAAAAATTCATAGCTACTCAAGCTCAAACAAACAAAGAATTCCTGAATCAAAACATACACACTAGCGAGCAAATTAAACAGTTGATCGGAAAAGTAGACGCTTTAGCCACCCACAACAAAATGTTAGAAACACAGATATCACAAGTGGCTCAACAACAAGCCTCTGCTGCCGCACCCGCTGGCACTTTTCCTGGACAACCCGAACAGAATCCAAAAGGTCAAGCAAATGCTGTAATACTAAGAAGTGGAAAAGAATTGGACGAACCGATCGATCCGAGGACCGAAAACTCAGCCATGCAACAAAAACCAACTGAACAAGCAGGAAAGGAATCCGAGTTAGAGAAGAAGGAAGACAACGAGAAGGAGGACACCGCAAGTGAAAAAACTCAAGCACCTCCAGCGCCATATAAACTACCTATCCCTTATCCTCAAAGATTAATAAACTCTAAAACCTCAGGACAGTTCAAGAAATTTGTAGAGCTCCTTAAACAGTTGAATATCAATATTCCTTTTACAGAAGCGATAACTCAAATGCCATCATACGCTAAATTTCTCAAAGAAATCCTGTCGAATAAGAGAAAGATCGAGGATAACGAAACAGTTACACTTACTGCAGAATGTAGCGCTATTATTCAAAACCGCATGCCTCCTAAATTAAAAGACCCAGGTAGTTTCTCCATACCCTGCATTATAGGAAAGTTCATAATAGACAAAGCTCTATGCGATTTAGGAGCCAGTATCAGTGTTATGCCTTTATCCATATGCAAAAAGCTGAATATGGGAGACCTAAGACCAACAAAAATGTCCGTACAATTAGCTGACCGATCAGTAAAATACCCCGTCGGAATACTGGAAAATGTTCCAGTACGCATAGGACAATTCTACATCCCAACCGACTTCATAATCATGGACATCAAGGAGGACACTGTTACCCCAATTATCCTAGGAAGACCGTTCCTAACTACAGCCGGAGCTATTATAGACGTGAAGAAAGGAAGGCTAACATTCGAAGTAGGAGAAGAAAAGATAGAGTTCATTCTCACCAAGTTCTTACAAGCACCAGCCATAGACGATACCTGCTATTTAGTAGACGAAATTGACGAATGCATAAGAGAACTTGAAAATGAAGAGACCACGTATTTGGAAATAATAAAGATTCAAATACTCGATATTTCTGAAGACGATGATTGGCGTAAACTGTATAAAGACGACAGCCTAAGCGAAAGCTTAGCACTGACTCCAAACCATATGCCAGGTCCGAAAAACCCATCTTTAGAACTTAAAACACTACCCAAAAACCTTAGATATGAATTCCTAGACGATGAACTAAAAAGACCAGTGATAGTCAACGCCGACTTAGGACAACCAGAAACCGAAAAGCTATTAGAAGTCCTAAAGAAGTACCCCACCGTGTTAGGCTATAACATAAGCGATCTAAAAGGTATAAGCCCTTCAATCTGTATGCATCAAATTACAATAGAGGAAGACTCTAAAACCTCTAGAGAGCATCAGAGGAGACTGAACCCCATCCTAAGTACTGTAGTCAGAGATGAAGTAAAGAAATTGCTAGATGCAGGAATCATCTATCCAATCTCCGATAGTGAGTGGGTTAGCCCAGTTCATGTCGTACCAAAGAAAGGAGGAGTCACAGTAGTTAAAAACGAAAAAGGCGAATCAATAACAAAAAGAGTCGTGACTGGAAGCAGAATGTGTATTGATTATAGGAAGCTTAACAAAGCCACACGAAAAGATCACTTCCCGTTACCATTCATAGACCAAATGTTGGAAAGATTAGCCAAACATTCATATTTCTTCTATCTAGATGGTTATTCAGGATTTTTCCAAATTCCCATTCATCCTGATGACCAAGAAAAGACTACATTCACATGTCCTTATGGTACTTTTGCTTACCGCCGAATGCCGTTCGGACTCTGTAATGCTCCAGAAACCTTCCAAAGATGCATGATGGCAATCTTCGCAGATTTCATAGACGACATCATGGAAGTATTTATGGACAATTTCTCGGTATGTGGACAAAGTTTCGAAGGATGCCTACAAAACTTAGAAATGGTATTAGAACGATGTGTAAAAGTGAACCTCGTCCTAAATTGGGAAAAATTCCATTTTATGGTCCGACAAGGAATAGTTCTAGGATATGTCATATCAAATAAAGGAATTGAGGTCGACAAAGCTAAAATAGAGATTATAAAAGATCTCCAACCTCCAAAATCCGTACGAGAAATACGGGGTTTTCTAGGACATGCCGGTTTCTACAGAAGATTTATAAAAGATTTTTCAAAAATCACAAAACCTTTGACCGGCCTGTTGATGAAAGATGCTGAGTTCGTCTTCAATGACGACTGTCTAAAAGCATTCGAAACATTAAAGTCATCCCTTATCACCGCACCGATTATGCAACCACCCGATTGGCGACTACCGTTCGAAATCATGTGCGATGCGAGTGATTATGCCGTAGGCGCAGTTCTAGGACAAAGGAAGGACAAGAAACTCCATGCCATCTACTACGCCAGCAGAACCTTAGATCCTGCCCAAATGAACTACGCTACCACAGAAAAGGAACTTCTAGCAGTTATATTTGCGCTTGACAAATTCCGTTCTTACTCAGTAGGAGCAAAAATTATCATATACACAGACCACGCTGCCATTAGGTACCTAATAAGCAAAAAGGATGCCAAACCAAGATTATTGAGATGGATCCTGTTATTACAAGAGTTTGACTTAGAAATCAAAGATAAGAAAGGAACCGAGAACGTTGTTGCAGATCACTTATCCCGAATAGAAGGCATCAAACACGAACCCGTACCGATAAACGACGATTTCCCGTACGAACGTCTGATAGCCAAATTAGAAAGTGACACGCCCAACTCAATCTCGGAAGATCCAGAATTCGAAAAAGCCGTAGAAGCCGTCTATGCCCAAGTCACATTACCTTGGTATGCTGACATCGTTAATTACCTCGCTGCAGGCGTGCTTCCACCGGATCTCCCTTATCAGCAAAAGAAGAAATTCTTCCACGATCTGAAACACTATTATTGGGACGAACCTCTACTCTTCAAGAGAGGGGCCTGCAACATATACAGTCGCTGTATTCCAGAGGAAGAAATAGAAAATATCATTTCCCAATGCCATTCAGCACCATATGGTGGTCATGCTAGTACATCCAAGACGTGCACTAAGATTCTCCAAGCCGGCTTATTCTGGCCTAACCTCTGGAAAGACGTTTACATCGCTGTGCTAAAATGTGATCGATGCCAACGAACTGGCAACATCTCACGACGCGATGAAATGCCTCAGAAAGGAATCTTAGAGGTAGAAATCTTTGACGTATGGGGAATAGATTTCATGGGACCATTCCCACCTTCTTTTGGTAATAACTACATACTCGTCGCTGTAGACTATGTGTCTAAATGGATAGAAGCCATTGCTGCTCCAACAAACGATGCACGAGTAGTAATCAAACTCTTCAAAAACACAATCTTTCCTAGATTCGGTGTACCCAGACTCATCATTAGTGACGGCGGATCTCACTTCATATCGCGAATATTTGATAAACTTCTTTCTAAATATGGAGTCCGACACCGAGTGGCTACACCCTATCACCCGCAAACTAGCGGACAAGTAGAGGTCTCGAACAGGGAAATAAAACAGATATTGGAAAAGACTGTCGCTACCTCAAGGAAAGATTGGTCATCAAAGCTACATGAAGCTTTATGGGCTTATAGGACCGCCTTTAAGACACCAATAGGTACTACACCCTACAAATTAGTTTACGGTAAATCCTGCCATCTCCCTGTAGAATTAGAGCATAAGGCCTTCTAGGCCATTAAAACACTAAATTTCAACTACACTGAGGCAGGAGAAAAGCGAATCTTGAATTTACACGAATTGGAAGAACTTCGATTAGACGCTTACGAAAATGCCCGTATCTACAAAGAAAGAACTAAAAGGTGGCATGATAAACGTTCAGTCAAGAAACAATTCAGTGTGGGAGACGTCGTATTGCTATTTAATTCAAGATTAAAACTCTTCCCAGGTAAACTAAAATTTAGGTGGTATGGACCTTATGAAGTGACTAAAGTACTTCAGAGTGGAGCTGTTGAAATTACCGATAAGACGAATGCACCGTTTATCGTAAACGGGCAACGTCTAAAACATTATAATAAGAACGAAAATAACCCTCAAGTCTGCAGTATAGCATTGCTTGAGCTTCCAGCTCAAACACCCGAATAGCTTGTCACCAAGCTATCGTCAGACTTTAGACGTTAAAAACAGCGCTTACTGGGAGGCAACCCAATTTTCCCGCATTTTTCCTCGTTACTGTATTTCATTTTTATTTAAAATTTTACTTTGAAACTTTACCAAAAATTCTAAACTTAAAATTACTACTATTTTTACTTTCGTTTATTTTCAGATTTTAATTTATTTTATATTCTTCCTTTATCTTTTGTTTTTACCGCCTTTAGTTTTTAAAATTCTGACTTCAAACTTCTGTTTTAAACTTTTCAGGATTTTCAAAGTCTTCAAAACATTCCTCCTATTTTTCTCCGACTTACCTGCGAGTATGGCCGAGTATGACTTCACAAAGGTTCATTTTCGAGGACTAGCTCAAAAGGCAAGATTTGCAGCACTAACTGAAAGAGAAATAGCCTTAACGCTGTATTATGATAAGTCTACCATGGAGAAACTAGGAATCACGGATAGCATCCAATACCTGTTCAATCAACTGGGTTGGGAGAACACTGCTTTGAAAACACGTTTTGCTACCTATAAGGACCTCACCTACGAATTCCTTAGTTCCTTCAGATACCTACCCAACTATGGTTTTGGATCCAACACAGAGCTGATTACCTTCCGAATGTTTGGAATGAACCAAACCCATAGCCGGATGTCACTAGCTAACCTCCTAGGATTTCCTAGCGGACCACATGTGTTCATCAGTGCAGAAGATGACAATATTGATTTTGAACTCGACCAATTCTGGGGTAGAATCACAGGCGACTATCACCCTGAACCAGACAGAAGGTATAATGATGAGATTCATAACCTAGCTTTCAGATACTTCCATAAGATACTAGCTCATACCCTTTTCGGGAAAGAAGAAAATATTACTACAGTATCTAAAGAGGAGTTATTCATCATGTTCTGTGCTTCTCAGGGACGTACAGTAAATGCAGTGCCTTTCATGATGAGATCTTTCAGACGCCTCACTCAGGACCCACAATCACCTATTCTAATAGGAGGCCTTATGACAATGATTGCCCACGAGCTTGGCCTTAGATTCCACCTAAATGCAAGCACTAGTTTTGGCACCATCCGACCCATGAATATACAGTTCTGCTTTAACAGGCGCATTTTAGGGACTATGGGACCTGGACCTTACGAGTACCTCATCAACGAAAAACCTGTCCAGCTATTCACACTGCCTAATCATCAGATGACAAGTATCCACAACAAGGACAACTGGCTTTATGAATTGGATGAGCCTATGGGACCTCCTTCACCTCAGTCAACACCACATAACTATATGTACAACAGTGACCACATCTCTGAGGCACACGACTATATGTACTATGAGGATGCTGTATCAGAAGCTGAAGTAGACCCTACGACTCCTCTGCATTACAACACCTATCCTGAACCTATTCCTGAGGAGACCACCGACAAAATGGATACTGTTCTACTCCGATTGGACAATGTTGATGCAGCTCTGACTACTGTCAAAGACGACATCGCAGGCATACACAGCGAACTGGTAGTCTTCATGGACTTAGTCTGTGACCAGCTCGACTACTACGCACGGAAGTTCGATGAGTTGAAGGCACGAAAAGACTAGATCCTAGTTTTAGTTTAGTTTAGTTTCATTTAATCATTTGGATTTTTGCATTGTTAATTTCTTTATGTATTACATTACAATCATTCTAATTACTTTTTACCTTTTTTATTATTATTTCAATTATAGTCTTTATCTATTTATTCTGTCTCTACGTTGTTTCTTTGTTTTTTGGCCACTATAATGCATTGCTATATCATTTATAGACCTAAAAATCACTGCAAGAATACCCTCACAGCAAAATTCTGCGTTCTGCAGATTTTGCAGGTGTGACGACCGTCACAGGAGCCTGACGAGCGTCACGCGGGTGACGACCGTCACAGATACGTGACGACCGTCACGAACCCAAAACTGTTATCTGATATAACAGGGGTTGCATTTTCTCTCCCACTCATCTCCTTTCAACTTCCAATCATCAACAACTCCCACCCCACTCCAATTTTTCGTTTCCCCACATTGCACCATATATTTCAACTTCCATCTCAACTTCCTACCACACTTCTGTTACATTTTTCCACTCCTCAGAAAAACCTCAATCCTCCAACAATGGCGAGAAACCACGAAACCCCAGACCTTAGCAACATTGTGTTCAGCGAAGGTGACTCCGGCGAGAGACAGCGGGCCAACTACATCGCATTCCATCAACGGTCGCTCCAACCGACTCATTATCCACATATCCCATCGCTCACAGAGCTCGGACTCCTTGACGGCGTCACTTGGATGCTTCAAAGAGCCGGCATCTGGAACCTCTGCACCAATCCACTGCCGACGTACGAACAACTCACTATCGAGTTCCTAAGTTCGTTCACCTATGTCACTTCCAGCGGCGACCTCAGCCAACACTCCGGTGCCGCATGCTTCCGGATGTTCGGCACAAACTATCAAGTGAACCAGAACCAGATTGCCGCCATCTTACAACTCCCTCGAGGCGACAATGCTCACCGCCGCCTCACCGATCAGTTCCAGCACGAAGCCTTCGCGCTCTGGTACCAACTGGCCGACATCAATGCCGATGGTTGGGATTCTCTGCACGCAACGCATATCCACAACCCGACCATCCGGTACTTCCACCGAGCATTGAGCAACACCATCTTCGCCCGGGACAACAACCATAAGGTGAACTCGAAAGAGCTCTTCTTCCTCCGCTGTGTCTTCAACAACGAGCCTATCAACGCCGCTCCGTTCCTCCTGGCCCACATTCAGGCCAACTGTAACCGTGGCTCCAAGCCATTTTACTTTGGCGGGATTGTCACTGCCATTTCACTTGGGCTGAACCTCGGCGACCGCCTCCAGCACCTCCATGCCATCCCCTCGGTGTTCCTTCACACCGACCACTGCAGAGCCTCTCACCTCATCCGTTCCAGAGCCGATGGCAAGTACCATCCGGTAGTGCGTGGCAAAACCGTCAGAAGCATCATCCTTCCATCCCGCACCTGGATACACCCAGAGGATCGTACCAACTGGTTATTTGACCTCACTGCCCCTCCTGCTGCCGCTGCTCCAACTCAGGACCACACCCAAGGTTCTGACGATGAAATCCAAGCTGAGTTGGACAGACCAGAGCAACCGGAGGCATCGCAGCCTCTTCCTTCCGAAGGTACATCCTCCTGCCGCCGTCGCCATCGTCCCGTGCCCGACTACTCAGAAGAAGACCTCCGCCGCTCTCTCGACCAGCAGGCCCAGATACTCGCTATGATGCAGCAGCAGAATCAGCGAGCAGAGCAGTTCGAAGCTTGGCATCGGACCCAAATGCAACAACTACAAACCGGCCAAGAAACCATTACTGAGAACTTGGCGAATCTGACCTTGCAGGTCGAAGGACTCCGCGACTATGTCTACCACACCGGAGCTATGAGTTTTGAGGACCGAGTCGCCCAAGTCAGAGCCAGAGGACGAGAGCGAGCACGTGACCGAGGAAGAGGCCGTGATTAGTTATCATTTTTCTTATTTGTTTACTATATTTTCAGTTTATTTGTACTTTCATTTCCGTTGTATCTCCCTCTCGCATTCTTTCAAATCAGTGGGGACACTGATTGAGATAGTATGGGAGCGGAGCGTTTATCTCCCATTCCCTTGTACTTTGAATTTCGTAATTTCTATTCAAACATTTTATATTTTTAGCAAATAAAGCTCGTTTATATATTCCTTTTCCGTTACACAAACATCCCCACGTTATTCGACGTAAACAAAAACAGAATTTTTTCGTTTGTTCCTCAAAAGCAAAAGCATCACGAGAATGCACCCGAGTTCAAACCAAGTTTTGAAACTCCGAGGAGACGACAATTCTAACAAAACCAGTACCATCCTGACACCTTAGATCTCCGGTTTATACGAGTCGGTTTCACTACCTACGTGTACCAAAGTCTCAAGTGTCTATGCAAACTCAGCCCCAAGTAGTTTATACTAGCAGTCAGCACCATCCTAAAACACTTCTAAGCGAGCGACCGATGCAAATAAGTGTATGATCTCCAAAAAGATGAAAAATCATGAAAAGAAAGCCATATGGCCAAAAATATAAAGACACGTTTCCTTCTAAGTTAGGTGCTCCTCGCCCGAGCATTTAGCCCAACGGCACGAAAACTCATTGAAAAATCAATGACATAAACTTATGATCAATGAAGAAGATCAAAAACAGAAATGAGATCATATTCACTAACAGGTCGACTTGCCATGAAAGTGTACGGACAACGGGCTTAATGTGATTGCGCTAGAACAAACAGGGTGAACTTGCCGCGAGAACCTTGACACCAAGCTACAGTAGCATGACTGAGACCGATTTGCATAAAAAGGAGACCTCCGAAGACTTGTAGTCTAGTGTCGTCATGATACTCGTCTTGTTCCTACCAAGAATCTCGGTTTTTCCAAACTCTGCGAACGAAGAAGCTGCCTCGTGCTTGCCGACTTTTCCATGTTTTACTTGAGGACAAGCAAAGATTCAAGCTTAGGGGAGTTTGATAACACGAAACCATATAGATATTTTTATGCATAATTCAACTAAAGTCTAACCGTTTTCGATCCGATTTCGGGTTATTTCCGTGTATTTGTCTGATGTTTTGCAGGTATTCAACGATCACGTCTAAACAAGGAGTGAAAACACAATGAAAAGCGCAGCAAGCTGTTTTTGCTGATGTGACGACCGTCACAGCTCCATGACGACCGTCACACGGGTGACGATCGTCACACCTTGTGACGACCGTCATGCAGGCAAAAACGCCCCACTCAGATTACACGTCAAAGGATCAGTTCCAATTCCCACAGAGTGGACCACTACTCCCTAAATTATCTGCCTCAAGGTCCATCATCTTCAGTGATAACCGTTGGGATTCCACTTCTATAAAAAGGGAAGGAGGGGACTTCAGAAAGTGTGCTGCATTCATACCACGAAGTGCTGCCGAATTTACTTTCCAGAGCATATTTTCCAGCAATATTCTTATTTGTTTCTCTTTACCTTTCCTGTATTGCTTTTTCCATTCTTCTATAATTTCTACTTGTACTGTACAATCAATTTGGCATTAGAGATCAGAATCCTGCCAACATCTGTGGAGGATCTGCCCAAAGGCCAATTGGAACATTTACAGGTTTTCATTTTGATCGATCTCAGTTTTATTATAATGCAAATCATTATTTATTGTTTTTATTTATATTTTATCTTTCCCAAATCCATGTCTAGCTAAACTTAGGTAATCGATATGTAGTAATAATTTGAATGAGATTTGATAACAACTGGTTGAAAAACTTTCTTTTCATAAAAGTAATCTATGGTCTGAGTGTTTAAAATTGATTCACTGAATAAACTTCGTCGCGAAAGCGAGAACTTATTTAAAAGTAGTTTTGCCACGAAAGTGGGAAATTAATTAAGATACGAACCAACAAGCGAAAGCTGCGGTAAGGTCAGATAGTAAACACTAGGCATTTGTTTTAATAACAGCGAAAGCACTTTAAAATGAATTAGAACTTAGAGATTTCCAAAAAATAATTTTAACCCCGAACGGGATACGAAAGTGTACGTTTGGCCCTTAGGATTATGATTAGCGTCAATAACCATCGTGAGGCGAGAGTCTTCAAATCTCCATTTTCTGCTTAAATAAACTTTGAAAATTATTTCATACACCAGTAACTTATCAAATCCCTGAAGAACACAATTACTACGTATCGATTCAATCAATTATAATCTAAATAGTATCCTTAGTTCCCTTTTAGTGACAATCTTATTCCCTTAAATGTATTCTACCTAGCTAAACATAGTAACTCGCGAGAACACTAGTTTGATTACGAGTCCCTGTGGGATCGATATCTATTATTACCACGCGATAGACTGTGCATTTGCAGTTAGGTTGTACTAGACATAGAAAGTCGCGATCATTGATCTACAAATCCAAACCAAGCCATATGACATACCAATTTGATTGTAAAACACATTTTGAGAACATTGACATTGCCACATTTTTAAGTTGAGGGATATTTTTATGACTTGCTTTGTAAATTGGTTACTTACATCATAAGACACATATGCAAAATCACTTTGTAAGGCATAACCAAGGCTTTAGTGAATCCTAACACATTCAATATGTCACCTAATGAGAATTTGGATCAGAACCAAGGCCTTGAAGCAAGCAAAAACTCAGCTGCTATGTATGAGTTTCTCATGATATTTTCAAGAGCAAGAGATGGTGAACTTCTCATAAGATCAATCCAGAACTGTCTAGAAGCTTTCTTCATGGTCTATATATACTTGTGAAGTGATTCAGATCACTAGTGGGTGATTCATTGGAGCTAGATTGGGAGAGAGCATTCCAACTTTCAAGGAAGCAACTCAAGTTTGGATTCTCACTTCAAGGCGTTTTCGGATCGATTTGAAGAGTGCAACATCTTCCTCGCATATCGTTGAAAGAATCTGAAGATTTTGGAAGCACGAAAAGAGCCGTAGATACTCCGTTTCGAAGCTCCGATCAAGGTATGTAAACCTTCACTTTACCATGGATTTAGGAGGAGATAATTAGAAATATTCATGTGGTTAGGACCGTGGGCACTTGTAGATGATTTTAGAATTATAAATTCAAGATTTAGCGACACTTTTTGGCTGGAGGCGTTTGCTTGTTGCTGGTTTATTTTTTTATACGTTGAGAATTAATGGATTCTAAGACCGTGGTTACGTTCCTTGCGAAAAATCCTTCGAAATAGATATAAATTTCGCGCGAAACCGATAATTTTTGAGAGAGTTAGAAGTAGTTGAATTTTTCTGGCGAACCACCACCACCTTGCTGCATTTCCGGCGACACCTTGGGGAAGACGGCCAGCGGCCGTCAGATGACCTTTGACTGGTTGACCAAGCGAAAATCCAGCGCGCCTCATGCTGCCACGTGGCACTGAAACTTCCGCCCCTCACCCCTGCCGTCGCGGGTTCGATACCCCTTGGCCACATTTTCTTCACATATTATTTTTCTTCTTTTCCAAACTCAATGCAAGGCCAAGTTCCAGGACTGCTATGCGCCCCCCCCCCCTTGCGCAAGGCCCACCAATATTACCTTGGGTTTTCACTTCCTACACCCCTAGGCCCATTTGCTTTATTTCTTTATAGTTTCTTGTTTCTTTATTTTTCTGTTTTATGCCTGTTTACTTTAATTGCGTTAAAAATAGTAAAAATGATCAAAACATTATGTGATTTTTTCTGTAGATCTTGATTGTCTTAAGAAACTGTAGGAGTTGAGTTTGCATTTTTAGGATTTTTATTTGAATTAGTTACGAATTTTCTTTTGTGCTAATATCCATTATTATGCATAATTGATATTGCTGTTTGTTTAATTTTGTTCTCTTTAATGCTTTATGCTTTTGAGCTGATTCTTTCGATATGATTTAGAGGACATACATAGGTTTCCCCTGGAATTTTCTTAGAGTTTTTAAAATTGATTAGATTCTGTTTTAGGTGTGTAGTTTAGAGCCTTCCCAAATAATGGTTTCCCATGACCAAATTTCATTTAGGAATTGTTTAGATGACCTAGAAATTGATTTAGGTCCTGATTCTGGAATTTTAGAATGTTCAAACATGCATGTTCACATAGGAATTTTTATTAGAATTTTACAATTTAGTTTGCTATTTTTTTTTGGGTTTTGCAAATGATTGTTGCTTTCAGTGTTCTCTCTTGAGTGCTTTGCCTTGTTTGGAGCGTTTGGTGGACTTGGAGCTTGAAGACTTTGGATTCCTTTTTATAGGAGCTTCTGGACATGATGAAGATGCTTTGGCTGGAAGAGTGGGGCTTGGAGTGGAGCTTTCTTTCTCTTTTAAGTTTGTTTTAGGAGTTGGTAGAATTAGGCTTTTAGGGAGAGCTTTTGTAGAATTAGTTCATTTCTTCCATCAAACATAGAATGCATTGTTTGCTTCTATTCTATCCTATGATGCAAAGTCCTCTTAGGGAAGTTCCATCTCTCCTTTGGAGGGAAGTGGGGCATACCCTAGAAAGTAGAACTTTTGAGGATACACTTCCACTTCGATGTTGGTTCTTGTTGAATTCCTTTGGTTTTCAGCAAGTATGCCAACATTGCAACTTGATCTTGATGACAAATCTCTTCTTGGAGTGTGCTTGCTAAAGCTTGGAGATGAAGATTGAAGAAGCTTGAAGATGGAATCTAGCTCAAAGATAAGACCTTTGCTGTCATTTCAACCTTGTTGTAGAAGCTGGTGTTGCTGTCAGGGCTAGTGTTGGGTTTTATTTTCTTTTTCTGTATTGATTGTTGGCTTGTTCAGATTACCCCTTAGGTTTGAAGTGAAGCTGTTTCACTTTGCCTATTGTTTTCCCAGGTTTGAGGTTGAGTGGGACTCCCTTGCCTCGCTTGCGCTGCTGCATCTCATGCATTTTATTGTTTACTGTATATCTGTTTCTTTTGCTGTTTATCCCCTAGGATCTCTGATTTCCTCTGCGCAGGAGGGAATTATGACAGACATTAGGTTGTAATCCATGCATGACAACATTAGGGTAGTTTTGATTCCCTTTTTCAAACCCTAGGTTTTTTAGAACTTCTTTCTCTTTTATCTCAGAATAATTCAAAAGACAGTAATAAGGATAATCGATGTCGTACGCTATGAGCCTTAAGCTATTTGAGAGAGGATTACTGGAGGGTCACTCTTCAGTAATCTGACTGCTTAGTGTGTTGTCATTAGGGTGACATACGACGTAGTCACTCTCAAGTCATAGTCTCTAGTGCGTCAGAGATTGCAAACATCATAAAAAAAACAGTTCTTGCGTAAAAGACTAAAAACAAACATCAAAGTGTCATTTTTGTCCGGTTGGACTCTTAATCAGGAAAACCCCTTTCATAAGGAGATAAAAAACAGTCAGACAAGCTTGTGTCTTCCATAGCCCGAACTACGTTTGCTCTGATCTTTCATGTTGTATGAAAGTACGTAGGCATAGGATGCGATATCCTAGCGAGCAACCTTCCCCTCCTTTCCCCTAGGTAGGCGAACTACGTTGACTCTGATTTCTCGTTCCAGACGGGAATACGTAGGCATAAAGTGCGATACTTTACCGAGTCATTTTCTTTTCTTTTAACCTCAGACCCGTAGTGTAGATAGAATAACAATCCGTACTAGAAAACAAGCGTGGATCCCGTCGAGTATGACGGACGTAAAGGGTGCTAATACCTTCCCCTTGCGTAATCGACTCCCGAATCCAGGATTTGGTTGCGATGACCATTCCTTTCCCGTCTTTGCGGTAGGTTTACTTCGAGCGTTTCCTTTCCCTCCGTTGGGATAAATAACGCACGGTGGCGACTCTTCTGTTTAGCCGGCGCCGATTTTCGCAGTAGCGACAGCTGGCGACTCTGCTGGGGACAGGAATATCCCCTATGCGAGTCAATCCTAGCGCTTGTTTTCCCGTCATGGGTTTGGTATAGATTTACTTTTCTGTCTTTACTTTCCGCATTTTATTATCAGCTTTATACTGTTATTGCTGCTATGAGAAGGGGGTAATCTGTTGAGAGATAAGCCGGACCTGGGCTTGAGGTTACACATAGACTTAGAAGTAGAGAGTAGTGGTTAGCCTGCTTGCTTAGCTCGCACCAGCTAGCCGCGAAATTTACGCTCGGACGAGATTCTCTTTGATGCTTCTTGCCTGGCCCTTAGGGCTCGACAAGTTGTCTGACCCGAGGATTGTCGACTCTGGGGACCTATCAATTGGGATTCAACTAAGTGAGGCCGCTTCAAGGGATGATGATGCCACACCTTCTGGGTATCGTATCATCGCTCTTGAAAGTCTGTGACGTTGAACCCGCATAGGATGCCGTACCTCGTCTGCGAGTTAAGTACATACCTGTGAGGGGTAGGTGGGTCTGTTTGCAAGAAACCTTTGACCTCAGAATACCTGGTTTATCTCTGTCAGTGAGATGTGGTTACAAGGTTCATTTGAGTGGTCGGTTTGGTTTGAGATGAAGATTGGATGGTTCTCAAGCTTCAGTACATAGCAGCCCAGTCTATCAGCATTGCACTTGGTCCCTTGTTTGCATATGCATGTGCATTTTCATGATTGCGTTTCATTAACATGTATTTATGTTGCAGGTGACCATTCCCCTCTGATTCTAGTACCTTCTAGCCAGACATGGAGTCCCTGAAGAAGACAGTTTCTTATCGGTTGCATTCGCCAGATATCAGTTCCTTGCTGGGTTTAGTTGCTCTAGCAGATGAGAGAGTGAGGCCTGAGTTCAGAGTATCTTATGGGAGATTACTCAGTTTGTTGTACAGACCTTCGGCATTCGAGACGACTGGGGTGTATACTTTGATGCAGTTTTATGAGCCACGGCTGAGATGTTTCTTATTTCCTGACTATATTCTGGCACCCACTTTGGAGGAGTATTCTGCTATGTTGGGAATTCCTGTGTTAGACCAGACGCCCTTTGTACATATGGATGCTGAGCCTGAGTTATCTACACTCGCTGGGATTGTCAGTTTGGACGCTTTTGAGTTTCCCGGAGGCTTGGTCAAGCTGAACGGAGCTTATGGTTTTCACCTGTCTGTCCTGGTTGAGAAGGCTACACAGTGCGCGAAGAGTGGATGTTGAGTTGCCTTCAGTGCCATTCTAGCTGTCTGCATCTACGGGATTGTCTTGTTTCCTAATGTGCCAGACTCTGTCGACTCAGATGCCTTCTTGATTCTCGCCTCGAAGAATCCAGTTCCTACTCTCTTGGGTGATGTTTATCATTCCATTCACTACAAGAATGAGAAACGTCGTGGCAAGAATGTTTCCTGCTGTCTTCCTCTCCTATACAGGTGGTTCCAGGGGCACCTTCCGAAGACAGGACCTTTTGTTGATGCTGCTGATACTTTGGGTTGGTCTTCCCGGTTGATGGGGCTGTCTGCTGAGAATATCATTTGGTTTGATCGGAGTATGATGGGCACTAATATGATATATAGTTGTAGTGGCTTTCCGAATGTCCCGTTGATTGGACGGAAAGGTTGTATTAACTATAACCCTTCACTACTGGTAAGACAGTTCGGTTATGCTTTGAGGGACACTCCTATTGAGAAGGAGACACAGGAATCTCTGTATCTCACGGGCTTATTATACGTGGCTGTTTTGATCAGATTGAGACATGCATGGGCTAACACCCATAGGAGAGGTAAAACTTTGCTTGGTAAGAGCAATAACAGAGCTTATGATCCTTATTTGGCTTGGATCCGGGAGAGAGCTAGTACTTCCTTGATGCCTTATCCTGCTGTGGAACCTTTGTATCTTCCATTGATTGAGGTGCCTACTTCAGAAGAAAGTGAGAAGTATAACAAATTGTTGGCTGAAAATGAAGAACTGAAGAAAGCTAATGATGAGTTAGAGAAGGAGATATTCCAGTTACATCGTGAGAAGAATGAAGCCACCTTCACTGTGAAGGAGCAGACTGAATTGATTAACAGGTTGGGATCGGAGCTGACTGAATTGATTAACAGGTTTTGATTTGGTGTTAGCAAGGTGCTTTCTTCCAAGAAGGAACTTCTAAGTAAAGCTTATTCTCGTCTCAGCAAGTGGGAAGCTTTGTGGAATACCACGCTTACCAAGCGGAAGGAGCGGGAAGACGAATTGAAGCTGCAGATTGCCACGCTAGAAGCACAGATTAGAGCCCAAAGATTGCTGAAAAGACATCACTTAGGAGCGCTGCTGAGCTCAGAGTAAGTGACATTGACGAGAAGCCGAGAGGTTATGAAGAGAAGGCCGGTTCTAAGAGGTACAGATTTGACGAGAGTTCTGGCGAAGGAACCTACCAGGACGACGCCAAAAAGCTGAGATCCACTACCGAGCGACATGCTTTACTAATACAGGAGCTGATCTCCCGACTAGGGCACTCGGAGACGATGAGGATATTGGAGGACGTCAGAGCACGCCATTTGGCCTGATTTATCTTTGTCCTGCCTTTGTTATTTGTACTTGTATTGTGACCATCGCCAGGCTTGTTGGCTGAGGTCTCTTCAGTTGTGTTCATTTGTGCTCTTGTACTCAGCCTATTGGCATTTGCTTATATATGAGGATTTTCTGATTCCTTGCTTGCTTGATGGGGACTCCATTGTCGTAATGGCCTTCTCTCCGAAACTGGAATCGGGGGGAATATAACCTGTAGCATATTTACACATTTGCATATGCATTCATATTGCACGACCAGTATTCTTGAATCTGTATCTTATTTCCTGCATCTACGGGGTTTTTTCAGGATTGACGAACAAAGAGTTCACCGCTACTCAACCCGAAACAACTGCAAGAGAATCATGGATCAAGTCCAAGTGGAGATGCAGGAAATCTGCGAGAAGTTGAATCTGTTCATGCAGGCAATGGAGAACATTGATAAGGGCCAGGAGAGCCTCCAGACTTTGGTACAGCCGTTGCTGACGCGGGCTAATGGGAATGGCAACAATGACCACAACTCTGCGCACGTTGAGACTATTCCGGAGGATGGGCCCCCACGCCTGTGGTTCCTCCTGTGGTGACCCCACCTGTTGTGGTTGTAAACAATGACGCTGGCGCTGGCAATGGTAACACAGGGAATGGAAATGAGACTGTTGTTAACAATGTTGGATTTGGAGATGCCAATCTGGGCGGTGGTAACTACAATGGCGGTAACGGTTTTGGTAACAATGGGTTCGGCTATAATGACCAGGGGTTTGAGTACGGCAATCAGGGCGGAAAGTTCGGCTTCAACACTCAGGGTTTCGGCTACGACGGTTTTGGTAACGCTAATCAGGATTATGGTGGAAATGGTGCTGGATTGATTCCTGTCAACACTGGTTTTCGGCATGTTGGGGTCAATCAAGGTTATGGTAATGGGGGACGAGGTCCCATGACTAATCAGCAAGGGTTTGGTCGCAACACTGGTTATAACGGGTACGGAAATGAAAATGTGAACTGGGGCGAAGACTGTCAAGAGGACGCCTTTTCAGGAAGAGGCATGGGATTTGAGGGACCCGTTGACAATAATCAGAGGATCAAAATGCTTGAAGAACAGATGAAGGGTATGGCTAATCAGAATTCTACCGGATTAGACATGACTACTATGGGCTTGGTGCCTGGGCTAAGGGTACCGCTGAAATTCAAAGCTCCTACTTTCGACAAACATAAGGGGGACACTTGCCCTAAGGTGCACGTCCGCGCTTATTACAGAAGGATGTCCGCGTATTCGGATGACTAAAGGATGCTTATGCATTTCTTTCAAGACAGCCTGTCAGGACCGTCACTCGAATGGTACATGGGGTTGGAGCCCGCTCAAATCAAAACCTGGAAGCAATTGGCGGAGGCTTTCGTCATGCATTATAAGTATAACAGTGATCTGGCACCGAACCGAGTTCAATTGCAAGGTTTGTCGCAGAAGAGCGGGGAAAGCTTTAAAGAGTACGCGTAGAGATGACGCGATATGGCAGCAAGAGTACATCCTCCGTTAGCTGAAAGAGAAATGAATAGTATGTTCATTGGGACATTTACGGGGATATATTACGAAAAATTGTTTAATGTTTCGTTGAGCAGTTTTTCAGATTTGATTCTTATGGGTGAGATGGTCGAAGACAGTATTAAGGTTGGAAGATTCCAAGCAAGTGAGTCTGCCCCCGTAGGAGGTGCAAGAAAGGCATTCGGTGGTAGACGACAAGGTGATTCTAGTGCCGTGTTTGGTGGCAGGGGCCGGGGCAGAGGACGGAGTCAGTATGCTCAGCATCAACAGGTCGCTAGTGTTACCATCCCTTTTCCACAACAACAACAACAGCAACAACAGCAACAGCAGCAGCAGCAGCAACAACAAAGGCAACACCCCGCCCAACGCAGAATCCTAGAGGGCAAGCCAAGGAGAGTATTTGAAACGCCTCCTTCAACATACGTCGAACTGCTTCAGACACTACTAGGGTTGAAGTTGGTCGAGAAAAGGACCATGGCACTGTTAACGGGCACTCCTCCGTTTGGCTTTGATGCTGGTAAACACTGTGAGTTTCATTCCGGGGCGCCCGAACATGATATTGAAGGCTGTCATGCGTTTAAACATAAAGTCCAAGACTTGTTGGACAGCAAAGCTATCAACTTTGGACAGGCGGGTCCAAATATAGTACAACATCCTATGCCCAATCACGGGGCAAACGCCATCCTGACAGAGGAAAATTTGAATCTAGTGACGGATGTCAATGAGCTAAAGACACCGTTGGGTGAGATCAAAAGTAGGTTGTTAAAAGGGGGTGTATTCCCGGGGTGTGACGAATTTTGCTTGGATTGTTGGATACAGCCAGAGGGTTGTAATAAGTTGAAACAGGGTATTCAGGCTTTGATGAATGAAGGTACCTTGCAGTTTGATAGAACCGAGGTCGAAAAGTCTGTAGAGGCGTTGTGTGATGAGCTGAACGATGTTGCTACGGTAACAATTCCGAGGAAAACAATAACGATAACGGCGCCTGCCCGACGGCCGACGATCACAATTATCAAAGCAGGACTGGTTCCTTTCGAGAGTACTAAAGCAGTGCCATGGACTTACGGGTTGGAGGTATATTGCGATGGTGAGAAAATTGAAGTAAATAAACAACCAGTTGGGGTTGTCGACAATGTTGTCGGAACAGGGGGTATGACTAGAAGTGGGAGAATCTTCACATCGCCTGAGGTAGAGGCAGAAAGATTGGCAAAGGGGAAAGCCAAGGTAGACGAGAGTGGCCCCTCACAGATAAAGGAAAAGGAAATGTCGCTTAAGGACGTGGAGGAGTTTATGAGGCTCATTCGTAAAAGTGATTACAAAATCGTTGAGCACCTCCAGCAAACGCCATCAAAGATCTCGATCTTGTCACTGCTATTATGTTCCGAGGCCCATCGGAACGCTTTGCTGAAGATCCTAGACACGTCATTCTTTCCTCAAGACGTTTCGGTTAATCAGTTAGAAGGGGTGATGACGCATGTTAATGCAGGGCACAGTTTGGGCTTTACAGATTTTGATTTGACTCCAAGGGGGAGGGAGCACAACATGGCGCTGCATGTATCAGTAGAATGCCGGGGCACGGTCATGTCCCATGTTTTAGTGGATACCGGGTCTTCCCTGAATGTGCTACCGAAGAAAGTTATGATGAAGTTGGATATCAGGGGGATTATCTGTACACCCAGTGACTTAGTGGTAAGAGCGTTTGATGGAACGAGGAGGTCCGTTTTCGGATCAATAACATTACCGTTGTAGGTGGGGCCGGAAATTTTTGAAACTGAGTTCTATATAATGGACATCCAGCCAGCGTATAGTTGCCTTCTGGGGCGCCCATGGATTCATGCCGCTGGGGCAGTCACATCCACGTTGCACCAAAAGCTGAAGTATATGGTGGGGGATAGTGTCGTCACTGTTTGTGGAGAAGAAGATATTCTGGTTAGCCATCTGTCTTCATTCAGATATGTGGAGGTCGACGGCGAAATACACGAGACACCCTGTCAAGCATTTGAAGGGCTAAAGATTAAAGACAAAGCTCCAGTACCCAAGATATCAGATGTGGCGGTATCATCGTACAAAGAGGCTCAGGCTCTAGTGCAGGCTGGCGAAACCAAGGGCTGGGGTCAGGTGTTGGATATTCCCGTGAAGAATGACAGGTTCGAGCTTGGATATCATCCTTCGTCATCAGCATCCTCTTCAGGAACGCCCAAATTCAGAGGGCCGATAACCATTACACCAAGCGGGGTGAGCTTCGAGACTATCAATGCTGTTTCCGATTCCGAAGAAGGAGATAGCGACTGTGATATGGACGCGTGGATCAAGCCAAGCGTGCCAGGACAAAGTCTCTACAATTGGTCTATCCGGGAAACTGTTCCTGTGACAACTAAACAGTAATGATTTGTTTTCTTAATTGTTGAACGATCCTGTGGCCTACCCGGGGCATAGTGATTTTGCTTAGGGCCATTTGGTTATGTACATTACATTGTTTAATCATGAAATAAAGGCGTTTTTCATATATAAATATTGTGATCCCTGTTTTTTCCTGTTTTTATCTTTTACAATAAGATGGCAACGTGGTTATTTGCTTTGTATGTGTTTTGAAGCATTTAACCATTTCCTTTGCAGGATTACTATTTCAGATTACATCTATGAACCGCCTATGACTCAGTTCGACTTTGAGCACCCGGTATTTCAGGCTGAGGAAGAGATTGTTGAAGATGGCCACGTGCCAGAAGAGTTGACCTGGTTGTTGAAACAAGAAGAAAGAATCATTCTGCCTCATGAGGAAGTCATTGAGATTATCAATTTGGGGTCGGAGGAGGTTGTGAGAAACATCCGTATAGGGGCTGCGCTGCAGAGCGGCATCAAGCAAAAGTTGATTGGCATGCTCAAAGAGTACAGTGATATATTTGCTTGGTCGTACGAAGATATGCCTGGGTTGGATACGGATATGGTTGTTCACCGTCTGCCGCTGCGAGAGGAATGCCCGCCTGTTAAGCAGAAACTCCGAAGAACTAGACCGGACATGGCTGTGAAGATTAAGGAGGAAGTTCAAAAACAATGGGATGCTGGTTTCCTAGCTGTTACAAAATATCCCTCATGGGTCGCTAATATTGTGCCAGTGCCAAAGAAAGACGGTAAAGTGAGAATGTGCGTAGACTACCGTGATTTGAATAGGGCGAGCCCGAAAGACGATTTTCCACTTCCTCACATCGATGTGCTGGTTGATAACACTGCTCAATTCTCCGTATTCTCCTTCATGGATGGCTTCTCGGGCTATAATCAGATCAAAATGGCGCCAGAAGACATGGAGAAGACTACTTTCATTACTCCTTGGGGAACATTTTGTTACAAAGTGATGCCCTTCGGGTTAAAGAACGTTGGGGCAACATATCAACGTGCTATGACGACTCTCTTTCATGACATGATGCACAAAGAGATCGAGGTTTATGTTGATGATATGATTGCCAAATCCCAGACGGAGGAGGAGCATTTGGTTAATCTGTTGAAACTGTTCAAGAGGCTTAGGAAGTTCAGGTTGAGACTGAACCCTAACAAGTGCACCTTCGGGGTGAGATCGGGTAAACTACTGGGGTTTATCGTGAGCGAAAAAGGAATAGAGGTTGATCCTGCGAAAATAAAAGCAATACAAGAAATGTCGACGCCTAAAACAGAAAAAGAAGTGCGTGGGTTTTTAGGGAGGTTGAACTATATCGCCCGGTTCATATCTCACCTAACTGCGACTTGCGAGCCATTATTCAAGTTGTTGAAAAAGGACCAGGTTGTGAACTGGAATGAAAATTGTCAAAAGGCGTTCGACAAGATAAAAGAATACTTGCAGGAACCTCCTGTTTTGATACCCCCAGTGGCCGGGAGACCCTTGATTATGTATTTGACAGTTCTTGAGGAAAGTATGGGTTGTATTCTCGGTCAACACGACGAGATAGGACGTAAAGAGCATGCGATCTACTATTTGAGTAAGAAGTTTACCTACTGTGAGTTCAGATACTCAATGCTCGAGAAAACGTGTTGTGCGCTAGTCTGGGCCGCCAAATGTTTGAGGCAATACATGCTAAATCATACAACCCTGCTAATTTCAAAGATGGATCCAATCAAATACGTGTTTGAGAGGCAAGCACTCTCCGGAAGAATTGCCCGATGGCAGATGGTGTTAACCGAATATGATATTCAGTATGTCTCGCAAAAGGCTATTAAAGGTAGCGTTTTGTCAGAGTACCTCGCGGAGCAGCCTGTTGAGGACTACCAATCGATGAGGTTTGATTTTCCTGACGAGGATATCATGTACCTGAAGATTAAAGATTGTGAAGAACCATTGCCGGACGAAGGACCAGAGTTGGGTTCCAAATGGCAGTTGATATTTGACGGAGCTGTAAATTCCTATGGTAGCGGAATAGGTGCGATTATTACTACTCCTCAGGGGTCGCACATCCCCTTTACTGCCCGATTGACCTTTCCCGTTACCAATAACGAGGCTGAATATGAGGCTTGCATCATGGGTCTGGAAGAAGCTATTGATTTGCGAATTAAGAATCTGGATGTATACGGAGACTCAACTCTAGTGGTGAATCAGATTAAAGGAGAATGGGAGACACGTCAGCCCAATTTGATACCATATATGAACTATGCAAGGAGATTGTTGCCTTTCTTTGACAAGGTGGAATTGCATCATGTGCCGCGAGCAGAAAATCAAATGGCCGACGCCCTGGCGACATTGTCTTCCATGTATAAAGTTAACTTCTGGAACGAGACTCCCCGGATTGTCATCTCCCGGCTTGATAGGCCCGCTTTCATATTTTCCATCGACGAGGCTCCCGATGGTAAACCCTAGTACTTTGACATCCAGAATTTCCTGAAGAACAAGGAGTATCCGGCTGGGGCATCCAGTCGAGATCAGAAGACTCTCAGGAGATTGGCTGGCAGTTTCTATTTGAATCTTGACGGTGTCCTATACAAAAGAAACCACGACTTGGTGTTGCTACGTTGTGTAGACGAGAAAGAGGCGAAGTTGCTCATGGAAGAGATACATGAGGGTACATTTGGTACGCATGCTGGTGGGCATGCTATGACGAGAAAACTGCTGCGGGCAGGTTATTACTGGCTAACTATGGAAACAGACTGTTTCAAGTTTGCAAAGAGGTGTCATAAATGCCAAATTTATGCGGACAAGGTCCATGTACCCCCAAGTCCTCTGAATGTGATGTCATCACCGTGGCCTTTCTCGATGTGGGGAATTGATATGACTGGTAAGATCGAGCCTACGACATCAAACGGACACCGGTTCATTTTGGTGGCAATTGATTACTTCACCAAGTGGGTGGAAGCAACATCATATGCCAATGTCACCAAACAAGTGGTCGCCAGATTTATCAAACGAGATATTATCTGCAGATATGGAATCCCTGAGCGGATTATCACCGACAAGGTTCGAATTTGAATAACAAGATGATGAAAGAGTTGTGTCAGAATTTTAAGATTGAGCATCACAACTCGTCTCCTTACCGACCCAAGATGAATGGCGCTGTCGAAGCGGCCAATAAGAACATAAAGAAGATTGTTCAGAAGATGGTGGTGACGTATAAGGACTGGCACGAGATGCTACCTTTTGCTTTGCACGGTTATCATACGACAGTACGCACATCAACCGGGGCAACCCCTTTCTCTTTGGTATACGGAATGGAGGCAGTGTTACCGTTGGAAGTGGAGATTCCTTCCTTGAGGGTTTTACGAGATGTCCAACTTGACGAGGCAGAATGGGTTAAAGATAGACTGAATTAGCTCAGCTTAATGGATGAGAAGAGGCTAGCTTCTCTCGCATACGGTCGGTTGTACCAAAGCCGGATGAAGAAAGCATACGATAAGAAGATATGTTTGCGAAGCTTTCAGACGGGTGACCTTGTGCTGAAGAGGATTCTCCCACCACAAACAAATCACAAGGGCAAGTGGACCCCTAATTACGAAGGGCCCTACGTCGTCAGAAAAGTCTTCTCTGGAGGAGCTTTGCTACTTTATACCATGGATGGTGAAGTCTTTACGTCGCCTGTGAATTCGGACGCAGTTAAAAAATACTTTGCTTGAAAGTGACCCGCTGGACAGTAAAAAGAGAGTCCAGGCAAAAATGGGGCATCCCGGCGAACAATAAAAAATGAATAAAAGGTTCGGGTAAAAGTTAGGGATAAAATTGAAAAAATGTACACCCGCGAAGTCGAAAACCTGCATTGGGCGACTTCAGCAAAAAAGGGTATCCCGGTGAATTGAAAACCCGCAAAGGGCGATTCACGCAAAAGTTAGGGATTGAAAAAAGCAAATGACTGCGGTCTAGGTCTGATACTGCATTGCTTAGTGGTTTGGGAGCACCTGAGGGTTCGTTTATCCAACACAATCTCTTCCGAAATGAGATCATATCCACTAACAGGTCGACTTGCCATGAAAGTGTATGGACAACGGGCTTAATGTGATTGCGCTAGAACGAACAGGGTGAACTTGCCGCGAGGACCTTGACACCAAGCTACAGTAGCATGACTGGGACCGATTTGCATAAGAAGGAGACCTCTGAAGACTTGTAGTCCAGTGTCGTCATGGTACTCGTTTTGTTCTTACCAAGAATCCCGGTTTTTCCCAACTTTGCGAACGAAGAAGCTGCCTCGTGCTTGCCGACTTTTGCCTGTTTTACTTGAGGACAAGCAAAGATTCAAGCTTAGGGGAGTTTGATAACACGAAATCGTATATATATTTTGATGCATAATTCAACTGAAGTTTAACTGTTTTCGATCCGATTTCGGGTTATTTCTGTGTTATTTGTCTGATGTTTTGCAGGTATTTAATGATCATGTCTAAACAAGGCAATATGAAGAAAAGAAGCAATCTCAGATGAAATATGGACGAAAACTGGATGAAAACAACATGAAAAACGGAGAATGCTGATTTTGCTGCTGTGACGACCGTCACAGCTCCATGACGACCGTCACACATTGTGACGACCGTCATGCAGGCAAAAACGCCCCACTTCAAATGCACGTGAAAGAAGCAGTTCCAAGTCCCAAATAGTGGACCGCTACTCCCTGATAATTCTGCCTCAAAGTCCACCTTCTTCAAGTTATAACCGTTAGAATTCCATTTCTATAAAAGGGGAAGAAGGGGAACTCAGAAAGGGGGCCGCATTCAGACAACGAAGTGCTGCCAATTTATCTTCAGAGCAACCTTTCCAGTTTTTAATATTCTTATTTGTTTCTCTTTTCTTTTTCTGCATTCCTTTCATTCCTTCTGTAATTCTTATTTACCGTGTACGATCAATTGGCACAAAGACCAGAATCCTGCCAACATTTGTGGAGGATCTGCCCAAAGGTCAATTGGAATATTTACAGGTTTCTCATTTCAATCGTAATTCCAGTTTTTATTATGATGCATGCTATTATTTATTGTTTTTATTTATGTTTTACCTTTCCCAAATCCATGTCTAGCTAAATCAAAGTAATCGATATGTAATAATAATTCGGAAGGGATTTGATAATAACCGGTTGAAAACTATCTTTTTCAAAAGTTGTTTATGGTCTGAGTGTTTAAATTAATTTACTGAATAAACTTCGTCGCGAAAGCGAGAACTTATTTAAAAGTAGTTTTGCCACGAAAGTGGGAAATTAATTAAGGTACGAACCAACAAGCGAAAGCTGCGGCAAGACCAGATAGTAAACACTAGTCATCCATTTTAATAACAGCGAAAGCACTTTAAAATGAATTAGAACTTAGAGATTTCCAAAAAATAGTTTTAACCCCGAATGGGACACGAAAGCGTATGTTTGGCCCTTAGAATTATGATTAGCGTCAATAACCATCGTGAGACGAGAGTCTTCAGATCACTATTTTCTGCTTAAATAAACTCTGAAAAATATTTCATATGCCGGTAACTTGTCAAATCCCCGAAGAATATAATTACTGCATATCGATTCACTTAATTATAATTTAATTAACATTCTTAGTTCCCTTTAGTGACAATCTTATTCCCTCAAACATTATCTACCTAGCTAAACATAGTAACTCCCGAGAACACTAGTTTGATTACGAGTCCCTGTGGGATCGATATCTATTATTACTACGCGATAGACTGTGCACTTGCAGTTAGGTTGTATTAGACATAGAAAGTCGCGATCAGGGGGCGAGGTGATGTCCCCGTGCCACTGGCATCTGTCGCACTTCTTCACGTGTTCCTTTGCATCCTGCTGCATCATCGTCCAGTAGTACCCAGCTCGCAAGGCCTTCCTTGCGAAAGATCGTCCTCCCGGGTGTTGTGCGTTGATGCCCTCGTGAACCTCTTGCAGGATGTTCGGAGCCTGGGATTTGTTGACGCACTTAAGGAGAGGGATCGAGAAGCCTCTTCGGTATAGTCTGCCTTCGAGCAACACGTAAGAGCAGGATCGACGTTTGACCGTGTTGGCCTCCTTAGCGTCTTCGGGGAGGTGTTCCGTGCTAAGGTAGGTATGTACCAGGGTCATCCAACAATCGCCGAGGGATGGCGTTGAATTTGAGCATCATTTTCGCCTTCTCCATGATTGGCTGCACGAGGACCTCCTAGACGACGAATTTGTTCCCGCCCTTCTTCTTTGTGCTTGCCAATTTCGATAGAACGTCTGCCAGTGTGTTATGTTCGCGGGGAACGTGTTTCACCTCGACGGAGTCGAAACTCTTCATCCGCTCCCTTATAAGGGCCAAATATTCAGCCAGATTGTCGTTCTTTACCTGGTACTCGCCTCAGACTTAGGAGGCGACCAACTGGGAATTTGTGAAGATTTTTATCTCCTTGGCTCTGAGGTCTTCTGCTAGGGGGAGTCCGGCCAAGAAGGCTTCGTACTCGGCCTGATTGTTCGTTGTCGATAAGGCCAAGGTCAGGGAAACTTCCACGACCGTGCCTTCCTCGTTCTCCAGGATAATTCCCACGCCGCTCCCCGAGGAGCTCGAAGCACCATCGATGAAGATGGTCCACTTGTGGGCTCTAGAGGTTAGTTCTACGGTGGGCGTCATCTCGGCGACGAGATCAGCCAGTACTTGCGCCTTGAGCGCTTTCCTGCCTTCGTAAATGATGTTGAACACGGAGAGCTCTAGTGACCACTTCAACATACGCCCCGACATGTCGGGCCTATCGAGCAACCGTTTGATAGGCTTCTCGGTTCTAAATACGATGGTATGGGCTAGGAAGTAGTGTCAGAGTCTCCTGGCCATGTTGATGAGGGCCAAAGCGACTTTTTCGATTTGCTGATACCTCACTTTAGGGCCGTTGAGGGCCTTGCTCGTGAAGTAGAGGGTTTCCCCAACGTCAGGTCTCGTCAGGACCGGTGGCTGCGACGTGACGCGTTTGAGGTGGAGGAGAGCTTGTTCGCACTCCTCCGTCCATTCGAACGCGACCTCTTTCCTTAGTAGTTTGAAAAATGGAAGGGCATGTTGTGTGGATTTAGCGACGAAGCGGGATAATGAGGCGAGCACCCCGTTCAGGGACTGTATCGACTTCTTCGTGCTCGGCGTTGCAATCTCGGAGAAGGCCCGACATTTGTCCAGGTTTTCCTCATTCCCTCGTTCGGTCAGGTAAAACCCGAATAAACACTGGAGAAATAAGGAAGATAATCCCTCGTTAACCCCTTCGAGCCTAGAAGTAGGAGTTTTCTTTCTTTGCAAAAACCCTTAAAATCTCAAACCTGGGGCGGGTAGTTCTCGGTTAACTCGGAGATATGTGTGTTAGAACACAGGTTGGTTCTTAGTTATATATCTATGTTTTGATGATAACACTTACGGAATTTTGTATTAAGAAATTATATACTCTAAATTTGTTCAAGTATTTTTGCTGCAGATATTAAATTTAATATTCTTCTGAAAGCAAAAATGGATCTGAACGTTGAACTACACAAGGCTCTGAAGCGTCAGAAGCATCTCTTAGAAGACTCTGAGTGCTGTCTACAGAAGGATCTAAAGCAGAAGCTACAAAAGCATCTGAAGCGTAGACTGAAGACTTTGTATGAAGAGTTACAAGCACTGTTTTTCAGAAGACTCTGATAGTACTGTATGCTGCAAGTACTGAGGATCTGAACTCCAAACTCTGCTCTAATTAATCTCATGCTGAAGCACACTTGCTGCAATACTCTGATACAGCAAACTCTGAAGACATCAAGACTCTGATCACTCAAGGCTCTGATGTTAACTGCTGTGAATTAGAAACTTGATGAAGAAGATTATTTGAAGTTATATCCGTTGGTTATGCCAAACGACTCTTTCCTCATTTATGCTAGACACAAGAACTCAGGCAAAAAGGATTTCTCTGAATGTTCTAATTCTGGGAAAGGTCAAGTCATATGAAGACAAAAGGCTACAGCTACTTTGCAGTACACAATCTTCAAGCTTGCAACGTCTTGGTTTTCTAAGTCTATAAAAGCAAGCCTTCAACAACTTTCTTCAGTTGACTAATATTGAAAAAATTCATTGAAAAGCTCCCATACAAATTATTACTCTTTGCTGAATTTATTTCATACGTTCATAAACTTAAGTGTAAATCACAGTTGTGATATAGCTTTCTTAGAAGCATTCAAACACTTGTTTAGTTTACATTTGATTGTAAAAGTTCCTTGAGAAGACCAAGTTGTGGTCAGTAGTTCTTGAGAAGACTAAGAACAGTTGTTCTTAGTGGTTGTTATTGTAATCAGTTTGATTATAGTGGATTAAGTCCTTGTGGAGAAAGGCAAATCACTCTTGATAGGGTGGACTGGATTAGTTGAGTTCAACGAACAGGGATAAAAATCATTGTTTTTTATTGCCATAATATTTTCAAAATCCTTATTCAACCCCCCTTCTAAGTATTTTCTCACCTTCAGTTGGCATCAGAGCTCCGGTTCTGTGTGTGCTATCACTTCACCGTGAATAGAAAAGATCTAGTTGATAAAAATTTGATATATATTCTTGGTTGATATTATGGATGAAGCTTCAACATCTAACAACAACAACAGATATGAAGAAAGGGATAGAATCAGCACAAAACCCCCTATGTTTGATGGGGAGAAGTTTGACTATTGGAAGGACAGAATAGAGAGTTTCTTCCTTGGTTATGATGCTGATCTATGGGACTTAGTCATTGATGGTTATGTTCACCCCACTGATGGGGATGGCAAGAAAATTGATAGAAAATCTATGACTGAAGCCCAGAAGAAGGAGTTCAGAAATCATCACAAAGCTAGAACAATCTTATTAAATGCTATATCTCATACTGAGTATGAGAAGATTACCAACAGAGAAACTGCATTTGATTTGTTTGAGTCTTTGAAGATGGCACATGAAGGGAACTTACAAGTTAAAGAGACTAAGGCTCTGGCGCTGATCCAGAAATATGAAGCCTTTAAAATGGAAGAATCTTAATCTATAGAAACTATGCTCTCTAGATTCCAGATCCTCACAGCTGGATTAAAAGTGCTAGACAAAGGCTATTCAACTGATGATCATGTGAAGAAGATCATCAGAAGCTTGCCTATCAGATGGAGACCTATGGTCACTGCTCTAAAGCTAGCAAAGGATCTGAACAAGATCACATTGGAAGAACTGATCAGCTCTCTGAGGAGCCATGAAATTGAACTTGAAGAAGACGAGCCTCAAAAGAAAGGTAAGCCAATTGCTTTAAAATCTAACAAATCTGTTAAAGCATTGCAGGTGTTAGAAGAAAGTTCTGAAGAGTCTTCTTCTTCTGAAGAAGATGAACAGTCCTTGCTGTCCAGAAGAATCAACAAACCCTGGAAGCACAAACAGAGGAAGTTCAAGAACTTCAAGAAGCCAGATCAATGCAAAGAGTCCTCTAGACATAAAAGATCTGGAAAGAAGGAGGTTGTTTGCTATGAATGCAAGGAACCTGGTCATTACAAGAATGAATGCCCAAAGCTTCAGAAGGAGAAGCCAAGAAGGAAGCCTGAGCATAAAAGGAAAGTTCTGATGGCTACATGGGATGATTCAGACATCTGAATCTTCATCAGAGTCAGAAGAAGAATGTGCCAGCATGGCATTGATGGCTGGTGTGGAAGATCAGGATGAAGGATCATCTGGATCTGAATCTGATTCTGAATCTGACTCAGAAGAGGTACTTTTTGATCTCTCTAGGGAAGAACTTATTAAAGTTTTATCAGAAGTCCTAAAAAACTATAACCAGATTAAGCTCAAATGCAAGAAGCTTAAATGCAATCTTGAATCTGAGAATAGTTTGTTAAAGTCAGAAGTGAAGGTGAGAAAATACTTAGAAGGGGGGTTGAATAAGTATGAAGATTAAAACTTAGAAATAAAAACTCAAGTATTTTTATCCTGGTTCGTTGAACTCAACTACTCCAGTCCACCCTTCCTAGAGTGATTTTCCTTTCTCAAACAAGGACTTAATCCACTATTTAATCAACTGATTACAATAGTAAGCACTAAGAACAACTATTCAAAGTCTTCTCAAGAACTACTGATCCTGACTGGATCTTCTTAAGGTTTTCTTACAATCAAATGTAATAACAAATACAAGTGTTAAAATACTTCTAATAAAGCTTTATCACAACTGTGATTTTTCACTTAAGATTAAGAACAAAGAAAATAATTCTAGCAAGAATATATGAGTTTGTATGAGAGCTTTGATATTGAATTCTTTTCTAGTGATTCGTCAACTGAAGAAAATGAGTGGAGACTTGCTTTTATAGGCACAGTGATCCAAGAGTATTTCACATTGAGAAGTGTGTACCAAAAGGTCTGAGCCTTTTGTCTTCACATCAAGTGACCTTTCCTAGAAGAAGAAAGCACAGAGAAATCCTTTTTGTCTGTGTTCTTGTGTCTAGCATAAATAAGGAAAGAGTCGTTTGGATATTCCAACGGACATAATCTTTGAATTCTTCTTCAACAATTTTCAGCAAGAATCATCAGAGTCTAATTTGATCAGAGCCTTCTGATGTTGATCAGAGTTTTGCTGAATCAGAGTCTTTGCAGCAAGTGTGCTTTTAGCGTGTATAAGTTCAGAGCAGAGTTTTGAGTCAGATCCTCAGTATTGGCAGCGTTAGTACTTTCAGAGTCTTCTGAATTAACTATGCTTGAAAAACTCTTCATACAGAATTCTTCATTAGTTCAGATGCTTCTGACTTGCTTCAGATTCTTCTGGAGCTTCTGCTTCAGATCCTTCTGGAGACAACGCTCAGGATCTTCTGATGGCAGCGTTCAAAATCTTCTAATGGGTGCATCTGACGCTTCAGAGTCTAGCATATTTCTTATGTTTAGATCTGATTTGCTTCTGGAGTGATATTTACTTTAATATCTGCAGCAAACATTCTTAAGCAAATTTTAGAGTATATAATTCTTAATTACAAAATTTCATAATAGTTATCATCAAAACATAGAGATATTATTAAGAACCAATCTGTGTTCTAACAATCTCCCCTTTTTGATGATGACAAAAACATCAGAAATTTTGTTTAATTGAAAATAGAATAATTATAACTCCCCCTGAGATGATGAATCTCCCCCTGAATTAAATATAAATAAGGAATAGAAACTTCCCTTTTTGTCTTGAGTATTTTTCAGAGTTAGAGCTTGATTGTTCTTAACCATTTGAGAGTTAGAGTGTCTTGCATATTTCAGAGTCAGAGTCTGATAATTGTCATATGGTCTGAGAGTCTCAGAGTTTCGTTTACAGAGTATACTTATCAAATGTTCTGAAATACTCAAATATTATGTTAGATAAAATTGATATGTCTGAAGTTTCATTCTGGTAAAGTTTAATTAAACAGTTCAGATCTATTTTCTCCCCCTTTTTTGTCATTAGCAAAAAGTAAGAACTTTTAAAAGACAAATAAAAGGAAAAAACAAACGAGATAAATCATGTAGAGAAAACTTTGAAACATTCATTCATTCATTTAGAGCAAAAGTACACACATCAGAAAATATTCAAGTACATGTGCAAACATTAGATGCACACATCAGAAGAAAAAAAAACTAAGATTGTTTTGACAAAAGCATCTTCAACAGATCCGTGATCTCAAAAGAAGACTGTTCTTGTTTTGACATCCACTTAGCCATGGTTTCATTCTTCTGATCTTGTTTGGACATCCACTGAGCCATGTCTTCAGACTTCTTGTCTTGCTTAGCCATCCATGACTTGATTTCTGATTGACCAGCTTCCAGAACTGCAATCTTATCTTCAAGATCTGGATATTCTTTCTTGATCTCAGATGAAGAAGGTGGGACAGTTTCTGAAGCTTGAACAGAGTCAATTTCCATAGGGGCTTTGGAGTTAGGAGCAGTAGATCCAGAAGGATGTTCTACCAGAGTCATAGCAAGAGGGTTGTCTTCAGATGCAAATTCAGTATTCTCTTTTGATGATGAGGGAGCATCTGTAAGAAGCAATGGTCCAGATCTCTTAACAGTCCAGAACAGACTTCTAGCAGTTTCAGCAAATCTGAGCTTCGCATCATCAGAACATACGTTCTTCAGATTTGATGCTACAGTATTGAATCTGTTTATGAAGCCATTCCAAATGGCATCAGATTCACTTGCATCCATTGTTGATGAACACTTCCTCTGTACAGATCCTAAATACATCTGTATTTCTTGCAAAAAACTTGTAAATAAATGATCAACATTCAGTCTAGGTCTTGGGTGTAAAAGAGTTTCCAATGTTATTGGCCTGGGTTAGGGAGAAGGTGGAAAGATGGATTTATGAATTGTGATCAAAGGAGGAGGGTAGTATGGTATGAATGGAGGTTCAGATGAATTGTCAGGTTTTGATCTAGTTAAAGCATTCAACAAACATGGGTTTGCAGTTGATGCATGGGAAACAACATCAAATGGTTTATCACAGTAAGGTTTGAATGCAGATTTAGCAGTTTTAGCAGATGGTAAAATGACGGTAAGTTTGGGTTTAAGAGGAGTGATAGTGTCACATGGTTCAATTCTGGTGTAAATTTTTTTTAAGGTGAAACCAGATGGAAGTTTGTTAGAGGAAAATAGTTTGCACGAAGCAGAAGGTACACTCTCAGATGTTCTTGGCTTGGATGTAGGGGTAGGATTGGGAATGATAATTTCAGAAGATGGTTTAGGTGTTGGATTAGGATTGGGAATGAGAATTTTAGAAGAAACAGGTGGTTCTGGTTGGTTTACTTCAAAATCTCTGTGAGAGGGAGATACCAGAAAATCTGGGTGTATATCAGATTCTGATGAATTTGATGATGTGGTTGGAGTGTAAGACGTGGAGGACACTTCAAAAACAGTTTTGAGAGGTGTAATGTTTAGAACCTATGTCTCAGGGATATTGGTTCCAGATGGGTTGGTTGATTATGATGGATTCTCAGAAAGTTTTGATGGGGGTTCATATGTAGGTGGTTCTGATGTAGGTGGATCAGATGTAATAGGATCAGATGTAACCTTTATAGGTTCAGAAGTAACTTGTGCAGATCCAATAGGTTCAGATGTGTTTGATGGTGGTTTTTCTGGTTGTGGTTGTTTTTCTTGTTGTTGTGGTTGTTGTTCAGATTGTTTTTGTTGTTGTTGTTCAGATTGTTTTTATGGTTGTTGTGGTTGATGTTCAGATTGTTTTTGTTGTTGTTGTTGTTTAGATTGTTTTTCTGGTGATTTTGTTATAGGTGGTGGAGTTTGATTTGCTGGTTTTGTTGTTGTTGGTGTTGGTGCAGATGATTGATTTTTAGAAGGTTTTACAGGTGTGATGGAAACAGGATCAGTTGATTTTTATGGGGAAGGAACAAAGATATGAGATGGAGCAGGAACATATTGTTTCTGAGTAGAAGGTGGTTTTGGAATAAACTTAAATGTTGAATCATTTAAAACAGTATTATTGAAAGAAGATACAAAAGATTTGGTACCTTTAATCTTGATACGCTTTGTGGGAACAGAATGAGCGTCTCCAAATGCTTTCCTCTTGATCAGCTTCTGAGGCTTGTCAGCAACTTTGGGCTTCTTCTGAACAGTCACATCTTCTGCTTCTGATTGACCTCTCTTCCTCGTGTTCTCATTTCCTCCATCAGGCATTGGTTCCCTTGCTCTTTTCAGAATATCTGCAGGGATTGGGGTTCCATCTGCCTTGCAAGAATCAATATACCTTACAATTATTTCCCTTGGTTCTTCAGCACAGAACAATGGGTAATCTTCAACTGGGATTCTCTTCTGACTGAGTTCAGAGATATTTAACTTCTTGGGTGCTGATGTGAGTTCCTCTACAATTTTAAGTCTCTGAAGACTCTTGGCATTCAGAGGTTTCCCAACAATAGATTCAAGTTCCTCCTTGACTCCAGCAGCATACAGAGCAGTTACCAGTCCATTTTCTGTTAGAATATCTGAGATTAACCTTCCAAAGGGAATCCATGTTCTGATCTTCTGACCCTTATCCTTTACAGATTCTCTGGAGGCATTAATGTGATTCCATAAGTGCATGAACAGAATGTAAGGAAGATCTACCTTGGTGCTCTGACTTAAACAGTACATGAAGTAGAGCTGTTCATTGTTCACGTAATCTGGAGAGTTTGTAGATTTTCTGTGATGAATGCATCCCATGAAAATCATTGCCCAGATCTTGTAGTCAGGCTTCAGATCTTTAAACTTGTTAGAGGCCTGTCCAGCAGTCATGACTTCCTCATAAACTTCTTCCATATTTACACGCCCAGCTGGCAGATGAGATACTCCATTAGTCTCCTCATATCCAATGAGTTTCCTGATCAGATCTTCTGTAATGATTATCTCCTTACCCAGAACAGAAGACAAGATAAATTTAGGGTATACAGAAGCATGTATCCAGAACTCTTTCACCAGATGGGAGTAAACTGGTCCAAATAATCTGTCAAAGTATTTTACCCAACCTTGAGCATCAACTATTGAACGAAATTCAAATCCATTTTTAGCCAATGAATCAAATTCCACCATTGATTCACAGAGAACTTCCAGTTTGTCAACAGGTGTTAACAAAGTCCTTTTTGGTGTCGTATATGGAGCCACACCCATATTTGCAGAAGTAACTGCAGCCATGGTTGATTGAAACTGTGCTGCTGTTGAAGATGAGGTTGCCATTGAAGATGGTTTTGTCAACGGTTTAAGGTTTTTGTGAAGAGAGAAAAGAAGACAGAAATACATAAATGTTCTTGAGTTGTGAAAAGTGTGAAAGTGGTGAGAGATGTGGTATTTATAGTAAACAATTAGGCATACAAACAGACACACAAGGCACGTTCACACATAGCAATTAATGAAAGAGAATAAAAATCATTTCAAGCATTAATTGATTCTGACAAATTGGGGGAAAAATCAAGATTTTCACTATTCAAACTTCACCTCAAACGTCTCTTTAGTAGTGTACACGCCATCTTTGCAGATTTAGAGTGACACGTGTTTGCTTGCATGTGTTTCTAAATTCTCTTAAGAAATTAAATGTTAACCAACGTTCAGATCCTCTAAGTATTGTTAGTTCAGAAAATAAAATAATTTAAGGAAATGAATAAATAAACAGATGAAATACTTCAAAGCATTAAACATTTTGCATCTGTAAAATTTGCTTCTGACAAATATTATTCTGGACACAAATCCATACCAATATTTTTCAGAATAAATTTGAATCTATCTTCAACAAGGGGTTTTGTGAAAATATCTCCCCATTGATGATCTGTATCAACAAAGGCTAAGTTTATAATTCCCTTCTGAACATAGTCTCTGATGAAATGATGCTTAATTTCTATATGTTTTGCCTTAGAGTGTAAAATGGGGTTTTTAGACAAACATATAGCAGAAGTATTATCACAGAATATAGAAATGTTACTTTCAAATATCTGATAGTCTTCTAGCTGACTTTTCATCCAGAGCATTTGCGTGCTACATCCAGCAGCAGCAATATATTCTGCCTCTGTAGTTGATAGTGCAATTGTGGGTTGCTTCTTGCTGTACCAAGAGATTAGATTTCTTCCTAGAAATTGACAACTTCCAGAAGTACTTTTTCTTTCCACTCTGTCTCTAGCGTAGTCAGCATCACAGAATCCAACTAATTTGAAATCATCAGATTTTCTGTAACACAAACCCACATTAGAAGTACCTTTCAGATACCTTAGAATCCTCTTAACAACTGTTAAGTGTGATTCTCTAGGATCTGATTGGAACCTAGCACACAAGCATACACTGAACAGAATGTCAGGTCTAGAAGCAGTTAAGTAGAGAAGAGGTCCTATCATACCTCTGTAGAGTTTCTGATCTACTTTCTTACTTACCTCTTCCTTGCCTAGTGAACTAGTTGGATGCATGGGAGTCTTTGCCATCTTACTATTAGTCATGTTAAATTTCTTCAAAAGTTCTTTAACATATTTGGTCTGATGAATGTAAGTGCACTCTGGAGTTTGGTTGACTTGAATTCCCAGAAAGAATCTCAATTCTTCCATCATGCTCATTTCAAATTCTGCCTGCATACATTGAGCAAACTCCTTTCCCAGCATAGTATTGGTAGATCCAAATATGACATCATCCACATATATTTGACAAATTAGAAGATCTTTCTTAAATGATTTACAAAAGAGTGTTGTGTCCACTTTGCCTCTGATGAAATTTTTCTCCATAAGAAAATTGCTCAATCTCTCATACCAAGCTCTGGGAGCTTGTTTTAAACCATACAGAGATTTCTTTAGTTTGAAAACATGATCTGGAAATTTTTCACTCTCAAAACCAGGAGGCTGGTGGACATAAACTTCTTCTTCTATAATACCATTCAGAAAGGCACTTTTAACATCCATCTGATACAGAGTGATGTTATTTTGTGCAGCAAATGAAATAAGAAGGCGTATAGATTCTAACCTTGCCACTGGAGCATAAGTTTCAGTGTAATCAATACCTTCTTGTTGACTGTACCCTTGAGCAACAAGCCTTGCCTTATTTCTTTCAACTTCTCCTTTCTCATTAAGCTTATTTCTGAAGACCCATTTAGTTCCAATTATGTTGAATCCTTTTAGTCTTGGAACCAAATCCCACACATCATTTCTGGTGAATTGATTTAGCTCTTCTTGCATGGCAATAATCCAATCATTGTCTTGCAGAGCTTCATCTACAGAAGTTGGTTCAATTACTGACACCAATCCAAATAATGATGCTTTAGATGATCTAAGAAAGGATCTTGTTCTGATAGGGTCATCCTTCTTTCCAATGATAACATTCTCTAGATGAGAAGCTTTGATTCTGGAAGATGATCCTCTAACAGTTGATTCTTCAGTAATGTTTAGATTGTTCATCTGAGAAGTTAAAGGAATTGCATATGGCGTTGCTTCTGGTTCCTTCACTTGAGCTTTGTCTGCCTCTGAGCCTTCAGAGTCAGTGAAGACTACTTCTCTATCTGCAGAGTTTTCAAACTGCTTTGGCTTTTTAATGCCAAGCTTATATCAAATCTAACATGAATAGATTCTTCCACAATCTGTGTCTCAGTATTGTATACTCTGTAGCCTTTAGAGCGTTTAGAATACCCAAGCATGAAACACTTCTGTGCTTTGGAATCAAACTTGTTCAGATTTTCTTTAGTATTCAACATATAGCAAATACATCCAAAAGGATGAAAATATGAAATGTTGGGCTTTCTGTTCTTCCACAGTTCATAGGGAGTCTTCTCCAGAAGAGGTCTTCCAGACATTCTGTTCTGAATGTAACAGGCTGTGTTGATTGCTTCTGCCTAAAAGTGCTTTGCCAGATTAGTCTCATTGATCATGGTTCTGGCCATTTCTTGCAGAGTTCTATTTTTCCTCTCTACAACTCCATTTTGTTGTGGAGTTCTAGGACAGGAAAAATCATGAGCAATGCCATTTTCATTAAAATATTTATCAAAATATTTATTTTCAAATTCACCACCATGATCACTTCTGACTTTTATAATTTTGAAATCTTTTTCATTCTGGACTTGCTTGCAGAAGTCAAAGAACACAAAATGTGACTCATCCTTGTGTTTTAAGAACTTTACCCATGTCCATCTACTATAGTCATCAACAATGACTAATCCATACTTCTTGCCTCTGATGGATGCAGTTTTCACTGGTCCAAACAGATCAATATGAAGTAATTCTAGTGGTCTGGAAGTAGAAACAACATTTTTTGATTTAAAATATGATTTTGAAAACTTCCCTTTTTGACAAGCTTCACAAAGAGCATTTGAGGTGAACTTCAGATTAGGAAGTCCTCTAACAAGATTAAGTTTATTAATCTGAGATATACGTCTCATATTAATATGCCCCAATCTTCTGTGCCAGACTCATTGCTCCTCATTAACAGACAAGAGACATTTAACATTCTGAACCTTAAGTTCTGAAAGATTTATTTTATAAATGTTGTTTTTCCTCTTTCCACTAAATAGGATTGAGCCATCCTTTTGACTAATAGCTTTACAACATTTTTGATTAAAGATTATGTCATAACCATTGTCACTTAATTGACTTATGGACAATAGGTTATGCTTTAATCCTTCTACAAGTAAAACATTAGCAATAGAGGGAAGTTTACCATTTCCAATAGTGCCAGATCCAATGATCTTGCCCTTCTGATTCCCTCCAAATTTCACATCACCTCCAGATCTAAGCTCCAGACTTTGGAACATGACCTTTCTCCTGTCATGTGTCGCGAGTATCCAGAGTCCAGGTACCATGATTGGCGTCCTGACCTTGCTGCTAAGAACATCTGCAACAGGAATTATTTTACTTTTAGGTACCCAGATCTTCTTGGGTCCTTTTGGGTTAGTTGTTCTGAAGGTTTGTCTAAACTTCTGTTTTTCAACATAAGGTTTATTCTGACTAGCCTTAGATTTAAACACATGAATGTTCTTTTCAGAACGAGTGTGTTCAATATCATTCAAGTGACCAAATTTAAAGTGGGAATATAAAGGAGTTTTCTTGATGATAATTTTATCAACAGGTTTTGGATTCAAATCCTTTCCAGAGGAAGATTTATATCCAATTCCTTTTCTGTTATTTCTGCTAACTCCATAGATCATAGAATCCATTTTGCTTCTGTCTATGCTTTTAGCAAGAAACTTCTGAAAGCTGTAATCATATTTTTCCAAAATATTTTTGCATTCAGACTCAGTTTCAGAATCAGAGTCTTGTTGAGCTAATTCAGAATCATTTTTCAATCTTAAGTTCTTTTCATTTAGCTCAACTACTTCTGTTTTAAGAATATTATTCTCAGATACAAGATTGCTTTGACGCTTCTTATATTTGAGCTTAATATTGTTATAGCTTTTCAGAACTTCTGATAACACTTTGATAAGTTCATCTTTAGTAAGTTTAGCCATTACCTCTTCAGCATCAGAGTCAGATTCAGAATCAGATTCAGATCCTGAAGTTCCTTCCTCCTGATCTTCTACGTCTGCCATCAATGCTACATTGGCACATTCCTCTTCCGACTCAGATTCAGATGTATCTGAATCATCCCAGGTGGCCATTAGAACCTTCTTCTTCTTATCAGATTTTCTTTTAGGCTTTTCATTCAACAACTTTGGACAATCATTTATGTAATGCCCAGGTTCTTTACATTGATAGCAGATAACCTCTTTTTTTCCAGATCTTCTGTGTCCAGAAGATTCTTTTCTTTGGTCAGGCTTCCTGAAGTTTCTGAACTCCTTTCCTTTATGCTTCCAGAGTTTGTTTATTCTTCTAGACAGCATGGATAGTTCATCTTCATCTTCAAATGAGGATTCTTCAGAGCTTTCCTCTATTACCTGCAATGCTTTAGCAGATTTATTAGATTTTAAAGCAATTGATTTACCTTTCTTTTGAGGTTCATCTTCCTCAAGTTCAATTTCATGACTCCTTAGTGAACTGATTAGTTCCTCCAAGGAGATCTTATTCATATCTTTAGCCATTTTCAGCGCAGTCACCATAGGTCTCCATCTGGTAGGTAAGCTTCTGATGATCTTTTTCACATGATCAACAGTAGAGTATCCTTTATCCAGAACCTTTAGTCCAACTGTAAGTATTTGAAATCTGGAGAACATAGCTTCAACATATTCAGCTTCTTCCATCTTGAAGGCTTCATACTTTTGGATTAGAGCCAGAGCCTTTGTTTCCTTGACTTGAGAGTTTCCCTCATGAGTCATCTTTAAGGACTCAAACATGTCAAATGCAGTTTCTCTATTTGTCATCTTTTCATACTCAGTGTGAGATATTGCATTTAACAATATTGTTCTAGCCTAGTGGTGATTTCTAAATTCCTTCTTTTGGGCTTCTGTCATAGATTTTCTATCTACTTTCTTGCCATTCCCATCAATGGGATGAACATATCCATCTATGACCAAATCCCATAAATCAACATCATAACCAAGGAAAAAACTTTCAATCCTATCTTTCCAATAATCAAATTTCTCCCCATCAAACATAGGGGGTTTAGTGCTGATTTTGTCCCTTTCTTCATATTTGTTGTTAATGTTAGATATTGAAGTATCAGCCATATTAACAACCAAATATATATCAAATTTTTTCTCACTGGATCTTTACTGTCACTGTGAAGTGGTAGCACACACAGAATCAGAGCTCTGATGCCAACTGAAGGTGAGAAAATACTTAGAAGGGGGGTTGAATAAGTATGAAGATAAAAACTTAGAAATAAAAACTCAAGTATTTTTATCCTGGTTCGTTGAACTCAACTACTCCAGTCCACCCTTCCTAGAGTGATTTTCCTTTCTCAAACAAGGATTTAATCCACTATTTAATCAACTGATTACAATAGTAAGCACTAAGAACAACTGTTCAAAGTCTTTTCAAGAACTACTGATCCTAACTGGATCTTCTTAAGGTTTTCTTACAATCAAATGTAATAACAAATACAAGTGTTAAAATGCTTCTAATAAAGCTTTATCACAACTGTGATTTTTCACTTAAGATTAAGAACAAAGAAAATAATTCTAGCAAGAATATATGAGTTTGTATGAGAGCTTTGATATTGAATTCTTTTCAAGTGATTCGTCAACTGAAGAAAATGAGTGGAGACTTGCTTTTATAGGCACAGTGATCCAAGAGTATTTCACGTTGAGAAGTGTGTACCAAAAGGTCTGAGCCTTTTGTCTTCACATCAAGTGACCTTTCCTAGAAGAAGAAAGCACAGAGAAATCCTTTTTGTCTGTGTTCTTGTGTCTAGCATAAATAAGGAAAGAGTCGTTTGGATATTCCAACGGACATAATCTTTGAATTCTTCTTCAACAATTTTCAGCAAGAATCATCAGAGTCTAATTTGATCAGAGCCTTCTGATGTTGATCAGAGTTTTGCTGAATCAGAGTCTTTGTAGCAAGTGTGCTTTTAGCGTGTATAAGTTCAGAGCAGAGTTTTGAGTCAGATCCTCAGTACTGGCAGCGTTAGTACTTTTAGAGTCTTCTGAATTAACTATGCTTGAAAAACTCTTCATACAGAATTCTTCATTGGTTCAGATGCTTCTGACTTGCTTCAGATTCTTCTGGAGCTTCTGCTTCAGATCCTTCTGGAGACAATGCTCAGGATCTTCTGATGGCAGCATTCAGAATCTTCTAATGGGTGCATCTGACGCTTCAGAGTCTAGCATATTTCTTATGTTCAGATCTGATTTGCTTCTGGAGTGATATTTACTTTAATATCTGCAGCAAACATTCTTAAGCAAATTTTAGAGTATATAATTCTTAATTACAAAATTTCATAATAGTTATCATCAAAACATAGAGATATTATTAAGAACCAATCTGTGTTCTAACAAGAAGTTGCTGAGCTCAAAGAAAACAATTTGAAAATGAAAAACAATTTTGAAAAAGCTCAACAAAACTCTGAATCTGAAACTAAGTCAAAATGCAAAAATATTTTAGAAGAATATGACTTCAGTTTTCAGAAGTTTCTGGCTAAAAGCATAGATAGAAGCAAGATGGCTTCAATGATCTATGGAATTTGCAAAAACAATAGGAAAGGAATTGGATATGAATCTTCCTCTGGAAAGGATTTAAATCCAATGCCTGTTGATAAACTTATCATTAAGAAGACTCCCTTATATTCTTATTTTAAGTTTGGTCATTTGAATGATATTACACACACACGTTCTGATCAGAATGTTCCTGTGTTTAAACCAAAAGTTAGTCAGAATAAAACTGTTGTAAAAAGACAGAAGTTCAGACAAACGTTTAAGGCAACTAACCCAAAAGGACCCAAAAAAATCTGGGTACCTAAGGATAAGATAATCCCTGTTGCAGATGTATTTAGCACCAAAGTCAAGACGCCAGTCATGGTACCTAGACTCTGGCTGCTCACGTCACATGACAGGAGAAAAATTTATGTTCCAAAGCCTGATGCTTAAATCTGGAGGAGACGTGAAGTTTGGAGGGAATCAGAAGGGCAAGATTATTGGCTCTGGTACTATTGGCAATGGTAACCTTCCCTCTATATCTAATGTTTTACTTGTAGAAGGATTAAAGCATAATCTATTGTCCATTAGTCAATTAAGTGACAATGGTTATGACATAATCTTTAATAAAAAATGTTGCAAAGTTGTTAGTCAGAAGGATGGCTCAATCCTATTTAATGGAAAGAGGAAGAACAACATTTATAAAATCAATCTTTTAGAACTTAAGGTTCAAAATGTTAAATGCCTTATGTCTGTTAATGATGAGCAATGGGTCTGACACATAAGATTGGGGCATATTAATATGAGACGTATATCTCAGATTAATAAACTCAATCTGGTCAGAGGACTTCCTAAGTTGAAGTTCAACTCAGATGCTCTTTGTGAAGCATGTCAAAAAGGAAAATTTTTAAAATCTTTTAAAACTAAGAATGTTGTTTCAACTTCAAGACCATTAGAGTTACTTCACATTGATCTGTTTGGACCAGTGAAAACTGCATCCACCAGAGGAAAGAAGTATGGATTAGTCATTGTTGATGACTATAGCAGATGGACATGGGTGAAATTCCTAAAACATAAGGATGAGTCACATTCTGTGTTCTTTGACTTCTGCAAACAAGTCCAGAATGAAAAAGATTTTGAAATTGTTAAAGTCAGAAGTGATCATGGTGGCGAATTTGAAAACAAATATTTTGAAAAATATTCTAATGAAAATGGCATTGCTCATGATTTCTCCTTCCCTAGAACTCCATAACAGAATGGAGTTGTAGAGAGGAAAAATAGAACTCTGCAAGAAATAGCCAGAACCATGATCAACGAGACTAATCTGGCAAAGCATTTTTGGGCAGAAGCAATAAACACAGCATGTTACATTCAAAACAGAGTGCCTGTAAGACCTCTTCTGGAAAAGACTCCCTATGAATTGTGGAGGAACACAAAGCCCAACATTTCTTACTTTCATCCTTTTGGATGTATTTGTTATATGCTGAACACTAAAGAGAATCTTAACAAGTTTAATTCTAAAGCACAATAGTGTTTCATGCTTGGCTATTCTGAACGCTCTAAAGGATACAGAGTATACAATACTGAAACACAGATTGTGGAATAATCTATACATGTTAGATTTAATGATAAGCTTCGCATTGAAAAGCCAAAGCAGTTTGAAAGTTTTGTAGATAGAGAAGTAGTTCTCACAGACTCTAAAGGCTCAGAGGCAGATAAAGCTCAAGTGAAGGAGCCAGAAGCAACGTCAGATGAAATTCCTTTAGCTTCTCAAATGAACAACTTGAACATTTCTGAAGAATCAACTGTTAGAGGATCATCTTCCAGAATCAAGGCCTCTCACCCAGAGGATGTGATCATTGGAAAGAAAGATGACCCAATAAGGACAAAATCCTTCCTCAGATCATCTGAAGCATCATTATTTGGGTTGGTGTCAGTTATTGAACCAACTTCTGTGGATGAAGCTCTTCAAGACAATGACTGGATAATTGCCATGCAAGAAGAGCTCAATCAGTTCACAAGAAATGATGTTTGGGATTTGGTTCCAAGACTAAAAGGATTCAACATAATTGGATCTAAATGGGTCTTCAAAAACAAGTTGAATGAAAAAGGAGAAGTTGAAAGAAATAAGGCAAGGCTTGTTGCTCAAGGTTATAGCCAGTAAGAAGGAATTGATTATACAAAGACTTATGCTGCTGTGGCCAGGTTAGAGTCTATTCGTTTACTTATTTCTTTTGCTGCACAAAATAACATCACTCTATATCAAATGGATGTTAAGAGTGCCGTCTTATATGGGATTATAGAAGAAGAGGTTTATGTTCACCAACCTCCTGGTTTTGAAAGTGATAAATTTTCAGAACATGTTTTTAAACTTAAGAAATCTCTTTATGGTTTAAAACAAGCTCCTAGAGCTTGGTATGAGAGATTAAGCAATTTTCTTCTGGACAAAATGTTTATCAGAGGCAAAGTGGACACAACTCTCTTCTGTAAAACATTTAAGAAAGATCTGTTAATTTGTCAAATATATGTAGATGATATTATATTTGGATCTACAAATGTTATGCTGGGAAAGGAGTTTGCTCAATGTATGCAGGCTGAATTTGAGATGAGCATGATGGGAGAATTGAGATTCTTTCTGGGAATTCAAGTCAATCAGACTCCAGATTGCACTTACATTCATCAGACCAAATATGTAAAAGAGCTTCTGAAGAAGTTCAACATGACTGATAGTAATATGGCAAAGACTCCAATGCATCCAACAAGCACACTTGGTAAGGAAGAGGTAAGTAAGAAAGTAGATCAGAAACTCTAAGAGGTATGATTGGATCTTTTCTTTACTTAACGACTTATAGACTTGACATTTTATTCAGTGTATGCTTGTGTGCAAGATTCCAATCAGATCCTAGAGAATCACACTTAACAGCTATTAAGAGGATTCTAAGGTATTTGAAAGGTACTTCTTATGTGGGTTTGTGTTACAGAAAATTTGATGTTTTTAAACTAGTTGGATTCTGTGATGCTGATTATGCTGGAGACAGAGTTGAAAGAAAAAGTACTTCTGGAAGTTATCAATTTCTAGGAAGTAATTTAATCTCCTGGTATGGCAAGAAACAACCTACAATTGCTCTATCAACTACAGAGGCAGAATATATTGCTGCTGCTGGATGTAGCACGCAGATGCTTTGGATGAAAAGTCAGCTAGAAGACTATCAAATCTTTGAGAGTAATATTTCTATATTCTGTGATAATACTTCTGCTATATGCTTGTCTAAAAACCCAATTTTACACTCTAAGGCTAAGCATATCAAAATTAAACATCACTTCATCAGAGACTATGTTCAGAAGGTTATTATAAAATTAGACTTTGTTGATACAGATCATCAATGGGCTGATATTTTCACAAAACCCCTTGCTGAGGATACGTTTAAGTTTATTCTGAAAAATATTGGTATGGAATTCTGTCCAGAATAATATTTATCAGAAGCAAACTTCTCATATGCAAAATGTTTAAAACTCTGAAGTATTTCATCTGTCAGTTATTTAATTTCTTGAATTAGTATTTCTGTGTGTATCTGAACTAACAAGTCTCAGAGGATCTGAACGTTGGCTAACGTTTCATTTCTCAAAGAGTTTTCAGAAGCACATGCAAGCAAACACGTGTCACTCTAGAATCTGAAAAGATGGCATGCACAATATTGAAGAGACATTTGAGGTAATGTTTGAATAGTTGATTTCTTGTTTTCCCCCCAATTGTCAGAATCATTAATGCTTTGAAATGATTATTTTCTTTTCATTAAATGCCATTAATTGTTATGTGTGTACGTGCTGAACGTGTGACCCTTTGTGTGCCCTAAATTTCTTCTATAAATTCCACAAATCTCACCATTTCACACTTTTCACTATCACAAACACGTTTATGCATTTCTGCTTGCTCTTTAGCCTTCATCTAAGCCCTAAACCTTCATCATCTTCAACAATGGCTACTTCATCTTAAACCTCAGCTCAGTTTTAACCCACAATGGCTGCAGTTGCTTCTTTAAACATGGGTGCTGTCCCATTTAAGGAATCTATCAGAACTCTACTCACGCCTGTTGACAAGTTGGAAGTTCTGTGTGTGTCCATAGTTAACTTTGAATCATTTGCAGAAAATGGGTATGATCTTCGTCCCATCATTGATGCACAATGTTGGACCAAGTTCTTTGACAGATTAATGGGACCACTTTACCCTCGTCTGGTAAAGGAATTCTGGATACGTGCTTCTTGTTGGCCTAATGATAACGCGAAATCGTATATATATATTGACGTATAATTCAACTAATATTCGACTGGTTTCAATCCGATTTTGGGTTTTTTCCATGTTATTTGTCTGATATTTTGCAGGTATTTGAAGATCATGTCCAAACAAAGCAATATGAAGAAAAGAAGCAATTACAGATGAAATATGGACGAAAACCAGATGAAAACAACATGAAAAACAGTAGATGCGCATTTTGCTGCTGTGACGACCGTCACACATCCATGACGATCGTCACACGCGTGACGACCGTCACACACCATGACGACCGTCATGCAGGCAAAAACGCAAAGCTTCATTTAACGTGCAAAAACCAGTTCCAAGTCCCAAATAATGGACCACTACTCCCTAATTTTTCTGACTCCAAGTCCACCTTCTGCAAATTACAACCGTTAGTATTTCACCTCTATAAAAGGGGAAGGAGGGGAGCTGAGAAAGGGAGCCGCATTCAGATAACGAAGTGCTGCCCAAATTATTTTCCAGAGCAAATTTAGTTTCAGTCTTGTTGTTTTTGTTCTCTTTCCTTTTTCCTGTATTCCATTTCTGCAATATTCATTTGTGCGCTCTATTGGTTTGAAGACACAATCCTGCCGACATCGTTGGGATTTGGCCAAAAGCCAATTGGATACGTTACAGGTTTTCATTATTTCGTTAATTGTAACTTTAATTCCCAGTAATATGAATGTTCTAAATTTCTGCTTTTATTTACGCTTTACTTATTCCAAATCCATGTCTAGCTAAACCAGAGTAATCGATATGTAATAATAATTCAGACGGGATTTGATAATAACCGGTTAAAACCTTTCTTTTTCAAAAGTTGTTTATGGCATGAGTGTTTAAACTTATTTCCTGAATAAACGTTCGTCGCGACAGCGAGAACTTATTTAAAAGTAGTTTTGCCACGACAGTGGGAAATTAACTAAGGTACGAACCAACAAGCGACAGCTGCGGCTAAGACCGGATAGTAAACACTAGGCATTTGTTTTAATAACAACGAAAGCACTTTAAAATAGATTAGAACTTAGAGATTTCCAAAAGGCGATCTTAACCCTGAACGGGATAGCGACAACATACGTTCCGCCCTAAAGTTGCGACTAGCGTCAACAACCATCGTGAGACGAAGGTCTTTAGATCACTATTTTCTTCTTAAATAAATTCTGAAAAATATTATATATACCGGTAACTTGTCAAATCCCCGAAGAACATAATTATTGCATATCGATTCGCGTAATTATAATTCAAGTAACGTTTTTAGTTCCCTTTAGTGATATAAATTATTCCCTTAAACAGTATCTACCTAGCTAAACATAGTAACTTCCGAGAACACTAGTTTGATTACGAGTCCTTGTGGGATCGATATCTTTTATTACTACGCGATAAACTGTGCACTTGCAGTTAAGTTGTATTAGACATAGAAAGTCGCGATCACCTAAGTTCATAGTTTCTTTCGTTCTGGGGAAAGAAATCATCATTACTGAAGCTTTGCTAAGGAAACTCATAAGATATGAGGAGACTGATGAGGTCACTAATCTACCATCTAGGCGTGTGGAAATGACTGATGTTTATGAAGAAGTTTGCTCATCTGGAGTAGCTTCTAACAAGGTCAAGGATCTGAAACCAGTTTACAGAATCTGGGCTAAGATTTTCATGAGCTGCATTCACCATAGAAAATCTTCAAATTCTCCAGATTATGTCAATACTGATCAGCTATACTTTATGTACTGTCTGAGTCAGAGCACCAAGGTGGATCTGCCATATCTTCTGTTTAATCATCTGTGGACGCATGTTAAACAGTCAAGGGAAGAGTTCAGAAACAAGCACCAGAAGCTTAGAAACTGGATTCCAATGGGAAGACTTATCTCATACATTCTGACTGAGAATGGTCTTGTTAATCATCTGTTTGAAGCTGGAATGAAGGAAGAATTGGCTTCTGCAGTTGGAAAACCTCTGAACGGGAAGAGTCTTCAGAGGATGAAAGTGGTAGAAGAAGTTACTTCTGCTCCAAAGAAATTCAACTTTGAAGAGGTCACTCAAAGAAGAGTCCCAGTTGCAAATTTCCCTATGTTCTTTGCAAATGAACCAAGGGACATTATTCTACAATACATCGCAGACTGTCTGAATGAAGGAATTCCTCTACCAGCAAATCTGGTTCAGAAGGCATGTGAACCTGCTCCAGATCTGTATGAGGCCAGACATAAGAAGAAGAGGAAGGTTGCTTCAGAAGAACCTTCTAAACCTAAGAGGAAATCTACTGGTGAAGCTGTTGCTGTCAAGCCTAAGAGAGTCAAGAAACCAGAGATCAATCCTCTAGAGGCTAGTCTCAAAGAAATTCTGGAAACTGTACAAGAGGTATTAACATCTGATCAAACTCTTCATGAACCTATTATACGAAACAAATTTTATATGGAAATGGGGTAGAATCAAACAAGGAAGATGATGGTGGTGGTCATTTTTCAAAATTCCCTCTGTGGTGAAAAATTCGATAGTGGCTGTTCTATGGTGTTTTGTTGTGCATTTTGGCATGTATCAATGAACTCACACATTTTCAAGCCACACTAAGCATACACACAGTATTCATACATCATGCCGAATGATCCTATCACCTTAAATGAGCTTGATGCCTACAGAAAATGATGATGGTGTGGTGAGTGCCAATTTTGAAGGAAAAGTGTGTTGCACCCCAAAATTTGCCCAACTTTTCTTTACCTAGCTTGTGTTTCATTTCATGCACATTAGCATTATCATTTGCATTTCATTGACATGTATGCAGGAGATCAAGAGGTATGATTACCAATCAAGAGCTATACAAGACTATGAAGCTAGCTAAGAAGGTGATTGAAACCAAGAGTGTGTGTCTCCTAACTTGATAGTTGTGGAAAGCCCTCAGATGATTATGAAGCCATGAGGTTGGACTTGAGTTCTTGAGAGAGCTCATGAGAAGTGTTTAGGATCACCTTGAGGCCTAGACAGGTCATTATGCAAGATTAAGAAGGCTCAGCCATGAGTGGTGCAGCTAGGGTTTGACTGGGTCAACCCTAAGTCAACTGATGATTTGAAGAAGGTTGAGACCTAATTCAAGAGCCATGTGATCATGGATTGATACATTGAGGTGTTATAAGGATGATTCCAAGGTCAAATCATCATGATTGAAGAGTTTGAGAAGTTTCAAGCTAGGGTTTCTAAGGCTTGACAGTGTAAAATCCCCTAGTTTGACCCCTATCTTCAAGGAAATTTAGCTCACGATGTGATTGTCATCTCATCTTGCCCCCAACATGAATGTTGTAGAGCATGATCTTATCTTTAATTTGAGTGCTAGAAGTCCTTGATAGGATTTGTAGAACTCAAGTTATGACTTTGACAAGTTATATGTCATCTGAGGCATGTGAATTTGGAGCTTGAAAGTTGTCCAACTTGCATGAAACGTTTTCCCTATAAGGATGATTCCTATGAACTTTTGGTCAACATGAATGTTGTTCGTTATCCTCTTATCTTTCTAGAGAGTACTAGAAGTACTTTATAGTATTTGTAGAACTCAAGTTATGGCTTTGACAAGTCAAGGGTATTTTGGTCATTTGGAGATTATAGGTCATTTCAATCATAAGGCCATAACTCCTATTTGCAAGCTTTAAATGGGAAAATGTTCCACATCAAACTTGTTCAAAATGATGTTTTAAGGCTATCCAATAGGTAATGAGAGATTGGAATAGCTTGCTTCACAAAATCACAAAAATGGCCTAAAATAAGGGTGAATTTCAAATGAACCAAAGATGGAAATTGGGATTTTTGATCTACATGTCCAAACCAAGCCATATGACATACCAATTTGATTGTAAAACATATTTTAAGAACATTGACATTGCCACAATTTTGAATTGAGGGTTAATTTGAGGACTTGCTTTGAAAAGTGGTTACTTACATCATAAGTAACAATTGCCAAACCAATATGCAAGGCATAACCAAGTCTCCTTTCAATCCAAACACTTTCATAATCTCATTTGGGGAAAATTTGGATGAAAGGCATGATGAATACAAGCTCATGCAAGGACTGTCTTGAGTATACCACGAGATTGGATTTTCAAGTGAAGTGAGATATTGAATTTCTCATTAGAGTGATCTAGAACTTTCTAGATCATTCATCCTTGTTCTATATATGATTTAGAAGTGGTTCAGAGTGAAGGTTGGTGAGAATTGAGAGAGGAAAGTGAGATTGCACTTTGAAATTTCTCATTGCAAATCAAAATCTGTTACAAGGTTAGAGGCCATTTCAAGCCAAGATATTGATCCCAATAGTTGCTCTGAGGTTGGTGATTGATCCCAGACCAAATTCAAGGCCAAGTTGTGGAGGAATCGTGAAGTAGCCATTGGAGTTGGAAGCTTGCAACTCAGAATCGGTTTCAAGAATCCAGGGCATTTCAACTCTTTTCTTTGCATATAGAAGGTTGATTAGAGGCTAGTGAAGGATTCTGCAAGTTCTTGAAGGTTGAGTTGAAGATTCAACCACTCTGTTTGCTCAAGTTTACCAGGTATGCAGTTCTTGTTCCATGGCTTAAATTAGGTAGAATCAATGGGAATTATTGTGTTAGATGCATTGTAGATGGATGTAGGAAGGTTTTTGGATCATCAATTTGGAGATTAGTGACCAATTAGGGTTGTTACAATTTTCGGTTGAGATTGTGTTCTTGCGAATCTTGAGTTTTTAGAATGAATTAATGGCATGAATGGATTCCTGAGGAAATTTGGGACAAGATTCATCAAGGAATCGTGGCCAATGGTGGATTCTATAGAGAGTTAGGGTTGTGGAAGGTTGATCGGAGAAGTCACCGGCGGTGACCCTAGCGCGCGTAGAGGGAGGAAACTTAGAAATTTGAAATGAGGAAGATGATCCCAGAGCCATTGGATTAGAGGAGGACCTTTGACCAAAGTGGGATCCAACGGCCACGAGCGATGGAAATTTTGTGAAGGATCTCTGAGTACTTGGAACGCAGCGTTTCATTAATGTAGTCTGGGTGGGCTTAGGCAATAGTTGATACTCACACCCCCTCTTTGGGCCCAACCCTAAAATGAACTGATTTTACATGCTATTCACACCACGCGCCTTCTATTTTCTCATGATTTTTCATTTTATTTTTTCAATTATTCATGGTTATTGGAAAATTCATAAATAATGGAAAAATAACTCAATTAATCCCATTCTTTTTGCCATGGATTCATGATTGAATATAGTATTTTTTAGATGAAAAATATTAATATTCCATGCATTTTCTGATTTTATGGGCATTTTTACATTTTAATTGATATTAAAATAATCATGGTTGATGCTTGATTTTGTTGAATTTGGTTTGATCATGTGACGATGATTCTTGCCCTGATTTTTTGTGTGTAGCTAGAATAGATATGCATGTTACCCCTAGATTTTTCTCACATTTTTTTGATGAATGTAAGTGGTAGTTTTAGGTGGAAACTTTAAGAGCTCCATTTTTAGGGTTTATGGTTGATACCTTGTGATTTAGATTTTATTTTTAGAACTTGGTGGATGATTCAACCTCTGATTTTTGTATGGTAGATTCATGATTGAATTAGTATCCCTTAGGAATTTTTGTAGGAATTTTCAATGTAGTTTACTATTTTTGTTTGATGTTAGTTTAGATGCTAGCTTTAGATGATTCTAGGGCACTAACTCAACTAGAATGACTTCTTTAGTTCCCTTAGATTAGAGTTTTGTCTCTCTTGATCTTGGATGATGTTGAAGACAAGCTTGGGCTACCATGGATTGAATGAAGAAGCTTGGATGTGAAGATCTCCCCTTCTTTTGGTGTAGTGTTGATTAGGTGTTAAGATTAGGGTTTGTAGGCAGAGTTTCTAGATAGATTCTCTTCCTTCATAAACATGGAAGATGTTGATCACTTCCATTCTTCCCTATGATGTAAGGTCCCCTTGTAAAGGCCTCATACCTCCTTTGGTAGGATGTGTGGCTCTTTACAAGCTGGTAGAACCTTTGAGGGTCCCTTTCTCTGATGATAGGATGCTTAGTGGTGACCTTTGGTCTTCACTCTACTATCAATTATCCAACTTTGATCTTGTTAGATGAATCTTGCTCCCTTTCTAGAGGATGGAGTTCCTTGCTTGAGAAGATTGAGGGATAGGAGTTGATACTTCTTTGTGTTTGGAGATTACTTTTAGGAGCTGAAGCTTGTAGATCAGGAAGAGCAAGTTGATACTTGTAAAGAGGAGAGAGCTGAAGCTTGAGAGTCCAGAAGAACAAGTTGACACTTGTGAAGAAGATCAAATTGAAATTGAGTGAAGAGCTGAGGCTTGAAGAAGAGGGAATGGGTTGATACTTGTGTTGATACATTGAGAGCCTGAGGGGCAAGTTGATACTTGATATTAGGAGTGAAGCCTGAAGGTAGAATTTACTGAAGAGCTGAGGCTTGAGGAAACAAGTCGATACTTATGTGGATGTATTAGAAGCAAGTTGACGCTTGATATTGAGGATGATAGCCTTGAAGAATAGTTGCAGACTGTGGACTGAACTGATGTCAGAGGAGCTTTGTTGTGAAGCTGTAGAAGCTGTTGATCTGCTTTCTTTCCTGTCTGTTTTCTTTCTGTGCAACTGTATTGATGTGACTTGTTTGATTTGCTTGATGCATTAGAATAAGTTCATATTTAGACTGATGTAAGCTAGGAGCATGATTGCACTAGAGGTTGAGTTGCTCCTCCTGCTTGTATTTTTACTGTATGGCTTTGCTTGCGGGTATTCGGTAGAGCCCTGCTCCCTTGCCTATGTGGTTTGTTATTTTGCTTGATAGCATGTTATTTCTCCTGTATGATTGCAGTTACTCCTATTTTGCTTGATAGCATGTTATTTCTCCTGTATGATTGCAGTTATTCATATCTGGCTTGAGGTTGAGATGAGCTTGTGGAGGCTGATGTCCCACACACATTTCCTCCCTCACTTGCATTGCATGCATTTTACAGTCGTTTACTGTATATCTGTTTACTGTTTAAGCTGATGCTTTATCTGTTTCTGTTTATCATTGACATGATCCCCTAGGAATCTCACTTCCTTTGATAAGGAAGTGATGATTAGAACTTTAGGTTGAAACCTATGCATGATAACTTCTAGGAGATCCCTGTTTCAAACCTCAACCATAGGATGAATCCTTGGCATGACAACATTAGGACTTGATAGTCTCCCCCTTAGTTGAGCCTGTTCTCTCTTCTCATCTCAAAACAAATTAAAATACAGTAATAAAGGTTAACTGATGTCGTACGTTACGAGCCTTAAGCTATCTGAGAAACGGTTGTCGGAGAGTTTCTTTTCAACAGCTTGGATGTTTAGTATGGCACCCTTAGGGTGACATGCAACACATTCACTCTCAGGTCATAGTCTCTAGTGCGATATTGGTTGCAAATATCCATAAAAAACAGTTCTTCCGTAAAAGACAGAAAACAAACTTCAAACCTCTTTGCCCAGTGGGCCCATAATTCAAAGGAAGCTTTTCTGAAGAAAAGAGTGTTGTTAACTCCCAGTTCTACCACAAACGGTAACGCCTAAGTCTCCAAAGGTCGAGCTGCGTACGCCAATTGCTGGAACTGTTTGTTAACCCTACTCGATAAAACAGATGAATCTGAATTCCCGTAATCCGTATTATCCCGAACTACGTATGCTCTGATCTCTCATATCCGTTGAGAGTACGTAGGCACAATACTGACGTATTGGCGAGCCACCTTCCCCGTAACCCGTAGTTAGCCGAACTACGTTGACTCTGATTTCTCATTCTCTGATGAGAATACGTAGGCATAAAGCGCGATGCTTTTCTGAGTCATTTTCTTTTCTTTTTCAGACCAACCTTGATAGGTAGATAGATAAAACCAACCCGTACGATAAACACAACAAGCGTGGATCCCATCGAGTACGATGGACGTGAGGGGTGCTAATACCTTCCCCTTGCGTAACCGACTCCCGAACCCAGACAATGGTTGCGATGACCTTATCTTATACCTTTTCGTCAGGTTTTTCCCGATCGTTTCCTTTCCCGTTCTGAGGGATAAATAACGGAAGGTGGCGACTCTTCTGTTTTGCCGGCACCTTATTTTCGCGGAAGCGACAAAGTGCATTTGGAGATGTACAGCTGTTACAAGTCTTTTTTAAATCCAATCCAAAATACTCACAACTCATGTTCATGATGGATGATGATTCAAGCATTTCAAAAATGTTTAAAACAAGAAGATTTTGAAGATAGCATGTTAAGTGCATAGTTTTGGTACAAATGCATATGGAAGTGTGAATCTTTGTGACAACTAGTTTTACTACCAAATAGTCATGCAAACACCCTTTAAATGATTAGTACGAAATGCCAACAAAGAGTTTTTGATGAGAAACAAACTACTGCAAAAGGTGGCACATGAGGTGGATGATATGTGTTGAAAAATGCATTATGATGTGTGAAAATTGTGACAGTGTGTTTTAGTGCACAAGGATTATATTGACAGCCCACAAATGACATCTATGTAGTGTTAGAATGATGAATTTTGATGGAAAACATTATAGTGTAAAAGTGACACATAAGGTATGTGATGAGTTTCTTTGAAAAGTGCACTTTGGTGTGAAAATCTGCAACAGCTGGTTATAGTCATTCTAAACCAAACACACATATAGGCCATATAAGTGATGAGGAAAAGTTCTAACTCACCTGATATGCTTCAATACTAACAGTTGTGAAAAGGTGCTTGTAAAATGCAAGTTTTAGTGAAAAATGCACTTTTGAAGATGAGACACTCATGACAGTTGCTTTAAGGCCAAGTGATGATGCTAACACACTCTAAATGATGAGTATGAGGTGTTAGAAAAGTGATTTTGGTGGAAATCAAATTTATGCCAAAAGTAGTATGTGAGTTGCTTGAGTGATCTTTGGTATGAACATGGAAAGTAGGTGAATCATCTTTATGCACAGAATTTTGGCAAAGTAAGTATGCACACAATTATTAATTGTATATTCAAACATGCTCAAAGGGTAAGAACTTGGTTTTCAATGTTTATGCAAAAAAAAGAATTTCCAACTGTTTTGGATTCTTATGACAGCAAATGCCTACAGTAGATGAAGGCAACATATGATGATGTTTTGGAATGTTTGAATATGTCCACAATGCAATGATGATATCATTCTCACAACAAAAAAAAAAGCAAATGAAAACTAGGCTGCTATCATACTGATTCTAGGCAGAAAATGATCAATGATGGTAAAGCTTCATCAACACAAACTCATCATCATGGAAATCTAAAATTAGCCTGAACTCAACCAAAAGTGATAGAAATCCAAACTGTTATGGTTTTGTCTTGACAGCAAACAGAAAACAAGCAAGTAATGTTCATGACATAAGCAAGGGTAATAGGGCTGCTAGCATACTGATCATAAGCAACAACACTCACATCAAAACACAACATTGCAACCATGCTTTCTAGTAAACCAAAGCACAACAAAAACTTCCAATCAGTCTAGAACTTACTTTGACAGCAAAAACACATAACAACAAAACTTTAACAAGAACAAATTTTAACACATATGGTGGTACTCATGATAACCCTACCATTTACCAAACACAAATGCCATGAGATTTAACTAAGTGTACATAGTTCAAATTTTCACCAAAATACTCAAAAATTTAAATTCATGGGAAATGATGTAAAAGACAATGGAGACAAGTTACATACCTCTTGATGACCTTTTTAAGCAAGCTAGAACAGCTAAGAAAACCAGAGATCTCTAACTCACTTCTTTGCCTTGAACTTTAACTTCACTTTTGAACAACAATGCACTTGTGATGCCAAATGAGAAAATATGAGTCTCCAATGGTTGCTAATAGCTTGGACAGTTGAGAAATGTCATTTCTAAGGTGTTAGAGTGATTGGAGTGCCAAGAATGTGCTTAGAACAAGGTTTGGTGTTTTTTTGTAGCTTTTGGTCAAAGTATGGTAGGAACAAGTTTGACTTTTTGATTTTTGAGGTTTCTTGATGGTTCAATGGATTATACATCTTCTATATGTCATTTAGAAGTTGTGTGGAGGGTGGTTGAAGTGTTTGAAAGGGTAGAATTGATTTTGGACAGAATTCACTTCATGACCAATTTTAGGTGTTTTTGTGAACTTTGGTGATTTTGAGAATTTTGATGCAAGATGAGGGAATGGTGATGACAGAGATTTTCTTTGGTTTTTAGTAGATGAATTGTTGTAAATGAGGTGAATGAACCCTCCTTTTATAGGAAAATTGGATGAGGTGGTTGCTTGGGAGCTTGCTTCACTTTGAAGTAAGGTTTGGAGATATTTTGAGAAAACCTCCCTTGGAGGGTTTTCTATTGGCTCTGTCCCAAGGCTTCATTTGTCAACATTTCGTACTGATTTCCTGATGTTTTTAGCAGGCTAGAGACACTAGGGGAGTGGCTGGTGCAGCTTCACTTTCCACCTCGTGCTTGGAATTGTCAAACTTTGGCAACTTGCCCACTTGTATGGCAATGGGCTCAAATCCTTGATTTTGTGATATTTCTGCATAACTTGATCTTGTTTTATGCTACACACATCTGATATGTCACACATAACAAGTTGGATCAAGAAAAATTGGCAGATTTAGTGAAGTAGGTCACTTTGAAAATTTGGCCAATGTGGGACTATTATGTGAAACCCTTAATTTTGAACACATGTAACTTTCTGCTCATAACTCCTCTTGATATGTTCTAGTACAATTTAGAAAGCCCTCACATAGCTCTAGAACATTCTTGTTTTCATGAGTTTCAATTTCTCAAAGTAACTTGGCCAAAAAGCCCTCCAAAGTTGCTAAAAATGAGCTTAAAAAGTGAAATTTTCCCAAGTCTTTTTCCCTTCTTGAAATGAATTTGACCATAACTCAAAATCTATGCATTTTCTGATCATGGACCACTTAGGGACTTTTGTAGGACTTGTCAAGAGCTTCCAAATGAGCTTTGAACCAACTCAATTGGATGTGTGGTTAAGGTGTTATGGTTTAGCCCTTTTCAAAACCCTAATTTCCCGATTTCTCGATTACTCCTTCATCCTTGATCCAATGGTCATGAAAATTGATATGCAAATCCAATATGACATAAGGAACAACTTTGTTTCACAACTTGAAGTCCAATTCATAAAATTTGGAGAGTTGACTTTTCAGTCAACCGTACGACCGATCGGTGATTACCGAGTCGCCTGTTGACATTCTGGACCTCCTGAGACTTTGAAACTTCTTGGGTGAACTTTAATAAGCTACATGAACTTTATGGACCTCAATCCAACCATTACAACACCTTCCAACATCAAAGTCAAACCACAGTTGACTTTTACTAGTTAAAAACCCTAATCGGGGCCTCCGGACTGCACTGTTCTTGATTCTGAAATGATTTCTTCAAATTGGCTTCTCATTTGACATCATGTAATATCCTTGACCTGTTTCTTATTTGAATGAGCCCAAAACATTGACTAATCACAAACCCTGAAGTTTTGATTTTGACTGCACGAAACCCTGATTCATCTGCAATTTGACAAAGACAGACTTGCACTAGATTAAGGTTAGACAGTTCATGAGTATGCTCCTAAAATGATAATGAGAATCTAAGGGGTCAAAATTTGGGGTGCAACAGCAAGCCTTCAACAACTTTCTTCAGTTGACTAATATTGAAAAAATTTATTGAAAAGCTCCCATACAAATTATTACTCTTTGCTGAATTTATTTCATACGTTTATAAACTTAAGTGTAAATCACAGTTGTGATATAGCTTTCTTAGAAGCATTCAAACACTTGTTTAGTTTACATTTGATTGTAAAAGTTCCTTGAGAAGACCAAGTTGTGGTCAGTAGTTCTTGAGAAGACTAAGAACAGTTGTTCTTAGTGGTTGTTATTGTAATCAGTTTGATTATAGTGGATTAAGTCCTTGTGGAGAAAGGCAAATCACTCTTGATAGGGTGGACTGGATTAGTTGAGTTCAACGAACCAAGATAAAAATCATTGTGTTTTTATTGCCATAATATTTTCAAAATCCTTATTCAACCCCCCTTCTAAGTATTTTCTCACCTTCAATGTGCATACAAGACACTTTTCATATAAAGGTGGTGCACTCAGGTTTTTCTTCGCACACAACGACCAAGTTCGAAGTTTAAAAGACGATGATGGTTCACCGTAGCCATTAAACTAGGTAGTCACCTCCTTTCTCAAAAGAAAAAAACAGAAGAAGAAAAAAAGAAAATTGAAAAGTCCGCTAAGTCAAAACCTATGAAGGAGACTTAGGCAAAAATGGGGCATCCCGTTGACTGTATATTGGAACAAAACAGTTCAGACAAAAGTCAGGGATAACAAAAGAGAGGAATTCTATAAGAGTTATCACTCTTAAAAATCCTCAAATAGCAAAAAGCTATTAAGTACTATAAGGGAGTTGTGACTACCCTAGATTTGTGAATCATCCCCAACTATCATCAGTTCAAATTCTTAAACTTATAAGAACCTGAATGAATAGTTTGAGTTAACTGAGCGTAGGATTAGAGTTCATCATGGAGAGTGGGTGGGACAAATAACTTTGAGCCTTTATCCTTTGTTTCATGAAACATGAACCGGGCCACATTACAACCCTTAAAAGACCTAATTGAGGTAAGGTTGTTTTTGAAAGCATATTACAGGAAGGTTGGATAACCTGACTCCTAATGATCTTTGAGGTTTGTGTGTGTTAATCACTTTATCCATCATTTGTAAAATGTTTGAGTCACTTTCACTTTGATCACTTGATTACTCCGCCGGGTGTGTTTCATCAAAAAATGTTTTCAAAAGATTGCATGAATTTTACATTGAAAATTTCCAATTTTTAAACGAACAGTATTGTGTGCAAAATAATCCAATGTCAAAGGAATCCCAACAAAAGCTGCCAGCTAGGGAATTTGATTTGATAAAGGAAGCTCAGTCTGGGGCAACCAAGTTGAAGGATTTGTTAATCATTTGTCATGACATCAGGTCAAGATCAGTTGAATCTCTTAAAAGAGTAGTACATTCTGAGGCAACTCTGTTGCAGTTAACAGCTAGCAGGGGCAAGTTTTTCCCCAGTTGTTACTTCCATAGTCCGAGACTTTGTTGTGCAAGCACCGTTAAACTGGGGAAATCACGTCGAGATTTGTAAATTTCTCTCTATAAGAGTTTGAAGACATTGAAGCATCTTTATGCTGATTCTTTTATAAAATTCTCTTGATGGTTTCTTCCCACAGACCATGTAATATGGGGCAGAAAAGTTTGAAGACTGTTTGTCGCAAGAGCCGTTGCTCACTTGAAGAGGATTGTTATACTATCGAGGGGCATAAGTGTTTTGTTCTCATGATACCTTTTTGTCAGCTCTTCGATTAAGTTGTTACTTTGGTTAATCTTGGAACTTCCCTTGGTGATTTTTCCTTTAACAAAGAATTCAAGCTCATGATGGCAATCCGAGTGAAGTCATGATGTTGTGTCCTAAGTAGATTACTCTCTCCCAGAGAAGGTTGTAACTTTGAAGTGGAACTGTTGATCTTTATGATCATCCCTGTTGATGCCCAATTTTGGTGAAGTTGGCTGGGTATTCGTGTCGAGATGTTTATTTCATCTCCTGTTTTATTTTGTTTTGTCAGCATAAACATAAGCATGGCATAAAGCATATGTATAACATTTGTGCATTTTTGCTATCTCTGGTTATTACCTGTTTTGTTTCACTTGGGTGTTTTTCATCAAGTGACTGGGTTTGTCTCTCTCGATAGATTTATCAGCCCTTAAGCATAAAGTGTCCATCCTTTCTCAATTCCCCACAGAGTTTAATCCTCGTGGATGATGGTTGCTTCAGTTATCTTTTTTCCATGATTGGAAAAGATGTGTCCCCATTCGAGTTCATTTCTCAATGGTTGGAGTCTTGTTTGACAGTTTCTTTCTAGCTTGGTTTTAGTTGAACTTCGGTCCCTGTCGGTCGCCGAACCTACCTGGACGTGCATTTATTTTGTACTATCTATTAAGAAGAACACTTCGTGTTTCCTTATAACAATAAGTGGCAGTCTCTGTAGAGAAGCTTATCCATAAGTGGCGATCTCTGTAGAGAAGCTTATTCATCTGCAAATAAGTGGCAGTCTCTGTAGAGAAGCTTATCCATAAGTGGAAATCTCTGGCGAGAAGCTTATTCATCCTCTTCAGATAAGTGGCAATCTCTGTAGAGAAGCTTATCCATAAGTGGCAATATCTGTAGAGAAGCTTATCCATAAGTGGCAATCTCTGTGGAGAAGCTTATTCATCAGCAACAATAAGTGGCAGTCTCCCATGAGAAGCTTATCATCGTTATCTTTTCAGATAAGTGGCAGTCTCATTCTCTAAGAAGCTTATCCAAATCCTTGCAACAATAAGCGGCAATCTCTATAGAGAAGCTTATTCACCTACAGAGAAGTGGCAGTCTCATTCGAGAAAATTATCTTAGGGACGTTGAGGCACGATTATGACCAGCATTGTTTGAAAAATCTAGTGGATACTGGTATAGTTAATTTGGTAGTGACCAATCATATTTCGAGAAAGGCCAGTTGGTAATTGGCATTAGGAAAATCCATGGATAACAGGTACTGACGATTTGGTTGTGTATCATTCCAAGTGAAGTCACGCTATGTTTGCTTCCAAGCTCAGGTTTAGTACCTTTGAATATGTTTGTTGCCAAGCTCAGGTTTTATACCTTTGGATATGTTGGATTCCAAGCTCAGGTTTATTACCTTTGGATATGTTTGCCTCCAAGATCAGGTTGTGTGCAGTTGGAAGTGTTTGTTTCCATCCCAAGCTCAGGTTTTGTACCTTTGGAGATGTATACTTTGGATTCCGAGTTCAGGAATTTCCAGAGACTCGAATGTTGCATTTGCATGAAATCTTTGATGTATCCTAATGCTTTGAGAATATTTGACTTTTGCTCCTAAGGTTTTGAGGGATATATTTGTACTTCCTGTTTGAAGAGCTGGTCGTCACCAAAGAGCCCAGTGGTTACTGGTATTGCCTAAATCCATTTGTTATTAATACCGTAAGTTGGTCGTCACCAATGTTCCCAGCAAAGTCGTTGCTTTCCCCATTCGAGTCTCGGAGATCTGGTGGATACTAGCATCCCCGGTGCGTCTGGTCTTGTTTCTAGTCCTTTCCTGAAGATCCCGTTCGAACTCTTCGTTTTAGGAAACTCCTCATTTGGTTATCACCAGTGAGGTTTGTGTCTCTGATCTTTTGTTTCCCCGGTGGAGAATTGCCTTCTTCCCCAGTGGAGTGTGTGTTCCCTTTTCCCCAGTGAAGATTTGTCTTCCCCGGTGGACTTTGCGTCCCCTGTGTGAAAGATTCCCCTTGAACAACATCTTTAGTCATGATTGAACTATTTCGCTTGTTTCGCCTTGGATCTTTCCCCAGTGTGTTGGGTCCCCCGTGAGTAGTTACTCGTTGTCTTGTCGTTCTTCTATTCTTGCTCACGTGTTTGCATTCGTCTTGCATTCAAGCATCATAAAGCATCATTTAGAATCATTGCATATTCACCTTTGTCCTTTTGCATATCATCGGATCTAAGGGACAAAATTTTTGGTTTGCTATATTTAAATACCTTTCACTACGATTCTATGAGGATTATCATCTCTCATTGCCATCTAGTGAAAACATTTAAATAGGGGCAACTGTTGCACCCCAAATTTTGACCCCTTAGATCTTCATCATCATTTTAGGATCATATTAATTTTATTATCTAACCTTAACCTATTTCAAGTTGGTCTTTGTCAAGATACAGGTGAATTAGGGTTCCGTACAGCCGGGAATCGAGGTTTCAATGGTTTAATCAGTTAATATATTGGATTGATTCTCCAGGAAATAAGTCTCCACATCATCAAATATACTCCATTGGGTCAAGTATGAATCCAATTTGAGGTCGTTACCCAAAGATTAAGGACAATGCATTCCAGGATCCCCGATTAGGGTTTTTAATTAGGAAAAGTCAACCGTAGTTTGACTTTTGATTTAAAAGGTGTTCCAATGATGGAATCATGGTCCATGAAGTTCATATGGATTAGTTAAGTCCACTCAAGAAGTTTCAAGGCCTCAAAAGACCCGAAACATCAACAGTCGACTCGGTAGTCATCGATCGATCGTTCGGTTGACCAAAAAGTCAACTCTTCAATCATAAGGAATTTGACCTCAAGGTATGAAGAAAAAATGTTCCTAGTAACATATTACAACTATACATGAAGTTTCATGATCATTGGATCAAGGATTGAGGAGTTATCGAGGAATCGGGAAATTAGGGTTTTGAAAGGGGCAAGACCATAACTCCCTAACCGCACATCCAATTGAGTTGGTTCAAGGCTCATTAGAAAGGTCTTGAAAATTTCTACAAAAGTCTCACAGTGGTCCATGGGCATAAAATGCATAGATTTGGAGTTATGGCCAAAATCATCACAAGAGGGAGAAAACACAGAAAAATTCTAAGTTGTTGGCCTTTTTAGGCATGTTTTTAGCCAACTTTGAGGGGATTTTTGACCTAGTTCCACTTGGAATCTGAAGATCATGAAAACATGAAAGTTTTATATCTCTATGAGGGCTTTCCAAAGAGTACTAGAACTATTCCATAACCCTTGTGAGCTGAGAGTTATGAAGTGAGAAAGTTAGGCCTGTGCACTAGTTTGTCAACTTGCCAAAACCCAACATGAACTTGATTTCCAACTATGAACTTCATCTCTAACCATGGATTGACATCTTATATGATGTTTAAGAGTGCATAATAAACTAATTCAGAAGAGAATCCAAGCAAATCTCAAGTTCTTGACAAGATCCATTTGTTTATTAAGGAAAAGTACAAAAAGTACACCAAGGAGAGAGAGTGTTTGTGGCTGAAGCATGGAGGTTGTCGTTGCTCACCCTTTGGTCACTTCTGACAGCTCAATGTTAGCTTGTTTTAGGGGTCTACACATCTTGGAAATAAGCTTCATCTGCAGAAAGAAAATCATACATAGATTTGCTTAGTTTTTCAACAAAACCACCATTTGAAAACCACTTGCAAAACCTGCCATCATCTCTCACTTTGCCTATAAATAGAGATTTCTTCCATGATGACTTCACACACCAGAGCACTCTAAAACCCAAGAGAAAATCAAGCTCTCACTCTTGCCTCTCCTTACTTGTAAGTGAAGAAAGTCACAAAATCACCAAAATTGCCTTGTTGCAAGTTTCACACCAGTACCATTTCTAACCATTAGACCACCCTAAAACCATCCACACAATCTCCAAATCACTATTAGAAGGTGTTATAACCATTAGTTTTGCCAAAGTACCACAAAACCAAAAGTCAACTTCTCACACCCATTAGTTTGACTTTTTTGCCCAAAATGATGAAACACACTGCCTAGACCAGTTTGGATCTCTTTGACACTTTGAACACCACATATTTATGCTATACCAACTGTCCAAGTCATTGAAAAGCAGCTGGAGCACCATTTGCTAAAACTGTCATTACTTGTCACTCATCATTTCAAGAGGAAGTAACTTCAAAGCTTGCATTCAAAGGTGGATATCTTGCTCAAAAGGATTCTCACTCAAGGCTTCCAGCTGGCTTTTGGAGGTCTACAAGAGGTAGGTGACCTCTAACCCTTGCTTTTTTCTCACATATGTAGCATCATGTATTATTGGTTCTCTTGAGAAGCTTATGCATTGTCATGTTGGATTGTTTTGCTTATGTTTACTGTCAATAGGATGTAACATCATTTGAGACATGTTTTGGTTGTTGAATTGACATTGTCATGTCAGTTGCTTATAGGATTTAGTTTGTATGCTAGGAATTGTTGTGTTGGCTAAGATGAAGTAGTGACTGTCACTAGAGCACACCTAGGGCTTGCCAGCCTCTGTTTGCACTTCATTTTCCCTTTTTCCAAGTTTTTGCAATGTGTGTGTGAGGTTTTTGACTTATTACAGTGGATTAGCAACTTGGTTACTGTTTTGGATTCATTAACATTGTTGAAGTACAAAGTTTTGTAAAACAAAATTCCACTAATTGCAACTTACATGTCTATCATGACAGCTCACATACCATCATCTTGCTCTAATGTTTTTCTAAACCAATTTCTTGTTAGAATTTATTCAATACCATGTTTGAGCTTGCTCATAACAACCTCTGGATTTGATTTTTCTTGTTTATATGCATTAGTTATAAGTGTTTAGAATCTTTGGATCATGTCTTGAGTTTGATCTGTAATTGCTTGTATGGAATGGTAATCATCATGGGAAGTATACAATGGATTTGGTGTTTGGCATTGTCATGTTGATTTCACTGTTGTTTCTGCTTGGTTTAGTTTTAATAGGGTTTGATTATAGTTTGTGAATCATAAGGAGATCCTTTCCTGGTTTGTATGATTGATGTTGTTTGAAACTAGTTAAGAACTGCTAATCGTGTCTGGTGTACAAGTTGGTTTGTCTTCTGTATAGAACTACATTGGTTTTGATGTGTGTACACTTTGTTTTGATGGAAACACAATTTGGTGGATGTTTTTCTTTCTGTCAAGTTTGTTTTGAGGTGTATCAGCTTTTTTTTTCTATCATAACCTCCAATCATTTTGAACTGAAGTGAGGTTTTTAAGGTCCATGTGGTTTATGTTCATTTTGTGCTAGGCTTGAAACTAAGATACATGTTGTTAATGTGGTGAGTCATGTTTGATCACCTGTTTTAGTTACATCACAAACTGCTTGAAATTACTTTGTCCCAACTGCACAAGGCACATTACAATTAGAGTTTCATTTCTGTTCATAAGGTGTGGATATTTGAAGATCAGTTGCAGACCTGTTACTTGGTTGAATCATGATGTTTTGGTGATTGATTTTACTGCCAGCCAGTTTTGAACTTACCATAGCACACTTGCAATTCATTGGTCATTTTCTTTTCTATCATGTTTTTAAACCTCATTTCTGTCTGAACTTCATATATGTGATATTTATAGTTTGTGCAAGCTCTTAGTTTGGTTTAAACATGCTTGATATAGTCTGCAACTTTAAAAATGCATCTCAAACTTTCACCTTGCAGTTGCATTCGAATATTACTTTATGTGCATTATTTTTGAAAACTTGGTAGCACCATCGTGTTCCTTGTTGAATTTCACATAAGATAGACCCAAATTTTGTTAAATTTGACTTTATTTTGAGTAAGTTTGAGATCAATCCGTTTTTGCATCTTGCTTGCTTGGTTTGCTTTGATTTTGGCCCAGAAATCATGCCCAAGGCTTATGTATTTCTGGGGTGGCTTGATACAATGGATGTATCGCCACCCTAGTGGTTATGCCTTGAGTTTCAAATGCCTTGCCTTGCCTCCTGACTTGAGTTCGATCCGTGTGGAGATCAACTCTTTTGTTTTTCAAACTTTTTTCATGTTTTCACATGTTTCTCTCTTTTTTCCTTTGACTATCACACGCGCGCGCCTTTGACTGGTTTGGCAAGGTTTTGTACTTGTGATCCAAAGGTGGTGAGTTCAACACCCACCAAGTGCATCTCCTTATTTTTAATTACTAAAATCTTTGTTTTTTCTTTAAATTTTCAAAGTAGCACAACTTTACCAATTTTTATCATTTTTGAATGGTTCTTTTTGCTATTGTCTTGTATTATTGCATATTTTCATATGGTATGTAAAGAATTCTAAAATTTTCATTTTTAGAAACAATTTACAATAAAAGAAAGTCATGTTTCATTTTTAAGGTTTTTACCCTCCTCTCTTGCAACTTTCCATTCAAAAATTTTGATTCCTTTTTCTTAAGCTTGATTTTTTTCACTTGATGTGAGTATTGTTTGTCAACTCCTTTGTGTATGTGATTTTGATTTCAACTTTTGCTTGTAAGCGTTGTAATTGATTCACTTCTACAAACATTTAAAATCCCCATGAAATTTTGAACCATTTATCAAGTTATAACTTGTTTGCATTGGTTGTTACCTTTATCTTTGTCAAGATATGTCTTTGGTTTTCACCTCTTGTGCTTATGTCTTGTAAGAACCCCTCCATGATATTGTGATATCCTTATACCTTATTTTGGTTGTAACCATTCATCTTGATTGTGATCTTTGCTTGATATTATAATATGCTTGCATGCTCTTGGTTGTGACCATCTATCTTGATTGAAATCATTAATATTGTAATATCTTAATACTTGCTTTGGTTGTAACCATTCATCCTGATTGAAATCCTTGCTTATTGATATACTTGCTTATTCTTGGTAGTGACCATATCTCTTTATATTCATCATGTTTGGATGTTTATGCTTTATTAAGTTTATTTCCCCAAAGTGATGAAACTTTTTAGTTCTCATCCAAGTTGCCTCATCTTTTCCCTTCAAAAGGAAAGTCTCTCTATTGACCTTTGGGTCATAGATAGCTCAATACCCTCATAGGTCTGGATAGAACCTTCTCCCCCTTTTGGTATGGATAGAACCAATAGGATTTAAACTCATAGGTCTAGATAGAACCTTCTCCCTCTTTTGGTCTGGATAGAACCAATAGGATTTAAACTCATAGGTCTGGATAGAACCTTATCCCCCTTTTGGTCTGGATAGAACCAATAGGATTTAAACTCATAGGTCTGGGTAGAACCTTCTCCCCCTTTTGGTCTGGATAGAACCAATAGGATTTAAACCTCATAGGTCTGGATAGAACCTTCTCCCCCTTTTGGTATGGATAGAACCAATAGGATTTTAAACTCATAGGTTTGGATAGAACCTTTTCCCTCTTTTGGTCTGGAAAGAACCAATTAATCCTTATTCTGTAGTTCGTGCCCAAACTACGACCGCTCTGATTTCTCATTGGACAATGAGAATACGTAGGCACAAGATGCGATATCTTGACGAGCAACCTTCCCCCTTCTCCCACCTTTTGGTCTGGATAGAACCAATTGGTCTTACAACGTAGATTTAGGTAGAGTTTTGTTAACTCTATGTAAGAATCATGGAAATGATTACTTACTCCCCTTTCTTGAGTGTACAATGTATATCTAGAGAGTTTGGATATACTCTATACAAGCATTTTTATGTTTGTTCCCCTTTGAACCTTGATCATAATCAAGTGTTCTTCATCCCTAGTAAGGTGAAATATGATTGCTCTGATTCTATCCTAGTTAGGATACGTAGGCATAGGACGCGATGTCTTTGCGAGCAAACTTAGAAACTATCTTTAGGTTTTAACCTTCACCTTTTACCCAATCCCAACCCATAACAAACATTTAGCAAACTTAGCATGCAAACAAACAAAAGGTTCATGTAGGATACTACAGATGTTTAGGATGTGAAATACCTATCCTAGACATAACCAACCCCCGATCCCCGAATCTCATAGCATTGTTGTTACATCGTGAAAAGGGTTTTTCTTTCTTTAGACCTTTCCTTTGGATAAATTAAAGTTCGGTTGTGAATTTAAGAGTTAAGATTCAAGTTAATCAATAGCTTGGTGTCGCTACTGCGAAAATCGGCGCCGGCTATGACAGAAGAGTCGCCACCGTGCGTTATTTATCCCAACAGAGGGAAAGGAAACACTTAGAGTAAACCTAACGCAAAACGGGAAAGGAATGGTCGTCGCAACCAAATCCTGGATTCGGGAGTCGGTTACGCAAGGGGAAGGTATTAGCACCCCTCACGTCCGCCGTACTCGACGGGATCCACGCTTGTTTTCTAGTACGGATTGTTACTCTATCTACACTAAAGGTCTGGGTTAAAAAGAAAAGAAAATGACTCGGCAAAGTATCGCACTTTATGCCTATGTATTCCCGTCTGGAACGAGAAATCAGAGTCAACGTAGTTCGCCTACCTACGGGAAAGGAGGGGAAGGTTGCTCGCTAGGATACGGCATCCTATGCCTACGTACTTTCATACAGCATGAAAGATCAGAGCAAACGTAGTTCGAGCTACGGAGGACACAAGTTCGTCTGACTGTTTTTTTTTATTACCTTCAAAAAGGGTTTTCCTGATTAAGAGTCCAAGCGGACAAAAAGGACACTTTGATGTTTGTTTTGAATCTTTTACAGAAGAAGTGTTTTTTTAGTCTGTTTGCAACTTGTAATGTACTAAAGACTTGTGATCCGAGAGTGACTACATCGCATGTCACCCTAAGGGTACCATACTAAGCAGTCAGACTAATGAAGAGTGACCCTCCAGCAACCTTTCCTCAAATAGCTTAAGGCTTGTAACGTACATCACGTGTTATCCTTATTACTGTGTTTTTGAATTGTTTTGAGATGAGAAAAGAAAGACCCTAACACTATGGTTGCAAGGGAAACTAACCTAATGTTGTCATACATGGATAAGAATCCTAATGTCTGTCATAATTCCCTCCTGCACAGAGGAAATTAGAGATCCTAGGGGATAAACAGAAAAGAAAGCAAGCAAATACAGTAAAATGCATGCAATGCAGCAATACAAGCGAGGCAAGGGAGTCCCACTCAGCCTCGAACCTGGGAAAACAACAGGCAAAGTGAATCAACATTCACCTCAAACCTAGGGGGCAAGCTACACAATCTAACAAACAATACAGAAAACAAAACCCCAAAGCAGAGGAGGCAGCCCAAGCAGCAGCACCAAACTCCTACAGCAAACAGCAGCTCTGACAGCAACAGATTATTAACCAGCAAAAAGTTGGCAGCAACAACCTTCGTCTTCATGAATAACTCCTATCTTCAAGCTTCAATAAACTTTCAATCTTCAATAGACACCAAACTTCAACAAGCTACCAGCTTTAACAAGCTCAAACCCCAACCAGTAACCAGCTTCAACAAGCTCCTGACTTCAACTTCAACAAGCAGCAAAACCCTAGCTTCAACAAGCGACCAACTTCAACAAGCTCAAACTTTCTCTTTACCAAGCTTCAACAAGCACCCCCAAGGGATAATCAAACCAACAAGAATCAAGTTATAATGTTAAGAGACTTACTGACAACCAAGGGAAATCACTAAGGACTTAACATTGCAAATGAAAGGTATCCTCAAAGTTCTACTCACTTGGGCATACCACTAATCACTCCTAAGGAGAGATGGAGCTTCACAAGGAGGAATTTATGTCATTGGATAGAATGGAGATGGACAAGATACTCCATGTTTGAAGAAAGAAGCAAAACTAGTCTAATGCTCTTCCTAAAACCCTAGTTTCCCTAAGCTCCTGACAAGCATCCACAAGATGAGAGAATATTCACATCCAAGCTCCTTCAAGCTCTCCAAAGCCTCTTCAATTGGTTTTAATGATCATCCAAGCACAAGAGCAACACCACCCTAGTCTAAGGGGAACTATTGAATCAAACTAGCCAAATTAGTTCATCAGAAGCACCTAGAAGTTAGTCTTAAAACTAATTCTACTTAAAATACCAAAACTGATTGTAAAATCCTACAAAAATTACTAAGGGTTCCTGAACCTCTTATGAATCTCTCATACAGAAACCATGGGGTTAACCATTCATTTGGACCCTAAACTATGCCCTAAACCTAAAGGTATCATCTTAAAACCCAAATTCTAAACCACCTATTGTTTAATGCTCAAACTAGCCTAAAATTATCTCACAAAAATATGAGAAAATTACTGTGGGTAAATTCATATCTAAGATAACTAGCCCAAGAATAATCAACTCAAAATTCATCACCAATCATTCACAATAAAATCCACAAAATCATGTATCAACCATATTGAAAATAAAAGCAATAAAAATTCAAAAAATACAATTAAATCCTAAAATGCATGAATTACAAATTTCTTAATTTCCTAAAATTCTAGACTCTCTAAAGAGTCAGGGAAAAAAAACTTGGATTAAAAAGATTAATTTTTCTATTTTTTATGATTTTTTGAAGTCAGCATATAAAACAGAAAAATAAAAAGAATAAGATAAGAACATGGATATAAAAGCAAATGAAAATAAAGTGGAATAAAATCAAAAATGCACCGGCCAGGATTCAAACTGGTGCACATGGGGTCACTTCCACAAGGCAAAACGAAAATCAAAAGAAATAAACAAGAAAAGCGCAACAGCAGGATCGAACCCGCGCGCCTGAAGCCCCCACGCGAAACCCAAAACGACATCGTTTTGACGTCTGGCCGCGTGGCTCCCTCTCCTTCGTCCGATTGGGACTCTCCCTCACGATCCAACGGCTGCTGCTCTTCTTCCCCAATTGAATTTTATGCACTTCATGAACAGTACCCGCGGCCATGGATATGGAGCTTTTTTTCCGGCAAACTTTAAACAACCATAACTCCTTCAATATTTATCCGTTTGCAACGATTCTTGAACCAATTTTGCATGAAATTTCGAGAGGAATCCAAATATACTACTTAAACAGCCTAAAAATCCACGAATCAAAAATTCCATATTTCAACCGAAAACGAATTTAATCCTAAAATCTCACTAAACATCAAATTCTTCGCCCAGAAATCATCTACAACTTAAGGTGAACCTAACCACATGATTCTAATGCATTGAAACCACATAAATTAAGAGAAAATTCAAGAAGTAAGAACCTACGTTCGAGCTTCAATGGGAGTCATTTCCGGCTTGATTCTTGATCCAAAACGTTCCAGATCCAATGAGTGATGATGTTAGAAGAAGATTGAATCCTCAATTGTGCTTGAAACGACCTCTAACAGAAATTCACTCCTTCACTTTTTTTCTTCAAACTTTAATGGTGATCTTTGCTTCCAACCCCAATCAATCACCAACTCTATTTCTGATGAGCTCCTAGACCTTTATAGGATTGTTTAGAACCTTCTAGAGCTCAGGCCCAAGCCCAAAATTAAAAATCCAAGTCCAACTTTTCTTCAAAATTTTGGTTATGATAATGCATGAAATTGGCTTCATAGCTTGCATGGGAAGCTTTGAATGACTTACATATTTCATTTGGAATGAATTCAGCCCAAAAGGAATCTCCACATTGCCTTTGTAAAGGAATTGTGTGATGTAACTTTTATGTGAAGAAATCTTGTGAAAGGCCATGAAGCACACTTCAAATGAAAATTCCACAATTGCCAATGTTTCTAAAACATATTTTCTGATTAAAATGAGTGATTATTTGACTTTTTTTGGACCCATAACCATTTATTTCAATTTCCCACCAAAATTGCCTTTTAAATGACTTTAATTTCTTCATTAAAAAGCCATTTCAAACCAACTTCTCACCAATCTTTGATATGAGCCAAAAAAATTCACCATGAGTTCTTGGTTATCCTAAAAACCATATTTTGAGCAACTTTATAGTTGAACAATGTTCCATTTGAGGCCTCTAAGTTGGAGATTTTGACCCATGCTTGAGAATGACTTATAATCACCAATACCCAAAATACCCCTGGATTGCCAAGATCATAACTGGAGTTCTATAAATCCCCTTGAGGACTTCTAGTACTCTATGGAAATCTAAGATCAAGATCTACAACTCTCATGTTGGCCAAGAATCCATTTGAAACTTGTATTTTGACTTATGTGGCTTTGAAGTTGGGCATTAAACAGGGGATTTTACACTGAAACCCTAATTTAGCAACTTCCCACATTCTTGATCTTTCTTTGCTTAACCTTGGCACAACACCACATATGTATCAACATACTAATCCATGAATACCTTGACCTCAAGGTAGGCCTTGATGCTCTCCAATTACTCAATTGAATTAGGGTTGACCCAGATGAAACCCTAGTTGACTGCACTTCAAATGTGCCTCTCATACTTGAATCAATGACTTGTCTTAGCTTCAATATGGCCCTCTAGGCATCCCATGAGATCCATACACACCTCACATTCACATTCCATGCTTCTCATCCCACTTATGATTCTTAACATTCCTCAAGATAGGAGCAAAACCCACATGTAGGCACTCGAACTTCTCAAGATTTCCAATCCCTTCTTGATGGCCTGGATGACCTCTCATCTTGGATATCACACCTTGTTAGGCTCTTCTCTTGATAGAAACCCTTGATCCCTTGTTGGATGCATGCTATGCTATGATATGTCAATGATTGAACTATGTACATGATGTAACTATGCAAATGAAATGCAATGAAACACAAATCAGGCAAGAAAAGGTTGAGCAAATTTTGGGGTGCAACACTTGGTATCACGATTCTCACCGCAACATTTAGTTTTGACTATGATGCTATGGGTCACGAAGTAGTGTTGGAGTCTCCTGGCCGTGTTGATGAGGGCCAAGGCGGCTTTTTCGATCTGCTGATACCTCACTTTGGGGCTGATCGCGTTTTAGTGTGTCTAAAAACTCTGACTGAAAGTATACAGTCGTATCGCATAGTTTTAAAAGATTATCGATCCACAGGGACTAGAAATCGAACGTACCGTATTCTAATGTTACTATGTAGATCTAAGGCTAATCGTTTTTGGAAAGTTAGTTACAAAGGGAATCAAATCTAAGAATGCTAAAAATGTCTAATAAGAATAATTAATAACGGGATGTCAGTATGCAACGCATCAATCGTCGGGAATTTAATAAATAGTCGATGTACGTCAGATGTTCAAAATACTTTTTATTAGAAAAAGACTCATTTAAAAATCCCCACCTCACACTCCCCTGTTTATTGACTTAGACTATATCGTTGAATTAAAATGAGCGCTCTCGCTGTATCATTCGAATTTAACGATACCTTTTAAAAAGAAATAAGTCCTAATTAACTCTAAAGTGCTTCCGCTGTGTTTAGAATTAATGCCTAACCTCAACTATCTAGTTAAAACCTCAAACTCTCGTTTATCTTGACCTTAACCTTAGTTTCCATTTTTACTCTCACAAGAAAGGTCGATTGATTAAAATAAGAGACTAGAGCCTAAAAATTACTTTGTAAAGAAAAATAACATCGGTTTTTATTTAATCCCCTCTGATAGATTTATTACATACCGACATCGATTTCTTTAGCCGGACATGGTGGAACAATCAAGCATAATACAGTACAAAATATAATTATAAATCATGTTGTAGTTGCGATAATAAAATAAACAGATCAATTAAAAACCTGGAATTAAATTTGAACTGGAGGTACAAATAATGGCAAGCTTGCAATATTAATCACCGTTCTTCAAACTTGATGCAAAAATGTAAACTGGTACGAAAAGAAGTTACAGACTAATGCTTTAAGAAAACTAGAAAAAAACTAGTAAATAGATTATGAATTCTGCAAAATCTCTGAACCCTGTGAAGAGCCGTTTTCCTCATATATATATATAGTAGTTTGAAGCCGAGAAAGGGTTTCCTCACGTGCCGTAAAAATCTCCTTCGAAACCGTGAAACAAATCTGGACGTGTCCTAGAAAATAGGGGGAGTGGGAGAATAATTCTCCACACTCCTAGGTGGCTTGCGCCACCTCCCTTCCTTTAGGCATGTAGCTTGCGCCACTTTCTTGGATGTGGTGGGCGCCATCTTGGTGGTAGTGGGCCCACTCCTTTATTTTTTTTCTTTTATTTTCCTTTTTTTTGTTTTGTTTTTATTTCTTTTCATTTCTTTTTCTTTTCTTCCTTTTCTCTTCTTTTCCTTTCCTTTCTATTTTCCCTTCATTTTCTTCTCTTCCTAATGCTTCACTTCGACCCAAGTACAAGAGGAAAACAAACAAATACGAGTAATATAAAGTATAAAATAGGGGAAAAATCAAATAAAACATAATATAAAATCATGTATGTCAAGTCAGATACGCGATATAATTCCGCGTTATCAAACTCCCCCATACTTGAACCTTTGCTTGTTCTCAAGCAAATAAAACTCTTTAGGCATGGGTGTGAAAACATACATACGTTCAAGCCGAGCTTCCGTAAAAAAGATAGGTACTAAATATCAACAATAAGGATACCGTAGTGACACATTTTCAAAAACTCCTATCCTATGCAAATAAATCTGAATCATGTTATTATAACTCGACCTATACTTTTTTCGCACCTCTCTTTCATTCTAGTGCAATCACATTAAGCCCGTTATCCCTGCACATCCATGGTGAGTAAGCCTATTAGTGTTCAATCGATCTCATTTCTCAAATTTCTTTGGATTTTCTTTTTTTTTTCTTTTAATTTCGAGTTTCAAGAGTCCGATCCGTTGGGCGAAATGGTATGGTAAGGACCACCTAACTTAGAAGGAATATATCTTTGGTTCGCATTTGGCATTAAATTCATAAACAAAATTTATTTATTTATTATTTTTCGGTTTTAAGATCAAACACAAATTTGCATCGGCTTATCACTTAGGCTGTGCTTTGGGATGGTGCTGACTGCTGGTATAAACTACTTAAGAGGTTGGTCATGGCATAATAAGTATTCAAATTCATTTTCATAATCAAGGGGTTCAGGGTGTCAAGACAGTACTGATACTATTAACACTTTCCTAGGTCTTTCTAACTTAGACTAATGCTTTTAAACTGCCATGTCATGTATCAAACCAAAAATTGAATTTTTTTTATGGCTCAAGAAAGATGGGAGAATCCAAATAATAGCAGAAACTATGCGTATATACTCGACAATACATGAATTTATTTTATTGAATCATAAATATTAAGCATACTAATGAAAGGAAATAGGTATAAAAATTAGAAAATAGTAAATAACCAAAACAATTAAATAAAAGCGATAAAACTTCCTCTCCCACACTTAAATTGAGCATTGTCCCCAATGAAAAGCGTAAGGTGGAAAAAGGAAGGAGAAACTTGGAAAATCGGGCTACTGGCGACCTCTTCTGTGAGTTCATGGTCGGCTGACATTTCTGGTTTGCTGGTCCGATGTACCCATATCTGGATATTGGTCCTGTCCTTGAAAGGACATACCGGCCATCCCCTGTATCAGCCCTGCCATCGAATTTTGGCCTTGCTGCATTTATTGTGATATATGTATCATCTTCGACTATTGCATGTACATTTGGTTTTGTTGGGCCATCATTTGAGCTTGCTGAGTCTCGAGGCTTTGTAACCGTTGGTCGCGTAGAGCGTTTGATTCGCCCTGTCTCATCACCTCAGCATATATGCTATCTAGCATTCCGGATGACTCTTCTTCTCGTCTCCTGGGTCTGCGTCTAGATGATGTACCTGCAATAAATTCGAAGGGGGATGGTGCGGTGTGCGATTGTGTGTTAGTGGTGTCCCCGCCAGCAACAACATTCTCAAGAATGCGTGTGGGGACTGGGTTGTTAGTATAACAGAGGTTTTCCTCATCCTGCACATTTGTGCGAGCAACGTTAGAAAGTGTAAAATCTAAAAAAACCCTGTTGTCAATCAATAAATCGTATTTACCATCTTTCCTTCTCTTCACTAATTTCATGTGTTCGGTCATTTTAAGGTCTATAGTGAGAGATGGAAGTGGTGTCATACCTGCAAATTTATCTTGGAGATTTAGCATGCGAGCTATTGTTGTTATAAGAGCGCCAAAAATTATGGCACCTTTGTTTGAGGCGGTTATCATGCACATATGGTTAAACATAAATGGTACATGATTAATCTTATGGGGTGTAAAGGAATTTAGTAAGTAGAGGAACTCTCTCTCATTTACTTTGTTAGAGTTCGACCGGCTGAAAATGGTTGTGGCCAATAATTGGCAGAAGTATCTTATGGTTGGTTTTTGGATGAGAGTAGCCTTATTTCCTTCGCAACTATGTGTATCGGTGGCGGTTAAGGTTTTCCAGAGACAGCAGTAGCCGTGGACCCATTGAGGTCCACTCGGAATGCTACCAACTACATTATTTCCTACAGGGAAACCAAGTATCACAGCCAGATCATCAAAAGTGTATTTATATTCTTTGTTGAACATTCGGAACTGGACCACTCCTTCCGGATCATATATAAGGGAGCTAAGAAATTCTACGGTGAGTGGCTGGTAAATAGGGTCTTTATTAGATAAAAAATGTTTCAAATTAATGTTGTCTAATAAAAATTTTACGCTATCTATAAGGCCTAAGGTTTCTAAGTAAATAGTGCCAGTATACCTCGTTGGCTCGATCTTGCGTTGTACCAGTGATTGGAGAAGACTAGCCTAATTTTGATCTCTACAGAGTATTTGGCCCTGATTACGTTGTACCAGTAACTGCTCACTCACTACTAAATTAAAAGTTGGAATTTGTTTGTGAAATGAATACTAAAACTGTTTGTGAAATGGTACTGAGAGTGAGTTAGAAATGGTGTTATTTATAGGTGAAAAAAAGGGTAATATTAAATGGGGGTAGTTAGGGTGGGTGGTGGTCAAAGGTCACTAGGGGCAGGATAAGTGTCCCTTGCAAGACATGCATTGGTGTAGAGGGTGGTTTTGGGATCCCCACATGAGGGAGCATGGTGTTGCACCCTAAAATTTGACCAACCGGTTCCCTATCTGGTTTATGTTTCGATACATTTTGCATTCGCATTTGCATATGGCATGCATTGCATTTTTATCAATCGAGATTGATTTTTATCGGGATTATAGCCCCTGGTGTTTCAGGCAGTACAGGCCAGTCAGAATAAAAGTCTGTTGAGAATTGGTGCTTATCTCCCGTGTTTTCAGACCATCTCGGTGCCCGGGTTTCGCTACGGTCGCGTAATTGGATTTTATTCGATTTAATCGGCTTCCTGGCATTTTTAGGATTTTTCTGTCATTTTTCTGGATTTTTAGTGCATTTAATGGGTTTTTCTACATTTAATAGAGTTTTTTAATATTTTTTAGAGTTTAAATAAATTTTCTTTTCATTTTTTAGAAATTAATAGATTTTTAAAGAATTTTTTTAGATATTATAGTTGTTAATAAATTTTAGAGATTAATTTTCTTTTAATAGTTTTAATAGATAAATAGTTATTTTTCTTTTAAAAAGAGTAGAAAAATAATAATAATAGACAGTATTGTTTTTTTTAGATTTTTATTAGAGTTTTATTGTTTTAAAAAAAATTTTAATAGGATAGATTTTAAAAGAAAAATAGAGATTAAAGGTTTTTTTAGATTTTTTTGATTTTTATTTTTCAGAATTAATTAGGTTTTTTAAAAAGATAATTTTTAGATTAAATAATAGTTTTTTAGATTTTTTAGATTTAATTAGGTTTTACTTGTTAATTTTTGTTTTAACAAATTAATTAGGATTAATTTTAGGATTAATTAGGGTTTATTAGATTTTAATTAGGTTTTATTGTTATTTTTCGTTTTAGATTAATTAGGGTTATTTTTTTTTTAGTTTAAATTTGTTTTAATCAGAGTTTAATCAGGTTTTAGTCATTAACCCAGGTTTTAGCCTCAATTGGGCCAGCAATTATCCAGAGTCCAGTTTAAGCCCAGAGTCAGAGGTCCAAGTCCAGAGCGCCACATGTCACATAAAAGCTTCGCCACACGTAGGACCCATCTTCTTCCACCTCACTCTCTCTCACTCTGCATGCGTTCCACGTGTTCTTCCCACTCAGTCTCTCCACTGACACGCGTCCTCTCTCTCCCTATCCCTCTCGCCACTTAGCCCTTCCTCAGCTCTCACCGGAAACACCCCCGCCGGCCATGCAAGTCTGGTAGCCACCACAACTGCTCGCCGACGACCACCGCAACCGTCGCCGGAATCTGCAAAATCTCCAGAAGTTCACCTTCCAACTTCATCTTCCTCGTCATCCCCTCCGATCATCAACAATCCTCAAACGACAATATCAATTTTCATCACCAGAAAATCTCAGCATGTTCATGCGTTCAACAATGATCTTCATCATTTTTGTATGATCTTCATCAGTATCATCAGAAGAACTCCAGAAAATTATCATCATCCTTCAATTCTCCAGAAGAACTCCATGAATCTTCATCGTCTTCCTCAGAAAATTTCATCGTGTTCTTGAGTCTCTTTCCAGAAACCTTCAACTCTCCTCAAGAACATCCAACTACCTTCAATCGATTCCAGATCCGCCCGCATCCACGAGCGATCTCCAACAACTTCATCATCTCCAGATTCTCGCGTGAAAGTCTTCCGTCCAAGAGCCTTCGGTGTTCATCCGAATTCAACGATCTTCATGAAGAACGTTCGTCACCGTTCGTCACCGTTCGTCATCGCTCGTCATCTCCCTCGTCATCTGTTCCTCGACATCCCCAGAACCTTCAAGAAGTTCTTCCCAGAACCTCAGCCGTCATCAGATTCCCCCAAGTTTTGTTCTTCTTTCTCTAGCTTGTAAGCATGTGTGCGATACGTGTATCTGGATCTAGCTTAGTCTCGAATGATAGGTTAGAAAGGGGATTAGGGTAGACCTTGTTGTTTAGGATTGAGCATCGGATTGGTAAGGTGAATGTTAGATTAGGGACTTGATTGGTGATGGTGAAAAGCATTGGAGATTTGATTTGCAGGTGTGAGAGGTTTTCAGAGAGAGAGGTTTGAGCGGCGCTTAGGGTTTCAGAAGAGGACGATAAACAGTAACGCTTCAGAGTGGAAGTGATTAGAGGTAGTTCTAGGGTTTTCCCTTGCTGAAGTTGGATTGAAGGGATCTCGGGCTTAGGCCCAATTGCTAGTTGCTGAACCATACTCCCATGATTCCCGTTCGCACCCCCCTCCCCTGGTTTGAGTTGGTTTGGGCCTTAGGCCAATTGCTATCCACGCCCCCCGTTTGGAGGCCCAAACCTGGAACAAAGCGAAGTCATGGCTATTCGCACCCCCCTGGGTTTTATTTTTGTTGTTTTTCTGAGAAAGTTACTGGGCCCAGCGTAATGCTTCCAACACCCCCCTCCTGGGCCCATTGACATTTTATGTTGTAAATAATTGCTGGTGACACCCCCTGTACATGTCAATTTCAATTGAATTTTGTTTTAATTTTCTTCATTTGTTTAGCTTACCAAATAATTCATAATAAATCAAAAAATAATCTTTTTAACATGGGGATTTTTGCTACATTTCAATAATGATGTCAAGAAAATTGTGAGAAAATAAAAATAGTATTTTAGGCTTTTTTCCATTTATGGTGATTTTTCAAACTTAATTGCTTTTATTTTCATGTTTGTTTGTACATATCATTTGGTGAATTTTGTTTGGTCATTTAAATTCATGTTTTGATTCCATTCTTTTTTTGGTAGTTAGATTAGAACAATAAGTTCCCCCTGGATTTATTCCACATTTTTGTGAATTAATCTTGATTAGTTTTGATTAGAAAACATTAGGGTGATAGTTTTAGGGTTCAAACTCAACATAGGTGCATTGCAACATTTTATTTTAGGGTTTTTAGCTTGAATTATGGTATGGGACATATAGGGTATGTAGGGTAGATATAGAAATCCCCTTAGAATAAATATTAGGATTTTAAATACTATTTTACTATTTTTAGTATATTTTGCAAAGTGTGTGATTGTTTGGTGTTCCCATTTGGGGTTTTATCTGGTTGCTTGGGCTTTTGGGTTTTCATTTGGGGTGTGGGCTTGGTTTGAGCTTGTGGAAGCATGAAGACATCAATGGAGAATATTGAATGCAAAGATCAAGGTTGATGCATGAGGATTGCTCGAGCTGGATGCTGATTGAAGACTTAGGAGAAATAGGAGAAAATAGGCAGAGCCTTAGAATAGAACAAACTCTTTCATAAACATGGATAGCTTCCTTTGCTTCCATTCCTCTCTATGACATAAAGTCCCTCTATGATATTCACCTCCCTCCTTTGGAGGGATAAGTGGTTTTATCTAGGAGGTAGAACTTTGAGGGAAACAGTTTGTTACCATGTCAACTGTTTATAGGCTTCCTTTGGTTGTCAATGAACTGTTTGACATTCAATTTATTCTGATAGGTCAATTCTCATCTGGGAGAGCTTGTCTTGAAGAAAGAAGCCATTGAAGATAGATATGAAGATCAAAGATTGACAAAGATGAAGATTGTTCATGTCAAAGCTGTGCAACTGTTAAAGCTAGGGTTTGCTGCTGTCTGGAGCTATCTGTTGTCTGATGCTGTCAACGGGTTAAGATTCTATGCTTGCTTGAGCTTGGGGATTTCTTGGAAATGGAAGCTTGCTGTAGCTTGGGTATCATTAGAGTTGGATTTTTGGGGTTCATTGGAAGATTGCTGTTTATCAATTATCAGAGTTGGGAGTTTTTCAGAGCTGCTGCTGTAGGAGCTAAGGGGGCTGTCAGAGCTGATCTTGGGGTTTCTTTTCTTTGCTGTATTGTTTGTTATATTTTACCCTTTAGGTTGAAGTGAATCCATTTCACTTCGTCTATTGTTTTCTAGGTTCGAGGTTGAGTGGGACTCCCTTGCCTCGCTTGTACTGCTGCATTCATGCATTTTACTGTTTTACTGTATATATGTTGTTGCTTTCCCATTTATCCCTTAGGATCTCTGTTTCTCTCTGCGCAAGAGAGAAATATGACAAACATTAGGCTTTCACCCATGCATGACAACATTATGGTAGATTTGGATTCCCTTTTCAACCATAGGTTTTAGAGTTGCTGTTTCTCTTCTATCTCAAAACAATCAAAAATACAATAAGAGGTTAAACATCAATAAAAGACAGTTCTTGCGTAAAAGACTGAAAACCAATCAAAGTGTCATTTTTGTCCGCTTGGACCCGTAATCAGGAGAAAACCTTTTTCAGAAGGATAAAAAACAGTCAGGCAAATCTGTGTCTTCCGTAGCCCGAACTACGTTTGCTCTGATCTTTCATGCTGTATGAAAGTACGTAGGCATAGGATGTCGTATCTGTCGCTACTGCGAAAATCGGTGCCGGCAAGACAGAAGAGTCGCCACCGTGCGTTATTTATCCCAACGGAGGGAAAGGAAACGCTCAGAGTAAACCTACCGCAAAACAGGGAAAGGAATGGTCATCGCAACCAAAACCTGGATTCGGGAGTCGGTTACGCAAGGGGAAGGTATTAGCACCCCTCACGTCCGTCGTACTCGACGGGATCCACACTTGTTTTCTTGTACGGATTATTATTTCTATCTAAACTAAGGGTTAAGGGTTAAAAAGAAAGAAAGGGACTCGGTAGAGCCTCGCTGCTCTATGCCTACGTATTCTCAAGAGAGAAAGTCAGAGTCTTCGTAGTTCGACTAACTACTGGTGAATGGGAAATGTTGCTCGCTAGGACGTCGCATCCTATGCCTACGTACTTCCACACGGCATGAAAGATCAGAGCAAACGTAGTTCGGGAAACATACGACACAAGTCTGTCTTGATTGTTTTTATTCCTTCTAAAAAAGGGTTTTTCTGATTAACAGTCCAAGCGGACAAAAATTGACGTTTTGATGAGTTCACATTCTTTTACGGAAGAAGTGTCTTTTATTGGGTTTGAAATCTTATTGTGTTTTTTGATTGTTTTAAGATGAGAAGAGAAACAACAACTCTAACCTATGGTTGAAAAGGGAATCAAACTAACCTAATGTTATCATGCATGGGTTAAGACCTAATGTCTATCATGTTCCTCTCTTGCGCAGAGAGAAACAGAGATCCTAAGGGATAAACGGAAACAGAAACAACAGATACAATAAAACAGTAAAATATGCATGAATGCAGCAGTACAAGCTAGGCAAGGGAGTCCTGCTCTTCCTCGAACCTCGAAAACAACAGGCAGAAGCGAACGAAATTCACTTCCAACCTAACAGATTAATTGGCAAACAATACAGTCCGGGAAACTCAAACAATACATCAAAAGCTTCTAAACAGCAAAAATAAACAGTAAACAGCAACTCTACACAGCAAGCTCCATCAACATCTTCAAGCAAAGTCTTCATCAACAAGCTTCCATCACGCATCTATCTTCAAGGAGGAAAACTCTAATAGTAATCATCTTCCACAGCTTCAAGCAGCAGGGCTTCAAACAGCAGCAGTCACATGCACAACTTCAACAGCACAATCTTCAAACAATGACTTTTATCTTTCATCTTTCATGGCTTTTCTTCAAATCAAACTCTCCAGGATGAGGAACAATTAATAGGATGAATTGGGATGTTAAACAGTTAGTTGACCACCAAAGGTGGCAAACAGACTGTTAACAAAATGTAGAATGTTTCTCTCAAGAGTTCTATCTCTTAGATACTGTCACCAAGCCTTCCAAAGGAAGGGGGTGAGCATCCTAGAGAGACTCTGAATCATAGAGAGGGATGGAGGCAAACAAAGCCATCCATGTTTAAGAATCAAATTTCTACTCTAAGCTCTACCTAGCTCCTAGTTCCTGTAGTCTTCAACAGCAACCAGCAATCCTAGCAAGCAACAATCTGCATCAAATCTTGAACTTGTTCTTCAATCCTTGACTTTGTCTTTGTCTTCAATGCTTCACCATCCATGGTCTTCAAGCCAAGCCCAAACCCCAAGCAAGCCCAACAAGCCCAAATAACAAGCAATAACCCCAAAACGGGCACACCATACAATCAAACAATTACAAAAATATACTAAATATTAATATGATAGGGGAAATTCTAATACTTATTCTAAGGGATCTACTACACTTACCCATAATACCCCTATAGTCCCATCTTCTAATTCAACCTAAAAAGCCCAAAAAGAAATTGTTTAATGCACCTAAGTTATGTTTAACCCTAAAATATTCTAAGTTTTTTATTACACCATATCTATTTCAACATTTTTTGTTACCATTTTTATTCTAAAGTTTTATCACATTATCCTAAGGGAAACCCTAAAGTATATTAATATCTATATTATCAAGATTGAAGATCAAACACTATATCAACTTCTAAGGGGTCTAAACAATTCCTAATATGCAAGGGGTCAAGGTTAACCATCAATTGGGAAGGTCCTAATCAACAACCCTAAAACAGAACCAAATTACCTCTAGAAAATCTACAAAAATTCCTAAGGGAACATGCGAGTGTTAGCTACAATATACCAAAAGATCTAAGCAAGAATCATCACCGATTGAGATAACAAAATTCTACAAAACAGCGGTATCAAATATGCAAAGCAAACATCATGCAAAATACTCATCAGAATGTAAAATGCAAAAGAAATGGGAAAATAATCCACAAAAATCTAAGAAAAATAATTAAATACCCTGAAGATATTAGAAACTCTAAAGTTAAGGTCACTTTCTAAAGGAAAACCTATAAAGTGTCCAGGGAACATTCAGATGGCGATGACTCTAAAAAGCGGATTCAAAACTAAACTTAAATTCGTCTAGAAATTCCAATACAATTTATGGGGAACCCTATGCATATCGTCTAAAACATATCCAAAAATCAGCTCAAAATCATGAAGCATTAAAGAGAACAAAATTAAACAAAACAGATGAACAGTTATGTACACCAATGGATACTAGCACGAAAGAAAAATCATAACTAAATCAAAAAAAATCTAAAAAATGCAAACTCAGCGCCTAAAATTTCTTCAGATAATCAAGATCTATAGAAAACAATTTCATAATTTCTTGAACATTTTTACTATTTTCGACGCAATAAAAGAAAACAGGCCTCAAAACAGAAAAATAAAAAGAAAAAGGGAATGAAGAAAATCTCCAAATTAACAATCCTAAAATCATCCATAGGTGTTCATGATCCTAACCGCATAAGAATTTCTAATTATCTCATCCTCAATCCATGGTAAAGTGAAGGTTTACATACCTTGATCGGAGCTTCGAAACGGAGTATCTTCGGCTCTTTTCGTACTTCCGAAAGCTTTAAATTCGTTCAACAATATGCAAGGAATGTGCTACAATCTTCGAATCGAACCGAAATCGCCTTGAATGAAGAATCACCACTTGATTTTCTCTCTTGAAAATTGATATGCTCTCTTCCAATCCAACTCCAATCAATCACCAACCTTGCTTCAAATGAGTTTCTAAACATTTATAGAGATGATTGGAATATTCTAGAAATGAAGCCCAAACCCAAAATAATAAAATCCATTTCCCTTGGAACTTTCTAGATTATTCATGTATCTTCCCTTGAAAATTTATAGATTGTTCATGTATCTTCCCTTGGAAGTTTCCAACCAAAATAGCCTTCCAAATGCCTTGTTAAGTGGTTTGGATTAGTGGCTTACATTTCAAGTAACCACTTTTACAAAGCAAGTCATGAAATTATTGCTCAATTCAAAAATGTGCCAATGCCATTTTATTTAGAATGAATTTTACAATCAAATTGGTATGTCATATGACTTGTTTGTGACCTCTAACCCAAAATTTGATTTTTTTTCACCACTTTATTTGACTTATTCCCCTTTTTAGGCCATTTTTATCACTTTTGATATGAGCCTTTTCAACATCTCATGACCTCCTTACTAGCCTTAAAACATCATTCTAAGCAAGTTTGATGTTGAAGATTTTTTCATTTGAAGCATGGAAGTAGGAGATATGGCCTTATGCTTGAAATGACTTATAACCTCCAAATGACCAAAATGCCCTCGGCTTGTCAAGATCATAAGTAGAGCTCCACAAATCAGATTGAGGCATACCATACCTTTCTAGAAAGCTAAGATTATGAGGAACAACTTTCATGTTGGCCAAAAATCCATTAGAGACTTGTATCTTGAATTATTCTGCTTGGAAGTTTGCCCTAAATCAGGGGATTTTACACTGAAACCCTAATTTAGAAACTTCTCTTCTTCTTGATTTCTTTTGATTTCTCCTTGGCACAACACCACATCCATATCCACATATCAAATTATGAATCCCCCATTCTTCAAATAGGCCTTGATGTCCCTTCAATCAAGTATTTGACCTAGGGTTGACCTAGGGTTGACCCAGATGAAACCCTAATTGACTGTCTTCAACTGTAGTTCTTGTAATCACATCAATGACTTGTCTCACTCTAAAAATGACCCTCTAGGTCTTCCATGATGTCTATATACATTCCATGCCCTCAATTCATAGCCCACAATCTCTTTGATAGTCTTCAAACCCCCTCAAGATAGGAGAAAAACCCACTGATTGGTCCACTAACTTCTCAAGCTTCAATTCCTTTCTGATGACTTGCATAGGCTTAAATTTTGAATACGAACCTCTTGATAGGCTCATAGAGATAAGAATGGCACTCGGTCCCTTGTTGGATGGCTTGCCCATGCTATGCTATGCAGATGAATGAATTATGTACATGACCTAATATGCAAATGCTAAAGCTATGAAACATAAAATCAGGTGAAATAAGTTGGTCAAATTTTGGGGTGCAACAACTGCCCCTATTCAAACGATTTGGACCCGACTGGGTGAAACGCCCGGAGCCTTCAGACAATCGAGGTACGAAACGGTTGAATACCAATAAACCCGGAAATTTGCCAACTGCAAAACAACTACACCACTACTTGGGGAAATTTTTTTTACTAATCCGACTTCATCACTATTCTGTCAATACTGGAACAATCCTTAGTGGCTTCACCGGAAGAAGACTTTTGTAAGAATGCAGCTCTATCTTGTCATGGGACACATATTATGCTCCCTACAAGGAAATCATCTGCCTATCCGAAACGGGAACACACCTCTTGCTTATGTCACACAAACTCTTCATCCGCCTATCTGAAATGGGAACACACCTTTGTGTATAACTGCAAAGAAATCTTCATCTGCCTATCTGACACGGGAACATACTTCTATCCACTTTACTGAAAATCCTAATCTGCTCATTACACAGAAAAACCTTCATCTGCCCATCACACAGGAACGTCTTCGTCTGCCCATCACACAGGAACGTCTTCGTCTGCCCATCACACAGGAACTCTGAATTCTGCCCATCACACAGGAATTCTGACTTCTGCCCATTACACAGGAATGTCTTCGTCTGCCCATCACACAGGAACTTTGACTTCTGCCCATCACACAGGAATGTCTTCGTCTGCCCATCACACAGGAACTTTGACTTCTGCCCATCACACAGGAATTCTGACTTCATCTGCCCATCCCACAGGAATGTCTTCTTCTCGGACATAGCTTCTTTGCCTATTCTTTGCAGTAACTAACTCCGCTGGGGGATGTTTCGAGAATAATTGTCAAACAATCGCGTCAATACCAAGTGACCACCTCTGAATTTTGATTTCGTGAAAACCTCGTGCTAATGCACAACAATCTTGAAAAAACATCCCGCTGGCCGGGTACAACAATGCCTCAATTGGCAACTCTGTGGGGAACAATAAACTGAACTACATCACACGTCTCCGGGCGAGACCTCGATTGTCTAGTACCATCTGATCTTTAGAACTCCCTACTCCTATTGAGAAAATACCTGAAAGCAAAGAGTCAATCAACCTGATCTATGCTTCAAAATGTGTATGTTTGATAATGGCGTAATGCTCTATACAATATGGAAATGCTACGCGTTTTATTTGGTGGATGCAAATATGACACTATATGTCGATGCAAATGCAGGTTCAAGCTGCTGGGGATAAGTTCTGACGAGCTTGCTTCACCAATCCTTGCTGTTGAGGACAAATAACACCATGCTGGGGAGTGAACGGGTATCACGAAGTATTCTGGCAAAATAAATGCCAGGACATACAGCCAACTCTGCTGGGGAGAGATCTGAACCTTAATTTCCACTAGGAGGAAAGAAAATTCTTGCTGAATAGAGAGAACTCCGCTGGGGGGAAGAAACGACTCTCTTGGAGATAAAACTGGCTCCGCTGGGGGGAGAATAAAGGATCCTACCGGGAAGGAAACCTCTGCTGGAGAGAGTAGACGACCCTACTGGGGATAATGGATCTTCCTTGAGGAATGTACACTGTCTGAGCACAGTCTGCCAACCTGGAATCACTACTCTGAGGCTAAACAACTCTGCTCGGGATAGAAAGTCCTTGTGGAGGAAATCATACTGTCTGAATACAAATCACAATCTTGAGATTATCAACTCTTGTTGGAAATAACTGACCCTGCGGGGGAAAAAGAAAAACCATCTTTCTGAACCAATTTTGACTTGGTCATCCATCTTGAGAACCTTCTCAACTGGGGATTGCATCTACACATGCTCAATTCTGTGGGGATTACCACCTTGCCGGAGACATCTCTATTAAGATACTCTTCTAGGGAATTAACCTTGTCCTTCAATAAAGGGGAGCGCCATTTCCACTTCCGGGAACACGACCTGCATGGGGATTTACATCAACTGTAATCACATCTTTCATCCAATGCCCTGGCTAGGCCATAGTAATTCTCTTTTGATTGCTTCAAACAGGCAAGGACCCTGCAAAACAGCACAAACGCGACAAAACAAGTCCATACAACCTAATCTATTCGGGTTAGCATTCCTGACATCATTTCAGTCAATTCAAAGTTTTAACAATTATTGGCAAGGGCCAACACCGTTATGTACATGCTAGTTTTGTCAAAACAATCGGTGTTTTTTCACATACAAAACAATAAAGAACAAATATCGAGTACTGAATAACATGTTTTATTGATAGCGCCTCTAAATAGGCGGAGTTTTGTACACCGGATGTAACTCTTGAAAAGAGGTAGCTACGCACAAACAAGTACACAAGTATGCACAGGAAGCATAAATACTAACACAAATATGTACACATGTCGGCAACGGGATGCAGACAAACACCATGAGCTGATCCTCCTATGACTCGCCTGACTCTGGCGCTTTCCCGGTATTCAACTTTCCGAAGAGGTTGTATCTGATAAACGAATCCTCAAGTATTCTCCGGCACCAATGTGCAATGCAGTATCAAATTCGGACCGCAGTCATTTGCTTTTCAAATCCCTAACTTTTGCGTGAACCGCCCTTTACGGGTTTTCAATTCACCGGGATACCCTTTTTTGCCGAAGCCGCCCAGTGTAGGTTTTCGACTTTGCGGGTGTACATTTTTTCAATTTTATCCCTAACTTTTGCCCGAACCTTTTATTCTGTTTTTGGTTCGCCAGGATGCCCCATTTTTGCCTGGACTCTCCTTTTTTGTCCAGCGGGTCAATTTCAAGCAAAGTATTTTTTAACTGCGTCTGAATTCACAGGCGATGTAAAGTCCTCACCGTCCATGGTGGACAACAACAAAGCTCCTCCTGAAAAGACTTTTCTAACAACATATGGCCCTTCGTAGTTGGGGGTCCACTTGCCCCTGTGATCTGCCTGTGGCGGGAGAATCCTCTTTAGCACAAGGTCGCCCGTCTGAAAGCTCCGAGGATGTACCTTTTTATCATACGCTTTCTTCATTCGGCTCTGGTACAAACGACCATATGCTAGAGAAGCTAACCTCTTCTCATCCATTAAACTCAGCTGGTTCAACCTGTCTCTCACCCATTCTGCCTCGTCCAGTTGGACATCTCGTAATACCCTCAGGGAAGGAATCTCAACTTCCAGTGGTAACACTGCTTCCATTCCATATACCAACGAGAACGGGGTTGCCCCGGTTGATGTGCGTACCGTCGTACGATAACCGTGCAAAGCAAAAGGTAGCATCTCATGCCAGTCCTTATAGGTCACCACCATTTTCTGAACAATCTTCTTTATGTTCTTATTGGCCGCTTCAACAGCGCCATTCATCTTGGGTCGATAAGGGGAAGAGTTGTGATGCTCGATCTTAAAACTCTGACACAGCTCGTTCATCATTCTGTTATTTAAGTTTGAATTGTTGTCGGTAATTATCCGCTCGGGGATTCCATATCTGCAAATGATATCTCGCTTGATAAACCTGGCTACCACCTGCTTGGTCACATTTGCATAGGATGCCGCTTCCACCCATTTGGTAAAATAATCGATTGCTACCAAAATGAAACGGTGTCCGTTAGATGCCGTCGGCTCGATCTTTCCAATCATGTTGATTCCCCACATTGAGAATGGCCATGGTGACGACATCACGTTCAGAGGACTCGTAGGCACATGGATCTTATTTGCATAGATCTGGCACTTATGACACTTCTTCGCAAACTTGAAACAATCGGTTTCCATAGTTAGCCAATAATAACCTGCCCGCAGCAGCTTCCTCGTCATAGCATGCCCACCAGCATGCGTACCAAATGTACCCTCATGTATTTCCTCCATGAGCAGCTTCGCCTCTTTCTCGTCTACACAACGTAGTAGCACCAAGTCGTGATTTCTCTTGTATAGGACACCGTCTGGATTCAGATAGAAATTACCCGCCAATCTCCTGAGAGTCTTCTGATCGTGACTGGATGCCCCAGCCGGATATTCTTTGTTTTTCCGGAAATTATGGATGTCAAAATACTAGGGTTTATCATCAGATGCTTCGTCAATGGCAAATACGAAGGCGGGTCTATCAAGCCGGGAGATAACAATTCTGGGAGCCTCATTCCAGAAATTGTCTTTATACATGGAAGACAATGTGGCCAGAGCGTCAGCCATCTGATTCTCTGCTCGCGGTACATGATGCAATTCAACCTTGTCAAAGAAGGGAAACAATCTCCTCGCGTAATTCATGTACGGTATCAAATTGGGCTGACGTGTCTCCCATTCTCCTTTTATTTGATTCACCACCAGAGCTGAGTCTCCATATAAATCCAAATTTTTGATTCGCAAATCAATGGCTTCTTCAAGCCCCATGATACAAGCTTCGTATTCGGCTTCATTATTGGTAACTGAAAAGGTCAATCAAGCAGTGAATGGTATGTGCGACCCCTGTGGAGTAGTGATGATTGCCCCTATTCCGCTACCATAGGAGTTTACACCTCCGTCAAAGATCAACTGACATTTTGAACCCAACTCTGGTCCTTCGTCCGACAACGGTTCTTCACAATCTTTCATCTTCAGGTACATGATATCCTCGTCAGGAAAATCAAACCTCATCGATTGGTAGTCCTCAATAGGTTGCTCTGCCAAATACTCAGATAATACACTCCCCTTTATAGCCTTCTGTGAGACATACTGGATGTCGTATTCGGTCAAAACCATCTGCCAACGGGCAATTCTCCCCGATAATGCCTGCTTTTCAAATATGTATTTGATAGGATCCATCTTCGAGATGAGCATGGTTGTATGGTTCAGCATGTATTGCCTCAAACGCTTGGCGGCCCAGGCTAGCGCGCAATAAGTTTTTTCGAGCATTGAGTATCGAGATTCACATTCAGTAAACTTCTTACTCAGGTAGTATATCGCATGCTCTTTTCTTCCTGTCTCGTCGTGTTGACCGAGAACACAACCCATACTTCCCTCAAGAACCGTCAAATACATAATCAAGGGTCTCCCTGCCACTGGAGGTATCAAAATAGGAGGATCCTGCAAATACTGTTTTATTTTATCGAACGCCTTTTGACAATTTTCATTCCATGTTACAGCCTGGTCTTTTTTCAACAGCTTGAACAACGGTTCACAAGTAGCTGTCAGGTGAGATATGAACCTGGCAATGTAGTTCAGTCTCCCTAAAAATCCTCGTACTTCTTTTTCTGTTTTAGGCGCTGGCATCTCTTGTATTGCTTTGATCTTTGCAGGATCCACCTCTATTCCTTTTTCGCTCACGATAAACCCCAGCAGTTTACCCGATCTCACCCCGAAGGTGCATTTATTAGGGTTCAGTCTCAACCTGAACTTCCTAAGCCTCTTGAATAGCTTCAGCAGATTTACCAAATGTTCTTCCTCCGTCTGGGATTTGGCAATCATATCATCTACATATACTTCAATCTCTTTATGCATCATGTCATGAAAGAGAGTAGTCATCGCTCTTTGATATGTTGCCCCAGCATTTTTCAGTCCGAAGGGCATCACTTTGTAACAAAATGTTCCCCACGGTGTTATGAAAGTGGTCTTCTCCATGTCTTCGGGTGCCATCTTGATCTGATTATACCCCGAGAATCCTTCCATAAAAGAAAAGACAGAGAACTGAGCAGTATTGTCAACCAACACATCAATGTGAGGAAGTGGAAAATCGTCTTTTGGGCTCGCTTTGTTTAGATCACGGTAATCCACGCACATTCTGAATTTACCGTCCTTTTTCGGCACTGGTACAATATTAGCGACCCATGAGGGATACTTTGTAACAACCAGGAACCCTGCGTCCCACTGCTTTTGAACCTCCTCCTTAATCTTCACTGCCATATCAGGCCTATTTCTGCGAAGCTTCTGTTTAACCGGCGGACACTATTCTTTTAGTGGCAAACGGTGCACAACCATATCCGTGTCCAGCCCAGGCATGTCTTCGTACGACCAAGTGAATACATCACTGTAATCTCTGAGCATCTCAACCAATCTTCGCTTGACGTTGCTCTGCAGCGCAGCTCCTATACGGATGTTCCTTTCAATCCCTTCCGACCCGAGATTGATGATTTCAATAATTTCCTCATGAGGCAGAATGATTCGTTCCTCTTGTTTTAACAACCAGGTCAATTCTTCTGGAACGTCGCCATCTTCAACAATCTCTTCTTCGGCCTGAAATACCGAGTGCTCAAAGTCGAAATGAGTCATAGGCGGTTCAATGATGTCATCTGAAAATATTATCCTGCAAAAGGAATGGTTAAATGCTTCAAAATGTGCATAAAGCGAGTAACCACGTTGCCATTTTATTGTAAAACAAAAACAGGAAAGACAGAGAGCACAATATTTGCATGCAACAAAAAACGCCTTTTTATTTAATGATCTAAATATCACAATGTACATAAAAGAGTAACCCTAAGCAAAGTCACGATGCCCCGGGCAGGACACCAGGTTATTCAACAATTGAAAAACAAAGAAATTACTATTTTGTAGTCACGGGAACAAATTCCTGAATTGACCAGTTGCATAGCCCTTGCCCCGGCACGCTTGGCCGGATCCAAGCATCCATGTCACAGTCACTATCCCCCTCCTCTGAATCGGAGACAGCATTGATGGCTTTAAAACGAACCCTACTGGACGTGATCGTCACTGGCCCTTTGAATTTTGGTGCCCCTGCAATGGGCGCTGATGATGACGGCTGATAACCCAGTCCGAACCTGTCCAGCTTCACAGGTATGTCTAGTACACGGCCCCAACCCTTCGTCTCTCCTGCTTGCACTAAAGCCTACGCTTCTTTGTACGAGGATACGGCCACTTCCGGCGCTTTACTAACGACTGGAGCTTTATCCTTGATTTTCAAACTTTCAAACCCCTGGCAGGGCGTCTCATGAATTTCACCATCAACCTCGATGTATTTGAATGAGGACAAGTGACTCACCAAGATATCCTCCTCTCCACAGACGGTAACGACACTGTCACCCACCATATACTTCAATTTCTGGTGCAAAGTAGAGGTAACTGCCCCAGCACCATGTATCCATGGGCGCCCTAGTAAGCAACTGTACGCGGGGTGAATGTCCATAATGCAAAACTCCGTTTCAAATACCTCTGGTCCCACTTGCAAGGGTAACGTTATCGATCCAAACACCGATCTTCGGGTGCCGTCAAATGCCCGAACCACCAAATCACTCGGTGTACAGATGATTCCCCGGATGTATAGCTTCATCATGGCCTTTTTGGGAAGTACGTTCAAAGAAGATCCTGTATCTACCAATACGTGGGACATAACCGTGCCCCGACATTCAACAGAAACATGCAGTGCCATGTTGTGTTCTCTCCCCCTTGGGGTCAAATCAAAATCAGTGAATCCCAAACTGTGACCGACGTTCACATGGGCCAATACCCCTTCCAACTGGTTGACAGACACATCCTGAGGTACGAATGAAGTATCCAAAATCTTCAACAATGCATTCCGATGTGCTTCGGAGCATAACAACAATGATAGTATGGATATCTTCGATGGTGTTTGTTGCAAGTGCTCGACAATCTTGTAGTCGCTTTTTCTAATTAGGCGCATAAACTCCTCTACGTCCTTCAGTGACGTTTCCTTCTCATTCCTCTGTACAGGTATAACCTCGTTCACTTTTTCTTTTCCTCGAGCCAAACGCTGAGCTTCTACCTCTGGTGACACAAAGATCCTTCCACTTCGAGTCATCCCACCAGTTCCAACAACGTTGTCAACAACTTCAGCTGGTTGCTTATTCAATTCTATCTTCTCGCCATTGCAATAGGCTTCCAACCCATAGGTCCAGGGTACGGCTTTAGTATTTTCATACGGGACAGGCCCCGCTTTTGTGATGGTGATCGTTGGCCACCTGGCCGGCGCCGTTATAGTAATCGTCTTTCGTGGGATAGTCACCATCGCTACATCATTAGCCTCATCCATCATAACCTCCGCAGGTTTCTCAACGGTTGTGCTGTCAAACTGTAATCTACCCTCGTCCATCAAAGCCTGAATACCTCTTTTCAACTCAATGCAACCCCCATCTTGAGCCCAGCAATCCAGACAATACTCATCACAGCCCGGATGAACACCTCCTCTCAACAGTCTGCTTTTAACCTCGCACAGTGGAGTCTTGAGCTCATCGACACTCAATACCAAATTCAGCTCTTCCTCTGTCAACATAGCATTTGCCCCATGGTTGGGCATAGGTGAATTCAAGATATTTGGGCCAGCTTGCCCGAAGTTGATGGCTTTTCTATCTAGCAGATCTTGTACCACATGCTTGAAAGCATGACACGTCTCTATGTCGTGGCCAGGAGCTCCGGAGTGAAACTCGCATTTCTTATTCGTATCAAAGCCAAATGGAGGGGTACCCGTCATTGGCGCCATGGTCCTCTTTTCTACTAAATTCAAACCCAGCAATGTTTGAAGCAATTCCGCATATGTATAAGGAGGTACATCAAAAACCCTCTTCGGCCTCATGTTAGGAAATCTCCTTTGACCCTGGTTAGGTCTCTGCTGCTCCTGTTGTTGTTGTGGTTGTTGTTGCGGCGGTATCTGCTGTAACGGTACTGATTGCTGAGGGAATGGGATTGTGACACTTGCCACCTGTTGCGGATGATTGTACTGATTACGTCCTCTACCTCGGCCTCCGAATACTGCACTCGTGTCACCCTGACGGCGACCACCATAACCTTTTCTGTTATTTCCCGATGAAGTGGATTCCTCAGCGTGGAATATGCCCATTTTAATATTACTTTCGATTTTCTCACCCATCAAGACTAGGTCCGAGAAACTACCCAAGGAAGTATGGAACAACTTATCATAAAACACACCAGTAAATGTCCCTACGAACATATCATTCATCTCTTTGTCATCCAGCGGAGGATGAACTCGTGCGGCCATATCGCGCCATCTCTGCGCATATTCCTTGAAGCTTTCATCTTTCTTTTGGGACAAGCCCTATAACTGGATCTGATTCGGGGCCAAGTCACTATTGTATTTATAATGCGCCACAAATGCGTCGGCCAACTGTTTCCAAGTCTTTATCTGGGTAGGCTCTAACCCCATGTACCATTCAAGAGAAGGACCAGACAAACTGTCCTGAAAGAAATGCATCAGCATTCTTTCGTCATTCGAATAAGCCGACATTCTCCTATAGTACGACCGCACATGAACCTTGGGGCAAGTATCTCCCTTGTACTTGTCAAAAGTTGGAGCCTTAAATTTCAAAGGTACCCTCAGACCGGGTACCAGTCCCATCGTGGTCATGTCCAAACCAGAAGCACTTTGATTCACAACACCTTTCATCTGCTCCTCGAGCATCTTAATTCGCTGCGTGTTGTCTACAGGACCGTCAAAACCTCTACCAGAGAATGCATCTTCCTGTTGATCTTCGTTCCAGTTGACATTTTCATTGCCAAAGCCATCATACCCTTGATTGCGGCCAAATACATTCTGATTCATCATTGGTCCTTGACCTCTAATTCCATATCCCTGATTTATACCAGCCGGTCCATACCCATTATTAACGAATCTAGTGCCTTTACCACTATTAGCCATTCCTCCATAACCTTGGTTAACCATACCAGCACCGTCGTATCTAAAGCCAAACCTGCCATCCTGACCACCATAGCCAAAGCCTTGCTCATTGTATCCGAAACCCGCGTTTCCGAAACCATTATCTCCGTTATTATTGACGCCCCCCAGATTGGCATCCTTGAGTCCAACATTATTAACAACAACTTCATTTCCAACTCCATTGTTACCATTTCCGGTGCCAGCCCCGTTGTTCGCATTCGCGCCCGACACATTTACCACAGGAGGGTTCACTACAGGCTGAGGAGTATGCACACTGCCTCCATGAATAGTCTCAACTTGTACAAAGTGGTGGTCCTCGTTACCACCTCCATTTGCCTTTGCCAATAGCGGCAACACCAGAGTCTGCAGGTTTTCCTGCCCCTTCATAATCGTTTCCATAGTCTGCATGAACTGTGTGAGCCTCTCCCGCATCTCCTGCATCTCTTGCTGTACTTGATCCATAATCTTCTTACAGTTTGTGCGAGTGGGATACCGATGAAGACGTTGACTTGCAATTCTGTAAACCTGTCGAGATGCAGAAGATGAGATACAGTTTCAATAATTAGCTGATAAATGCAATATGTATGCACATGCAATGCAATATGTGTCTGTGCGTTAGGGCGTATTATTTCCCCAATTCTAGTGCCATGTGCTTTGTGTCGTGTCGTGCCGTGACAGTGCGGTGATAATTGGCTGATAATCATTCACAGAAGACGGAACAACTTGTATATAGCTGATCGGGGAAAGTTATACATCAATGTGAGGTAGTACAATAGAAGGCATAACCCCAACCAACAGGCCTGGTGATGGTCAGCTCAAAACAACAATATACAAATCAAGTCAAGTAGGTTTGTAGCCCCTGTACTCCTTCAATAGCCTTTTGGTCTTTGGATGGTCCGACTGAGCAAGCAATCCTTCAATCAGTGCGTCACCCCGCCTAATCACACGCTTCAAATCCTCGATAGATTCTTCCCATTCACCGTCCCCAAAGCAATCATCAACCTTTCTCTTCTGGGAACGAGCTTCTTTCTTGCGTTTGGCTACCTCATTCAATGCGTCCTGAAGAGCCCATCTAGCCATAACTTCCTCTTCGTACTTGATCTTGCTAGTCTTCAGCTGGTGTTCCAAGTCAGAAATCTGCTGCTTTAGTTTGTCCTCCCTTTCCTTGTTATTGGTCAGCGTGGCATTCCACGTTTTGCTGAAGGAAGAGATTTCTCGATAAGCTACGTCTAGTGTCGTTTTCTTTGATTCAAGCATATCATGTGAACTCTTGAAATCCTTTCCCAGACGCTCCCGTTTCTGTTTCTCTTCAACCAGCTTAGCATTCAACGAAGCTACTGTTTCAGTCTGTTGTTGGAGAGAGTATGCAGCTTCATTCTTCTCTCTTCTGAGCTGAGCCAGTTCTTTCTCTAATTCTTCATTAGCCAACAACAATGCTTCCTTCTCTTTTACAACTTGCTCATATACTTCCCTGGTAACGGTGGTTGGTTCCTCTACGGGAACAGGAACATGGACTGGTACAGCTGGAAACGGCATTAGCAACTGTTTTGCTCTTTCTTGTACCCAGGCTTTGTACGATGCGTAAGCTTGACTGTCGTTCTTTCCCAATAGTGGTTTCCCTCTCCTGTTGATGCGTATCCAAGCATGCTGAAGTTGGGCTAATAATTCTCCGTTCACATCACCAGTGAAGTACAGAGATTCCTGTACTTCTTCCTCCCTAGGTGGATCCTTCAATGCATATCCAAATTGGCGAACAAACAGAGATGGATTATAATTGATGCATCCCTTCCTTCCTATCAAAGGCACGTTTGGATATCCAGAGCAACTGAAAATCACCTCAGACCCTAGCAAATCCCTGTCAAACCAATCAATGTTTTCAGAAGAGAGTCTCATCAGGCGCTTCGGCCAGTCAGCTGTATATGAAACCTCCACCAAAGGTTTTTTCTTAGGAAGGTGGCTCTCAAACCACATGCTCAGCAATGGCACACAAAAGTGAACACTCTTCCCTCTCCTCTTTTCATTCTTGTAATGCAACGAATGGTAGAAATCCCCGAGCAATGTGGGTACAGGGTTGCCAGCGGAAAACAAATGAAAGGCGTCAAAGTCCACAAAATCTGGGATGTTGGGAAACAATACTATCCCATAGATGCACAGAGCCAACACAGCATTAAAGACTATCCAGCATCCACTCTTGGCGTATTCCTAGGCTTTACCAATCAGGAACTGGAGGGAGAAGCCTGGAACCCTGCGCGAAGAAGTCACCAATAGCTCAGAAGCGTCCAAGTGTAAAGCTTTTGCTAAGTCTTCCAACCTAGGCTTAGCGTCAAAGTGAACGAAAGGAACCTTATTCTGCACGGGCAGCTCAACAAACGCTGCGTACTCTTCTAAGGTGGGCCCCAAAATAAAGTCCTTGAAAGTGAAGCATCTCAAGGCAGGGTCATAAAATTGCATCAATGTATACAGCCCATCTAGCTCAACCTCAGTTGGTATACGAACCAACCTCAACAGTCTTCCGTAACTCATCCTGAAGCTTCTCTGGACATCCTCCTCAGCAAGGGAAATCAAACCAATCAGGGGAATAACATCAGGGGTTGGTAATTTGTATGCAACTGTCCTTCTCAAGCTAGCCATGATCAATAATCAGAAATCCGGACGCTAGAATCAGGGAAAATGCAAATGCACCTGCAGCACAGACACACGTTAATGAAATGCACATGATAATGGTTATGCAACAATGCAATGCAAATAGATGCAACAAGGGAACCCGGTGCCATGGCTAAGAAGCCCAAACCACATCATAAGTCTCAAACAGACCATCCAGAAATCCTCAACTCTGGTCTTAGACAGACCCAATACGAAGCTCCAATCCCGGTCTCTGATAGACCCCTCAACTGTCCATAAATATCCTGAATCTCAAATCAAGAAACAAACCGGTATCTGGAGGTCTAGTTACCTGCATAGTCCCAAAACCCTCTCCCAGGTAGGTGTCCTAATAACTGACAATGGTATGGCATCCTATGCGGTCGTCGGCGTCACAGACTTTCAGGGTTGACGATACGATTCCCAGAAGGAGTGGCACCATCAAATCCTGAAGAGGCCTCACTTAGCCAACTTCCAATTGATCGGTTCCCAGAGTCGACAATTCAACTAACCAGCAACCCACGCCACCCAAAGGGTGGGACAGGAGGCCAACCAGAGGAACCTCGTCTGAGTGTGAATTTTGCGGGACACCAAGACCTGCAAAGCAAGTGGGCGCGCGCTACTTTCCACTCTAATTCTAAGTACGCTCAAGCCCAGGTCCGGCTTATCTCTCAATAATAGAACACCCGTCACAACCTCAATAACAACAATAATCAATAATATAGTGCTGAAGGTAAATGACATAAATGTAAATCCATACAAATTCCTCGACGGGAAAACAAACGTTAGGATTGACTCGCTTAGGGGACGTTGGATCCCCAGCAGAGTCGCCAGCTGTCGCTACTGCGAAAATCGGTGCCAGCATGACAAAAGAGTCGCCACCGTGCGTTATTTATCCCAACGGAGGGAAAGGAAACGCTCAGAGTAAACCTACCGCAAAACGAGGAAAGGAATGGTCATCGCAACCAAAACCTGGATTCGGGAGTCGGTGACGCAAGGGGGAGGTATTAGCACCCCTCACGTCCGTCGTACTCGACGGGATCCACACTTGTTTTCTTGTACGGATTATTATTTCTATCTAAACTAAGGGTTAAGGGTTAAAAAGAAAGAAAGGAACTCGGTAGAGCCTCGCTGCTCTATGCCTACGTATTCTCAAGAGAGAAAGTCAGAGTCTTCGTAGTTCGACTAACTACTGGTGAATGGGAAAGGTTGCTCGCTAGGACGTCGCATCCTATGCCTACGTACTTCCACACGGCATGAAAGATCATAGCAAACGTAGTTCGGGAAACGTACGACACAAGTCTTTCTTGATTGTTTTTATTCCTTCTAAAAAAGGGTTTTTTCTGATTAACAGTCCAAGCGGACAAAAATTGACGTTTTGATGAGTTCACATTCTTTTACGGAAGAAGTGTCTTTTATTGGGCTTGAAATCTTATTGTGTTTTTTGATTGTTTTAAGATGAGAAGAGAAACACCAACTCTAACCTATGGTTGAAAAGGGAATCAAACTAACCTAATGTTATCATGCATGGGTTAAGACCTAATGTCTATCATGTTCCTCTCTTGCGCAGAGAGAAACAGAGATCCTAAGGGATAAACGGAAACAGAAACAACAGATACAATAAAACAGTAAAATATGCATGAATGCAGCAGTACAAGCTAGGCAAGGGAGTCCTGCTCTTCCTCGAACCTCGAAAACAACAGGCAGAAGCGAACGAAATTCACTTCCAACCTAACAGATTAATTGGCAAACAATACAGTCCGGGAAACTCAAACAATACATCAAAAGCTTCTAAACAGCAAAAATAAACAGTAAACAGTAACTCTACACAGCAAGCTCCATTAACATCTTCAAGCAAAGTCTTCATCAACAAGCTTCCATCAAGCATCTATCTTCAAGGAGGAAAACTCTAATAGTAATCATCTTCCACAGCTTCAAGCAGCAGGGCTTCAGACAGCAGCAGTCACATGCACAGCTTCAATAGCACAATCTTCAAACAATGACTTCTATCTTTCATCTTTCATGGCTTTTCTTCAAATTAAACTCTCCAGGATGAGGAACAATTAATAGGATGAATTGGGATGTTAAACAGTTAGTTGACCACCAAAGGTGGCAAACAGACTGTTAACAAAATGTAGAATGTTTCTCTCAAGAGTTCTATCTCTTAGATACTGTCACCAAGCCTTCCAAAGGAAGGGGGTGAGCATCCTAGAGAGACTCTGAATCATAGAGAGGGATGGAGGCAAACAAAGCCATCCATGTTTAAGAATCAAATTTCTACTCTAAGCTCTACCTAGCTCCTAGTTCCTGTAGTCTTCAACAGCAACCAACAATCCTAGCAAGCAACAATCTTCATCAACTCTTGAACTTGTTCTTCAATCCTTGACTTTGTCTTTGTCTTCAATGCTTCACCATCCATGGTCTTCAAGCCAAGCCCAAACCCCAAGCAAGCCCAACAAGCCCAAATAACAAGCAATAACCCCAAAACGGGCACACCATACAATCAAACAATTACAAAAATATACTAAATATTAATATGATAGGGGAAATTCTAATACTTATTCTAAGGGATCTACTACACTTACCCATAATACCCCTATAGTCCCATCTTCTAATTCAACCTAAAAAGCCCAAAAAGAAATTGTTTTAATGCACCTAAGTTATGTTTAACCCTAAAATATTCTAAGTTTTTTATTACACCATATCTATTTCAACATTTTTTGTTACCATTTTTATTCTAAAGTTTTATCACATTATCCTAAGGGAAACCCTAAAGTATATTAATATCTATATTATCAAGATCGAAGATCAAACACTATATCAACTTCTAAGGGGTCTAAACCATTCCTAACATGCAAGGGGTCAAGGTTAACCATCAATTGGGAAGGTCCTAATCAACAACCCTAAAACAGAACCAAATTACCTCTAGAAAATCTACAAAAATTCCTAAGGGAACATGCGAGTGTTAGCTACAATATACCAAAAGATCTAAGCAAGAATCATCACCAATTGAGATAACAAAATTCTACAAAACAGCGGTATCAAATATGCAAAGCAAACATCATGCAAAATACTCATCAGAATGTAAAATGCAAAAGAAATTGGAAAACAATCCACAAAAATCTAAGAAAAATTATACGATATCCTGAAGATGTTAGAAACCTATGGTAAAATAATTAAAACCAAACTCTAAATTTAAGGTCACTTTCTAAAGGAAAACCTATAAAGTGTCCAAGGAACATTCAGATGGCGATGACTCTAAAAAGCGGATTCAAAACTAAACTTAGATTCGTCTAGAAATTCCAATAAAATTTGTGGGGAACCCTATGCATATTATATAAAACATATCCAAAAATCACCTCAAAATCATGAAGCATTAAAGAGAACAAAATTAAACAAAACAGATGAACAGTTATGTACACCAATGGATACTAGCACGAAAGAAAAATCATAACTAAATCAAAAAAAATCTAAAAAATGCAAACTCAGCGCCTAAAATTTCTTAAGATAATCAAGATCTGTAGAAAAGAATTTCATAATTTCTTGAACATTTTTACTATTTTCGACGCAATAAAAGAAAACAGGCCTCAAAACAGAAAAATAAAAAGAAAAAGGGAATGAAGAAAATCTCCAAATTAACAATCCTAAAATCATCCATAGGTGTTCATGATCCTAACCGCATAAGAATTTCTAATTATCTCATCCTCAATCCATGGTAAAGTGAAGGTTTACATACCTTGATCGGAGCTTCGAAACGGAGTATCTTCGGCTCTTTTCGTACTTCCGAAAGCTTTAAATTCGTTCAACAATATGCAAGGAAAGTGCTACAATCTTCGAATCGAACCGAAATCGCCTTGAATGAAGAATCACCACTTGATTTGCTCTCTTGAAAATTGATATGCTCTCTTCCAATCCAACTCCAATCAATCACCAACCTTGCTTCAAATGAGTTTCTAAACATTTATAGAGATGATTGGAATATTCTAGAAATGAAGCCCAAACCCAAAATAATAAAATCCATTTCCCTTGGAACTTTCTAGATTATTCATGTATCTTCCCTTGAAAATTTATAGATTGTTCATGTATCTTCCCTTGGAAGTTTCCAACCAAAATAGCCTTCCAAATGCCTTGTTAAGTGGTTTGGATTAGTGACTTACATTTCAAGTAACCACTTTTACAAAGCAAGTCATGAAATTATTGCTCAATTCAAAAATGTGCCAATGCCATTGTCTTTAGAATGCATTTTACAATCAAATTATTATGTCATATGGCTTGTTTGTGACCTCTAACCCAAAATTTGATTTTTTTTCACCACTTTATTTGACTTATTCCCCTTTTTAGGCCATTTTTATCACTTTTGATATGAGCCTTTTCAACATCTCATGACCTCCCTACTAGCCTTAAAACATCATTCTAAGCAAGTTTGATGTTGAAGATTTTTTCATTTGAAGCATGGAAGTAGGAGATATGGCCTTATGCTTGAAATGACTTATAACCTCCAAATGACCAAAATGCCCTTGGCTTGTCAAGATCATAAGTAGAGCTCCACAAATCAGATTGAGGCATACCATACCTTTCTAGAAAGATAAGATTACGAGGAACAACTTTCATGTTGGACAAAAATCCATTAGAGACTTGTATCTTGAATTATTTTGCTTGGAAGTTTGCCCTAAATCAGGGGATTTTACACTGAAACCCTAATTTAGAAACTTCTCTTCTTCTTGATTTCTTTTGATTTCTCCTTGGCACAACACCACATCCATATCCACATATCAAATGATGAATCCCCCATTCTTCAAATAGGCCTTGATGTCCCTTCAATCAAGTATTTGACCTAGGGTTGACCTAGGGTTGACCCAGATGAAACCCTAATTGACTGTCTTCAACTGTAGTTATTGTAATCACATCAATGACTTGTCTCACTCTAAAAATGACCCTCTAGGTCTTCCATGATGTCTATATACATTCCATGCCCTCAATTCATAGCCCACAATCTCTTTGATAGTCTTCAAACCCCCTCAAGATAGGAGAAAAACCCACTGATTGGTCCACTAACTTCTCAAGCTTCAATTCCTTTCTGATGACTTGCATAGGCTTAAATTTTGAATACGAACCTCTTGATAGGCTCATAGAGATAAGAATGGCACTCGGTCCCTTGTTGGATGGCTTGCCCATGCTATGCTATGCAGATGAATGAATTATGTACATGACCTAATATGACCTAATATGCAAATGCTAAAGCTATGAAACATAAAATCAGGTGAAATAAGTTGGTCAAATTTTGGGGTGCAACAGTATCCTAGCGAGCAACCTCCCCCTCCTTTCTCGTAGGTAGGCGAACTACGGTGACTCTGATTTCTCGTTCCAGACGGGAATACGTAGGCATAAAGTGCGATACTTTGCCGGGTCATTTTATTTTCTTTTAACCCCAGACCTGTAGAATAGATAGAATAACAATCCGTACTAGAAAACAAGCGTGGATCCCGTCGAGTACGACGGACGTGAGGGGTGCTAATACCTTCCCCTCGCGTAACCGACTCCCGAATCCAAGATTTGGTTGCGATGACCATTCCTTTCCCGTCTTTGCGGTAGGTTTACTTAGAGCGTTTCCTTTCCCTCCGTTGGGATAAATAACGCACGGTGGCGACTCTTCTGTTCAGCCGGCGCCGATTTTTGCAGTAGCGACAGCTGGCGACTCTGCTGGGGACTCCAACGGTCCCCTACGCGAGTCAATCCTAGCGCTTGTTTTCCCGTCGTGGGTTTCGTATGGATTTACTTTTCAGTCATTTACTTTCAACATTATTTTATTGTGATTATTGTTGTGGGTATGAGGGGGTTCTATGATTGAGAGATAAGCCGGACCTGGGTTTGAGTGCATCTAGAATTAGAGTGGAAATTAGTGGGCGCGTGCATGCTTTGCATGTACTAGTGTCTCATGAAATCCACGCTCAGACGAGGTTCTTCTGGTTGGCTTCTTTTTCAACCCTTTGGGTTGAATGAGTTGTTGGTTAGTTGGATTGTCGACTCTGGGGACCGATCATTTGGAAGTTGGCTAAGTGAGGCCTCTTCAGGACATGATGATGCCACACCTTCTGGGTATCGTATCATCCGTCTTGAAAGTCTGTGACGCCGAAGACCGTATAGGATGTCGTACCTTGTGTCAGTTATTAGGACATCTACCTGTGAGAGGGGTCGGGACATGCCGGTAACTTGACCTCCAGATTACCGGTCTTCTTGATTGAGGTTCAGTGGTAGTTGAGGACAGTGTTATTGGGTCTGTCAGAGACCGGGTTGGAGCATTGTGGATGGTCTTGAGAAGTTTGTGGGTCTATTTGAGGCCAATATTGTGGATTGGACTTCTCAGCCAGGGGCACTTAATCCCTTGTTGCATTGCTTGCATATTGCATTGTTTGCATCATCATGTGCATATCATTAACGTGTGTCTGTGTTGCAGGTGCATTTGCATACTTCCCGATTCTAGTGCTCCGGACTTCTATCTGTTATTATGAGTACTTTGAGGAAGACTGTTGCGTATAAGTTGCCTACTCCTGATGTGACCTCTCTGTTGGGCCTGATTTCCCTAGCTGATGATGATGTGAGGAAAAGCTTTAGAGAGAGTTATGGGAAGCTACTGAGTTTGGTTTGCAGACCAACTGCATATGAGCTGAATGGGTTATACACATTGATGCAGTTATATGATCCCTCCTTGAGGTGTTTTATGTTCCAGGACTACATTTTGGCTCCGACCATGGAGGAGTACGCTGAGTTTCTAGAGTTTCCAGTTCAGAATAGAGTGCCCTTCATTCACTTTGATGCTAAGCCTAAGCTGGAGGACTTAGCTGTTCCCTTGCATATGGATCCTGCAGAGTTGTTGTTGACTTCCTGGCATGGAGTTTCCGGGTTCTCTCTCAAGTTCTTGGTTGGCAAAGCTCAAGAATATGCCAAAAGTGGCTGCTGAATTGTGTTTAATGTTGTTCTTGCCTTGTGCATCTATGGGATTATACTGTTCCCCAATCTGCCTGAGTTCGTTGATTTGGATGCATTCCACTTGTTTGCTGTAGGCAACCCGGTGCCTACCTTGATTGGGGATTTCTATCATTCCTTGCATTATAAGAATGAAAACAGAAGGGGGAAAATGTCCATTGTTGTGTACCTTTGCTGAATATGTGGTTTGAGAGCCATCTGCCCAAGAAGGGTCCTTTTGTTGAATCTGCACATACAACTGAATGGTCCGAGCGTCTAATGAGACTTTCTTCAGAAGACATTGTCTGGTTCGATAGAGATTTATTGGGGTCAGAGATTATCTTCAGTTGTGTCGGGTTTCCCAACGTTCCTCTAATTGGAAGAAGGGGCTGTATTAATTACAACCCATCTTTGTTGGTTCGACAGTTTGGGTATGCTTTGAAGAGTCCGTCGAAGGAAGAAGAAATACAGGAATCTCTGTATTTCACTGGTGACCTGAGTGGGAAAGTATTAGCCAAGCTTCAGCACACTTGGAATCATATCTGCAGAAGAGGGAAACCATTGCTAGGTAAGAATGATTGTCAAGCCTATATGCCTTACAAGGTGTGGATTCAGGAGAAGGTAAGACAGGTGCAGATGCCTTTTCCAGCAGTACCACGTCCCGTTCCCATTCCAGTGGAGGAACCGACTACTATAGCTATTGAGGTCTATGAGCGGGTTGTGAAAGAGAAATAAGACTTGATAAATATCAATGAAGAGTTATAGAAGGAATTGGCTCAGATCCGGAGCGAGAAGAACAAAGTTGTGTATTCCTTCCAACAGCAGACTGAGTTGGTAAACAGGCTAGGTGCTGAACTGACAGAAGAGACAAAGAAGCGTGAACGCCTGGGAAAAGAATTCAGAAGCTCTCATGATATGTTAGAGTCCAAGAAGAAGTCACTCGATGCCGCCTACCGGGAAATCTCTTCGTGCAACAAAACGTGGAATGCTACGCTAACCAACAACAAAAAAAGGGAAGACAAATTGAAGCAGCAAATTTCTGAACTCGAAGATCAGTTGAAGGCTAGCAAGAGAAAGTATGAAGAGGAGGTCATGACAAGATATAGTCTTCATAACTCATTGAACAAATCCATCGAGTGCAAAAAGGAGGTTGTGTCTCAGAAACGGAAGTTGGAGGATCGCTTTGGAGAAGGGGCATGGGAGGAATCTGCTGGTGATTTACGACGTGTTCTCAAGCGAAGAGATCTACTTGTCGAGGGTTTGCTTACTCAACCAAATCATCCCGAGACTAAGAGATTATTAGAGGAGTACCAAGCGTATGGTTGCACTTGACTATCTCATGTATTGATGTGTATGCTTTATTTGCATTGTGTTGGCCATCACCAAGATTGTTGGTCGAGGTCATGCCTTCTTATTGTACGCTCATTAATGTTGTATTCCTGACTTGATGGGATTTTCTGCAATGTATGAGATGTTTTTATATGATTGGGTTTCGAGCTTCTTATTGCTATCACTGTCACCGCACTGGCACATTGGCACCAGAATTGGGGAGTGATATTCCCTAATGCACAGACAAATGTTGCATTTGCATACACATTCATATTGCATTACAGGTGATTATTGAACTGTATCTCATTTCCTGCATTCTCCAGGTTTTTCCAGGATTGAAAGTCAACGTCCTCACCGATACTCTACTCGTACCAACTGCAAAAGAGTTATGGACCAGATATAAAGCGAGATGCAGGACATGCGTGAGAAGCTGGCGCTGTTCATGCAGACGATGGAGACAATTGTGAAAGGGCAGGAAAACTTGCAAACTTTGGTGCAGCCATTGCTGGCCATTGCTGGTGAGAAATGCTGGGCATGGAAACGAAGACCACAATTCTGTACGTGTTGACACCATTCATGGGGATGGTACTCCTACACCGGTAGCTCCACCTGTGGTGAATATATCTGCTGTGAATATGAACAATGTCGCTGGCGCCGGGAATGGTAATATCGGAATTGGTAATGAGACTGTCATTAACAACGTTGGATTCGGAGACGCCAATCTGGGCGGTGGTAACAATGGAGGTAATGGCTTTGGTAACAACGAATTTGGCTATAACGACCAGGGGTTTGAGTATGCTAACCAGGATGGGAAGTTTGGCTTCAACGCTCAGGGTTTCAGACATGATGGATTTGGTAATGCCAATCAGGGCTATGGTGGATTCGGTAACGGAAATGGTGCTGGAATGATGCCTTTTGGACCTGCCGGGGCCGCTCAAGGGTATGGTAACAGGGGACGGGGGCCTGTGATGAATCAGACTAGACTTGGTCGCAGCAATGGGTATGATGGGTACGGAAACGAGAATGTTAATTGGATGGAAGACCAACAAGAAGATGCTTTCTCTGGTAGAGGTTTTGAAGGTCCTGTAGACAACACTCAGCGAATCAAGATGCTCGAGGAGCAGATGAAAGGTGTTGTGAATCAGAGTGCTTCCGGTTTAGATATGACCACAATGGGATTGGTGTCTGGCCTAAGGGTACCGCTGATAACACGAAATCGTATATATATTTTGATGCATAATTCAACTAAAGTTTAACTGTTTTCGATCCGATTTCGGGTTATTTCCGTGTTATTTGTCTGATGTTTTGCAGGTATTCAACGATCACGTCTAAACAAGGCAACATGAAGAAAAGAAGCAATCTCAGATGAAATATGGACGAAAAAGGAGTAAAAACATCATGAAAAGCGCAGAAGGCTGTTTTTGCTGATGTGACGACCGTCACAGCTCCATGACGACCGTCACACGGGTGACGACCGTCACACCTTGTGACGACCATCATGCATGCAAAAACGCCCCACTTCAATTACACGTTAAAGAAGCAGTTCCAAGTCCCAAATAGTGGACCACTACTCCCTGATTTTTCTGCCTCAAAGTCCACTCTCTCCAATTGTAACCGTTAGAATTCCATCTCTATAAAAGGGGAAGAAGGGGACCTCAGAAAGGGAGCCGCATATATACAACGAAGTGCTGCCAAATTTATTTCCAGAGCAAACCTTTCCAGTTTAATATTCTTATTTGTTTCTCTTTATTTTTCCTGTATTCCATTTTCATTCTTCTGTAATTTCTACTTTTATTGTACGATCAAATTGGCATAAAGACCAGAATCCTGCCAACATCTGTGGAGGATCTGCCCAAAGGCCAATTGGAATATTTACAGGTTTCTCATTTCAATCGTAATTCCAGTTTTATTATAATGCAAATTATTATTTATTGTTTTTATTTATGTTTTACCTTTCCCAAATCCATGTCTAGCTAAATTTAGGTAATCGATATGTAGTAATAATTCGAATGGGATTTGACAACAACTGGTGAAAAACTTTCTTTTCAAAAGTAATTTATGGTCTGAGTGTTTAAAATTGATTTACTGAATAAACTTCGTCGCGAAAGCGAGAACTTATTTAAAAGTAGTTTTGCCACGAAAGTGGGAAATTAATTAAGATACGAACCAACAAGCGAAAGCTGCGGTAAGATCAGATAGTAAACACTAGTCATTCATTTTAATAACAACGAAAGCACTTTAAAATGAATTAGAACTTAGAGATTTTCAAAATATAATTTTAACCTCGAATGGGATACGAAAGTGTACGTTTGGCCCTTAGAATTATGATTAGCGTCAATAACCATCGTGAGGCGAGAGTCTTTAAATCAACATTTTCTGCTTAAATAAACTCCGAAAACTATTTCATACACCGATAACTGGTCAAATCCCTGAAGAACACAATTACTGCATATCGATTCGATCAATTATAATCTAAGTAGCATTCTTAGTTCCCTTTTTAGTGACAATCTTATTCCCTTAAACATATCCTACCTAGCTAAACATAGTAACTCCCGAGAACACTAGTTTGATTACGAGTCCCTGTGGGATCGATATCTATTATTACTACGCGATAGACTGTGCACTTGCAGTTAGGTTGTATTAGACATAGAAAGTCGCGATCAAGTTTTTGGCGTCGTTGCCGGGGACCCGTTTAGTCAATAGTGTAACCTTCTGTTACGCCGTATAGACTAGGTTAACAATTTTCATTTTTCCTTTACTAGTGCTGTCGATTGTATGCCAAGTAATCGCTCACAAGGCGATATCTTGAAACCTTCAGTCGCAGAACTAGAACGCTTCTTACATCTAAGAAGCCGAATCATTGAGTACCAACTCAAACATAACATTCTAGATCCTCTCACTCCCGTTCCCAAATCCGAAGAAGAATCAAACATGGCTGAAGGACCTCCAAACAAACCGCTAAAGGCATACGCTACACCCTCTCAGATGGAGCCTAGAAGTAGCATTGATGCCCCAACAATTACCCGAAATGATTTTGAGCTGAAACCGTCATTGTTGTCAGCCGTACAACAAAACCAATTCTCAGGAAACGCAACTGAGGATCCGAACGAACATCTAACGAAGTTTGTACAATACGCAAACACAGTGAAAGCAAATGGAGTAACTCCAAACGCGATAAGACTTCGTCTTTTCCCATTCTCTCTTAGAGACAGAGCGTGGACATGGTTAAAATCTTTACCATCCAACTCTGTTACGACGTGGGAATAATTGAAGAACGTCTTCTTAGCGAGATATTTTCCGCCAAGCAAAACTGCTATGCTTAGAGCTCAAATCAACGGATTTCAACAAAAAGATACTGAATCTCTTTATGAAGCATGGGAACGATTCAAAGATATGATGAGAACATGTCCTCACCACGGTCTAGAAGACTGGGTGACAATCCATACTTTCTATAATGGGCTTCTATACAATACTAGATTGACAATAGATGCTGCCGCGGGCGGTGCACTTATGGATAAGCCATACGATGAAGCCTATCAATTAATCGAAAACATGTCACAAAACCATTGCCAATGGGGAGGTAAACGCACTCCAACAGAGAAAACCACAGCGAAAGGTGGGATGTACGAGATCAGCAGCCTTGAAAAGTTCAACGCTAAAGTAGATGCTCTAGCACAGAAGATTGATAGTCTGACCGTTAACCCCACTGCAACTGTCGCTGCCGTAACTCCAAATTGCGAGTTATGCGGAAGCACCACTCATAATGCACCCGAATGCCCCTTGCTAGCCGGAATCCCACCGGACCAGGTAAATTATGCTCAAGGAAATCCTTACGCAAATACCTATAACCCAGGTTGGCGAAATCATCCAAACTTTTCTTACAAAAGTGAAAATGCATTGCAAATGCCTACTGCTCCACCAGGATATCAGAAATCAGCTGCCGCTCAGAATGCACCTAGGAAATCCAACCTCGAATTGATGATGGAAAAATTCATAGCTACTCAAGCTTAAACAAACAAAGAATTCCTGAATCAAAACATACACACTAGCGAGCAAATTAAACAGTTGACCGGAAAAGTAGACGCTTTAGCCACCCACAACAAAATGTTAGAAACACAGATATCACAAGTGGCTCAACAACAAGCCTCTGCTGCCGCACCTGCTGGCACATTTCCTGGACAACCCGAACAGAATCCAAAAGGCCAAGCAAATGCTATAATACTAAGAAGTGGAAAAGAATTGGACGAACCGATCGATCCGAGGACCGAAAACTCAGCCATGCAACAAAAACCAACTGAACAAGCAGAAAAGGAATCCGAGTTAGAGAAAAAGGAAGACAACGAGAAGGAGGATACCGCAAGTGAAAAAACTCAAGCACCTCCAGCGTCATATAAACCACCTATCCCTTATCCTCAAAGATTAATAAACTCCAAAACTTCAAGACAGTTTAAGAAATTTGTAGAGCTCCTTAAACAGCTGAATATTACTATTCCTTTTACAGAAGCGATAACTCAAATGCTGTCATACGCTAAATTTCTCAAAGAAATCCTGTCGAATAAGAGAAAGATCGAGGATAACGAAACAGTTACACTTACTGCAGAGTGTAGCGCTATTATTCAAAACCGCATGCCTCCTAAATTAAAAGACCCAGGTAGTTTCTCCATACCCTGCGTCATTGGAAAGTTCGTAATAGACAAAGCTCTATGCGATTTAGGAGCCAGTATCAGTGTTATGCCTTTATCTATATGTAGAAAGCTGAATATGGGAGACCTCAGACCAACCAAAATGTCCGTACAATTAGCTGACCGATCAGTAAAATACCTCGTCGGAATACTGGAAAACGTTCCAGTACGCATAGGACAATTCTACATTCCAACCGACTTCATAATCATGGACATCAAGGAGGACACTGTTACCCCAATTATCCTAGGAAGACCGTTCCTAGCTACAGCCAGAGCGATTATAGACGTGAAGAAAGGAAGGCTAACATTCGAAGTAGGAGAAGAAAAGATAGAGTTCATTCTCACCAAGTTCTTACAAGCACCAACCATAGACGATACCTGCTATTTAGTAGACGAAATTGACGAATGCATAAGAGAACTTGAAAATGAAGAGACCATGTATTCAGAAATAATAAAGATCCAAATACCCGATATTTTTGAAGACGACGATTGGCGTAAACCGTATAAAGACGACAGCCTAAGCGAAAGCTTAACACTGACTCCAAACCACGTGCCAGGTCCGAAGAACCCATCTTTAGAACTTAAAACACTACCCAAAAACCTTAGATATGAATTTCTAGACGATGAACTAAAAAGACCAGTGATAGTCAACGCCGACTTAGGACAACCAGAAACCGAAAAGCTATTAGAAGTCCTAAAGAAGTACCCCACCGCGTTAGGCTATAACATAAGTGATTTAAAAGGTATAAGCCCTTCGATCTGTATGCATCGAATTACAATAGAGGAAGACTCTAAAACCTCTCGAGAGCATCAGAGAAGACTGAACCCCATCCTAAGCACTGTAGTCAGAGATGAAGTAAAGAAATTGCTAGATGCAGGAATCATCTATCCAATCTCCGATAGTGAGTGGGTCAGCCCAGTTCATGTCGTACCAAAGAAAGGAGGAGTCACTGTAGTTAAAAACGAAAAAGGCGAATCAATAACAAAAAGAGTCGTGACCGGAAGCAGGATGTGCATTGATTATAGGAAGCTTAACAAGGCCACACGCAAAGATCATTTCCCGTTACCCTTCATAGACCAAATGTTGGAAAGATTAGCCAAACATTCATACTTCTGCTATCTAGATGGTTATTCAGGATTCTTCCAAATTCCCATTCATTCTGATGACCAAGAAAAGACTACATTCACCTGTCCCTATGGTACTTTTGCCTACCGCCGAATGCCGTTCGGACTCTGTAATGCTCCAGCAACCTTCCAAAGATGCATGATGGCAATCTTTGCAGATTTCATAGACAACATCATGGAAGTATTTATGGACGATTTCTCGGTATGTGGACAAAGTTTCGAAGGATGCCTACAAAACTTAGAAATGGTATTAGAACGTTGCGTAAAAGTGAACCTCGTCCTAAATTGGGAAAAATGCCATTTTATGGTCCGACAAGGAATAGTTCTAGGACACGTCATATCAGATAAAGGAATTGAGGTAGACAAAGCTAAAATAGAGATTATAAAAGATCTCCAACCTCCAAAATCCGTACGAGAAATACGGAGTTTTCTGGGACATGCCGGTTTCTACAGAAGATTTATAAAAGATTTTTCAAAAATCACAAAACCTCTGACCGGCCTGTTGATGAAAGATGCTGAGTTCGTCTTCGACGACGACTGTCTAAAAGCATTCGAAACATTAAAATCATCCCTTATCACCGCACCAATCATGCAACCACCCGATTGGCGACTACCGTTTGAAATCATGTGCGATGCGAGTGATTATGCCGTAGGCGCAGTTCTAGGACAAAGGAAAGACAAGAAACTCCATGCCATCTACTATGCTAGTAGAACCTTAGATCCTGCCCAAATGAACTACGCTACCACAGAAAAGGAACTTCTAGCAGTTATATTCGCGCTTGACAAATTCCGTTCTTACTTAGTAGGAGCAAAAATTATCATATACACAGACCACGCTGCCATAAGGTACCTAATAAGCAAAAAGGATGCCAAACCAAGACTATTGAGATGGATCCTATTATTACAAGAGTTTGACTTAGAGATCAAAGATAAAAAAAGGAACCGAGAACGTTGTTGCAGATCACTTATCCCGAATAGAAGGCATCAGACACGAACCAGTACCGATAAATGACGATTTCCCGTACGAACGTCTGATAGCCAAATTAGAAAGTGACATACCCAACTCAATCTCGGAAGATCCAGAATTCGAAAAAGCCGTAGAAGCCGTCTATGCCCAAGTCACATTACCCTGGTATGCTGACATCGTTAATTACCTCGCTGCAAGCGTGCTTCCACCAGATCTCACTTATCAGCAAAAGAAGAAATTCTTCCACGATCTGAAACACTATTATTGGGACGAACCTCTACTCTTCAAGAGAGGGACCGACAACATATACCGTCGCTGTGTTCCATAGGAAGAAGTAGAAAATATCATTTCCCAATGCCATTCAGCACCATATGGTGGTCATGCTAGTACATCCAAGACGTGCGCTAAGATTCTCCAAGCCGGCTTATTCTGGCCTAACCTCTGGAAAAACGTTCACATCGCTGTGCTAAAATGTGATCGATGCCAACGAACCGACAACATCTCACGACGCGATGAAATGCCTCAGAAAGGAATCTTAGAGGTAGAAATCTTTGACGTATGGGGAATAGATTTCATGGGACCATTCCCACCTTCTTTTGGTAATCACTACATACTCGTCGCTGTAGACTACGTGTCTAAATGGATAGAAGCCATTGCTGCTCCAACAAATGACGCACAAGTAGTAATCAAACTCTTCAAAAACACAATCTTTCCTAGATTCGGTGTACCCAGACTCGTCATCAGTGACGGCAGATCTCACTTCATATCGCGAATATTCGATAAACTTCTCTCTAAATATGGAGTCCGACACCGAGTAGCTACACCTTATCACCCGCAAACTAGCGGACAAGTAGAGGTCTCGAACAGAGAAATAAAACAGATATTGGAAAAGACTGTCGCTACCTCAAGGAAAGATTGGTCATCAAAGCTACAAGAAGCTTTATGGGCTTATAGGACCGCTTTTAAGACACCAATAGGTACTACACCCTACAAATTAGTTTACGGTAAATCCTGCCATCTCCCTGTAGAATTAGAGCATAAGGCCTTCTAGGCCATCAAGACACTCAATTTCAACTACACCGAGGCAGGAGAAAAGCGAATCTTGAACTTACACGAATTAGAAGAACTTCGATTAGACGCTTACGAAAATGCCCGTATCTACAAAGAACGAACTAAAAAGTGGCATGATAAACGTTCAGTCAAGAAACAATTCAGTGTGGGAGACGTCGTATTGCTATTTAATTCAAGATTAAAACTCTTCCCAGGTAAACTAAAATCTAGGTGGTCTGGACCTTATGAAGTGACTAAGGTACTTCAGAGTGGAGCTGTTGAAATTACCGATAAGACGAATGCACCGTTTATCGTAAACGGGTGTTGCACCCCAAAATTTGCCCTCACAATACAAGACTTTGTGTTCCAAGAAGGTTCACAAGGTTCACAAAATTCACAATTGGTCAGAAGAGTTGACAATTCCCTCAGACAATGCACCTCCTAAGCAGTGCATCCAAAACTAGGGTTTTGACTTTAATCAGGCTAAATGGACTTCCAAGACTTCAAGTGAGCTTCATAACATCTTATATGTGTATAAGAACCCCCATGTCAAGTTTCAAGACTTTTCTCAAAAGTTTGCTCAGTCAGATGATTAGATAAGTCAAAAGCAGTCAATGCAGTTAAAAGGTCAAACTGAGGTCAACTGTGGTCAAACCAAAGTCAAACTTCATGATTTTTTTTTTTGCCAACATCAAAGAGAGGTTGGGTGAGAAATATTATCATAATAACTGTAATACCCCAAATTTTGCCCTAAGATTTGTCGTCGCATTTCATTGCATTTAATCAATTACTAACAAATTTGTGTAGTCGTTTGACTTTTTGCAGGTAAATATCATATGGCATGCATTTTTTTTCTAAAAAGTAAAAATGGCACAATTGGCAGGAGGACATGTGTAAGGAGTTATGAGTGTGAGAGGTTGAGAGTTCGAATCTCACCTTTGTCATTTTTTTTGTTTTTTATTATTTTTACTCTAAATTTTTCTATCTTTCATTAAAAAAATAACAAAAATAGTTTTTTATTATTATTTAATTATTATTTTCGTATTTTAATTAAATCATTTTTTAAAATATTATTTTTTTCACTTTTTTCTAAATTATTCATAAAAATATCCAAAAAATCATAAAAATAAAAAATATTGAAAAAAATTTTGTTCTTTTTATAATATTTTTTATTTTAGGAATCAATAGGATTATTAGTTTTTATTTTAAGTTTATTTTAATTATTTTAAATTATTTAAATTTTATTTTTTCTTAACTAATTATTTAGTTTGGGCTTTAAAATGGGCTTTAGGGACATTATTGACAATTTGGTGTTAACCCTAATTTGTTCTCTATATATACATGTGTTGCCTTGTTGGAAAAAAAGGGGAGATTGAAAAAAACCTAAGAGGAGTGAGTGCCGTTTGCCGTTATTTAGTTTTCTTCTTCATCCATTACTATTGTTTCTTTTTCTTCATCGTTTACCGTTATTTCTTTTCCTTCATCTATTACTGTTGTTTCTTTTTCTTCATCTTTTACCGTTATTTCTTTTTCTTCATCTATTACCGTTATTTCTTTTTCTTTATCTATTACTGTTACGTTTATATATATATAATTTTTAAATTGTTAGAGTTTATATATATAAGATTTTTGATCGAATTATGTCGATACGATGTTTGCACATTTGTGTGCATGACGCGTGACATTTGTGTTAGTTCGATCTGGTTGCGATGATCGCATTTTTGTGTGAGCAATAATACTATTTTTTTGCTTAATTTCTTTTTCTTTGCGATAAATTTTGTTTCGTCCGATTTAGATCTGGTTGCGATGAGCGCATTTCTGCGTTAGCAACATTGTTGGGTTATTTGGCACATTTAAAATTCATTATTGCTTTATTATTATTATTATTATTATTATTATTATTATTATTATTATTATTATTATTATTATTATTATCATTATTTATTATTATTATCATTATTATCATTATTATTACCATTATTATTATTATTGTTATCATTAATTTATTAAAATTTGTTATAATATAAAAATCTGTTTTTTAAAATAAATAACATTAACATCTTTTCCAAATTAATATGAAAACCTATTATTTTTAAGAAAAACTTTTTTTTAGATAAATTTAAAATAATAACTAAAATCTTTTTTTTTAAAATAATAACTAGAACCGTTATTTATTTTATTTTATTATTGTTCAATTCAAATTTCATTATCATATTGTATCTGCTCCTCTCATGTAACCTCGCGAACTTAACAATCGCTCTTTAAATTCTGCCTTTAAATTTCTGCTTGCATGGTTTAAATTATGACATTATCTCTCTGTTTGCATGATTCAATTATCTCACGCGTTTACTATTATTTCTGTCACATTGCACACATCCGAAGGTTAGGTCTAACTGTTTGGCCGCCGCGCCAATAGTCCGTAAAACTTCGCACATTCAATTTCAAATCCTCAAAACTACAAACTACAAACCCTAATTTTCACAAATGCCTCGCCGCAGGCAAAATTACAATTTTACCCTTAGCATTAGGTCAAAGAGCCGCCGCGCTCATTTTAGGGTTTCCCGCCGTGGAATCCCTAATTTAACCCTAATTACAACTTAACATTTCAACGTAGAGATTTGGAGTTTCTACACTCCACGTAAGCGTGTCCTTAAGATGCGTTTATTCCCCTTGAGACCTTGACCACAGTCAAGAAGTTTCTAACCTCCCTATTGAGGGGAACTACGATTACTCTGATTCCACTCCCGTAAGGATACGTAGGCACAAGATGCGATGTCTTGCCGAGTAAACTTATATTAACCCCCTTTATTATTTATTATTGCTTATTTATATTTTATTTATCTTTGCTATTTAATTATTTTGCTTATTATTTTGTAATTGTTTCTTGGATGTAAAGTTGTTTAATTATTTAATTATCATTATGGTTAGTAATTAGGGAGTGTAACAACATGTATGTAATATTAAAATAAATTTAGATCGCTTTTAAATAAAGATAATTAAAATAAACACGTCACACACGTAAGTCGATTTTAATCGCCGTTTCACTTCCTAAGGATATCCCTCAAGTTGCCTACGAATAATGGTTAAGTGGGGTGTATAAAGCAAGTCCCTCAAATAGAAAAATCATCAAAGTCCCTTATGGTTGCCTTTACGAATCGAGTCCCTTTCGAAAAATGATGATGGTCCCTTATACGTGCTTATTACATCCCACAATGGCCTTCAAAGTCAAATTGTCCCTCACATGTCCCTTAACATCCAAAGTAAGGACTACCTACTCCATTATAGTAGGGATAGTCTTACTAAAGGAAAGAATAAAGAATAAGAAAGACCTTTAAACATTAGGGTAGGTTACTCCTAGGTGCTTGCTCACTTCAAAACTGTTTCACACTTAAACGAATTTTCAACAAGTTTTCAAACAAGTTCTTAACACATCCTTACATGGATTATTTATTAACTATTCTGAAAATTTTCTATTCACACACTACACTTTCAAAACAATTCAAAAGTGAGCTTAAGTACCTAAGAGCCCATGGATAACCATGGATGAAAAGGGTGCTAACACCTTCCCTTTTCATAACCTACCCCCCGGACCCAAAATATTCTCTAAGGTCTTTCCTGTTCTTTTATAACCTTTCCTTATGGATAAAATAAAAGTCGGTGGCGACTCTTGCTATCCGCAACATTGTTTAAAGTCAGTTCTCCCACCGTGTTACAACGGGCAACGTCTGAAACATTATAATAAGAACGAAACCAGCCCTCAAGTCTGCAGTATAACACTGCTTGAGCTTCCAGCTCAAACACCCGAATAGCTTCTCACCAAGCTATCGTCAGGCTTTAGACGTTAAAAACAGCGCTTACTGGGAGGCAACCCAATTTCCCTCGTTATCGTATTTCAATTTTTCTTTAAAATTTTACTTTGAAAATCCAACAAAAATTCTAAAATTATAATTATTATTACTTTCTACTTTCGTTTGTTTTCATATTTTTATTTTTTATTTTTCTCTTTTGTCTTTTGTTTCTACCGCTTTTTGTTTTCAAAAATCCTGACTTCAAACTCCTGTTTTAAACTTTTCAGGATTTTTAAAGTCTTCAAAACATTCCTTCTGTTTTCTCTGAATTACCTGCGAGTATGGCCGAGTACGACTTCACAAAGGTTCATTTTCGAGGACTAGCTCAAAAGGCAAGATTTGCAGCACTAACTGAAAGAGAAATCGCCTTAACGTTGTATTATGATAAGTCTACCATGGATAAACTAGGAATCACGGATAACATTCAATACCTGTTCAATCAACTGGGTTGGGAGAACACTGCTTTGAAAACACATTTTGCTACCTATAAGGATCTCACCTATGAATTCCTTAGTTCTTTCAGATACATACCCAACTATGGTTTTGGATCCAACACAGAGCTGATTACCTTCCGAATGTTTGGAATGGACCAAACCCATAGTCGGATGTCACTAGCTAACCTCCTAGGATTTCCTAGCGGACCGCATGTGTTCATCAGTGCAGAAGATGACAATATTGATTTTCAACTCGACCTATTCTGGGGTAGAATCACAGGCGACTATCACCCTGAACCAGACAAAATGTATAATGATGATATTCATAACCCAGCTTTTAGATACTTCCATAAGATACTAGCTCACACCCTGTTTGGGAAAGAAGAAAATATTACTACAGTATCTAAAGAGGAGTTATTCATCATGTTCTGTGCTTCTCAGGGACGTACAGTAAATGCAGTGCCTTTCATGATGAGATCTTTCAAACGCCTCACGCAGGAACCACAGACACCTATTCTTATCGGAGGCCTCGTGACAATGATTGCCCACGAGCTTGGCCTTAGATTCCACTTAAATGCAAGCACTCGTTTTGGCACCATCCGACCCATGAATATACAATTCTGCTTTAACAGGCGCATTTTAGGAACTATGGGACCTGGACCATATGAGTACCTCATTAACGAAAAATCGGTACAGCTATTCACACTGCCTGATCATCAGATGACAAGTATCCACAACAAGGACAACTGGCTTTATGAACTGGACGAGCCTATGGGACCTCCTTCACCACAGTCAACACCACAGAACTATATGTATAACAGTGACCGCATCTCTGAGGCACACGACTATATGTACTATGAGGATGCTGTATCCGAAACTGAAGTAGACCCTATGACTCCTCCGCACTACAACACCTATCCTGAGCCTATCCCTGAGGAGACCACCGACAAAATGGATATTGTTATACTTCGATTAGACAATGTTGATGCAGCTCTGACTACTGTAAAAGATGACATCGCAGGCATACACAGCGAATTGGTAGTCTTCATGGACTTAGTCTGTGACCAGCTCGACTACTACGCACGGAAATTCGATGAGTTGAAGACACGAAAAGACTAGATACTAGTTTTAGCAGTAGATTCAGTTTAGTTTGGTTTAGTTTAGTTTCGTTTAATCATTTGGAATTTTCGCATTGTTAATTTCTTTATGTACTACATACAATCATTTCAATTTCATGTTATTGCAATTATAGACTTTATTCAATTATTCTGTTTTTATGTTACTCTTTGTTTGTTGGCTGCTATAACACATTGCCGTATCAATACTAAGCCTAAAAGTCACTGCAAGAACGCCCTCAGAGCAAAATTCTGCGTTCTGCAGATTTTGCTGCTGTGACGACCATCACAGGACCCTGACGAGCGTCACGCGGGTGACGACCATCACACATACGTGACGACCGTCACGAACCCAAAACTGCTATCTGATATAACAGGGTTGCGTTTTCTCTCCCACTACCCTCATTTCAACTTCCAATCATCAGAACTCCTACCCCACTACAAATTTCGTTCTCCCCACATTGCACCATATATTTCAACCCCAATCTCAACTTCCAACCACACTTCTGTCAATTCTTCCCACTCTGCAGAAAAACCCTAATCTTCAGAACCCTCTCAATCTTCCAACAATGGCGAGAAATGCAGAAACCCCGGATATCAGCAACATTATCTTCCGCAAAGGTGACTTAGGCGAAAGACAGCGAGCAAACTACATTGCATTCCATCAAAGGTCGCTCCAGCCGACTCATTATCCACACATTCCGTCGCTTACGGAGCTTGGACTCCTTGAAGGCGTAACCTGGATGCTTCAAAGAGCAGGCATCTGGAATCTCAGCACCAATCCACTGCCAACATACGAACAACTCACTCTCGAGTTCTTGAGTTCGTTTACTTACGTCACATCCCGCGATAACCTCAACCAACATTCCGGTGCCGCATGTTTCCGGATGTTCGGCACAAACTATCAGGTGAACCAAAACCAGATTGCCGCCATATTACAGCTACCTCGAGGCGACAATGCTCACCGTCGCCTCACCGATCAGTTCCAGCACGAAGCTTTCACGCTGTGGTACCAGTTGACCGGCATCAATGCCGATGGTTGGGACTCTCTGCACGCCACGCATATCCATAACCCGACCATCCGGTACTTTCACCGAGCATTGAGCAACACAATTTTCTCCAGAGACAACAACCATAAGGTGAACTCGAAAGAGCTCTTCTTCCTCCATTGCGTCTTCAACAACGAGCCTGTCAACGCCGCTCCGTTTCTGCTGGCTCACATTCAGGCCAACTGCAACCGTGGCTCGAAGCCATTTTACTTTGGCGGGATTGTCACTGCCATTGCACTTGGGATGAACCTTGGCGACCACCTCCAGCACCTCCGTTCCATCCCCTCGGTGTTCCTTGATACCGACCACTGCAGAGCCTCCCACCTTATCCGCTCCAGAGCTGACGGCAAGTACCATCCGGTGGTGCGTGGCAAAATCGTCTGAAGCATCATCCTTCCATCACGCACTCGCACACACCCGGAGGATCGTACCAACTGGTTATTTGACCTCACTTCCCCTCCTGCTGCCGCTGTTCCTACTCAGGACCACACCCAAGGTTCTGACGATGAAATCCAAGCTGAGTTGGACAGGTCCGAGCAGCCAGAGGCATCGCAGCCTCCTCCTTCCGAAGGTACATCCTCTCGCCACCGCCGCCATCATCCAGTGTCCGACTACACAGAAGAGGACCTCCGCCGCTCTCTCGACCAGCAGGCACAAATACTCGCTATGCTGCAGCAGCAGAATCAGCGAGCTGACCAGTTCGAAACTTGGCACCGGACTCAAATGCAACAACTTCAAACCGGCCAAGCTACCATTACTGAGAACCTGGCGAATCTGACTTTGCAGGTCAAAGGACTCTGGGACACCGTCTACCACACCGGAGCTATGAGTTATGAGGACCGAGTAGCCCTTGTCAGAGCCAGAGGATGCCAGCGCGGACGTGACCGAGGCAGCGGACGTGATTAGTTATCCATTTTTCCTTATTTGTTTACTATATTTCCAGTTTATCTGTACTTTCATTTCAGTTGTACCTCCCTCTCGCATGTTTCAAAAATCAGTGGGGACACTGATTGAGATAGTGTGGGAGCGGAGCCTTTATTTCCATTCCACTGTACTTTGAATTTCGTAATTTCTATTTAAACATTTTCTATTTTTAGCAAATAAAGCTCGTTTATATATCCTTTTTCCGTTACGCAAACATCCCCATATTATTCGACGTAAACAAAAATTTTCGTTCGTTCCTCAAAAGCAAAAGCACCACGAGAATGCACCCGAGTTCAAAACAAGTTTTGAAACTCCGAGGAAACGACAGTTCTAACAAAACCAATACCGTTCTGACACCTTAGATCTCCGATTTATGCGAGTCGGTTTCACTACCTACGTGTACCAAAGTCTCAAGTATCTACGCAAACTCAGCCCCAAGTAGTTTATACTAGCAGTCAGCACCATCCTAAAACACTTCTAAGCAAGCGACTGATGCAGATAAGTGTATGATCTCCAAAAAAAGATGAAAAATCATGAAAAGAGAGCTAAATAGCCCAAAAATATAAGACACGTTTCCTTCTAAGTTAGGTGCTCCTCGCCCGAGCATTTAGCCCAACGGCACGAAAACTCATTGAAAAATCAATGACATAAGCTTATGATCAATGAAGAAGATCAAAAACAGAAATGAGATCATATTCACTAACAGGTCGACTTGGCATGAAAGTGTATGGACAACGGGCTTAATGTGATTGCGCTAGAACAAACAGGGTGAACTTGCCGCGAGAACCTTGACACCAAGTTACAGTAGCATGAATGGGACCAGTTTGCATAAAAAGAAGACCTCCGAAGACTTGTAGTCCAGTGTCGTCATGGTACTCGTTTTGTTCCTACCAAGAATCCCGGTTTTTCCCGACTTTGCGAACGAAGAAGCTGCCTCGTGCTTGCCGACCTTTTCATGTTTTACTTGAGGACAAGCAAAGATTCAAGCTTAGGGGAGTTTGATAACATGAAATCATATATATATTTTGATGCATAATTCAACTAAAGTTTAACTGTTTTCGATCCGATTTCAGGTTATTTCCGTGTTATTTGTCTGATGTTTTGCAGGTATTCAACGATCACGTCTAAACAAGGCAACATGAAGAAAAGAAGCAATCTCAGATGAAATATGGACGAAAAAGGAGTGAAAACATCATGAAAAGCGCAGAAGGCTGTTTTTGCTGATGTGACGACCGTCACAGCTCCATGACGACCGTCACACCTTGTGACGATCGTCATGCAGGCAAAAACGCCCCACTTCAATTACACGTTAAAGAAGCAGTTCCAAGTCCCAAATAGTGGACCACTACTCCCTGATTTTTCTGTCTCAAAGTCCACTCTCTCCAATTGTAACCGTTAGAATTCCATCTCTATAAAAGGGGAAGAAGGGGACCTCAGAAAGGGAGCCGCATATATACAACGAAGTGCTGCCAAATTTATTTCCAGAGCAAACCTTTCCAGTTTAATATTCTTATTTGTTTCTCTTTATTTTTCCTGTATTCCATTTTCATTCTTCTGTAATTTCTACTTTTATTGTACGATCAAATTGGCATAAAGACCAGAATCCTGCCAACATCTGTGGAGGATCTGCCCAAAGGCCAATTGGAATATTTACAGGTTTCTCATTTCAATCGTAATTCCAGTTTTATTATAATGCAAATTATTATTTATTGTTTTTATTTATGTTTTATCTTTCCCAAATCCATGTTTAGCTAAATTTAGGTAATCGATATGTAGTAATAATTCGAATGGGATTTGACAACAACTGGTGAAAAACTTTCTTTTCAAAAGTAATTTATGGTCTGAGTGTTTAAAATTGATTTACTGAATAAACTTCGTCGCGAAAGCGAGAACTTATTTAAAAGTAGTTTTGCCACGAAAGTGGGAAATTAATTAAGATACGAACCAACAAGCGAAAGCTGCGGTAAGATCAGATAGTAAACACTAGTCATTCATTTTAATAACAGCGAAAGCACTTTAAAATGAATTAGAACTTAGAGATTTCCAAAAAATAATTTTAACTCCGAATGGGATACGAAAGTGTACGTTTGGCCCTTAGAATTATGATTAGCGTCAATAACCATCGTGAGGCGAGAGTCTTTAAATCACCATTTTCTGCTTAAATAAACTCCGAAAACTATTTCATACACCGGTAACTGGTCAAATCCCTGAAGAATACAATTACTGCATATCGATTCGATCAATTATAATCTAAGTAGCATTCTTAGTTCCCTTTTTAGTGACAATCTTATTCCCTTAAACATATCCTACCTAGCTAAACATAGTAACTCCCGAGAACACTAGTTTGATTACGAGTCCCTGTGGGATCGATATCTATTATTACTACACGATAGACTGTGCACTTGCAGTTAGGTTGTATTAGACATAGAAAGTCGCGATCAACCGCTGAAGTTTAAGGCTCCCACCTTTGACAAATATAAGGGAGATACCTGCCCCAAGGTACATGTGCGGTCGTACTACAGACGGATGTCCGCTTATTCGAATGATGAAAGAATGCTGATGCATTTCTTTCAAGACAGCTTGTCTGGTCCTTCCCTTGAATGGTACATAGGGTTGGAGCCTACCCAGATCAAAACATGGAAGCAACTGGCTGAGGCGTTTGTGACTCACTATAAGTACAACAGTGACTTGGCACCAAACCGGGTCCAGTTACAGGGGTTGTCACAGAAGAAAGATGAGAGTTTCAAAGAATATGCGCAGAGATGGCGCGACATGGCTGCGAGGGTTCATCCTCATTTGGTTGAGAAGGAGATGAATGATATGTTCATAGGAACGTTCACCGGTATGTTTTATGATAAGTTGTTTCCTGCTTCCTTGGGCAGTTTCTCGGATCTAATCTTGATGGGCGAGAAGATTGAAAGTAATATTAAAATGGGGAGATTCCAAGCTGAGGAATCCACTTCAGTTGGAAGTAACAGAAAAGCTTTTGGTGGTCGCTGTCAGGGTGACACAAGTGCAGTATTCTGGGGCCGAGGCCGAGGCCGGGGCAGAGGACGGAATCAGTATAATCATCCGCAACAAGTGGCAAGCGTCACAATTCCATTTCATCAATAACCAATACCACTACAGCAGATACCACCACAGCAGCAGCCACAACAGCAGCAGGGGCAGAATGCTGGCCAAAGAAGATTCCCGAATGCGAAGCCGAAATGAGTGTTTGAAGCGCCTCCTTCCACGTACGCAGAACTCTTTCAGACATTGTTGGGGCTGAATTTAGTTGAAAAAAGGACGTTGGCTCCACCCACGGGACCAACCCTTCCTTATGGGTACGATGTTAACAAGCACTGTGACTTCCACTCCGGGGCACCCGGGCATGACATAGAGGCCTGTCATGCGTTTAAGCATAAGGTTCAAGATCTATTAGATAGCAAGGCCATAAATTTTGGACGAGCAGGTCCGAATATAGTACAGCAGCCAATGCCCAACCATGGGGCAAATGCTATTTTGACTGAGGAGGGTTTGAATCTGATCATGAATGTTGATGAACTGAAAACACCGTTGTGTGAAATAAAGAGCAGGTTATTGAAAGGAGGTATGTATCCGGGCTGCGATGAGTTTTGTCTAGAATGTTGGACCCAGGCTGGGGGTTGTGATGAATTGAAGAAGGGTATTCATACCTTGATAGACGAAGGCACGTTGCAATTCGACAGAACGGCAGTTGAGAAACCTGCAGAAGTATTAGCTGATGAGCAAAGTGATGTTGCTACGGTGACAATTCCCCGAAACACGATAACCATAACGGCGCCAGCCAGGCGACCGACGATCACTATCACGAAGGCATGGCCAATCCCTTATGAGAGCACCAGGGCAGTCCCCTGGACTTATGGGCTGGAAGCATACTGTGATGGGGAGAAACTTGATATCAGTAAACAGCCAGCTGGGGTTGTGGACAATGTCGTCGGGACTGGAGGGATGACGAGGAGCGGGAGAATTTTTATATCGCCTGAGGTAGAGGTTGAGCGATTGGCAAAAGGTAAAGGAAAAGTGAATGAGGATGTTCCTGTGCAGAGGAATGAAAAAGAAACGTCACTGAAGGATGTAGAAGAGTTTATGCGTCTTATCCGTAAGAGTGACTATAAAATTGTTGAGCACCTTCAACAAACGCCATTGAAGATATCCATACTGGCGATGTTACTGTGTTCCGAAGCCCATAGGAATGCGTTATCGAAAATTCTGGACACGTCGTTTGTACCCCAAGATGTTTCTGTGAATCAGTTGGAGGGGGTGATGGTGCACGTGAATGCGGGCCATAGTTTGGGATTTACGGATTTTGATTTGACCCCGAGGGGAAGAGAGCATAATATGGCGTTGCACGTCTCAGTTGAATGCAAGGGCGCAGTCATGTCCCACGTGCTGGTAGATACCGGGTCTTCCTTGAATGTGTTGCCAAAGAAAGCAATGATGAAGTTAGACATCAGGGGGATCATTTGTACGCCTAGTGACTTGGTGGTCAGGGCATTTGATGGTACACGGAGGTCAGTCTTTGGATCCATAACTTTGCCTCTGCAGGTGGGGCCGGAGATTTTTGAAACTGAATTTTACATTATGGACATCCAGCCAGCATATAGCTGTCTTCTCGGACGACCATGGATCCATGGTGCTGGGGCAGTCACATCTACCTTACACCAAAAGCTGAAGTACATAGTGGGGGACAGTGTGGTCACAGTTTGTGGAGAGGAGGATATACTGGTCAGCCATTTGTCGTCATTCAAGTACGTGGAAGTCGACAGCGAAATCCATGAAACACCCTGTCAAGCCTTTGAGGGGTTGCGCATCAAAGACAAAGTTCCAGGGCCGAGTAAAGCATCAGAGGTGGCAGTGTCGTCATACAAAGAAGCTCAGGCTCTAGTGAAGACTGGTGAGACCAAGGGCTAGGGCAAGGTTCTGGATATTCCCGTGAAAATGGACAGATTCGGGCTGGGATATCAACCTTCATCATCAACGCCTACTGCAGGGGCACCTCGTTTCAAAGGACCAATAACAATTACGGCTAGTGGGGTATATCACGAGACTATCAACGTTGTTTCAGATTCTGAAGAAGGAGACAACGATTGCGACATGGACGCCTGGATTCAGCCGAGCGTGCCAGGACAAGGGCTTTGCAACTGGTCTATTCAGGAGACTGTTCCTGTGACAACTAAACAGTAATACTTTGTTTTCTTAATTGTTGAACAATCTGGTGCCCTACCCGGGACATCGTGATTTTGATTAGGGTCATTCTGTTATGTACATTGCACTGTTTAATCGTTAAATAAAAAGGCGTTTTTCATGTACAAATATTGTGATCCCTGTTTTTTCCTGTTTTTATTTTTCACAATAAAATGGCAACGTGGTTATTCGCTCTGTATGTATTTTGAAGCATTTAACCATTTTCTTTGCAGGATTACTATTTCAGATGACATGTATGAACCGCCTATGACTCACTTCGACTTTGAGCACCCGGTATTTCAGACCGAAGAAGAGATTGTTGAAGATGGCGACGTTCCAGAAGAGTTGTCTTGATTGGTAAAACAAGAAGAACGAATCATTCTGCCTCATGCGGAAGTCATTGAGATCGTCAATCTGGGGTCGGAAGGGGTTGAAAGGAATATCCGTATAGGGGCCGCGCTGCAGAGCGACGTCAAGCGAAGATTGGTTGAAATGCTCAAAGAGTACAGTGATATTTTTGCTTGGTCATATGAGGACATGCCTGGGCTGGATACGGATATGGTTGTGCACCGTCTGCCGCTAAAAGAAGAATGCCCGCCGGTTAAGCAGAAGCTCTGAAGAACTAGATCAGACATGGCTGTGAAGATTAAGGAGGAAGTTCAAAAGCAGTGGGATGCTGGTTTCCTAGCTGTTACGAAATATCCCTCATGGGTCGCTAATATTGTGCCAGTGCCAAAGAAAGACGGTAAAGTGAGAATGTGCGTAGATTACCGTGATTTGAACAGAGCAAGCCCGAAAGATGATTTTCCACTTCCTCACATCGATGTGCTGGTCGATAATACCGCTCAATTCTCTGTATTCTCCTTCATGGATGGCTTCTCGGGCTATAATCAGATTAAAATGGCGCCAGAAGACATGGAGAAGACTACCTTCATTACTCCTTGGGGAACATTTTGTTACAAAGTGATGCCCTTCGGACTGAAGAATGCTGGGGCAGCGTATCAGCGTGTAATGACGACTCTCTTTCATGACATGATGCATAAAGAGATCGAGGTTTATGTCGATGATATGATTGTCAAATCCCAGACGGAGGAAGAACATTTGGTGAATCTGCTGAAATTATTCAAGAGGCTTAGGAAGTTCAGGCTGAGACTGAACCCTAACAAATGCACCTTCGGGGTGAGATCGGGTAAACTGCTGGGGTTTATCGTGAGCGAAAAAGGAATAGAGGTTGATCCTGCAAAAATAAAAGCCATAGAAGAAATGCCGACGCCTAAAACAGAAAAAGAGGTGCGCGGGTTTTTAGGGAGGTTGAACTACATCGCCCGATTCATATCTCACCTAACAGCTACGTGTGAGCCGTTATTCAAGCTGTTGAAGAAAGACCAGGCTGTGACCTGGAATGAAAATTGTCAAAAGGCGTTCGATAAAATAAAACAGTATTTGCAGGAGCCTCCTATTTTGATACCTCCAGTGGCAGGGAGACCCTTGATTATGTATTTGACGGTTCTTGAGGGGAGTATGGGTTGTGTTCTCGGTCAACATGACGAGACAGGGCGTAAAGAGCATGCGATATACTACCTGAGTAAAAAGTTTACTGATTGTGAATCTCGATACTCAATGCTCGAAAAAACTTGTTGTGCGCTAGCCTGGGCCGCCAAGCGTTTGAGGCAGTACATGCTGAATCATACAACCATGCTCATCTCGAAGATGGATCCTATCAAATACGTATTTGAAAAGCAGGCACTATCGGGGAGAATTGCCCATTGGCAGATGGTTTTGACCGAATATGACATCCAGTATGTCTCACAAAAGGCTATAAAGTGGAGTGTGTTATCGGAGTATCTGGCTGAGCAGCCTATTGAGGACTACCAATCGATGAGGTTTGATTTTCCTGACGAGGATATCATGTACCTGAAGATGAAAGATTGGGAAGAACCGTTGCCGGATGAAGGGCCAAAGACGGATTCCAAATGGCAGTTGATATTTGACGGAGTTGTGAATTCCTATGGTAGCGGAATAGGGGCAATCATCACCACTCCACATGGGTCGCACATCCCATTTACTGCTCGATTGACCTTTCCAGTTACCAATAATGAAGCCGAATACGAAGCTTGCATCATGGGGCTTGAAGAAGCCATTGATTTGCGAATCAAAAATCTGGACGTATACGGAGACTCAGCTCTGGTGGTGAATCAAATAAAAGGAGAATGGGAAACACGTCAGCCCAATTTGATACCGTACATGAATTATGCGAGGAGATTGTTGCCTTTCTTTGACAAGGTTGAATTGCATCATGTACCGCGAGCAGAAAATAAGATGGCTGACGCCCTGGCCACATTGTCTTCCATGTATAAAGTCAACTTCTGGAATGAGACTCCCAGAATTGTTATATCTCGGCTTGACAAACCCGCATTCGTATTTGCCATTGACGAAGCATCTGATGATAAACCCTGGTATTTTGACACCCAGAATTTCCTGAAGAACAAGGAGTATCCGGCTGGGGCATCCAGTCGCGATCAGAAGACTCTCAGGAGATTGGCTGGTAATTTCTATCTGAATCCGGACGGTGTCCTATACAAAAGGAATCATGACTTGGTGTTACTACGCTGTGTAGACGAGAAAGAGGCGAAGTTGCTCATGGAGGAAATACACGAGGGTACATTCGGTACACATGCTGGTGGGCATGCTATGACAAGAAAGCTGCTGCGGGCAGGTTATTACTGGCTAACTATGGAAACTGACTGTTTCAAGTTTGCGAAGAGGTGTCATAAGTGCCAGATTTATGCGGATAAGATCCATGTGCCTCTGAGTCCTCTGAACGTGATGTCGTCACCGTGGCCATTCTCGATGTGGGGAATTGATATGATTGGAAAGATTGAGCCGACGACATCTAACGGACACCGGGTCATTTTGGTAGCAATCGATTATTTTACCAAATGGGTGGAAGCGGCATCATACGCAAATGTGACCAAGCAGGTGGTAGCCAGGTTTATGAAACGAGATATCATATGCAGATATGGAATCCCTGAGCGGATTATTACCGACAACGGTTCGAACTTAAATAACAAAATGATGAAGGAGTTGTGTCAAAATTTTAAGATTGAGCATCACAACTCTTCTCCGTACCGACCCAAAATGAATGGCGCTGTTGAAGTGGCCAATAAGAACATAAAGAAGATTGTTCAGAAGATGGTGGTGACCTATAAGGACTGGCACGAGATGCTACCTTTCGCTTTGCACGGTTATCGTACGACGGTACGCACATCAACCGGGGCAACCCCATTCTCGTTGGTATACGGAATGGAAGCAGTGTTACCGCTGGAAGTTGAGATTCCTTCACTGAGGGTATTACGAGATGTCCAACTTGACGAGGCAGAATGGGTGAAAGACAGATTGAACCAGCTGAGTTTAATGGATGAGAAGAGGATAGCTTCTCTAGCATACGGTCGTTTATACCAGAGTCGGATGAAGAAAGCGTATGATAAGAAGATGCATCCTCGAAGCTTTTAGATGGGCGATCTTGTGCTGAAGAGGATCCTCCCGCCGCAGGCAGATCACAGGGGCAAGTGGACCCCCAACTACGAGGGGCCATATGTTGTCAGAAAAGTCTTTTCAGGAGGAGCTTTGTTGTTGTCCACCATGGACGGTGAAGACTTTACGTCGCCTGTGAATTCGGACGCAGTTAAAAGATACTTTGCTTAAAATTGACCCACTGGACAAAAAAAAGAGAGTCCAGGCAAAAATGGGGCATCCTGGCGAACCAAAAACAGAATAAAAGGTTCGGGCAAAAATTAGGGATAAAAATTGAAAAAATGTACACCCGCGAAGTTGAAAACCTACACTGGGCGGCTTCGGCAAAAAAGGGTATCCCGGTGAACTGAAAACCCGCAAAGGGCGGTTCACGCAAAAGTTAGGGATTTGAAAAGCAAATGATTGCGGTCCGAATTTGATACTGCGTTGCACATTGGTGCGGGAGAAGACACCTGAGAGTTTGTTTATAAGATACAATCTCTTCCGAAGGATGAATACCGGGAAAGCGCCAGAGTCAGGCGAGTCATAGGAGGATCAGCTCATGATGTTTGTCTGCATCACGTTGCCGACATATGTGCAAATTTGATTTGTCACTGTATTTATGCCTCCTGTGCATACTTGTATATTTGTTATGCATAACTTCCTCTTTTCAGGAGTTACATCCAGTGTACAAATCTCTTCCCATTCAGGGGCCCAATCAATAAAACATGTTATTCAGTATTTGATGCTTGGTCTTTACTGTTTTGTATGTGAAAAACGCCAATGTTTTGATAAAACTAGCAGTTGCATAACGTTGCTGGCCCTTGCCAATAATTGCTAAAACTTCGAATTGACTGAAAATGATGTCATTAACGCTAACTTGAATAGATTTGGTTGTATAGACTTGTCTTGTCTCGTTTGTGGTGTTGCAGGGTTCTTGACCATATGAAGTGGAAGATCAGAAGATTGCAGTCCTAGCCAGAGGCTCGTGACGAAAAGACTTGATCATTATGTGAAGTGAATCCCCGCGCAGGTCGCGTTTAATTCGCTGAAGCTGAGATGACAATGTTCCTTACTGAAGAAGGATCAAATTCCCCAGCTAGTTGCAGCTTATCCGAAGGACATTCTCCAGCAGGGTCGTTTACCCTCAACAAAGTTTGGTGATTCCAAGATTGTAGGCTGTATTCAGACAGTGTGGTGTTCCCCAAAAGGATTCCCTATCCCGAGCAGAGTTGTTTAGCCTCAGAAGACTAATATTTCCAAACTTGTGAGCTGTACCCAGACAGTCTATTCTCCCCAGCGGAGTCAGTTGATTTTCCCCAAGAGAGTCGTTTCGTCCCCAGCGGAGTTCTCTCTTTTCAGCAAGTGTTTTCTTTCCTCCCAGTGGAAATTGGAGGTTTAAAGCTCTCCCCGGCAGAGTTGGTTGTGTGTCCTGGCATTTATTTTGCCGGGATGCTAGGTGGTACCCGTTCCTTCCCCGGCAAGGTGGTATTTGTCCTCAGCATCCGTGTTGATGAAGCAAGCTTATCAGAGCTGTTCCCAGCATCCAGAACCTACATTTGCATTTGCATGCATTATCATGTTTGCATCTACCCATCAAACGCGTAGCATTTCCATGCTGTATGGAGCATTGCGCCATTGTCAAACATACGCATTTTGAAATATAAGTCAGGTTGGTTAACCCTTTTGCTTTCAAGTGTGTCTTCTCAACAGGAGTATGGAGTTCTAAAGTTCATATATCTTTTCAGAAAATCAAGGTCTTGTCGTGAGACATATGATGATGTGATTCAGTTTATTATCATCCCCACAGAGTTACTGATTGAGGTTTTCTCGTGTCCGATCAGCGGACTGTTTTATCAAGTTTGTTGCTGCAGTAGCATCTCAGGGTTCCATATATCAAAATTTCAGAAGTGGTCGCTTGTTGTCAGAACGGGTGTCGGTCATTGGTTTTCAGAATATCGCCAGCTATGTTGATAGAATTTCTTCGTGTTGACGAATCATTCTTCCGTGTTGACGGAATATAGAGTCCTGTTGAGGACGAAGTTTTATTTCTCCGTGTTGACGGAATATGGGGTCCTAATGAGGACAATTTACGCCTATGATGATAGGATTTATTCGTGTTGACGAATTACTTCTCCATGATGATGGAATATGGGGTCCTGATAAGGACAATTTAGGCCTATGATGATAGGATTTATTCGTGTTGACGAATTACTTCTCCATGATGATGGAATATGGAGTCCTGTTGAGGACGAAGTTTGATTTCTCCGGGTTAACAGAACATGGGGTTCTGGTGAGGACGAGGTCTCTCCGTGCTGACGGAATGTGGGGTCCTGATGAGGACAATTGATGCTTATGTTGATGGGATTTTTCTGTGTTGACGGAATAGGGAGTCCTGATGAGGACAATTTATGCCTATGTTGATAGGATTTATTCGTATTGACGAATTTCTCTCTCCGTGTTGACGGAATGTGTGTCCTGGTGAGGACAATTTATGCTTATGTGGATAGGATTTCTTCGTGTTGACGAAATGTGAGTTCAGAGATGTACAAGAATGGTATTCCTATGATGATAGGATTTATTCATGTTAATGAATCTATTTTCCTCGTGTTGACGAGACGTGAGTCCTGACGTGGACAAGCTATTTCTATGTTAATGGGAGTTCTTGTGGTGATGAGACGTAAATAAGAACTTTATCACCCACGCTGATAGGATCTCCTTGTGTTGACAAGATGCGGATAGCCCATCCCCAGTGGAGTCGGCAAGTTTTGTTTCTCCATGATGATGGAATGTGGAGTCCTGCTGAGGACAAGTTTGAAAAGTACCGATGAGGGCAAGTTGTGTTCCTATGATGATAGGATTTCCTCGTAATGACAAATTTATGGCTTTTCGTGTTGACGAAATTTAAGGGCAATTGTGAATAAGTTTTTCTTGTGATGACGGGATCTTTACTCGTGTGGATGAATTTGTTTCTCTTCTTGTGTTGACGAGTTTAGTCCAATTGTGGACAGAGGAGTTGTTGCAAAGATAGTTCAGTACCTGTGGTGTTACACGGGTGGTGGGAGTCAAAATCAGAGTTATTCTCCGATGAACAATCAGGTTCACTCGACGAATGTCGTCCCCCCGAGCAGTGGCGCAGTTTATTTCTGCGGTTGGCAAATTTCAGGGTTCTTTGGTATTCAACCGTCTCGTACCTCGAATGTTTGAAGGCCGTTCGCTCTTCACCCAGTCGGGTCCAAGCCGTTTGAATAGGGGCAGCTGTTGCACCCTAAAATTTGACCAACCGGTTCCCTATCTAGTTTATATTTCGATACATTTTGCATTCGCATTCGCATACGGCATGCATTGCATTTTTATCAATCGAGATTGATTTTTATCGGGATTATAGCCCCTGGTGTTTCAGGCAGTACAGGCCAGTCAGAATAAAAGTCTGTTGAGAATTGGTGCTTATCTCTCGTATTTTCAGACCATCTCGGTGCCCGGGTTTCGCTATGGTCGCGTAATTGGATTTTATTCGATTTAATCGGCTTCCTGGCATTTTTAGGATTTTTCTGTCATTTTTTTGGATTTTTAGTGCATTTAATGGGTTTTTCTGGATTTAATAGAGTTTTTTAATATTTTTTAGAGTTTAAATAAATTTTCTTTTCATTTTTTAGAAATTAATAGATTTTTAAAGAATTTTTTAGATATTATAGTTGTTAATAAATTTTAGAGATTAATTTTCTTTTAATAGTTTTAATAGATAAATAGTTATTTTTCTTTTAAAAAGAGTAGAAAAAAATAATAATAGACAGTATTGTTTTTTTTAGATTTTTATTAGAGTTTTATTGTTTTAAAAAAAATTTTAATAGGATAGATTTTAAAAGAAAAATAGAGATTAAAGGTTTTTTTTAGATTTTTTTGATTTTTATTTTTCAGAATTAATTAGGTTTTTTAAAAAGATAATTTTTAGATTAAATAATAGTTTTTTAGATTTTTTAGATTTAATTAGGTTTTACTTGTTAATTTTCGTTTTAACAAATTAATTAGGATTAATTTTAGGATTAATTAGGATTTATTAGATTTTAATTAGGTTTTATTGTTAATTTTCGTTTTAGATTAATTAGGGTTATTTTTTTTTTTAGTTTAAATTTGTTTTAATCAGAGTTTAATCAGGTTTTAGTCATTAACCCAGGTTTTAGCCTCAATTGGGCCAGCAATTATTCAGAGTCCAGTTTAAGCCCAGAGTCAGAGGTCCAAGTCCAGAGCGCCACATGTCACATAAAAGCTTCGCCACGCGTAGGACCCATCTTCTTCCACCTCACTCTCTCTCACTCTGCATGCGTTCCACGTGTTCTTCCCACTCAGTCTCTCCACTGACACGCGTCCTCTCTCTCCCTATCCCACTCGCCACTTGGCCCTTCCTCAGCTCTCACCGGAAACACCCCCGTCGGCCATGCAAGTCCGGTAGCCACCACAACTGCTCGCCGGCGACCACCGCAACCGTCGCCGGAATCTGTAAAATCTCCAGAAATTCACCTTCCAACTTCATCTTCCTTGTCATCCCCTCCGATCATCAACAATCCTCAAACGACAATATCAATTTTCATCACCAGAAAATCTCAGCATGTTCATGCGTTCAACAATGATCTTCATCATTTTTGTATGATCTTCATCAGTATCATCAGAAGAACTCCAGAAAATTATCATCATCCTTCAATTCTCCAGAAGAACTCCATGAATCTTCATCGTCTTCCTCAGAAAATTTCATCGTGTTCTTGAGTCTCTTTCCAGAAACCTTCAACTTTCCTCAAGAACATCAAACTACCTTCAATCGATTCCAGATCCGCCCGCATCCATGAGCGATCTCCAACAACTTCATCATCTCCAGATGCTCACGTGAAAGTCTTCCGTCCAAGAGCCTTCGGTGTTCATCCGAATTCAACGATCTTCATCAAGAACGTTCGTCACCGTTCGTCATCGTTCGTCATCGCTCGTCATCTCCCTCGTCATCTGTTCCTCGACATCCCCAGAACCTCAGCCGTCATCAGATTCCCCCAGGTTTTGTTCTTCTTTCTCTAGCTTGTAAGCATGCGTGCGATTCGTGTATCTGGATCTAGCTTAGTCTCGAATGATAGGTTAGAAAGGGGATTACGGTAGACCTTGTTGTTTAGGATTGAGCATCGGATTGGTAAGGTGAATGTTAGATTAGGGACTTGATTGGTGATGGTGAAAAGCGTTGGGGATTTGATTTGCAGGTGTGAGAGGTTTTCAGAGAGAGAGGTTTGAGCGGCGCTTAGGGTTTCAGAAGAGGACGATGAACAGTAACGCTTCAGAGTGGAAGTGATTAGAGGTAGTTCTAGGGTTTTCCCTTGCTGAAGTTGGATTGAAGGGATCTCGGGCTTAGACCCAATTGCTAGTTGCTGAACCATACTCCCATGATTCCCGTTCGCACCCCCCTCCCCTGGTTTGAGTTGGTTTGGGCCTTAGGCCAATTGCTATCCACGCCCCCCGTTTGGAGGCCCAAACCTGGAACAAAGCGAAGTCATGGCTATTCGCACCCCCCCCTGGGTTTTATTTTTGTTGTTTTTCTGAGTTAGTTACTGGGCCCAGCGTAATGCTTCCAGCACCCCCCACCTGGGCCCATTGACATTTTATGTTGTAAATAATTGCTGGTGACACCCCCTGTACATGTCAATTTCAATTGAATTTTGTTTTAATTTTCTTCATTTGTTTAGCTTACCAAATAATTCATAATAAATCAAAAAATAATCTTTTTAACATGGGGATTTTTGCTACATTTCAATAATGATGTCAAGAAAATTGTGAGAAAATAAAAATAGTATTTTAGGCTTTTTTCCATTTATGGTGATTTTTCAAACTTAATTGCTTTTATTTTCATGTTTGTTTGTACATATCATTTGGTGAATTTTGTTTGGTCATTTAAATTCATGTTTTGATTCCATTCTTTTTTTGGTAGTTAGATTAGAACAATAAGTTCCCCCTGGATTTATTCCACATTTTTTTGGATTAATCTTGATTAGTTTTGATTAGAAAACATTAGGGTGATAGTTTTAGGGTTCAAACTCAACATAGGTGCATTGCAACATTTTATTTTGGAGTTTTTAGCTTGAATTAGGGTATGGGACATTTAGGGTATGTAGGGTAGATATAGAAATCCCCTTAGAATAAATCTTAGGATTTTAAATACTATTTTACTATTTTTAGTATATTTTGCAAAGTGTGTGATTGTTTGGTGTTCCCATTTGGGGTTTTATCTGGTTGCTTGGGCTTTTGGGTTTTCATTTGGGGTGTGGGCTTGGTTTGAGCTTGTAGAAGCATGAAGACATCAATGGAGAAGATTGAATGCAAAGATCAAGGTTGATGCATGAGGATTGCTCGAGCTGGATGCTGATTGAAGACTTAGGAGAAATAGGAGAAAATAGGCAGAGCCTTAGAATAGAACAAACTCTTTCATAAACATGGATAGCTTCCTTTGCTTCCATTCTTCTCTATGACATAAAGTCCCTCTATGACATTCACCTCCCTCCTTTGGAGGGATAAGTGGTTTTATCTAGGAGGTAGAACTTTGAGGGAAACAGTCTGTTACCATGTCAACTGTTTATAGGCTTCCTTTGGTTGTCAATGAACTGTTTGACATTCAATTTATTCTGATAGGTCAATTCTCATCTGGGAGAGCTTGTCTTGAAGAAAGAAGCCATTGAAGATAGAGATGAAGATCAAAGATTGACAAAGATGAAGATTGTTCATGTCAAAGCTGTGCAACTGTTAAAGCTAGGGTTTGCTGCTGTCTGGAGCTATCTGTTGTCTGATGCTGTCAACGGGTTAAGATTCTGTGCTTGCTTGAGCTTGGGGATTTCTTGGAAATGGAAGCTTGCTGTAGCTTGGGTATCATTAGAGTTGGATTTTTGGGGTTCATTGGAAGATTGCTGTTTATCAACTATCAGAGTTGGGAGTTTTTCAGAGTTGCTGTTGTAGGAGCTAAGGGGGCTGTCAGAGCTGATCTTGGGGTTTCTTTTCTTTGCTGTATTGTTTGTTATATTTTCCCCTTTAGGTTGAAGTGAAGTCATTTCACTTCGCCTATTGTTTTCTAGGTTCGAGGTTGAGTGGGACTCCCTTGCCTCGCTTGTACTGCTGCATTCATGCATTTTACTGTTTTACTGTATATATGATGTTGCTTTCCCGTTTATCCCTTAGGATCTCTGTTTCTCTCTGCGCAAGAGAGAAATATGACAGACATTAGGCTTTTACCCATGCATGACAACATTAGGGTAGATTTGGATTCCCTTTTCAACCATAGGTTTTAGAGTTGCTGTTTCTATTCTATCTCAAAACAATAAAAAATACAATAAGAGGTTAAACATCAATAAAAGACAGTTCTTGCGTAAAAGACTGAAAACCAATCAAAGTGTCATTTTTTTCCGCTTGGACCCGTAATCAGGAGAAAACCTTTTTCAGAAGGATAAAAAACAGTCAGACAAATCTGTGTCTTCCGTAGCCCGAACTACGTTTGCTCTGATCTTTCATGTTGTATGAAAGTACGTAGGCATAGGATGTCGTATCCTAGCGAGCAACCTCCCCCTCCTTTCCCGTAGGTAGGCGAACTACGTTGACTCTGATTTCTCGTTCTAGACGGGAATACGTAGGCATAAAGTGCGATACTTTGCCGAGTCATTTTATTTTCTTTTAACCCCAGACCTGTAGAATAGATAGAAAAACAATCCGTACTAGAAAACAAGCGTGGATCCCGTCGAGTACGACGGATGTGAGGGGTGCTAATACCTTCCCCTCACGTAACCGACTCCCGAATCCAGGATTTGGTTGCGATGACCATTCCTTTCCCGTCTTTGTGGTAGGTTTACTTCGAGCGTTTCCTTTCCCTCCGTTAGGATAAATAACGCACAGTGGCGTCTCTTCTGTTCAGCCGGCGCCGATTTTCGCAGTAACGACACATGGTGCAAGCCATCCTTTAAGTGGCCAGAGCCACATCTTGAGGTGCATGGCGCAGGCCATTGGTATGTGTGGCAGGAGCCACCTATGAAAGGCATGGCGCAAGCCAATTTGTTTCGTGGCAGGAGCCACCATTAAGACAAAAGCATGGTGCAAGCCATTGCTTTAGTGGCCAGAGCTACATCTCCATTAATGGCACAAGCCATCTAGTGTTTGGCTTATGTGATTCACATGCAGAGATTCCTTCCTCTGCATGTGATGTTAAAGGTGTGGTTTGTGGTGCCCCTTTTTGATGCCTTTCTTTTAAGTGCATGTAACCTAATTGGACCACCCATATTTTGTTGCTATTACACATTTTGTTTTCTTTTAACCAAGAATAAAATATGTGACACATAAATATGGCATGCCATATACGATAGTGAGAAATATGACAATGTCACAGTATGCCTTTTTTCTGTATCGGTAAAATGGAAATAAATACTAGAATTAAAACTGATATGAGGTAAAAAATTTGAAGTAAAAATAAATAATAAACTGAATGAGAATAGCAGTATCAGAATATAAATGGGGTAAGGGTATTGAGTGCTGATATAGCAGTATCAGAATAGTGGTAGTATCAAAAATTAGCAGCATCAACATTTAAATTACATGCTCCATAAATCAATTTAAAAAATATTAGAGTGAAATGTAATCAAAATAAAATCAAAACAAATTTTAAATCCATCCATCCCAAAAAAAATGTATAAACTGATACAATGTGGATTTAAAAATTTAAAAATGCGAGAATAAAAAAATAACTATAAAAAAGGGAAATCCTAATTAAAATCTTCCTTCCCCCACACTTAAAATGAACAGCGTTCTCACTGTTTAAGCGCAGAAGTTGGAATGCCACAATATAAGCTCTCCTAGCCACTTTGATTTGGATTATTTGGGAGTCCTCTGGAAAATAGCTGCTGATGAAAGTGATCCAGTTGTTCTACTACGATGTATATAAATCCATGGAACTCAATGTGAATAATGATGATGTTGTCTTGGAGGCTAGTCACACGATTCTCTAAGGCAGTGATGGCAGCATTGAAATCAACGGGTGGAGGAGGAGGAGCTATAATAGGGGGTGTGATTCAGCATCAGAAACATAGTTGTCATAATGCTCATAAATCTGTGGAGTCTCAGGAGGTGATGGTGGGGCGTTATTTGGTTCATTCAGGTCGTACAACCAGTTATTTCTATTATGCACACTGGTGTGCTCATGGTCTTATAGAGTGAAAATATGGACAACTTCGTTATCAATCAGGTAGTCAAAGGTATCCAATCACAGGTTTCCTATGATTCGTCGGTTAAAACAGAAATTAATGTTCATGGGTCGGATGGTACCTAAAGGGTTGAGCCTGTGCATAGGATGTCTCAGGCCTATGACATTTGCTATCATGGTGACTAAACCCCCTATAATGATTGGTGCACGAGCGTTCAGAACAAGACTAACAAAATTGGCTATCATAAAGGTAGCCGCATTCACTGGCCGACCCTGGGAGGCACAGTACAAAAGAAAAAGTTCATTTCTTGATACTGAGGTATCGTTTTCCTCTTTTCCAAATATGGTATGGGCTAGAATCTTGTGAAAATAACGGATAGTCGGGTTGTGGATATTCTTGGAATACATGCCAAAAGGTTCAGGGTTATAATTTCCAGTGATGTTACCCCAAAAATAGTTCAGGTCAAGGTTAAGGAGTAATTCTTCCTGGACTACGGTAATCGCATCAGGGCCACTAGGGCATCCTAGAAGTTCAGCAAATTCTCTGTGGTTATAGGTATAATCATTACCAAACAGCCTAAAAGTGACCAGCCCGCTATGGAATCCATATCCATGGTTAGGGATGTGAGTCAGGGAGCTTAGGAACTCAAGGGTAAGCTGACGGTAGGAAGTAAATCTTCTTTTGAAAGCAGCAGTCTCCCACCCCAGTTGGCTAAACAAATATAGAACGCTATCCATGATACCTAACCTATCCATAGTACGTCCATCATAGTAAATAGTGAGATCCATGTATCTCTGAGTTAACTCCTCAAATCTCATTCTCTGAGCTCTGACTCTGAAAACAATGCCCATGTAGTCTACCTGTTGCATCGTGTTACTAACTAAACTAAGTTAGCCTGTAAGTAAGTAGACAATAGTTTGCAAAGTTGGTGACTAAAACTTATGGCATTCAGAATGGAGATGAAAGAGAGAAAATAAAAATAAAAATAAGAAATAAAAATAACAATAAATGCAATAAAATGTAAGAAGTATTTAAGGGATAAAAACTGCAAAATTAAATAAAATACGTGGGTTGCCTCCCACCAAGCGCTATTTTTAACGTCTTAAGCCTGACATAGTTCTAGTGCAATGTCAGTTTTCAGAATGAACGGGCAACTCTATGAGCTTTAAGCTAGTGGAGTAGTCTTTATTGTCTACACAATGATAATGTTTTAAGCGTTGTCCGTTTACTACAAATGGTTGACTATATTTGTTATTTATTTCTACAGCTCCACTTGGAAAGACTTTTGTTATTATAAAAGGACCTGACCACCTAGATCTAAGTTTTCTTGGGAAACATTTAAGGCGTGAATTAAATAATAACACTACGTCGCGTTCATTAAACTCTTTACGGGAAATTCGCCTGTCATGCCATTTTTTAGTTATTTCTTTATATATCCTAGCATTCTCGTATGCGTCTAAACGAAGTTCTTCTAGCTCATGAATGTCTAGGACTCTTTTCTCACCTGCGGCAGTATAGTCTAAGTTAAGGGTCTTAATGGCCCAGTAAGCTTTGTGTTCTAATTCTACAAGTAGATGAGATGATTTTCTGTAAACTAACTTAAAAGGTATGGTTCCTTTTGGGGTCTTATAAGCCGTCCTATATGCCCATAGAGCCTCATGTAATTTTGATGCCCAGTCTTTCCTAGAGGTTGCTACAGTCTTTTTTAAGATCTGTTTAATTTCTCTGTTCGAGACTTCAACTTGTCCACTTGTTTCTGGATGAAATAGTGTTTCTACACGGTGTCGGACTCCATACTTCAACAGAAGTTTTTCAAATATCTTTGATATAAAATGGGAGCCTCCATCACTGATGACAAGTCTTGGCACATCAAATCTAGGAAATATTATGTTTTTGAAAAGCTTGATTACTACTCGTGTGTCATTTGTTGGGAAGGTTACAGCCTCGATCCATTTTGAAACATAGTCAACAATAATGAGTATATACTTATTACCAAAAGAAGATGGGAATGGCCCCATGAAATCAATCCCCCAAACTTCAAAGACTTCCACTTCTAAAATACCCTTTTGTGGTATTTCATCGCGTCTAGAGATGTTACCAGTGCGTTGGCACCGGTCGCAGTTTAATATCGGGACATGGACATCTTTCCATAGGTTAGGCCAGAAAAGGCCAGATTGTAAGATCTTAGCACAAGTCTTTGAAGTGCTCGCGTGTCCACCATAAGGAGCAGAGTGACAATGAGAGATTATGTTTTCTATTTCATCTTCAGAGACACATCGAAGGAAAATACCATTGGCGCCTCTCTTAAAAATCAGAGGCTCATCCCAATAATATTGTTTAAGGTCATGAAATAATTTCTTCTTTTGTTGATAAGTTAGATCTAGTGGAAGTACTCTGGCAGCTAAGTAGTTGACAATGTCAGCATACCACGGGAGTGTTGTGTTTGTTTGAATTTCTTCCACCGATTCTTCTGATTTGATATCATTCAAGGTTTATTTAGAAATATTTCTTTTCACTTAGGCGGTGAGTCATTCGTATGGGAAATCATCATTGATAGGCACACGTTCAGGCTTTATGCCTTTTATTCTTGACAGGTGGTCTGCAACTACATTTTCGGTTCCTTTTTTAACTTTTATCTCTAGATCGAATTCTTGTAAGAGCAAGATCCATCTTAACAGTCTTGGTTTGGCATATTTCTTACTTAATAGGTATCTAATGGCGGCATGACCGGTATAGATAATTATTTTTGCTCATACCAAGTAAGAACGAAATTTATCCAAAGCGAACACGACAGCTGATCAGTGGTTTTTACACGTAATTTTACCATTTGTTTCTGTTAATCATTGGTTATATCTTGTCACATTTTATTTGTTTTTATTGCATTTACGTGTTGGTTTGGTGTTTTCACTATTTCTAGGTTCAGGTATACAGTACAGGAGAATCAGAGCAAAAACCGGGGAAAAACGACAAAAATTCGGAAGAGCTTTGAAGTGGACCGGGAGCCTGACACGACCGCCCGTGTTAGCTGACACGACCGGTGTCAGGAAGTGCCCAGAAAGGAAACCAGGGAGCTGACACGGCCGCCCGTGTCAGCTGACACGACCCGTGTCAGGACACCTGGGACTTGGAAAAATCACGCGTAAATGATATCAAAATGCCAACACGGTCGCCCGTGTTGCCTGACACGGCCCATGTTGGTTAAAACGCCTCATTCCCTATTTTTCTTTTATTTTTGACACTTGTGATCCCTGAGGGTATTTTGGGCATTTCCCTGGTACTGAGTTTGAATTGAGACTATTTGATACGTGGTTTGACAAAAGAGAAGGGACTTTTTGAACATAAGATAAATTTCACAATAAAGATTGGAGCGATCGAGGATTTGGGAACGGAAGATCCTCATGAGCGGAAGCGATTGAAGATCAAAGCAACCAATTCTCTTGTAATGTTGAATTTTATTGTTGAGTTTAGTTTTATTATTATGAGTAGCTAAACCCCCCAATGCTAGGGGGTGTCCCTGAATTGACTCTGTAATGACCTTGTTTTCTTGAATTATTGATTTCACTGCTTGCTAATCATCGTTGTTATCGTATAATAGTTTCAGGCTTTTCTTATTTGACAAATGGGAATATGATTTATGGTTAACCTTGAGTTTGGAAAAACAATTGTTAACACGTTTATACGATAATACTATAGTAGATATTGCCTAGGAATGGGGATACCCTATAGTAACCGTAATGTTTTAGATAAAATATATTGATTGGTATTGTTCCTATACCGCCAAGGAATTGGGGCATAGGGAGAATACCAAAGGGTTTTCTGCTAAGGAATTAGAGTCAACTAATCTTTAAAACTAGTAACAATTAAATTGAGCAGTGATTTCTGAAAATTAAGGATTAAGGTTATTACAAGGTTTTTCATACACCCTACCCTAGCATGCTTCTCATAACTGTCCAAAACCTTAATTTTACTGCTTTTGCCTTCTGGCCTTTATAATTCTAAAGAAACAATCAAAACCCCTATGACTTTTTGTTTAATTGCATTATTATAGAACTTGTGTTCATACGCAGTCTGCGAGATCGATATTCGGGAAATTTCCCCTTATTACTACATCGGTACAATTAGTACACTTGCTAATTTACCGGTCAAGTTTTTGGCGCCGTTGCGGGGACTGCCAGAATATAAGTTCGAGTATAATTCAATTGAAATTTTGTTGCTCTTCGACCAAAATTTTGTTTTCAGTTTTTATTTTTATTTTGTTACTACTAATCTGCGTCTAACATTTTCATGCGAGGAGACCCCTCGGCTAATTTTTCTTTGGACGCAGAAATTGAAAGGACTCTGCACGAAAGACGTAGGCAAGCTAGACTATTAGCTTCAGAAGAAGAAAGAGTTTCTGTTCATTCAGAGTCAGGTTCGGAATCAGAGCAGACACTGAAGCTATGGCGGATCCCCCACCAGCAGAGAGACTTTTGGGAGACTATGGAGGGGTCAATGCTCAACCAAACCGGATGACCATCGTTAATCAATCGGTGAATGTGGCACACTTTCAGCTACATCCTTCCACAATTCGCCAGTTAGAGAGCAAGCCTTTCGCTGAAAGAATCAACGAAGATGCAAACAAGCATCTACAGAGATTCCTAACGACTACCACATCTTTGAAGATAGAAGGCCATTCTGAAGAAGCCAAGAGACTTGTTATGTTTCTGTTCACACTGACTGATGATGCGGAAGAATGGTTCTATTCACTTCCAACTGGGAGTATCACCACATGGCGAGAGATGGAAACTACATTCCTTAACGAGTATTTCCCTGCTTCAGTGTTTATTCGAAAAAGATACAACATTTTCAGTTTCAAACAAAAAGAAGGGGAATCTCTAGGAGATGCATATAAGAGGTTTAAGAGGTGTCTGACGGTGTGTCCTACTCATAACATGGATGCCACTGAGCAGATACAGAACTTTGTGAATGGATTACGACTCAAGACAAAACAACTTATAGACACTGCTGCCGGTGGCTCAACTAATTTCTTAACAACCACTGGTATCAAGAGGATCATAGAAGAAATTGCCGCCAATGAGCATCTTGAGTTGTATGATCGCACTGTGAACCAACCAGAGGGTTAGATTGATTTGAAGCTAGCGGATCAAGTTGTGAATATGGAAGAGCAAATCAAAGCTGAAGTGGAAAGAAGGCTTAAGGGAATGAATGTGGGTATTGAAACGGTAGCTCAAGTTCAACCTGTACAAGTTGCGAGTTGTGAGATATGTAGTGGACCACACTTTACCATGCATTGTGTGGCAACTCAAGAGCAGGTTGAACAAATTAATATGTTGAGGCAGAACAATCCTTATGCCAACACATACAATCCAGGTGGGAAAAATCAGCAACAATATCAACAGGCTCCTCAAAAAGCAGAATGGGAGTTAGCTATTGAAAGAATGGCAGCTCAAAGTATCCAATTCCAAGAAGAGACCCGTAATGTTCAAAGGAATAACATAACTTCCATAAAAAATCTTGAGTCGCAAATGGGACAGATAGCCCAACACCTCTCAACACACGATCAAGGAACCCTCCCGAGTGCGACAGTATCGAATCCTAAAAATCAAGAGAGTATTAATGTTGTCACAACAAGAAATCAGAAAATGATAGGAGACGGGGAAACAAAGGAGGATGAATGCATAGAGGTGGAACTTGAGGTTAGAGAAAAAGGGAAAGAACAAGAAGAAGTTGTACTATCTGAAAAACCAACTGGGGAGAAAAAGAAAGAGGAGGTTAAACCGAAAATCAAACTACCGTTTCCTCAAAGAGTTACTGTCGCTACTGCGAAAATCGGCGCCGGCTATGACAGAAGAGTCGCCACCGTGCGTTATTTATCCCAAAGGAGGGAAAGGAAACGCTCGAAGTGAACCTCACGCAAAGACGGGAAAGGAATGGTCATCGAAACCAAATTCCTGGATTCGGGAGTCGGTTACGCAAGGGGAAGGTATTAGCACCCCTCACGTCCGTCGTACTCGACGGGATCCACGCTTGTTTTCTAATACGGATTGTTATTCTATCTACTCTAAAGGTCTGGGTTAAAAAGAGAAGAAAATGACTCGGCAAAGTATCGCACTTTATGCCTACGTATTCCCATCTGTAACGAGAAATCAGAGTCAACGTAGTTCGCCTACCCGCGGGAAAGGAGGGGAAGGTTGCTCGCTAGGATATCGCGTCCTATGCCTACGTACTTTCATATAACATGAAAGATCAGAGCAAACGTAGTTCGGGCTAAGGAAGACACAAGTTTGTCTGAGTGTTTTTTTTATCTCCTTCTGAAAGGGTTTTTCCTGATTAAGAGTCCAAGCGGACAAAAATGACATTTTTGATGTTTGTTTTCAGTCTTTTACGCAAGAACTATTTTTTTATGATGTTTGCAATCTCTGACGCACTAGAGACTATGATTTGAGGGTGACTACGTCGTATGTCACCCTAAGGGTAACACACTAAGCAATCAGGTTACTGAACAGTGACCCTCCAGCAACCTTTCTCAAATAGCTTAAGGCTCGTAGCGTACGACATCGATTATCCTTATTACTGTGTTTTGAATTGTTCTGAGATAGAAGAGAAAGAAGTCTAAAAACCCTAGGGTTAGAAATGGGAATCAAAACTACCCTAATGTTATCATGCATGGATTAATCACCTAATGTCTGTCATAATTCCCTCCTGCACAGAGGAAATCAGAGATCCTAGGGGATAAACGGAAAAGAAACAACATATATACAGTAAAGCAGTAAAATGCATGAGATGCAGCAAAATAAGCGAGGCAAGGGAATCCCACTCAACCTCGAACCCGAAAGATAATAGGCAAAGTGAAACAACTTCACTTCAAACCTAAGGGAAAATCAACAAGCAATACAGCAAAGAAAACTACACCTACCACCAGCTCAGACAGCAACAACAGCTCTTACAGCAAGCAGTTCAAACAACACCAGCTCTGGCAGCTACAGCTGATTAACAGCAAAAGGTTGACAGTAACAACTTCAAGCAAGATCTCATCTTCACTTTCCAATGATATTCAAGCTTCATATAAGCTCTTAAATCTTCAGCTTTAGCAAGCACTGAGCCCTAATGGCCAGCTTCAAACAGCAGTAAAACCCTAATCTTCAACAGATATCCAGCTTTGACAGATCTTCTCTAATCTTCAATGCACCTCTTACTCTCAATAGGCTTCCCTTTTCAATGCAGACACTCACAGGAGAGAACCAATTATCAGATGAAGTTGGACTGTTAAGAAGCTTAATGATAACCCAGGGAAATCACTAAGATCTTGACACAACTAGTGAAAGTTATCCTCAAGGTTCTACCCAATCAAAGCATGCTCTACATCCCTCCTAAGGAGAGATGGAACTCCTTTAGGGGACCTTGTGTCATAGGATGGAATAGAGGCACAAGAAGCTCTCTATGTTTGACAGAAGAAATCAGTCTACTCTAGAGCTCTCCCTATATCTCCTATCTCCTAAGCCTTCATCAAGCAATCTTCAAGCACAAGCAACTTAAGATCCAAGCATCATCATTTGTTTTCAATCATCCTCAAAGTCTTTATACAATCCTCAAGCCAAGCACAAGCCCCAACACCCAAAGAAAAAGCCCAAAACTCAACAAGCAAAGCAACTTCCCAAGAGGGAAATACACCAATATCAATCAACTTGCAAAAATCAAATAAAATGAAAATATTCAACATAAAATCCTAAATTAATTTCTAAGGGACCCTAACTATGTACCCTATACCCCACATAAACCCCAAGGCCTAAATCAAGCTAAAAACCCAAGAACTATGTGTTGAATGCACCTATGTCAAGTTGAAACCCTAATTCTAATCAACCTAATGTTCCTTATTCAAAACTAATTAAAATTAAATCAAAAAATGTGAAATAATTCCAGGGGGGACCTAATGCTCTAACCTAACTAAAACAAAAGGAATTACATCAAAATGTAAAATAAAATGGCTAAACAAAATTCAGCAAAATGGATATACAAAATAAAATGCAATAAAAGCAACTAAATGTAAAAATTCACCAGAAATAGAAAAATGACTAAAATTCTAATTTTATTTTTCTATAATTTTCTTGAGACAATTATGAGAATGAAGAAAAAACTCCCATGTAAAACGACCTATTTTTGAATTTATTATGAATTTTCTAAGATCTTGAAATAATACGTAAAATAAAAGAAACATGATGAAGAATGAAAAACATGTGTGCCCAATAGCAATTATAAACAGTTCAGATCCAGATATGGGCTCAGAGGGGGTATGGATAGAAAAGCGCGCTAGGCCCAAACATTATTCAGAAAATAGAATGGAAAATATAAGGGAAACTGGAAAAGTTATGTGGCAAATAGCAATAAAACTGCGTGCATTTCTCACTGGGCTTGCTAATAGGGGTGTGGATAACAGTTATCACTTAAGCCCAATGCCAAATATTAAATGCAACGGTGCGTATTAGTTCCTCAGCGTCCCCTTCACAAATTGAGATTAAAGCCTGGCCGTTGGATCTTGTTTTGGTCAAAAGTCTTACTCTAATCTAAGGGTGCAGAGGTTATCTTCAACCTTTGAACCTTCTTGGAGGGAAAAGCCATGGATGAACAGAGTGATCAGCTTCATCTCCTCTTCATCGTGTTCCATCAAATCTCCATCAAAAATAAAAATTAAAAAGCCTAACTTGCTCCAAATTTTACACTGAATTCAACCATGGTAATTAATCATATTGAAACATCTTCCTCCTCAAAACACGATGGAAATCTCAGAAATCACTCAAGAACCAAAACTCATCAAACTTAAAATTGAATAACCTAATCTCTTAACCATGTTTCACTGATCATTTATAACCATCAAACTATGATTATATCATCAAGAACAACAAGATATGAGCATGAACAGAAATTGCATCACTCCACTAATTGCCTCTAAATCGATCCTAAAGCTACCAGAAAGCTTCTACTAATCACCTACAATCATTCTAACCTAACAAAATCTATTGAAACTACTTAAATTAAGTTGTGGATTGAAAAGTACATACCTGCGAAATCTGGATGCACAGAGGTATGAAATCTTCAAATCAAGCTTTGGGAACTTCCAGACACCTTCAATGAGTCATAATCTTACTTCTGTATGCAAAAGAATTGGTTGAATCCTCTTGAATCTTGGAACCTGATAGTGAGTTGCAGGTGAGATTTTTCAATTGCAAGAACACGATTTCTCCACCAATTTGCTTCGAACTTGATCTGGAAACACTCACTAGCACAAATGGAAGCTATAACAATCAAAATCTTGGATTGAAATGGTGTAAAAGCTTGTAACCGATTCTGAATTGCAACAAGAAATTTCTGATCTCAATCTCTCTTCTCTCCTTCAATTCTCACCAACTCTAGCTTTGGATCACTTCATATGCATATATAGAGTGTGAATGAAGACTCTAGAATCTTCTGGATCAATCCAATGAGAAAATCAACTTCTCATGCCATGGAAATCTCATCTCATGCTATGCACATACCATCTCATGTTTTGGCTTGAAATTCCCTTGATTCTGAGTTTAAATTCTCTCCAAATGAGATATTGGAGGTGTATGGATGAAAAGGAGCCTTGCATTTGCTTGGAAGTGTGGTTTTGCAATTGTTACTTATGTTTCAAGCAACCAATTTTCAAAGCAAGTCCTAAAAATAACCCTCAATTCAAAATTGTGGCAATGTCAATGTTCTCAAAATGCATTTTACAATCAAATTGGTATGTCATATGGCTTGGTTTGGTTTTGTAGGTCAAAAACCCTAATTTTCAACTTTGGTTCATTTAAATTTCACCTTCATTTTAGGCCATTTTTATGACTTTGTGAAGCAATCCATTCCAAACCCTAATGACCTCTTATCTAGCCTAAAAACATCATTTTGAACACATCTCATGTTGAACATTTTTCCATTTGAGGAGTGGAAAGTGGAGATTTGGACCTATGTTGAAAAATGACCTGTAATTCAACTTTCCCAAAATACCCCTGGGTTGCCAAGACCATAACTTGAGTTCTAAAAATCCTCTTGAGGACTTATAGTACTCAAATTAAAGCTAAGATCAATATATACAACTCTTATGTTGGCCAAGAATCCATTTGAAAACCCCTTGATGGGCAAAAGTTTCTTAGAAGTCAAGTGACTTTCACAGATAAATTTCAATGTCCTCTGGGGACCCATAACTTGCAAGAACCATAACTTGAGTTCTACAAATCTTCTTGAAGACTTCTAGTACTCAAATTAAATCTATTGAATAACTCTACAATTTTCATGTTGACCAAGAATTTAATTGAAGCTTGCATTTTGACTTATCTGGCTTGGAAGATAGGCCTAAATTAGGGTTTTTACACTGAAACCCTAATTTAGTAACTCCTCTTCTTCTTGATTCCTTTTGATTTCTCCTTGGCACAACACCACACATGTATCCACATATAAATTCATGAATCCACATCCTTCAATTAAGCCTTTATGCTCTTCAATCACTCAGTTGACCTAGGGTTGACCTAGGGTTGACCCAGATGAAACCCTAATTGACTGCACTTCAACTCTGGCTCTTGTACTTGTATTAATGACTTGTCTCATCTTCAAAATGACCCTCTAGGTCTTCCATGATCTTGGTACACATTCCATACCCTCATTCATGACTCACACATTCATTGATGATCTTCAAACACACCCCTAGATAGGAGAGAAAGCCATTAGTTGACCTTCAAACTTATCAAAGCTTCAACTCATTTCTTGATTACTTGGATGGTCTTGAACTTGAAAAAAACCCATTGATGGGCCTCTTTCTGATAAGAATGGCACTTGGCCCCTTGCTAGATGACTTGTTATGCTATGCTATGCAAATGCTTAGACTATGTACATGACTTATTATGCAAATGACAATGCAATTGAAACATAAACCAGGTGAAATAGGTTGAGCAAATTTTAGGGTGAAACAGCTGCCCCTATTCAAACGGCTTGGACCCGACTGGGTGAAGAGCGAACGGCCTTCAAACATTCGAGGTACGAGACGGTTGAATACCAAGAACCCGGAAATTTGCCAACCGTAGAGATAAACTGCACCACTGCTTGGGGAACAACATTCGTCGATTGAACCTGATTATTACGGTAACCACTGATCAACTACCTGATACAGATCCGATTAACTGCCTGCGCAACACCAAATTGTCAATATAGGAATAACTTGGACGACTTCATTGGGGAAGTACTCATGTCAACAAACATAACTCTGCCAACGATACAGGAAAAGAGCTCCACCATCACTACGGGAAATACCACCACCACCACTGCGGGAAATACTCTGGGAAAATAACACCGTCATCACTACAGGTAAACAACACCGCCATTGCTATGGGTAATACTCTGCCATCACTACAGGGAAATAACACCGCCATTGCTACGGGTAATACTCTGCCATCACTACAGGGAATAACACCGCCATCGCTACGGGTAATAACTCCGCTATCACTACGGGAAATAACACCGCCATCGCTACGGGTAATACTCTGCCATCGCTACAGGAAAATAACACTGTCATCGCTACGGGTAATACTCTGCCATTGCTACAGGAAAATAACATCGCCATTGCTACGGGTAATACTCTGATACAGCCTCTCTGCCTATCTTTGCAGTAGCTAACTCCATCAATCGAATGGGTAACATAATACGAGTCTAGTCTTCCAATTTTTAGTGCGAACGCGGCAATAAATCTGAGAAGGACTCTACTAGGGATTTTCTGAAATTACACTGCCAGACACCTACTTCGACATAGGCGGCAATTTCCAAAAACTGATTTACGAAATTTCTTTGGTACTGACATAACAACCACCTTGAAGAAATGCTCTGCTGGAAGGGTAAGAGAAACTTGAACAAGCAACTTTGTGGGGAATAATGACAAGAAAAACATTATCATCACATGTCTCATGCTGAGACTTTTAATATTTGGTAATTGATCAGAGCAAGAGCTCTCTCCACCTGCAAGGGAAACAACACTTGAATACCACGGGTTAACCAACCTGGCCTATGTTTCAAAATGCGCATGTTTGACAATGGCGTAATGCTCCGTACAGCACGGATATGCTACGCATTTTTGGGTAGATGCAAATATGACACTAAATGCGAATGCAAATGCAGGCTCGAGCTGCTGGGGAAACTCTGCCAAGCTTGCTTCAACACAACTGTTGAGAGCTAATACCACCATGTGGGGGATGAACGAGTATCATAAAGTCCTTTGGCAAAATAAATGTCGGACATACAACCAACTCCACCGGGGAGAGATTAAACTTCGATTTCCACTGGGAGGAACGAACATTCTTGGCCGGGGAGAGTAACTCATCTGGGGAAGAATCGACTCTCTTGGGGAAAGTAAACTGACTACTTAGCTGGGGAACGAGGAAACCCTTCTGGGGAAACGCACTTTCTGGGCACAGCTTACAAACTTGGAGCTACCACTCTGCTAGGGATAATCATCCTGACGAAGGCATGACGACCTGCGGGAAGAAAACCATCTTCTATGGGAATAACCCTTCTGAACCAACTATGACTTGGCTAAACTCTGCGGGAATCCTCCAAGCTGGGGATTGATCGTTCACATACTCGACTCTCTGGGGAGTACAACCTCTGCAGAGGATATTGATCTTGACTGGCTGGGGATATCCTCTGGGGATAAGCTGTGATTAGCTGGGGAAACTGATCGCTTCGGTAAGGGACAACGATCATCCCAACTCTTGAAGATGATGTGCGACTTGCATGGGGATTGGCGTTGCACAAAATTAATTCTCTCACCACGAACCTCCGGTCGGGGGTCACAATTTTCTGATGGTCCGCTTTAAAGGCGAGAACCCTGCAAAACACAAACGAGACAAGACAAAATCTACACAACCAAATCTATTCGGGTTAGTGTCCGTAACCTTACTTCAGTCAATTCGAAGTTTTATCAATTATTGGCAAGGGCCAGCAAAGTTATGCAAATGCTAATTTTATCAAAACATCGGCGTTTTCCACATACAAAACAGTAAAGCACAATCAACAAATACTGACTAACAGGTTTTATTAATAACAGGCCTCTGAATAGGAAAAGTTTTGTACATCGGATGCAACTCCTGAAAAGAGGAAGTTACGTACACACACATACATATATGCACAAGAAGCATAAAAATACAGCTCGAATTTGTACACATGTCGGCAACGTAGTGCAGACAAACATCGTGAGCTGATCCTCCTATGACTCGCCTGACTCTGTTGCTTCCCCGGTATTCAATTTTCGGAAGAGATTGTGTTGGATAAACAAACCCTCAGGTGCTCCCAAACCACTAAGCAATGTAGATACTGAATTCGGACCGCAGTCATTTGCTTTCTCAATCCTTAACTTTTGCGTGAATCGCCCTTTGCGGGTTTTCAATTCACCGGGATACCCTTTCTTGTCGAAGCCGCCCAATGTAGGTTTTCGACTTCGCGGGTGTACATCTTTTTAATTTTATCCCTAACTTTTGCCCGAACCTTTTATTCTGTTTTTGGTTCGCCGGGATGCCCCATTTTTGCCTGGACTCTCTTTTTACTGTCCAACGGGTCTCTTTCAAGCAAAGTATTTTTTAACTGCGTCTGAATTCACAGGCGACGGAAAATCTTCACCATCCATGGTAGATAGTAGCAAAGCTCCTCCAGAGAAAACTTTTCTGACAACGTATGGCCCTTCGTAATTAGGGGTCCATTTGCCCCTGTGATCTGTTTGTGGCGGGAGAATCCTTTTCAGCACAACGTCGCCCGTCTGAAAGCTTCACAGACATATCTTCTTATCGTATGCTCTCTTCATCCGGCTCTGATATAACCGACCGTATGCGAGAGAAGCTAGCCTCTTCTCATCCATTAAGCTCAGTTGATTCAACCTGTCTTTAACCCATTCTGCCTCGTCAAGTTGGACATCTCGTAATACCCTCAGGGAAGGAATCTCAACCTCTAACGGTAACACCGCCTCCATTTCATATACTAATGAAACAGGGGTTGCCCCGGTTGATGTGCGTACCGTCGTACGATAACCGTGCAAAGCGAAAGGTAGCATCTCGTGCCAGTCCTTATATGTCGCAACCATCTTCTTTATGTTCTTATTGGCCGCTTCAACAACGCCATTCATCTTGGGTCGGTAAGGAGATGAGTTGTGATGCTCAATCTTAAAATTCTGGCATAGCTCTTTCATCATCTTGTTATTCAAATTCGAACCGTTGTCGGTGATAATCCGCTCCGGGATTCCATATCTGCAGATAATATCTCTTTTGATAAATCTGGCGATCACTTGTTTGGTGACATTGGCATATGATGCTGGCTCCACCCACTTGGTGAAGTAATCGATTGCCACCAAGATGAACCGGTGTCCGTTTGAGGCTGTAGGCTCAATCTTTCCAATCATATCAATTCCCCACATCGAGAAAGGCCATGGTGAGGACATCACATTCAGAGGACTTGGGGGTACATGGACCTTGTCCGCATAAATCTGGCATTTATGACACCTCTTTGCAAACTTGAAACAGTTTGTTTCCATAGTTAGCCAGTAATAACCTGCCCGCAGCAGTTTTCTCGTCATAGCATGCCCACCTGGATGTGTACCAAATGTACCCTCATGTATCTCTTCCATGAGCAACTTCGCCTCTTTCTCGTCTACACAGCGCAACAACACCAAGTCGTGGTTTCTCTTGTATAGGACACCGTCAGGATTCAAATAGAAATTGCCAGCCAATCTCTTGAGAGTTTTCTGATCTCGACTGGATGCCCCAGTTGGATACTCCTTATTCTTCAGGAAGTTCTGGATGTCAAAGTACCAGGGTTTATCATCCGATGCTTCGTCAATAGCAAATATGAAAGCGGGTCTGTCAAGCCAAGAGATAACAATCTGGGGAGCCTCGTTCCAGAAGTTAACTTTATACATGGAAGACAATGTCGCCAGGGCGTCAGCCATTTGATTTTCTGCTCGCGGCACATGATGCAATTCCACCTTGTCAAAGAAAGGCAATAATCTCCTTGCATAATTCATATATGGTATCAAATTGGGCTTTCGTGTCTCCCATTCTCCTTTTATCTGATTCACCACTAGAGCTGAGTCTCCGTATACATCCAGATGTTTGATTCGCAAATCAATAGCTTCTTCAAGACCCATGATGCAAGCCTCATATTCAGCTTCATTATTGGTAACCGGAAAGGTCAATCGAGCAGTAAATGGTATGTGCGACCCCTGAGGAGTAGTAATAATTGCACCTATTCCGCTACCATAGGAATTTACAGCTCCATCAAATATTAACTGCCATTTGGAACCCAACTCTGGTCCTTCATCCGGCAACGGTTCTTCCCAATCTTTCATCTTTAGGTACATGATATCCTCGTCAGGAAAATCAAACCTCATTGATTGGTAATCCTCAACAGGCTGCTCAGCAAGATACTCCGACAACACACAACCTTTAATAGCCTTCTGAGCAACATATTGAATATCATATTCGGTTAACACCATCTACCATCGGGAAATTCTTCCGGAGAGTGCTTGCTTCTCAAACACGTATTTGATTGGATCCATCTTTGAAATGAGCAGGGTTGTATGATTCAGCATGTATTGCCTCAAATGTTTGGCGGCCTAGGCTAGCGCACAACACGTTTTCTCGAGCATTGAGTATCTGGACTCGCAGTCAGTAAACTTCTTACTCAAATAGTAGATCGCATGCTCTTTACGCCCAGTCTCGTCGTGTTGACCGAGAACACAACCCATACTTTCCTCAAGAACTGTCAAATACATAATCAATGGTCTCCCGGCCACTGGGGGTATCAAAACATGAGGTTCCTGCAAGTATTCTTTTATCTTGTCGAACGCCTTTTGACAATTCTCATTCCAGGTCACAACTTGATCTTTCTTTAACAGTTTGAATAATGGCTCGCATGTTGCGGTTAAGTGAGATATGAACCGGGCGATATAGTTCAACCTCCCTAAAAACCCGCGCACTTCTTTTTCTGTTTTAGGCGTCGGCATTTCTTGTATTGCTTTTATTTTTGCAGGATCAACCTCTATTCCTTTTTCGCTCACGATAAACCCCAGTAGTTTACCCGATCTCACCCCGAAGGTGCACTTATTAGGGTTCAGTCTCAGCCTGAACTTCCTAAGCCTCTTGAATAATTTCAGCAGATTAACCAAATGCTCCTCCTCCGTCTCGGATTTGGCAATCATATCATCAACATAAACCTCGATCTCTTTATGCATCATGTCATAAAAGAGAGTCGTCATAACCCGTTGATATGTTGCCCCAGCATTTTTCAATCCGAAGGGCATCACTTTGTAACAAAATGTTCCCCAGGGAGTAATGAAGGTAGTCTTCTCCATGTCTTCTGGCGCCATTTTGATCTGATTGTAGCCCGAGAAGCCATCCATGAAGGAGAATACGGAGAATTGAGCGGTGTTATCAACCAGCACATCAATGTGAGGAAGTGGAAAGTCATCTTTCGGGCTCGCTTTGTTCAAGTCACGGTAGTCTACGCACATTCCCACTTTACCGTCTTTCTTTGGCACTGGTACAATATTAGCGACCCATGAGGGATATTTTGTAACAGCTAGGAAACCAGCATCCCACTGTTTTTGCACTTCCTCCTTAATCTTCACAGCCATGTCTGGTCTAGTTCTTCGGAGTTTCTGCTTAACCGGTGGGCATTCTTCTTTTAATGGCAGACGGTGAACAACCATATCCGTATCCAGCCCATGCATATCCTCGTACGACCAAGCAAATATATCACTGTACTCTTTGAGCATCTCAACCAACCTTTGCTTGACGTTGCTTTACAGCGCAACCCCTATACGGATGTTTCTTTCGACCCCTTCCGACCCCAAATTGACGATCTCAATGACTTCCTCATGAGGCAGAATGATTCTTTCTTCTTGTTTCAATAACCAGGTCAGCTCTTCTGGTACGTCGCCATCTTCGACAATCTCTTCCTCAGCCTGAAATACCGGGTGCTCGAAGTCGAAATGAGTCATAGGCGGTTCATAGATGTCATCTGAAATAGTAATCCTGCAAAGGAAATGGTTAAATGCTTCAAAACGTGTACAAAGCAAGTAACCACATTGCCATATTATTGTAAAAGATAAAAACAGGAAAAACAGGGATCACAATATTTGTATATGAAAAAACGCCTTTATTCATGATTAAACAATGTACTGTACATAACCAAAATGGCCCTAAGCAAAATCGTTGTGCCCCAAGTAGGACACAGGATTATTCAACAATTAAAAAAACAAATCATTACTGTTTAGTTGTCATAGGAACAGTCTCCTGGATAGACCAATTGCAAAGCCCTTGTCCTGGCACGCCTGGCTTGATCCACGCGTCCATATCACAGTCGCTATATCCTTCTTCAGAATCGGAAACAACATTGATAGTCTCGAAGCTCACTCCGCTTGGTGTGATGGTTATTGGCCCTCTGAACTTGGGCGCTCCTGAAGAGGATGCTGATGACAAAGGATGATATCCAAGCCCGAACCTGTCGTTCTTCACGGGAATCTCCAATACCTGACCCTAACCCTTGGTTTCGCCTGTCTGCACTAGAGCCTGAGCCTCTTTGTACGATGACACTGCCACATCTGATATCTTGGGTATTGGAACTTTGTCTTTAACCTTTAGCCCTTCAAATGCTTGACAGGGTGTCTCATGAATTTCGCCGTCGACTTCCACATATCTTAATGACGACAAATGGCTAACCAGAATATCTTCTTCTCCATAAACGGTGACGACACTATCCCCACCATATACTTCAATTTTTGGTGCAACGTGGACGTGACTGCCCCGGCGGCATGGATCCATGGGCGTCCAAGAAGACAACTATACGCTGGCTGGATGTCCATTATATAGAATTCAGTTTCAAAAATTTCCGGCCCCACTTGCAACGGTAACGTTATGGATCCGAAAACTAACCTCCTCGTACCATCGAATGCCCTGACCACCAAGTCACTAGGCATGCAGAGAATTCCCCTGATATCCAACTTCATCATGGCTTTCTTCGGAAGCACATTCAAGGAAGACCCAGTATCCACTAAAACACGGGACATGACCGTGCCCCTGCATTCAACTGAGACGTGCAGCGCCATATTATGCTCTCTCCCCCTCGGGGTCAAATCAAAATCCGTAAATCCCAAACTGTGCCCTGCATTAACATGCGCCATCACCCCTTCTAATTGATTGACCTAAACGTCTTGGGGAACGAATGACGTGTCTAGGATCTTCAGCAAGGCGTTCCGATGGGCCTCGGAACATAATAGCAGTGACAAGATCGAGATCTATGATGGCGTTTGCTGAAGGTGGTCCACGATTTTGTAATCACTTTTACGGATGAGCCTCATAAACTCTTCCACATCCTTAAGCGATGTTTCCTTTTCCTTTATCTGCGAGGGGACACTCTCGTCTACCTTGGCTTTCCCCTTTGCCAATCTTTCTGCCTCTACTTTAGGCGATGTGAAGATTCTCCCACTTCTGGTCATACCTCCTGTTCCGACCACATTATCTACAACCCCAGCTGGCTATCCATTGACTTCAATTTTCTCACCATCATAATACACCTCCAACCCATAAGTCCACGGTACTGCTTTGGTATTCTCGAAAGGAATCGGTCCTGCTTTAGTAATAGTGATTGTCGGCCGCCTGGCAGGCGCCGTTATTGTTATTGTTTTCCTTGGAATCGTTACCGTAGCAACATCGTTCCGCTCCTCACACAATGCCTCTACAGGCTCTTCAACTGCGGTTCTATCAAACTGCAATGTTCCTTCATCCATCATAGCCTGAATACCCTACTTCAATTCATTACAACTCTCTGGCTGTATCCAACAATCCAAGCAAAATTCGTCGCACCCCGGGAATACACCCCCTTTTAACAACCTGCTTTTGATCTCACCCAGCGGTGTCTTCAGCTCATTGACATCCGTCACTAGATTCAAATTCTCCTCGGTCAGGACGGCATTCGCCCAATGATTGGGCATAGGATGTTGTACTATATTTGGACCCGCCTGTCCAAAGTTGATAGCCTTGCTGTCCAACAAGTCTTGGACTTTATGTTTAAACGCATGACAGCCTTCAATATCATGTCCGGGCGCCCCGGAGTGGAAATCACAGTGTTTACCAGTATCATAGCCAAACGGAGGATTGCCCGTTAACGGTGCCATGGTCCTTTTCTCAACCAACTTTAATCCTAGCAGAGTTTGAAGGAGTTCGGCATATGATGAAGGAGGCGTTTCAAATACTCTCCTTGGCTTGCCCTCTAGGATTCTGCGTTGGGCGGGGTGTTGCCTTTGTTGTTGCTGTTGCTGCGGCTGCTGTTGTTGTTGTTGTTGTTGTTGTGGAAAAGGGATGGTAACACCAGCGACCTGTTGATGCTGAGCATACTGACTTCGTCCTCTGCCCCGGCCTCTGCCGCCAAACACGGCACTAGCATCACCTTGACGTCTACCACCAAATGCTTTTCTTGTACCTCCTGCGGGGGTAGACTCCCCTGCGTGGAATCTTCCAACCTTAATACTGTCTTCGACCATCTCACCCATGAGAATCAAATCTGAAAAACTGCTTAGCGAAACATTAAACAACTTTTCGTAATATATCCCCGTAAAGGTCCCAATGAACATGCTATTCATTTCTCTTTCAGCTAACGGAGGATGTACTCTCGCTGCCATATCGCGCCATCTCTACGCATACTCTTTAAAGCTTTCCTCTTTCTTCTGCGACAAACCTTGTAATTGAACTCGGTTCAGTGCTAGATCACTATTATACTTATAATGCAGGACGAAAGCATCTGCCAATTGCTTCCAGGTTTTGATTTGAGCGGGCTCCAACCCCATGTACCACTCGAGTGATGGTCCTGACAGGCTGTCTTGAAAGAAATGCATAAGCATCCTCTCGTCGTCTGAATACGCGGACATCCTTCTATAATAAGCACGGACATGCACCTTAGGGTAAGTGTCCCCCTTATATTTGTCGAACGTGGGAGCTTTGAATTTCAGCGGCACCCTCAGCCCAGGCACCAAGCCCATAGTAGTCATGTCTAATCCGGTAGAATTCTGATTAGCCATACCCTTCACCTGTTCTTCAAGCATCTTAATCCTTTGAGTATTGTCAACGGGTCCTTCAAATCCCATGCCTCTTCCAGAAAAGGCGTCCTCCTGACAGTCTTCGCCCCAGTTCAGATTTTCATTTCCGTACCCGTTATAACCAGTGTTGCAACCAAACCCTTGCTGATTAGTCATGGGACCTCGTCCCCCATTACCATAGCCTTGATCGACCCTAACAGGCCCGAAACCAGTGTACAAGGAACCAATCCAGCACCATTTCCACCATAACCCTGGTTAGCGTTACCATAACCGTCGTAGCCAAAACCCTGAGCATTGAAGCCGAACTTTCTGCCCTGATTGTCGTACTCAAACCCCTGGTCGTTATAGCCGAATCCATTATTACCAAAACCATTACCGCCATTGAAGTTACCACCGCCCAGACTAGCGTCTCCGAATCCAACATTGTTAACAACAGTCTCATTTCCATTCCCTGTGTTGCCATTGCCAGCGCCAACATCATTGTTTACAACCACAACAGGTGGGGTCACCACAGAAGGAACCACAGGCGTAGGGGGCCCATCCTCATGAAGAGTTTCGACATGCACAGAGTTGTGGTCATTGTTTCCATTCCCATTAGCCCGCGTCAGCAGCGGCTGCACCAACGTCTGGAGATTCTCCTGGCCTTTAGCAATACTCTCCATGGCCTGCATGAACAGGTTTAACTTCTCGCGAATTTCCTGCATCTCTACTTGGACTTGATCCATGATTCTCTTGCAGTTATTTCGGGTTGAGTAGCGGTGAACTCTTGGTTCGTCAATCCTGGAAACCTGCAGATGCAGGAAATAAGATACAGATTCGAGAATACCGGTCATGCAATATGAATGCAAATGCAATTATGTAAATATGCTAAAGGTTATATTCCCCTGTGATTCTAGTTTCGGAGAGAAGGCCATCATGACAATGGAGTCCCTATCCAGCAAGCAAGGAATCAGAAAACCCTCATATATAACAAATCCAAGAGGCTGAGTACAAGAGTACAACTGAATACAACTGAAAAGATCTCGGCCAACAAGTCTGGCGATGGCCCCACTACAAGTACAAATAACAAAGATAAGGCAAAGATAAATCAGGCCAAATGGCGTGCTCTGACGTCTTCCAATATCCTCATCGTCTCCGAGTGCCCTAGCCGGGAAATCAGCTCCTGAATCAGTAAGGCATGCCGCTCGATAGTGGACCTCAGCTTCTTGGCGTCGTCCTGGTAGGTTCCTTTGCCAGAACTCTCGTCAAATCTGTACCTCTTGGAACCGTCCTTCTCTTCATAGCCTCTCGGCTTCTCGTCAATGTCACTTACTCTGAGCTCAGCAGCGCTCCTAAGTGATGTTGCTTCAGCAATCTTTGCGTCTTGGGCTCTAACCTGTGCCTCTAGCGTGGCAATCTGCAGCTTCAATTCGTCTTCGCGCTCCTTCCGCTTGGTAAGCGTGGCATTCCACAGAGCTTCCCACTTGCTGATACGAGCATAAGCTTTGCTTAGAAGTTCCTTCTTGGAAGTAAACACCTTGCTAACACCGTTCAAGTCCATTCCCACTTTTTCTTTCTTGTTGGTTGCTTCTGTCAGCTCTGATCCCAACCTGTTAATCAACTCAGTTTGTTCCTTCACAGTGAAGGTGGCTTCATTCTTCTCACGACGTAACTAGAAGATCTCCTTCTCTAACTCCTCATTGGCTTTCTTTAGTTCTTCGTTTTCAGCCAACAATTTGTTATACTTCTCACTCTCTTCCGAAGGAGGTACCTCAATCAATGGAAGATACAGGGGTTCCACAGCAGGATAAGGCATCAAAGAAGTACCAACTCTCTCGCGGACCCAAGCCAAATAAGGATCATAAGCTTTGTTGTTGCTCTTACCGAGCAAAGCTTTCCCTCTCCTATGGATGTTAGTCCATGCATGTCTCAATCTGATCAAAACAGCCGTGTCGAATGACCCTGTGAGATACATAGATTCCTGTATCTCTTTCTCAACAGGATTATAGTTAATACAACCCTTCCGTCCAATCAGGGAATATTCGGAAAGTCACTGCAACTATATATAATGTCAATACCAAGCATACTTCGATCAAACCAAACGATATTCTCAGCAGACAACCCCATCAATCGGGAAGACCAATCCAAAGTATCAACAGCATCCACAAAAGGTCCTGTCTTCGTAAGGTGCCCTTGGAACCACCTGTACAAGAGAGGAAGACAGCAGGAAACGTTCTTGCCACGACGTTTCTCATTCTTGTAGTGGATAGAATGATAAACATCGCCCAAGAGAGTAGGAACTAGATTCTTCGAGGCAAGAATCAAGAAGGCGTCTGAGTCGACAAAATCTGGCACATTAGGAAACAGGACAATCCCGTAGATGCAAACAGCTAGAATAGCACTGAAGGCAACCCAACATCCACTCTTTGCGCACTGTGTAGCCTTCTCAACTAGGACAGACAAGGGAAAACCATAAGCTCCGTTCAGCTTGACCAAGCCTCCCGGAAACTTAGAAGCGTCCAAACTGACAATCTCAGCGAGCGTAGCCAACTCAGGCTCAGCATCCATATGTATGAAGGGCATCTGGTCTAACACAGGAACTCCCAACATTGTAGAATACTCCTCCAAAGTGGGTGCCAGAATATAGTCTGGAAATAAGAAACATCTCAGCTGCGGCTCATAAAACTGCATCAAAGTATACACCCCAGTCGTCTCAAATGCAGAAGGTCTATACAACAAGCTAAGCAATCTCCCATAAGATACTCTGAACTCAGCCCTCACACTCTCATCTGCTAGAGCAACTAAACCCAGCAACGAACTGATATCTGGTGAATGCAACCGGTAAGCAACCGTCTTCTTCAGGGACTCCATGTCTGGCTAGAAGATATACTAGAATCAGAGGGGAATGATCACCTGCAACATAAATACATGTTAATGAAATGCAATCATGAAAATGCACATGCATATGCAAACAAGGGACCGAGTGCAATGTTGATAGACTGAGCTGCTCTGTACTGAAGCTTGAGAACCATCCACTCTTTATCTCAAACCAAATCAACCACTCAAATGAACCTTGTAACCATATCTCACTGCCAGAGATAAACCAGGTGTTCTGAGGTCGAAAGGTTCCCTGCAAACAGACCCACCTACCCCTCACAGGTGTGTACTTAATTCGCAGACGAGGTACGACATCCTATGCGGGTTCAACGTCACAGAATTTCAAGAGCAATGATACGATACCCAGGAGGTGTGGCATCATCATTCCTTGAAGCGGCCTCACTTAGTTGAATCCTAATTGATAGGTTCCCAGAGTCGACAATCCTCGGGTTAGATGACTTATCGAGCCCTAAGGGCCAGGCAAGAAGCATCAAAGAGAATCTCGTCCGAGCGTAAATTTCGTGGCTAGCTGGTGCGAGCTAAGCAAGCAGGCTAACCACTACTCTCTACTTCTAAGTCTATGTGTAACCTCAAGCCCAGGTCCGACTTATCTCTCAACAGATCATCCCCTTCCCACAACAGCAATAATAGTAGAAAGCTGATAATAAAATGCGGAAAGTAAAAAAAAAGTAAATCTATACAACACCCATGACGGGAAAACAAGCGCTAGGATTGACTCGCATAGGGGATATTCCTGTCCCCAGCAGAGTCGCCAGTTGTCGCTACTGCGAAAATCGGCGTCGGCTATGACAGAAGAGTCGCCACCGTGCGTTATTTATCTCAAAGGAGGGAAAGGAAACACTCGAAGTGAACCTCACGCAAAGACGGGAAAGGAATGGTCATCGCAACCAAATTCCTGGATTCGGGAGTCGGTTACGCAAGGGGAAGGTATTAGCACCCCTCACGTCCGTCGTACTCGATGGGATCCACGCTTGTTTTCTAATACGGATTGTTATTCTATCTACTCTAAAGGTCTGGGTTAAAAAGAGAAGAAAATGACTCGGCAAAGTATCGCACTTTATGCCTACGTATTCCCGTCTGTAACGAGAAATCAGAGTCAACGTAGTTCGCCTACCTACGGGAAAGGAGGAGAAGGTTGCTCGCTAGGATATCGCGTCCTATGCCTACGTACTTTCATACAGCATGAAAGATCAGAGCAAACGTAGTTCGGGCTAAGGAAGACACAAGTTTGTATGAGTGTTTTTTTTATCTCCTTCTGAAAGGGTTTTTCCTGATTAAGAGTCCAAGCGGACAAAAATGACATTTTTGATGTTTGTTTTCAGTCTTTTACGCAAGAACTGTTTTTTATGATGTTTGCAATCTCTGACGCACTAGAGACTATGATTTGAGGGTGACTACGTCGTATGTCACCCTAAGGGTAACACACTAAGCAATCAGGTTACTGAAGAGTGACCCTCCAGCAACCTTTCTCAAATAGCTTAAGGCTCGTAGCGTACGACATCGATTATCCTTATTAATGTGTTTTGAATTGTTCTGAGATAGAAGAGAAAGAAGTCTAAAAACCCTAGGGTTAGAAATGGGAATCAAAACTACCCTAATGTTATCATGCATGGATTAATCACCTAATGTCTGTCATAATTCCCTCCTGCACAGAGGAAATCAGAGATCCTAGGGGATAAACGGAAAAGAAACAGCAGATATACAGTAAAGCAGTAAAATGCATGAGATGCAGCAAAATAAGCGAGGCAAAGGAATCCCACTCAACCTCGAACCCGGAAGATAATAGGCAAATTGAAACAGCTTCACTTCAAACCTAAGGGAAAATCAACAAGCAATACAACAAAGAAAACTACACCTACCACCAGCTCAGACAACAACAATAGCTCTTACAGCAAGCAGTTCAAACAACACCAACTCTGGCAGCTACAGTTGATTAACAGCAAAAGGTTGACAGTAACAACTTCAAGCAAGATCTCATCTTCACTTTCCAATGATATTCAAGCTTTAGATAAGCTCTTAAATCTTCGGCTTTAGCAAGCACTGAGCCCTAGTGGCCAGCTTCAAACAGCAGTAAAACCCTAATCTTCAACAGATATCCAGCTTTGACAGATTTTCTCCAATCTTCAATGCACCTCTTACTCTCAATAGGCTTCCCTTTTCAATGCAGACACTCATAGGAGAGAACCAATTATCAGATGAAGTTGGACTGTTAAGAAGCTTAATGATAACCCAGGGAAATCACTAAGATCTTGACACAGCTAGTGAAAGTTATCCTCAAGGTTCTACCCAATCAAAGCATGCTCTACATCCCTCCTAAGGAGAGATGGAACTCCTTTAGGGGACCTTGTGTCATAGGATGGAATAGAGGCACAAGAAGCTCTCTATGTTTGACAGAAGAAATCAGTCTACTCTAGAGCTCTCCCTATATCTCCTATCTCCTAAGCCTTCATCAAGCAATCTTCAAGCACAAGCAACTTAAGATCCAAGCATCATCATTTGTTTTCAATCATCCTCAAAGTCTTTATACAATCCTCAATCCAAGCACAATCCCCAACACCCAAAGAAAAAGCCCAAAACTCAACAAGCAAAGCAACTTCCCAAGAGGGAAATACACCAATATCAATCAACTTGCAAAAATCAAATAAAATGGAAACATTCAACATAAAATCCTAAATTAATTTCTAAGGGCCCCTAACTATGTACCCTATACCCCACATAAACCCCAAGGCCTAAATCAAACTAAAAAACCAAGAACTATGTGTTGAATGCACCTATGTCAAGTTGAAACCCTAATTCTAATCAACCTAATGTTCCTTATTCAAAACTAATTAAAAATAAATCAAAAAAATGTGAAATAATTCCAGGGGGGACCTAATGCTCTAATCTAACTAAAACAAAAGGAATTACATCAAAATGTAAAATAAAATGGCTAAAAAAAATTCAGCAAAATGGATATACAAAATAAAATGCAATAAAAGCAACTAAATGTAAAAAATCACCAGAAATAGAAATATGACTAAAATTCTAATTTTATTTTTCTATAATTTTCTTGAGACAATTATGAGAATGGAGAAAAAACTCCCATGTAAAAAGACCTATTTTTGAGTTTATTATGAATTTTCTAAGATCTTGAAATAATATGTAAAATAAAAGAAACATGATGAAAAATGAAAAACATGTGTGCCCAATAGCAATTATAAACAGTTCAGATCCAGATATGGGCTCAGAGGGGGTATGGATAGAAAAGCGCGCTAGGCCCAAACATTATTCAGAAAATAGAATGGAAAATATAAGGGAAATGGAAAAGTTATGTGGCAAATAGCAATAAAACTGCGTGCATTTCTCACTGGGCTTGCTAATAGGGGTGTGGATAACAGTTATCACTTAAGCCCAATGCCAAATATTAAATGAAACGGTGCGTATTAGGTCCTCAGCGTCCCCTTCACAAATTGAGATTAAAGCCTGGCCGTTGGATCTCGTTTTGGTCAAAAGTCTTAGTCTAATCTAAGGGTGCAGAGGTTATCTTCAACCTTTGAACCTTCTTGGAGGGATAAACCATGGATGAACAGAGTGATCAGCTTCATCTCCTCTTCTTCGTGTTCCATCAAATCTCCATCAAAAATCAAAATTAAAAAGCCTAACTTGCTCCAAAATTTACACTCAATTCAACCATGGTAATTAATCATATTGAAACATCTTCCTCCTCAAAACACGATGGAAATCTCAGAAATCACTCAAGAACCAAAACTCATCAAACTTAAAATTGAATAACCTAATCTCTTCACCATGTTTCACTAATCATTTCTAACCATCAAACTATGATTATATCATCAAGAACAACAAGATATGAGCATGAAAAGAAATTGCATCACTCCACTAATTGCCTCTAAATCGATCCTAAAGCTACCAGAAAGCTTCTACTAATCACCTACAATCATTCTAACCTAACAAAATCTATTGAAACTACTTAAATTAAGCTGTGGATTGAAAAGTACATACCTGCGAAATCTGGATGCACAGAGGTATGAAATCTTCAAATCAAGCTTTGGGAACTTCCAGACACCTTCAATGAGTCATAATCTTGCTTCTGTATGCAAAAGAATTGGTTGAATCCTCTTGAATCTTGGAACCTGATAGTGAGTTACAGGTGAGATTTTTCGATTGCAAGAACACGATTTCTCCACCAATTTGCTTGGAACTTGATCTGGAAACACTCACTAGCACAAATGGAAGCTATAACAATCAAAATCTTGGATTGAAATGGTGTAAAAGCTTGTAACCGATTCTGAATTGCAACAAAAAATTTCTGATCTCAATCTCTCTTCTCTCCTTCAATTCTCACCAACTCTAGCTTTGGATCACTTCATATGCATATATAGAGTGTGAATGAAGACTCTAGAATCTTCTGGATCAATCCAATGAGAAAATCAACTTCTCATGCCATGGAAATCTCATCTCATGTTATGCACATACCATCTCATGTTTTGGCTTGCAATTCCCTTGGTTATGAGTTTAAATTCTCTCCAAATGAGATATTGGAGGTGTATGGATGAAAAGGAGCCTTGCATTTGCTTGGAAGTGTGGTTTTGCAATTGTTACTTATGTTTCAAGCAACCAATTTTCAAAGCAAGTCCTAAAAATAACCCTCAATTCAAAATTGTGGAAATGTCAATGTTCTCAAAATGCATTTTACAATCAAATTGGTATGTCATATGGCTTGGTTTGGTTTTGTAGGTCAAAAACCCTAATTTTCAACTTTGGTTCATTTAAATTTCACCTTCATTTTAGGCCATTTTTATGACTTTGTGAAGCAAGCCATTCCAAACCCTCATGACCTATTATCTAGCTCAAAAACATCATTTTGAACACATCTCATGTTGAACATTTTTCCATTTGAGGAGTGGAAAGTGGAGATTTGGACCTATGTTGAAAAATGACCTGTAATTCAACTTTCCCAAAATACCCCTGGGTTGCCAAGACCATAACTTGAGTTCTACAAATCCTCTTGAGGACTTCTAGTACTCAAATTAAATCTAAGATCAAGATCTACAACTATTATGTTGGCCAAGAATCTATTTGAAAACCCCTTGATGGGCAAAAGTTGCTTAGAAGTCAAGTGACTTTCATAGATAAATTTCAATGTCCTCTGGGGACCCATAACTTGCAAGAACCATAACTTGAGTTTTACAAATATTCTTGAAGACTTCTAGTACTCAAATTAAAGCTATTGAAGAAATCTACAAGTTTCATGTTGACCAAGAATTTATTTGAAGCTTTCATTTTGACTTATCTGGCTTGGAAGATAGGCCTAAATTAGGGTTTTTACACTGAAACCCTAATTTAGTAACTCCTCTTCTTCTTGATTCCTTTTGATTTCTCCTTGGCACAACACCACACATGTATCCACATATCAATTCATGAATCCAAATCCTTCAATTAAGCCTTGATGCTCTTCAATCACTCAGTTGACCTAGGGTTGACCCAGATGAAACCCTAGTTGACTGCACTTCAACTCTGGCTCTTGTACTTGTATTAATGACTTGTCTCATCTTCAAAATGACCCTCTAGGTCTTCCATGATCTTGGTACACATTCCATACCCTCAGTCATGACTCACACATTCATTGATGATCTTCAAACACACCCCTAGATAGGAGAGAAATCCATTAGTTGACCTTCAAACTTATCAAAGCTTCAACTCATTTCTTGATTACTTGGATGGTCTTGAACTTGAACAAAACCCCTTGATGGGCCTCTTTCTGATAAGAATGGCACTTGGCCCCTTGCTAGATGACTTGTTATGCTATGCTATGCAAATGCTTAGACTATGTACATGACTTATTATGCAAATGACAATGCAATTGAAACATAAACCATGTGAAATAGGTTGAGCAAATTTTTGGGTGCAACAGTTACAAAGAAGAACCAAAAAGAGAAAGACTTTGGAAGATTCAGTGCTATGTTCAACAAATTGGAAATCAACATGCCATTCTTTGAAGCACTCGAGCAAATGCCTTTGTACAAGAAATTTATGAAAGAGGTTATAGGTAAAAAGATATCAGTAGGTGAAGAACCGAAGACCACAATTGAGCAATGTAAGGAAATATCGTAAGAAAAGAGAATCCCCATCAAGAGGAAGGATCCTGGACTAGTGGTAATCCCTTGTACTATAAAAGATCAAACTTTTAAGAAAGTTTTAATTGATTCAGGTTCTAGTGTGAGTCTCATGCCGTTATCGATCTTCAAAAAGTTAGATATTGGAAAAGTGAGCGATATGGGAACAAGCTTAAAGTTTGCCGACCACACAACTAAGATGGCATATGGGCTAGCAGAGGATGTACTGGTGAAAATCGATAACTTCACTTTGCCAGTTGATTTCATAGATATACCAGAGGATGAAGAGACTTCGATCATACTTTGTCGGCCGTTCTTGCTTACTAGTCGGTGCAATATTGATGTGGAAACAGGTACGATCACTTTGAAATCCTTTGATGAAGAAATCACTTTAAAAGCTCTAGAGGTTAGGAAGAAAGGTAAGGAGAAAGATGTTAAACCTTCTGTTGGGAAGACCAACACTATTAATAAGGGAGAACGATCGAAACCACTTCATGTTGCTCTTATCTCTGAACCTGCCACATATTCTGTTGCGAAGAAGTCAAGCAAGAGAGTGTGGAGGGCAAAGTAACCCCCATAACAATGGGCAGTCAACCGTCGAGCCATGTGACGCTAAACAAAGCGCTATGTGGGAGGCAACCCACGGATTTTTAGAATTGATGTTGTTTCTTTTTGTGGTTATTATTTTTGCAGGAATAAACGAGAGTGTGCAAGGGAAAACGTGGAAGCAACAAAGAGTTGTTGCATTACCTGTCACCCCTCTGTGAGGATCTCTGTGAGTACACCTCATCTTCTCTTGTTCTTGAACATTGAGACAATGTTCAGTTTAAGTTTGGGGGAGGTTTTACCGTTTTGAATTTTCAATTTAAGTACCTTTTTATTTAAGTTCGGTAAAAATCCAGTCGAATTCGCCCCATAGGAAGATCATAATTTTTTTTCTTGTGAAGGTTAAGTGTGTAAGGTAGTCAAGGAAGTATTTAGAGTTCAAGGGAAGAGGAGTTTGAGCTAAGGAACTTGGGAAAGTTTGGAAATTGAGGTATAAATTGAACATCCTAGGTTCCCCGGAGTAAGGAAACGAGTCTAACGTGTAGATTTGTGCCATAGTACTTGGATTTGAGAAGTATTCCCTGATTAGTTCATTGTGATAGTCTGACATGTTTGAAAGAATTGTACATAGTGATTTTGAGAATGACTTGTGGCACCAAAAAAAAGTTGAATAATGACGGTAAAGACAACTTGTCCTTCTAAGTTGGGTAACCCTCACCCGGTTATTTAGCCTAACGGCAGTTGAATCTCTATAGTCGTCCCAAAGTGGACTTATAAACACCGGTGAGCGAGAAAAAAAGAATAAAGGTGCCACGGAAAAAGTCTCGAGCAAAATTGTACATGCCTTAATTTGATTATCCGAATGAAAGGGGTAGAAAATCGAAGAAAAGACTTAAGCCCAAAGCATAGTTGGAGAGGTGGCTGGAAGGGGGATTTAGGTCCGTGATTGTACTGCGGTGTGTGTTTAAGTAATCCCTTCATTAACGGATGAGTACCGAGAGAGCTGGTTTGAGCTGATCATAACTAAGACTTACATATGAGTATTGGCACGCTTTACGTCTTGAGACCTTCACTCGAGGTGTTGTCTGATTTGAAAGTTTTTATCCAAGCTTTTTGCTTAAGGACAAGCAATGGTTTAAGTTTGGGGGAGTTTAATCAGTTGTTTTTACACGTGATTTTACCATTTGTTTCTGTTAATCATTGGTTATATCTTGTCACATTTTATTCGTTTTTATTGCATTTATGCGTTGGTTTGGTGTTTTCACTATTTCTAGGTTTAGGTATACAATATAGGAGAATTAGAGCGAAAATCGGGGAAAAGCGGCAAGAATTCGAAAGAGCTTTGAAGTGGACCAGGAGCCTGACACGGCCGCCCGTGTCAGTTGACACGGCCCGTGTCATGAAGTGCCCAGAAAGACAAGTTTTAGTGGAAACCAGGGAGCTGAGACGGCCGCCCGTATCAGCTGACACGGTCCTTGCCAGGACACCTGGGACTTGGAAAAATCACGCGTAAATGATATCAGAAAGCCAACACGGCCACCTTTGTAGCCTGACACGGCCCGTGTTGGTTAAAACGCATCATTCCCTATTTTTCTTGTATTTTTGACACTTGTGATCCCTGAGGGTATTTTGGGCATTTCCCCAGTACTGAGTTTGAATTGAGACTATTTGATACGTGTTTTGACAAAAGAGAAAGGACTTTTTGAACATAAGAGAAATTTCATGATAAAGATTAGAGCGATCAAGGATTTGGGAACGGAAGATTCTCATGAGCGGAAGCGATTGAAGATCAAAGCAACCAATTCTCTTGTAATGTTGAATTTTATTGTTGAGTTTAGTTTTATTATTATGAGTAGCTAAATCCCCCAATTCTAGGGGGTGTCCCTGAATTGACTCTATAATGACCTTGTTTTCTTGAATTATTGATTTCACTGCTTGCTAATCATCGTTGTTATCGTATAATATTTTCTGGTTTTTATTATTTGACAAATGGGAATATGATTTACGGTTAACCTTGGGTTTGGAAAAATAATTTTTAACACGTTTATACGATAATACTATAATAGATATTGCCTAGGAATGGGGATACCCTATTGTAACCGTAATGTTTTAGATAAAATATATTGCTTGGTATTGTTCCTATACCGCCAAGGAATTGGGGCATAGGGAGAATACCAAAGGGTTTTCTGCTAAGGAATTAGAGTCAACTAATCTTTAAAACCGGTAACGATTAAATTGAGCAGTGATTTCTGAAAATTAAGGATTAAGGTTATTACAAGGTTTTTCATACACCCTACCCTAGCATGCTTCTCATAACTGTCCAAAACCTTAATTTTAATGCTTTTGCCTTCTGGCCTTTATAATTCTACAGAAACAAACCAAAACCCCTATGACTTTTTGTTCAATTGCATTATTATAGAGCTTGTGTTCATACGCAGTCCGCGAGATCGATATTCGGGAAATTTTCCCTTATTACTACATCGGTACAATTAGTACACTTGCTAATTTACCGATCAACAGCTAAAAGTTCTTTTTCGGTGGTGGCGTAGTTCATTTGGGCAGGATTTAAGGTTCTACTTGCATAGTAGATGGCATGGAGTTTTCTGTCCCTTCTTTGTCCCAAAATTGCACCTACAGTATAATCACTCGCATCACACATAATTTCAAATGGTAGGTTCCAATCTGGTGGTTGCATGATAGGTGCGGTAATGAGATCCGTTTTCATTTGTTCAAATGCTTTTAGACATTTCTCATCAAAGATAAATTCAACGTCTTTCATTAATAAACCGATCAGTGGTTTGGTAATTTTTGAGAAATCTTTTATGAATCGTCGGTAGAAACAGGCGTGTCCTAAGAAAGTTCGTATTTCTCGTACCGTTTTCGGAGGTTGAAGATTTTCTATAATCTCTATCTTATCTTTATCGACTTCAATTCCCTTGTCTGATACTACTTGTCCAAGTACGATTCCTTGATTGACATGAAATGGCATTTCTCCCAGTTTAATACAAGATTGAGTTTTACGCATATTTCAAGTACCATCTCTAGGTTCGATAGACATCCTTCAAAACTCTACCCACAAATAGAAAAATCGTCCATAAATACTTCCATGATGTTGTCTATAAAATCAGCAAAGATTGACATCATGCATCTTTGGAATGTGGCAGGAGCGTTACATAGTCCAAACGACATTCGTCGATAGGCAAAGGTACCATAGGGACATGTGAAAGTTGTCTTTTTTTGGTCATTGGGATGAATAGGGATTTGAAAGAATTCTGAATAACCATCTAAATAGCAGAAGTGAGAATGTTTGGCCAACCGTTCCGACATTTGGCCAATGAATGGCAACGGGAAATGATCCTTACGAGTAGCTTTGTTTAACTTTCATAGTCGATGCACATTCTACTTCCAGTTACTACTCTCTGTGTTATAGATTCACCTTTCGCATTCTTAACAACTGTAACACGTCCCTTCTTTGGTACGACATGTACTGGGCTAACCCATTTACTATCTGATATCGGGTATATAATTCCTGCTTCTAACAGCTTTTGTACTTCTTTCTTGACTACGTCGCTCAGAATGGAATTTATCCTTCTTTGATGTTCTCTAGAGATCTTACAGTCTTCTGATAACGAGAAAACGCATCGATTATATTGCTAGGTTTCATTAACGTTTTATCGCATATTCACCGTTTTAACACTCGATTTCTCGAGTTTTTCTTACCATTTTGCAGGTACATCATTATATGGAGCTAAATCATGAATTAAGAGCAAAAGGAACAAAAGAAACCATAAAGAGATGAAGAAATGAAGAAGCCTGCAAAAGACTGCATAATTTGTTGCAGCCACGGCCGTCACAAGGGTGTCACGACCGTGACACCCCAATTTGAGCCATCACGATCGTAAGAGAGTGGTCACGACCGTGACACTTAAAAACCACAAGTTACGAACGTGAAGACCTTGTCACGACCGTGACAAGGGTAAAATTAGGTTTTTGACTCAGACTACGTCAAGGCATTACGTGAAGACCATTTCTCCTATTGGCATTACGTGAAGACCATTTCTCCTATTTTGTTGCCACGTTTCTGCATTCCTTCCACAAATTCAGCAAGGCCCATGCAACAAAGGACCAAAAATCCAGCCCATTAAGGATTCTATAAATAGTACAAGTTCTATGAACAAACACACAGAGCATTTTTTATTCAAATTCCTGCGGAAGCTCTGCCGAACTGTATTACGAACCAGCCTTTCTATTCCTGCATTATTTTTAGTTTTCTGTTTCGTTTTTTATTGTATCCAAACCCGCCATATAACAATTTCCAACATCAGGAAATTGTTATACATTTATTTGTTTCTAAACCTTCAGCATTCGTTTATTTTCAATTTCCGCCAACTCCAAGCTTTCCGGTCTGTGGAAGAAGGAGTCTGCTCGAATATTTGTTAACCAGGTTTTTCATTATATTGCAATTTAATTTAATCATAATGTTTATTTATTTTTCTGCCATGAGTACGTTATTATTAAATCTTCTGTCTCTGTCTGGTTCAACATCGATGAGTAGCTAAACACCTTAGGGTGGTATGTAGTTATAACAAACTTAACCGGTAAAATATAACCATAGGCTAAAAATAATTAATCACTTAACATTCTGGCTGATACTTTTTAATTGAAATAGACCTTTTCGTTACGAGAGTAAGAAAAGAGTATTAGGTTAGGTCAAGACCACGAGAGTGTGAGATTTTAACCAGATAGCTAAAGTTAGGCATTTAAATTAAACACAGCGAGAGCGCTTTAAGATAAATTAGAATTACTTAGTTTCCAAAAATTACCTCTAAACACTTATGGGCTAGCGAGAGCAGGCATAGGGCTTTAGGGATAAGATCTGATATAAGATCACGAGAGTGTGAGTTGAGGGTATTTAAACTGGTAATCTCTACCGAATAGATTAAGTGAACACCTTTATAAGCCTAGGTTAGATTGACCCACCTAAGTTAGTATAATTACATACCGACCGCCTTAGTATTACTTTATTAAGACTTAAATTTAATTCCGCCTTTAATAGTCTTAAAAATCAACAAAAAATCGTGACAACCATTCGCCTTAGCTAAACTAGAAGTTCATCTAGCACTAAGTAACCATAGAATCCCTGTGGATCGATAATCTTAAATATTACTTCGATAGGCTGTGCACTTGCAGTAAGATACCGCTAGACGCATAAGTAGACACGTCTTTAGCCCATCAAGTTTTTGGCGCCATTGCCGGGGATTCCTTAATTTAGTTACTAGTGCATTTAGGTAGCATTGTCTAGACTAAGGTATCAACTATTTAATTTAATCTAATCTCCGAGTGTATGCCAAGTACTCGCTCTAAAAGCGAAGACTTGCAACCTCTAATCCCTGAATCGGAACGCTTCTTACACGTAAGAAGACGTATATTCGATTTCGAAAATAATTACAATATTCCAGATCTTCAATTAGATCCGCCTAAACCAGTCGTAAAATCAAAGGACGCAGAGATGGCTGAAGGACAGACTCATCCACTCAAGTATTACGCTAATCCTTCGCAAGCTGAACCGCATTCAAGCATTGCAGCGCCGACTATCAACCGAAATGATTTCGAACTAAAACCTTCGTTGATATCAGCCGTGCAACAAAATCAATTCGCCGGAAATCCTACCGAGGATCCGAATCTTCATCTTTCGATCTTTGTGCAATATGCAGATACCGTAAAAGCCAATGGAGTTACCCAAGAAGCTATTAGACTACGTTTATTTCCTTTTTCGCTTCGAGACAGAGCAAGAGCTTGGCTTCAATCTCTGCCTTCGAACTCAGTAACTACGTGGGAAGAACTTAAGAGAGTTTTCTTGAATAGGTATTTTCCACCTAGCAAGACAGCTATGCTGAGAGCTCAGATCAACGGATTTAAGCAAAGAGAAAGTGAATCATTATTCGAAGCTTGGGAACGCTATAAGGATCTACTGAGACTTTGTCCACATCATGGATTAATAGAATGGATGGTCATCCATACCTTCTATAATGGACTCTTGTACAATACAAGAATGACAATTGACGCTGCCGCGGGTGGTGCATTGATGGACAAAGAATATAATGATGCCTATGCACTTATCGAAAGTATGGCTCAAAATCATTACCTTTGGGGAAGCGAGAGAGTCGCAACTGAGAAACCAACAAAGGGAGGTATGTACGAAGTAAGTAGTATGGACCAAGTCAATGCGAAGTTTGACCAACTAAGCCAAAAGATCGATAACTTGGTCATAACACCTACAGCCACCGTGGCTGCAGTGACACTTAACTGTGAGTTATGTGGAGTCCCAGGACACGAAGTTTCTGATTGTCAACTATTGGTAGGAACTCCCACTGATCAAGTGAATTATGCTCAAGGAAACCCTTACTCAAACACATACAACCCAGGTTGGAAGAATCATCCGAACTTCTCCTATAAGAATAACAATGCTTATTACGCACCAGGTCAAGCACCAGCTACATCACCAGGATATCAAAAGACTGCTCCTAATATCCCTAGAAAATCGAACCTTGAATTGATGATGGAGAACTTTATAGCTAACCAATCTCAAACAAACAAGGACTTCTTAAACCAAAACATTCACACTAGTGAGCAGATTAAACAATTAGTGAGCAAAGTAGATGCATTAGCTACACATAACAAAATGCTTGAAACTCAGATTTCACAAGTAGCTCAACAACAAGCACCTACTGCTGCACCAGCTGGAGTATTCCCTGGACAACCTCAACCTAATCCGAAAGGACATGCTAATGCTGTAATATTAAGAAGTGGCAAGGAACTTGACGGACCTACCGATCCAAGACTTGACAATCTAGCCATGTACCAAAAACCGGATAAACCGACTGAAGTGGTGAATGATCCAGAAGAAAAGGAAGATGACAATCGAGAGGTAGTGGAGAAAGAACAACCTTATGTGCCTCCACCACCCTATAAACCACCAATTCCGTACCCTCAAAGATTGATAAATTCCAAGACGACGGGTCAATTTAAGAAATTTGTCGAACTTCTGAAACAGTTGAATATTACTATTCCGTTTACAGAAGCAATTACCCAAATACCCTCGTATGCTAAGTTTTTAAAAAAATCTTATCCAATAAGAAAAAGATAGAGGATAACGGAACAGTTACACTTACTGCCGAGTGTAGCGCCATAATTCAGAATAAAATGCCTCCTAAGCTAAAAGATCCAGGAAGTTTCTCTATACCCTGTGTAATAGGAAAATTCGTCATTGACAAAGCTCTATGCGATTTAGGAGCCAGTATCAGTGTTATGCCCTTAACGATTTGCAAAAGGCTAGACATGGGAGACCTAAGACCAACTAAAATGTCTGTTCAACTAGCCGATCGCTCTGTTAAATATCCTGTAGGCATACTAGAAAACGTCCCAGTACGTATAGGACAATTCTACATCCCTACTGATTTTATAATCATGGACATCTCTGAAGACTCCACCACACCTATCATACTAGGAAGACCATTCTTAGCTACCGCCGGAGCTATAATAGACGTAAAAAGAGGAAAGCTAACCTTTGAAGTAGGTGAAGAGAAAGTTGAATTTATTTTAACACAATTCTTACAATCACCAGCTATAGAGGATACATGCTATCTATTGGACGTAATTGACGAATGTGTAAGAGAAATGGAACTGAAAGAGACCATTTATTCTGAAATAATGAAAATTCAAATCCCTCCGATTTTCGAAGATGATAATTGGCGAAAACCGTATCAGGATGATAGTCTAAGCGAAAGTTTAGCACTTACATCGGATCCCATGCCAAGTAAAGATAAACCTACGTTAGGATTAAAAACTTTACCTCATAACCTAAGGTACGAATTCTTAGACGTTGAATGTAAAAGACCAGTTATAGTAAATTCCAGTTTAGGAACTATAGAAACAAAGAAACTTTTAGATGTCTTGAAGAAATATCCAACTGCATTAGGATATAACATATCTGATCTCAAAGGAATATGTCCTTCAGTTTGTATGCATCATATTCTGCTAGAAGAAGATTGCAGAACCTCCAGAGAATCTCAAAGAAGAATTAACCCAACCCTTAGCACTGTAGTAAAAGAAGAAGTTAAGAAATTATTAGATGCCGGGATAATATATCCAATCTCTGATAGTGAATGGGTTAGTCCAATACATGTAGTGCCAAAGAAAGGAGGTATCACTATTGTGAAAAACGCTCAAGGCGAATCGATATTGCAAAGAGTAGTGACGGGATATAGAGTGTGCATAGATTATCGTAAACTAAACAAAGCCACTCGAAAAGATCATTTCCCACTACCTTTCATAGATCAAATGTTAGAACGATTAGCCAAGCATTCTTACTTTTGTTATCTTGACGGTTACTCAGGATTTTTCCAAATCCCTATCCATCCTGATGATCAAGAGAAGACTACATTCACATGTCCTTATGGAACGTTCGCTTATAGGCGAATGCCCTTTGGATTATGCAACGCTCCTGCAACCTTTCAAAGATGTATGATGTCAATCTTCGCAGATTTTATAGACAACATCATGGAAGTGTTCATGGACGACTTCTCTGTATGCGGGCAAAGTTTTGAAGGATGCTTATCGAACTTAGAAATGGTGTTAGAAAGATGTGTAAAAGTAAATCTCGTGCTTAACTGGGAGAAATGTCATTTTATGGTCAACGAAGGAATAGTATTAGGTCATGTAATATCCGACAAGGGAATTGAAGTTGATAAAGCTAAGATTGAAGTAATAAAAGATCTTTAACCCCCTAAAACCGTTCGAGAAATACGAAGCTTTTTAGGACGCCGGTTTTTACCGACGATTCATCAAAGATTTCTCGAAAATCACTAAACCTCTTACTGGTTTATTAATGAAAGACGCTGAGTTCATATTCAATGAAGATTGTCTTAAAGCATTCGAAACTCTAAAAACAGCCCTCATCACCGCACCAATCATACAACCCCCTGACTGGAGATTACCTTTTGAAATCATGTGCGATGCGAGTGACTATGCTGTAGGCGCCGTTCTAGGCCAGAGAAAGGAAAAGAAACTTCATGCGATTTACTATGCCAGTAGAACCTTAGATTCTGCCCAGATGAACTACGCTACTACCGAAAAAGAATTGTTAGCAGTTGTCTTTGCGCTTGACAAATTCCGTTCTTACCTAGTTGGAGCGAAAATAATCATTTACACAGACCATGCTGCTATCCGATATCTATTAACTAAGAAAGATGCTAAACCAAGACTCTTAAGATGGATTTTACTCTTACAAGAGTTTGATCTAGAAATAAAAGATAAGAAAGGTACTGAGAACGTCGTAGCGGACCATTTATCTAGAATAGAAGGTATTAAACCCGAACAAGTGTCGATTAACGATGATTTTCCGTATGAACAGCTGATAGCACAAATAGGAAGCGACCTAGCTCAGTTAGATATAAATGAACCAGAATCCGTGGAAACAATCCAGACAACTGTAGGACTGCCATGGTACGCTGACATTGTCAACTACCTAGCCGCAGGAGCTCTTCCACCCGATCTAACCTATCAGCAGAAAAAGAAATTCTTTCATAATCTGAAACATTACTATTGGGATGAACCATTATTGTTCAAAAGGGGACCAGATGGAATCTTTCGCCGATGTATTCCCGAAGAAGAAATAGAAGATGTCATTGCTCAATGCCATTCATCTCCTTATGGTGGACATGCAAGCACTTCCAAGACTTGTGCAAAAATCTTGCAAGCCGGCTTATTCTGGCCTAATCTATGGAAGGATGTCCACATCGCTGTTATAAATTGCGATCGGTGTCAACACACTGGCAATATTTCAAGAAGAGATGAAATGCCTCAAAAAGGAATTTTAGAAGTAGAAATCTTTGACGTCTGGGGAATAGATTTCATGGGACCATTCCCATCATCTTTCGGTAATAATTACATACTCGTAGCTGTTGATTATGTTTCGAAATGGATTGAAGCCATAGCTTCTCCTACAAACGATACACGAGTAGTAATAAAGCTTTTCAAAAATATAATCTTTCCCAGATTTGGTGTGCCTAGACTCGTCATAAGTGACGGTGGCTCGCACTTCATTTCAAAAATCTTTGACAAATTACTATCTAAATATGGAGTAAGACACCGTGTGGCTACACCATATCACCCACAAACAAGTGGACAAGTCGAAGTCTCAAACAGAGAAATTAAACAAATCTTAGAAAAGACTGTCGCCATATCTCGGAAAGATTGGTCATCTAAACTTAATGAAGCTTTATGGGCTTATAGGACCGCTTACAAGACACCCATAGGTACTACACCTTTCAAACTAGTTTATGGAAAATCTTGTCACCTCCCAGTAGAACTAGAACACAAAGCTTATTGGGCGATCAGAACTCTCAATATAAACTATAATGCTGCCGGAGAAAAGCGAATCCTAGACATTAACGAATTAGAAGAATTAAGGTTAGATGCATATGAGAATGCTAAGATATATAAAGAAAGAACTAAGCGATGGCATGATAAACGCCTATCTAGGAAAGAATTTAGTGTGGGAGACGTTGTACTCCTCTTTAATTCAAGACTTAGACTCTTCCCTGGAAAATTAAAATCTAGATGGTCAGGACCCTTTGAAATAACTAAAGTATTCCCGAGTGGAGCAATAGAAATTAAGGGTAGGAGTAGTGAACCATTCATAGTAAACGGACAACGTTTAAAACATTATCATAAAGTTGAAAATAGAGATTATGCGAATAATCTAAAGCTTTTAGAATTGTCCACTAATTCCCCTGATTAATCTAAACCTAAGCATTACGTCAGGCTTTTGACGATAAAAACAGCGCTTAGTGGGAGGCAAACCATTTACTTATTTAATTATTTAAACTATTCTTTTCTTTTAGCATATTGTTATTTATCGTTTTACTATTTGTTTAATTGTTTTGTCATTTTATAAGTTTTATTTTATATTACTATTATTGCCATTACATTATGCATTTCATTTTCTTATTTTTATCTTAAATCACTTTTTACAGATTTTCTAAAGTCTTTTCCACTTTCCTTCTTCCCCTGATTTGTTTCCCCCATATTTGCACTGACCATGGCTAACCAACCAATTAACCATATGGAAACCAAATTTAGAGGTAGGAACCAAAGAATGAAGTTTGAAGAGTTATCACAGAGGCAAATGGATTTGACCCTGTACCCGGATGATAAGACTATGGAAACCCTAGGTATACATGATAGTGTCATGTACTTATTAAACCGACTCGGATGGGAGAATGCATTGATCCAACATAAGTTTGTGACTTACCGCGAGCTCACCCTTGAGTTCCTTAGCTCCTTAATTTACCTACCTGAGCGTGGTTTTGGATTTAGGAAAGGATTTATTAGTTTCCGCCTATTTGGAATAGAATATGACTTTAACCATAAAGAACTAGCTGACTTGTTAGGATTCCCTAGTGGACCATTTGCTTTTACTACCACACAGGTAGAATTGATGGATATTGAGCTAGATTTCTTTTGGGGAACTTTAACCGGAAACTACCACCCTGAACCAAATAACATGAATAATGATGAGATCCATAATCCTGCTCTCCGTTACTTCCATAAATTCCTTTCCCACACCTTCTTTGGAAAAGAAGAAAACATTACCGGAGTTTCTAAAGATGAAATATTTATTATGTCATGTTTCACTAATGGACAGCCTGTTAATGGTGTACCTTTCATGATGCAAACCTTCACCCGTATCCAAGAAGAACCTGAATTACCTATATTAGTAGGAGGTCTTGTAACCATGATTGCTGATGCCATAGGACTTAGGTACCAACTGCACAGGTGCAATCGTCTAGGAACAACCCGCCCTATGAATCTTAATTTCTGCTTCAATAGACATATCATAAGGAATTTAGGACATCCACCTTTTGAGTACCTAATCCGGAACGAAGTAGTAACCCTGTTCACATTGCCTAACCATGCTAGAGTAAGTGTTCACAATAAGGATAACTGGCTTTATGAGTTAAACCCACCTGATTATCCAGCTACTCCTGAAACACCTTAGTCTTCCAAGATAAAAGATGATATAATGACCGATGTCGAAACTGACCCTGAGACACCTCCTGGTTACCATGACATTGACCACACTGAAGAAGTACATGAAACCCCTGAAGCGAATCAAGGAGATTATGCTAACAACTTATAAAACATCATGAACACTCTCAATGCTTACCAAACTGACATTAATTTATTTAAAGAAGACATTAAGAGCATGCGATTGGACATTATAGGATTGACTGACATAACCTGCGAACAATTCTATCACTTGAACTCCGCCATCGAAGACTTGAAGAAACGCTTTTGAAAATGCTATAAGTGATTTAGTTTATTTTTCTCATTGTTTTCGTTTCTAGTTAGATTTATTTTTCGCAACAATTTCATACCGTAATTTTCGTTTATGTAACTTCATTTTCAATTACTTTATGCAATGCACCTTTAATTCCAAAATTTCTCCATTTTTAGCAATTTATATATTTTTCATTCTATGTACTGTTATGCTTGCATTATTTCATATTATATACAATCTCTCATGCCATGCAAGTTAGTATAGTACTGTGTTGAAATTATATACTATATGGTGTTTATAATTTAATATGAGTGTTAGTGAAGAAAATACATTATTATAAACTATGTGAATTAAGTGAGAAAATGTTTTTCTGGAAATTATTCAACGAAGCGTGCCCTCACGGTCGTCATACCTATCTCACGATCGTGACGTGCTTAAATAGCGTGTCACGACCGTCACACCCCTGTCACGACCGTGACAAATCCCTATTTCAGGAATCGTGAGAAACAGAACTGTTTCTCTTCGTGCCTCTTCTTCTTCTTCCTCCATAACTTCCTCAAGACTACCCATTTTCTCCATAACCTCCGTAACCTCCCCATTACCAACTTTAAACCTCATTAACCCCCCATTATCATAACCTATCACATTCTCACTCTCCATTATTTATCCCGAATCAATATTTCTTTCATTTTACCATTTTTTCACAAAACATCAAAAATCTTCATTCTTCACTCTAAGCTCTTGCATGCAATGGATTCTATTACTTTTAGAGAAGGTGATGCTGGAGAAACTCAGAGAGAACGTTTTCTCCGATTCCAAAACCGCGGTGTGCAACCTACACGTTACATTGACACTGTCTGTTTGAGGAAACTCGGAATGCTTGCCAGTGTTACAAGCCTGCTTCAAAAAGTATGTCGTTGTACTGTACTTTTACCGCATTTATATCACAACATTGGGGACAATGTCTGATATAGTGTGGGAGAGGTACCTTTCATTTCCGCATTTTCCCTTTTTCGCACTTTTCCATTTCGTTGTATTTTCAATTCCATTGTATTTCTTTTCGCAACTTAATGAAATGAGCAAATCTTTGTGCTATTTTCTTTAATTTCGAACTTTCCCCGATTATTTAGCTATACCAGAAAAAATATTTAATTATTCGCATTACCCGACTTACCTACGGAATCGTAATTAGGAAGCCGAGAACGGTTAAACAAGACCAATACAATCTTGACATCTTTGACTCCCTACTTAAGCAATTCCATCCCGATTACCATTACGAGTACACTTTTAGTTTCAGTTCAAAAGTAACCCCTAGTAGTTTACACTAGCAGTCAGCACCGTCTGAACACAAACCACGTGGGGAGCCGATGAATATAAGCGTTTGATGCCTAATCAATAATGATCCTTCATATCTCGATGCAAAATGAAAAGAAATTGCACCAAAGTACACGGTCGCATATAAGAAACGAGAAATATGAGAAGGAGTCCATTGCAAGTTGGTTCAGAGGTACTGGTTCTGAACTCGGTAGGGCGTGCTACGGCTCGATCCCCCACAACCTCCAAATCGGATAAAATATGTAGGGTTACCACACTCGTGTACCAGACCCCGTGCTAAAAAAGGATCAAAGTCGCTAACCGGCTACTCCACTACGTGCGTGCTAAGGCAAAGGGCTTAATGTGATTGCGCTAGAATGAAACCGGGCGAAATAAGATCGAAAAACTCCAGGTGAAATCGTAATGTAATTGCCGATTGTTTCGTTTAACGGGAAGTCGACGACATAGCTTGTTGCTTGTGTCATTAGTGTATCGGTAGTGTTCTATCAAAGTACCGAATTATCCGACAAAACGATCCCTCGTACGGTTTGTTATGAGTATGCGTGAATAAAATCTTGTCCGCCGATTTTCAACCGACTATTTGCTTGAGGACAAGCAAAGGTTTAAGTTTGGGGAAGTTTGATAACGAGAAAACGCATCAATTATATTGTTAGGTTTCATTAACGTTTTATCGCATATTCACCGTTTTAACACTCGATTTCTCGATTTTTTCTTACCATTTTGCAGGTACATCATTATATGGAGCTAAATCATGAATTAAGAGCAAAAGGAACAAAAGAAACCATAAAGAGATGAAGAAATGAAGAAGCCTGCAAAAGACTGCATAATTTGTTGCAGCCACGGCCGTCACAAGGGTGTCACGACCGTGACACCCCAATTTGAGCCATCACGACCGTAAGAGAGTGGTCACGACCGTGACACTTAAAAACCACAAGTTACGAACGTGAAGACCTTGTCACGACCGTGACAAGGGTAAAATTAGGTTTTTGACTCAGACTACGTCAAGGCATTACGTGAAGACCATTTCTCCTATTGGCATTACGTGAAGACCATTTCTCCTATTTTGTTGCCACGTTCCTGCATTCCTTCCACAAATTCAGCAAGGCCCATGCAACAAATGACCAAAAATCCAGCCCATTAAGGATTCTATAAATAGTACAAGTTCTATGAACAAACACACAGAGCATTTTTTATTCAAATTCCTGCGGAAGCTCTGCCGAACTGTATTACGAACCAGCCTTTCTATTCCTGCATTATTTTTAGTTTTCTGTTTCGTTTTTTATTGTATCCAAACCCGCCATATAACAATTTCCAACATCAGGAAATTGTTATACATTTATTTGTTTCTAAACCTTCAGCATTCGTTTATTTTCAATTTCCGCCAACTCCAAGCTTTCCGGTCTGTGGAAGAAGGAGTCTGCTCGAATATTTGTTAACCAGGTTTTTCATTATATTGCAATTTAATTTAATCATAATGTTTATTTATTTTTCTGCCATGAGTACGTTATTATTAAATTTTCTGTCTCTGTCTGGTTCAACATCGATGAGTAGCTAAACACCTTAGGGCGGTATGTAGTTATAACAAACTTAACCGGTAAAATATAACCATAGGCTAAAAATAATTAATCACTTAACATTTTGGTTGATACTTTTTAATTGAAATAGACCTTTTCGTTACGAGAGTAAGAAAAGAGTATTAGGTTAGGTCAAGACCACGAGAGTGTGAGATTTTAACCAGATAGCTAAAGTTAGGCATTTAAATTAAACACAGCGAGAGCGCTTTAAGATAAATTAGAATTACTTAGTTTCCAAAAACTACCTCTAAACACTTATGGGCTAGCGAGAGCAGGCATAGGGCTTTAGGGATAAGATCTGATATAAGACCACGAGAGTGTGAGTTGAGGGTATTTAAACTGGTAATCTCTACCGAATAGATTAAGTGAACACCTTTATAAGCCTAGGTTAGATTGACCCACCTAAGTTAGTATAATTACATACCGACCGCCTTAGTATTACTTTATTAAAACTTAAATTTAATTCCGCCTTTAATAGTCTTAAAAATCAACAAAAAATCGTGACAACCATTCGCCTTAGCTAAACTAGAAGTTCATCTAGCACTAAGTAACCATAGAATCCTTGTGGATCGATAATCTTAAATATTACTTCGATAGGCTGTGCACTTGCAGTAAGATACCGCTAGACGCATAAGTAGACACGTCTTTAGCCCATCATCTTCCTCTAGCATAATGCAATGCATACAGATAGAAGGACTTATTCCTTTAAGGTCAACGATGTTGTATCCTAACACAATTGGGTATTTTCTTAAGACATCTAAAAGTTTCTTAGTTTCGCTCTGTCCTAAATCTGCATTGATTATCACAGGTTGTTCGAGTCTTGTATCCAGGAATTCATACCTTAAATTATCAGGTAGTGTTTTTGGTTCTAGAGCTGGTTTCTTTGGGCAAGGTAGATGATCAGGTGTAAGTGCTAAACATTCGCTTAGGTTGTCGTCTTGGTAAGGTTCACGCCAATCATCATCTTCAGAAATAGGAGGTATTGGAATTTTTATAATATCTGAATATATGGTTGGTTCCATCTCCATTTCTCTTACGCACTCATTTTCTGACATCAAGTAGATAACATGTGTCGTCTATAGCTGGTGCTTGTAAGAATTGTGTTAAAATAAATTCAACCTTTTCTTCACCGACTTCAAAGGTTGGCTTACCTCTCTTCACATCTATAATGGCTCCGGCAGTAGCTAAGAATGGTCTTCCTAGTATGATAGGAGTAGTAGAGTCTTCTTTAATATCCATGATTATGGAATCGGTAGGAATATAGAATTGACCTATATGAACTGGAACATTCTCTAGTATACCAACGGGATATTTAATAGAGCGGTCAACTAATTGAACAGACATCTTAGTCGGCCTCAATTCTCCCATATCAAGTATGTTACATATGGATAAGGGCATTACACTAATATTGGCTCCTAAGTCGCATAGAGCTTTGTCTATGACGAACTTTCCAATTACACAATGTATGGAAAAACTACCTGGGTCTTTTAGTTTAGGAGGCATATTGTTTTGAATTATTGCGCTACACTCTGCAGTAAGTGTAACTGTTTTGTTATCCTCTATCTTTTTCTTATTGAATAAGATTTCTTTAAGGAACTTAGCATATGAGGGCATATGGGTGATAGCTTTTGTAAAAGGTATTGTGATGTTCAATTGCTTCAGAAGTTCAACAAATTTCTTAAATTGCCCTGTAGTTTTAGAATTTGCAAATCTTTGAAGGTACGGAATAGGTGGTTTATATGGTGGTGGAGGCACATAAGGTTTTTCTTTATCTACGACCTCTTGGTTATTATCTTCCTTTTCCTTGGGTTCATTGTCCTTCTCAGTTTTTGTGTTATCAGGCTTTTGATACATGACTGGATTCTGAAGTCTCGGATCAATGGGTTCATCTAATTCTTTTCCACTTCTCAATATAACATCATTTACATGTCCTTTCGGATTAGGTTGTGGTTGTTCAAGAAATGTCCCTGCAGGAGCAGCAATAGGTGCTTGTTGTTGTGCCACTTGTGAAATTTTTGTTTCAAGCATTTTGTTGTGGGTGGCCAAAGCGTCTACTTTGTTTGCTAATTGCTTAATTTGCTCATTAGTGTGTATGTTTTGATTCAGGAAGTCCTTGTTTGTTTGAGTATGGGCAGCTATAAATTTTTCCATCATTAATTCAAGGTTAGACTTCCTAGGAGCATTAGGAGCAGGTGAGGAAGCATTTTGATAACCTGGTGGTGTAGCAGGTGCTTGACCAGGTGCATACAGTGCATTGTTGTTTTTATAAGAGAAGTTTGGATGATTCTTCCAACCAAGATTGTAGGTATTTGCATAAGGGTTTCCTCGAGCATAATTCACTTGGTTTGTAGGGGCTCCTACCAAAATTTGGCATTCATGGGCGGCATGTCCAGGAGTTCCATATACTTCACAGTTTAGAGCTACAGCAGCCACGGTGACTGTGGGTGTTATGGTCAAGCTATCTATCTTTTGAGCAAGGGCATCTACCTTAGCACTGACGTGATCAGGGCTATTAACCTTGTACATTCCGCCTTTTGGTTGGGATTTTTCCACTGGAGTTCTTTCACCTCCCCATTGGTAGTGATTATGAGCCATACTTTCGATTAGTTGGTAGGCTTCTTCGTAAGGTTTATCCATAAGTGTACCACCAGCGGCGACATCTATTGTCATTCTTGTATTGTACAAGTGACCATTGTAAAACGTGTGGATGATTAACCAATCTTCAAGACCATGGTGCGGGCACATCCTTATCATTCTTTAAATCGCTCCCGCGCCTCAAAAATTGACTCGTTGTCTTTTTGTTGAAAACTATTGATTTGGGTCCTCAGCATGGCTGTCTTGCTTGGTGGAAAATAACGTGCTAAGAAAACCTTCTTTAACTCGTCCCACATAGTGACAGAGTTTGATGGAAAATATTGCAACCAAGCTCAAGCTCTATCTCTCAATGAGAAAGGAAAAAGGCGTAGTTTTATCGCGTCTGCGGACACACCATTTGCCTTTACTGTGTCTGCGTATTGCACAAACTTGGTCAAATGTTCATTGGGATCTTTTGTAGGGTTTCCAGAAAATTGATTTTGTTGAACTGCATACAACAACGAAGGTTTTAACTCGAAATAGTTTCGGTTGATAGCAGGGGAAACAATGCTATTATGCGGTTCTTGCTGAGACGGGGTAGCATAGTACTTAAGAGGACGGTTTTGTGGTTTTTCGCCCATGTCTTGGTTAACTTCAGACTTAGCTTCAGATTCTAATTTGAATTTAGATTCGGTTTCAGATTCAGGTTCTAAACTAGGAAAAGGGATTTCGTGAGTTTTGCAGTATTCTCGGATACGTCTTCTTATGGTAAGAAGGCGTTCAGGTTCGTCTGTCGATCGAGTGAGGTTCTCACCTTGTGAGCGAGTACTTGGTATACAATCGGCAGAATAAGAAATATGGCTTTTGCCTTAGTCTATACGGTGTAACAAAGAAGTTACAATACCGACTTAATTAGTCCCCGACAACGGTGCCAAAAACATGATCGCGTTTTAGTGTGTCTAAATGCTCTGACTGTAAGTATACAGTCGTATCGTGTAGTTTTAAAAGATTATCGATCCACAGGGACTAAAAATTGAACGTACCGTATTCTAATGTTACTATGTAAATCTAAAGCTAATCGTTTTTGGAAATTTAAGTGCGAAGGGAATTAAATCTAAGAATGCTAAAAACTTCTAATAAGAATAATTAATAATGGGATGTCAGTATGCAACACATCAATCGTCAGGAATTTAATAAATAGTCGATGTACGTCAGATGTTCAAAATACTTTTTATTAGAAAAATACTCATTTAAAAATCCTCACCTCACACTCTCGTGTTTATTGACTTAGACTATATCGTTGAATTAAAATGAGCGCTCTCGCTGTATCATTCGAATTTAACGATACCTTTTGAAAATAAATAAGTCATAATTAACTCTAAAGTGCTTTCGCTGTGTGTTGCACCCCAAAATTTGACCAACCGGTTCCCATATCTGGTTTATGTTTCGACGCATTTTGCATTCGCATTCGCATACTGCATGCATTGCAATTTTCTCAGTCAGATTGATTTTATCGGGATTGCAGCCCCTGGCGCTTCAGGCAGTTCAGGCCGGTTTGAATAAGTGTCTTTTGAGAATTGGTGCTCGTTCCCTGTGTTTTCAGGCCATCTCGGTGCCCGAGTTTCGCTATGGTTGCGCAATTGTTCTCTAATTGATTTAATCGGCTTCCTGGCATTTTAGGATTTTCTCTTTTATTTTATAGATTTTTAATGCATTTTAATAGATTTTTTAATAGATTTACTTGTTTTTTTTAATAGGTTAATTTTTTAGTAGGATTTAATAGATATTTTCTTAATAGAAGTAAATAGATTTTTTTTAGATATTCTCTTTTTTTAAATAGTTTTAATAGAGTTTTAGCATTTTAGATATTAGTGTTTTCTTATCATTAAATAGAATAGTTTTTAATATGAATTTTAAATAGTCTTTTTACATTTTTTTAAAAATAGTTTTATGATATAGTAAAAAAAAGGGGAGTATAATAATGTTAGATTTTGGTTTTAATAAATAGTGATAAGATTTTTTTTTCTATAGAATTTAATAGGTTTATTATTTTTTTCTAGATTTTAATAGATTTTTCAATTGATTTTATAGATTTAATATAGGATTTAGATAGTTTTTTTTAGATATTAAATAATATCTTTTTCTATTTTAAATAGGTTAATTAGAGTTAATTTTGTTTTTTAGGATTAATTAGGGTTTTTTATTATTAATTTTCGTTTAGTTTTAATTAGGGTTAATTAGATTAGTTCAATTAAGTGGCCATTTAATACTCATTAGCTTGCATTAACCAGCATTAAGTCCTTTAATCAGAGTCTTAGTCATTAATGGGCCATTATCCAGTCAGAGGCCCAGTCAGAGAGGTCCAAAATTTTGCCACTTGTCATATAAATAGCACTGCCACGCGTGTGTTCTCTTTTTCAGCCACCTCACAGACTTTTGCCAGCTCACCGATCCACTTCCCTCTCTCCGTCACACGTGTTTCCTCCTCACTCTCCCTCAGTGCCACTTGTCTCTCTCTGCGCCCACCACCGCCACCCCACCTTGCATGATCGCCACGCGTATCCCACTAGCAACCCTTTGCCGACGCACATGCAACCGCCACCGGACCACCACACCGCCGCTGTAACCTCTCGCCGGAACTTCTAACCGTCGCCGGAAACGGTGATTTCACCGGAAAATTCATCTGAATCTGCATTTTTCCAGATCTACTAAGAACATCATCCAAAATCTTCATACGATTTTTTTCCCAGATCATCCTCCGATCCTTCAAAGTTCATTCATCATCTTCATCCAGTTCGTCATTCTCCAGAAATCTTCAAACGACCTTCATCAGTACTCATCATCTTTTTTCCAGAATTGTCAGAAATCCTTCCGATCTTCACCTGGATTTTCTTCGTTCCTCAATATTTCCAGATTGCCGCAGCTCAAGAACATCCGTCAAGATCTTCGTCCGTTCAAGATCTTTCTTCAAATCTTCAAGAATCCACTCCGTCCAGTGCCTCGGTTCCTTCATCGTCGACGATCTTCACGCCACTTCGACAACGATCTCCTTCAAGATCGTCAAGAGAGCTTCAAGAATTTTCTCCAGACGTACCATCTTCATAGCATTATCCAGGTTCTCTTCTTTAGAACTTAGCACCTCCGTAGCTTGTTGGTTAGTTGTAGATTGAGGTTTTCATGATTGTTAGGTTTGAAACGAAATTAGGTTAAGAATCTGGTGTTAGGTTGACCATTAGAGAGGTGAAGCGAGGTTTGGTGATGATGAGTTGGGAATGGAAGCTGATGGAGTTTTGTGTAATAGAGTGTTTGTGAGGGTGGAGGATGGAGAGAGTATAGGTAGCGCCGTTAGGGTTTCAGTGGAGAAGATGGTGAACAGTGAGGGAATGGGAGATAGCTTAGGGTTTTGTTTTTTGCTAAGGCTGAGATCAGAATGGATTCGGGCTCAGGCCCATTGTGATGTTTTGCTGATCATACCCCTGATTTCCCATGACCCCCCCCCCCCTGGTATGAGCTTTCGTTTTGGGCCTAGGCCATTTTTGCTAACCACACCCCCAGTCTGGGGCCCAATCTGATTAGCAAGGCGAATAGTTGCTATTCACCCCCCCCCCCCCACCCAGGATTTTCCATTTTCCTTGTGTTTTTTTTATGATTTTCTGACTGAATTGGGCCTAATACACTCTGGCTATGCGCACCCCCCCCATGAGCCCAATTGTTATTTTGAGCTAACTTTCAGTGCTATTCACCACACATGTTTTGCATTTTCTCACATTTTCTTTAATTTTCCATTTCATACCTAGTTCTTTGAAAATTAATAATAAATTCAAAAATTAACATTTTTGCATGGGATTTTTTCCCTCATTTTCATAAAGACATCAAGAAAATTATAAGAGAATAAAATTGGCATTTCATACATTTTTTCATTTTTTGGTTTATTTTTACTTTTAATTACTTTTATTTCATTTTATTTTGATATACCAACTTGCTGAATTTAGTATGATCATTTCACTTTGATTTTTGATACCATTATTTTTGATATAGTTAGATTATAGAATTAGGTTACCCCTTAATTTTTTTCACATTTTTGTGACTTAAATTTAATTGTTTTTGAGAGGTGTGAAGCAAGTGTGCTAGAATTAGGGTTTCAATTTGCATAGGTGCATTTCAACGCATAGTTTTTGGATTTTTAGTTTGATTTAAGCCTTGGGGTTTATATGGGGTATAGGGTACATAGTTAGGGTCCCCTAGAAATTTAATTAGGATTTTATAATGAGTTTTACTATTTTTACTTGATTTTTGCAATTTGGTTGATATTGGTGTGTTTCCCACTTGGGATGTTGCTTTGTTTGTTGGGTTTTGGGCATTTCAACTGGGGTGTGGGGCTTGGGCTTGGCTTGTGGAGCATGAGGAAGCATGAAAGAAGATTGAAGACAAATAATGATGCTTGGAGCTTGGGGATTCTTTTGCTTGAAGATGCTTGTTGCAGACATAGGAAATAGGAGAAATAGGCAGAGCTTTAGATTAGACTGAATTCTTCCACAAACATGGAAAGCTCTTGTGCTTCTATTCCTCCCTATGACATAAAGTCCTTCTAATGTATTCACATCCCTCCTTTGGAGGTATAAGTGGCTTATTTTAGAAGTAGAACTTTGAGGGACCCTTTCTCTTATAATGTTAAACACTTGTAGGCTTCCTTTGGTTTTCAATAAGCTGTCTAGCATTTCAACTTAATCTGTTAAGTGATTCTCTTCTGGAGTGATTGCATTGAAGATGTAAGCCCATTGAAGATAAGGAGTGCATTGAAGATGGGTGAAGGTGAAGCCTGTACCTGTCAAAGATGGATATCTGTTGAATTAGGGTTTTGCTGCTGTTTGAAGCTGTTTATTTGTTGGGATTCATTGCTTGCCAGAGCTGGGGTACTTTTGAAGACAGGAGCTTATCTAAAGCTTGGGGATCATTTAAGAGTGAAGATGGGATCTTGCTTGAAGTTGTTACTGTCAACTGTTTGCTGTCAATCAACTATAGCTGTCAGAGCTGGTGCTGTTTGAACTACTTGTTGTAGGAGCTAGTGTTGCTGTTAGAGCTGGTGTTGGATTTTATTTCCTTTTCTGTATTGTTTGTTGGCTTGTTCAGCTTGCCCCTTAGGTTTGAAGTGAAGCTGTTTCACTTTGCCTATTGTTTTCCCAGGTTTGAGGTTGAGTGGGACTCCCTTGCCTCGCTTGTACTGTTGCATCTCATGCATTCTACTGTTTACTGTATATATGTTGTTTCTTTTCCGTTTATCCCCTAGGATCTCTGTTTTTCTCTGTGCAAGAGAGAAATATGACATACATTAGATGTTAACCCATGCATGACAACATTAGGATAGTTTTGTCCCCTTTCAAACCATAGGATTTTAGAGCGTCGTTCTCTTCTCATCTCGAAACAATCAAAAATACCATAAAGATTTCAAACATCAATAAAAGACAATTCTTGCGTAAAAGACTGAAAACCAATCAAAACGTCATTTTTGTCCGCTTGGACCCGTAATTAGGAGAAAACTTTTTCAGAAGGATAAAAACAATCAAGACAGACTGGTGTCTTCCGTGGCCCGAACTACGTTTGCTCTGATCTTTCATGCTGTATGAAAGTACGTAGGCATAGGATGCTGTATCCTAGCGAGCAACATTCCCCTCCTTTCCCGTAGGTAGGCGAACTACGTTGACTCTGATTTCTCGTTCTAGACGGGAATACATAGGCATAAAGTGCGATACTTTGCCGAGTCATTTTATTTTCTTTTAACCCAAACCGTTAGCATAGATAGAATAACAATCCGTACTAGAAAACAAGTGTGGATCCCGTCGAGTACGACGGACGTGAGGGGTGCTAATACGTTCCCCTTGCGTAACCGACTCCCGAATCCAGGATTTGGTTGCGACGAACATTCCTTTCCCGTATTTGCGTTAGGTTTACTTCGAGCGTTTCCTTTCCCTCCTTTGGGATAAATAACGCACGGTGGCGACTCTTCTGTTTAGCCAGCGCCGATTTTCGCAGTAGCGACACTGTGTTTAGAATTAATGCCTAATCTTAGCTATCTAGTTAAAACCTCAAACTCTCGTTTATCTTAACCTTAACCTTAGTTTCCCTTTTTACTCTCGCAAGGAAGGTCGATTGATTAAAATAAGAGACTAAAGCCTAAAAATTACTTTGTAAAGAAAAATAACACCGGTTTTTATTTAATCCCCTCCGATAGATTTATTACATACCGACATCGATTTCTCTAGCTGGACATGGTGGAACAATCAAGCATAATACAATACAGAATATAATTATAAATCATGTTGTAGTTGCGATAAATAAAATAAACTGATCAATTAAAAACCTAGAATTAAATTTGAACTGGAGGTACAAATAATGGCAGGCTTGCAATATTAATCACCGTTCTTCAAACTTGATGCAAAAGTGTAAACTGGTACGAAAAGAAATTATAGACTATGAATTCTACAAAATCTCTGAACCCCGTGAAGAGTCGTTTTCCTCATATATATATATATAGTAGGTTGAAGCAGAGAAAGGGTTTCCACACGTGCCGTAAAAATCTCCTTCGAAACCGTGAAACAAATCTGGACGTGTCCTAGAAAATAGGGAGAGTGGGAGAATAATTCTCCACACTCCCAGGTGCTTGCACCACCTCCCTTCCTTTAGGTGGTGGGCGCACTCCTTTATTTATTTTTCTTTGATGTGGTGGGTGCCACTTAAATGTGGCTTCAGCCACATTTAGGTGGTGGGCCCACTCCTTTATTTATTTTTCTTTTCTTTTTCTTTTCTTTTTGTTTTCTTTTCATTTCTTTTTCTTTTCTTCCTTTTCTCTTCTTTTCCTTTCCTTTCTATTTTCCCTTCATTTTCTTCTCTTCCTAATGCTTCACTTCGAACCGAGTACCTGAGAAAAACAAACAAATACGAGTAATATAAAGCATAAAACAGGGGGAAAAAATCAAATAAAACATAATATAAACTCATGTATGTCAAGTCAGATACGCGATATAATTTCGCGTTATTAGGGGTCGTGGAGGGCCTTGCTCGTGAAGTAGATCGGCTTCTGCCTGTCACGGGTTTCCCGGATTAGTACGGCGCTGACGACCTCGGTGGAAACGACCAGGTATAGATAGAGGGTTTCCCCGACGTCAGGTCTCGTCAGGACTGGTGGCTCCGATAGGACGCATTTGAGGTGGAGGAGGGCATGTTCACACTCCTCCATCCATTAGAACGTGGCCTCCTTCCTTAGTAGTTTGAAAAATGGGAGGGCATGTTGTACGGATTTGGCGATGAAGCAGGATAATGAGGCGAGCACCCCGTTCAGGGACTGTATTGACTTTTTTGTGCTCGGCGTTGCGATCTCGGAGAAAGCCCGACATTTTTCCTGGTTTTCCTTGACCCCTCGTTCGGTTAGGTAAAACCCGAGGAACTTCCCTGCGCATACACCGAAGGTGCACTTTCCCAGGTTAAATCGCATCCTGCACCTCCTCGTTGTTCTAAAGACTTTCTTGAGGTGGGCCGTGTGGTCGGCCTCGGTGTGCGATTTGACAATCATGTTGTCCATGTAGACTTCGAGCAAGTCTCCAATCTCTCCCTGGAAGACCTTGTTCATCATCTGTGGATAGGTGGCATCGACATTCTTTAGGCCGAAGAGCATTACGTTAGTTGCCCGACTCGGTCATGAAGGTCGTGCTCTGTTTTTCGACTTCATCCATGGGGATCTGGTTGTATCCCGAGTAGGCGTCCATGAAGGACAATAATTTGAAGCCCGCCGAGTTTTCGACGAGCTTGTCGATATTGGGGAGGGGATAGGCATCCTTGGGACATGTCCGGTTGGGATCGGTGTAATCAGCACACATTCTTCATTTTCCATTAGATTTTTTAACTAGTACAATGTTGGACAACCAGGTTGAATGACGGGCTTCCGAAATAAAATTTGCCTCTAGAAGGTCTTTTACAGCTTTTTCAGCCGCCGCTGACTTTTCAGGGGACTTCTTACGCCTATGTTGTACAATGGCCTTTGCGGATGGGTTGATGGAGAGATGGCGGCAGGCGACCTCGGGGTCAAGGTCGGGCATCTCGGCGACGCTCCAAGCGAAGAGGTCATCATTCTCATGGAGGCAGGCCTTCAACTGCTTCTTCGCCAGGTCGGGCATCCAGCTCCAATCTTCATTCTCCTGGTTGCATCGTCGTCGAGGACTACTAACTCGAAGTCCCCATTCAGAATGGGGCGCGTTGGGTGGAAGGGCTGACCGTTGACCGTTGGAGGAGCGCGCTCGGCTTCGCCATCATGGTCCTATTCACTAGGGAAACGGAAGTCGAGGTCCACGGCGTCGACGTGGTCTTTTGGCCTGCTCTCTTGGATTGGCGGAGGGTTGGTCGCTTTAGGAGAGGGACCGATCCTGTTGAGGCCCTTCATTGCTACCTCGAAACATCTCTGAGCTGCTTCTATGTCCCCGTTGAGGGTGACGACGGCCCCCCTCCTAGTGTAGTACTTCATCTTAAGATGGACCGTTGATGGCACGGCGGTGAGTTATGCCAGCGTCGTCATGCCTAAGATGCAGATGTATAGGGACGGACACTCGATGACCAGGAAGCGGATGTTAATTTCCCTGGCCGTTTCTTGTGCCCCAAAGGTGACCTTGAGCTCTACGTATCCCCACGTCTTGTCGTCGTCCCGTTGAACCCCTGAAGGTCAGAACCGACGTAAGGGGTCAGGTTAGTCTCGTCGAGCTACAATGTCGAGAATAAGTTGGTATACATGATATCCACCGAACTCCCTCCGTCGACCAGGATACGGCGGACGTCGAAGTTTGCCATTTGTGGCCGGATCAGTAGGGGAATGGCGGAGTTGGGGGCTCCTCCGAGTAGCTCTTCGAGGTAGTACATGATCGGGTTAGACCTACTGTGGAACTTGTCGAGAGTGCTCATTTTTTGGAGATGTTGCTCATCAACTCGTCAAACTTCCTCTTCACGGACCCGATGGAGAGCTTCTTCGGGACCCCTCCTGATATGATCATCACAGTGGGGAAGTATTCCCATGGGCTCATTGGCGTATTGACTCTTCGGGAAGCTGGTTCCCAGTAGGGAGATTGTGTCCTCTCTGGGAGAATAAGTCTTCAGGCCGACTTATGCTGAGGTCCACCTGCAGCCTGGAGTCGTTGGAGGGCAAAGGGATGTCCTCGAACCTTTTGGCTTCGTGGGCCTTCTGTCGAGGGGCATCCCTTCCCCTAGTGTACCTCTTCATGTGTCCATCCTTGATGAGTATCTCGATCACGTCCTTCAGGTGGATGCAATCTTCGGTGACATGCCCGTGACCGCGGTGGAAGCGGCAGTATTTGGACTTGTCTACGTTTGCCTTGGGGGGTACCGGTTTAGGGAAACAAACACCTCCCTGGACGAACTCCGAGCTGGCGCATTCAGCCAGGTGGGAAGCGACGAGGGACGTGTACTCGATGAAGCGGCCTGCAGGGCCCTTCTGCTCTCGGGGCTCCCGGGGACGCTCATCCCGCCGTCGATCTCCCCCTTGCTATGGGGCTGATGCTTCATCTTCCCGGGTTCCACGGGGGGCTCCGTGGTTACGGGAGTCTCGAACTGAATTAGCAGCCTTGGTCTCCTCGTAATGGATGTAGTGGCGGGCTTTCTCGAGGAAGCCTCGGAGGATGGTCGGTCGGTGGATCACCACGACCTTGTAGAATTTGGAGTTGCGTCACAGGTATTGCTCCATGAGGTAATGATAAGTGCTAAAATTTACTGATTTTGAGTGTAAATAATTGGCACTTATTGGCTTGATTCAACCAATAAACCTCAACTTTTGTGCATATGTCGTATAGTTTAAATTATAGTGTATATAATGAGTGTCGCGTAAATTTCATTAAGTTTAATTGATTTTTTCTCATTTTTTGTAGGTATATAAGCAATGATATTTTGTAATTATTTTATAGAGCATTGAATAAGCTTTCCAACGCTTCCGACCGCGCGTAAAACGGAGTTACGGTTCAGAAGTTATGGTCGAAACAAGTATTGGTTTGTTGTCATGTTCGCCAGGCGAACCGAAATTTCTGAAACGCGTGAAAAACACTGTTTTGGCAGTAGCAAAAGTTGCATATGTTTGCCAGGCGAATACTGGGACCTATTTTTGTCTATTTAAGTGATTTTTCAGCATTTTTTAGGGGATGTTGTTTGGGAACTTTTTACCCCAACTTCATCAAACACATTCTTGAGTAGATTTAGCTTAGAAACAACATTGGAGGGTGCATCTTGATGATCCGAAGTCGAATCCACTTCAATCGGAGTTGACAGACCGTGAGATTTGTGTTCTTCTTCCTTCCTCTCTCTATGTATTTTTCATTTGTTGGGGTTTTGTATGTAAGTTTATCTTGATTGTATGTATATTTATGGATCTTTGTATAAAATCTCTTTTACAACTCTTTATCGATGGTTATCTTGATTTTTTACTTAATGGGTTTGGATTGCTATAGACATATATTGTTCGAACACGATCTAAGATGAACATCTATTAGATTCTAAATGCTAGAGATAGATTTAGGACTAATATTCATGTGGGTATCGATTCTTAATGCTCCGTGTTGTCGATTTGTGTGAGAGATTAACAATGAGACGATACGGTTGATCTCTCGACTTTGTGTTAGAGATAAACTCTGTTGTGAGTGATACGTGATGATATTGACGAGCGAATTAGGTTGCGTGCATTTGATCCATATATTTTTTTTAGTACATGATAGGTAGAACGAAATACAACTCCTGACGAGTTTTCTCATTTCTTAAGAATGTACTTATTTTCTTGTTTTATGTTTTTCCTTTTGAATTTTTATCCCAAACCATCCAAACCCAAGCTTAAAAACGTAGAGATTATCGAACGACATTCTTTCCCTCACATTGATCCCTGTGGAGACGATAAATCCCGGAGGAAATTCTTCCGAAAATAATATTTTTGCTTGCTGCTTTACCGCTTCAACAAAATGGCGTCGTTGCCGGGGATTGGTTGTGATATTGAGTCGAATTGCGATAGTTTCTATATTTCTAAGCTTTGCACATAATTGTATATATATGCTTGTTTAGATATTTGTTTTGCTTTTGTCTTCTATTATGTTTGTTCAAGTGTTGTATATATTTTGTTCTCGTAACATTTGTTCAAGTGTTTGGTTAGGACACTTTCTTTAGGTTGGCGCTTTGACAAAGCATCGGCGTGTATGTGATGAAGTTACTAGCAAAGAACACTAAAGGTGTCGAGCTAACGACATGAAACAAGCGCTTGTTGGGAGGTAACCCAATGGTTTTTGAGTTTGTATAGCTTTATGTTTATTTAGTTTAATTCAATTTTGTTAGGTTGTTAGAATAATGTTGTGTTTGCTCTCAAGTTTGTTTTTAATTAGCTTGAGGATGCATTTTGTGATTTTCCAAGTTTCATCGTTTCAACTTGCGAATGTATGGTTTTGATTTGGTTTGAAGTTGGTACTTTGCAAGGTACTCGTTTATCGCTTTCTAGAACATAGCATGATTAAGAAACTTTTCATTTGTACAATTTTCATGTCATTCATTCTTTTGCCATGCTTGTTCAGTTTTGAATCACTTTAGAACTAAACCTTTTTGTGAGGAGCTTTCCAGTGTTTATTATATGCAGGAGACCAACATTTTTGTTTAACTCAGTTTTATTATGTTTAATCTTGTATTTGTGTTGATTTGTATGATAACAATAAAATGATCAAGGCATTTTGTTCGATTTTGAGCATACCCACTTGACCAAATAGTCAATCTACCTTGTGAGTGAGTGAGAATTTACTTACCCCTTTGAGCCTTTGTTAGAATCCATATTGGTGTTAAGTTCATTTTTGTATGAATTCTAATACTTTTTCTTGAACTATAACCATGACTTGTTATTTGAGTTTTTACCCTTGCCTAATAAGTTTGGGAGCATTCATGTCACTATGTGTGGTTGTATTCAAGTTGGGGAGAAGAGGTTGGTTGCTAAGAGGTTGCAAAAAAGAAAAAGTTTAAAAAAGAAAGAAAAAAAATGAAAAAGAAAAAGAAAAAAAAAGAGGGAAAAGAATTGGAAAAAAAAAGAAAAAAAAAATAGAATAATGTTATGCGAATAAGTTGTGTGGAATGGTGTAACAATTTGGAAAAGAGAAAAAGGTGTTTGGAATTTGTGAGTCCTTGAGATTGTGAGAAATGATCACTCTCATTTGATTAGGCAAGTTTTTGTTCTTTTACCTTGAGAAAAACAATTTTTTGTTACCCAAGCCACATTACAATCCTTAAAGCCCTTGTGATTTTTGCTTTTATACTATTCAATATGAGTTTTTTCTTGATGAATGCATAATTTAACTTGTTGTTGACTTGATTATTGGGTGAGAGTTAAGTCCCTCGTATTTTTTTATTCATCTACCGATGAAGTGTGTGCTATGTGTGATTCATTTTTGAACTTTGTATTGTCTTAGAATTTTTGACATGTGTTTTGTATTTAAGAGTTGTTTCATTTTCATGTTATCGTTATAGTTTAGTGGTATGTTTTGCTTTGCATGTACGTTTTTGTGTTGAACCATACATTTGTTTTTGTTTTTCAAAATTTGTTGAATCGTGATTGCTTGGTTATTACTTTTGTTTCCTTGAGTTGATCGATTCTTATTTGAGGACAAACAAGTTTAAGTTGGGGAGAGTTGATAAGTGCTAAAATGTACTGATTTTGAGTGTAAATAATTGGCACTTATTGGCTTGATTCAACCAATAAACCTCAACTTTTGTGCATATGTTGTATAGTTTAAATTATAGTGTATATAATGAGTGTATGATGTTGTCTATAAAATCAGCAAAGATTGACATCATGCATCTTTGGAATGTGGCAGGAGCGTTACATAGTCCAAACGACATTCGTCGATAGGCAAAGGTACCATAGGGACATGTGAAAGTTGTCTTTTTTTGGTCATTGGGATGAATAGGGATTTGAAAGAATCCTGAATAACCATCTAAATAGCAGAAGTGAGAATGTTTGGCCAACCGTTCCGACATTTGGCCAATGAATGGCAACGGGAAATGATCCTTACGAGTAGCTTTGTTTAACTTTCATAGTCGATGCACATTCTACTTCCAGTTACTACTCTCTGTGTTATAGATTCACCTTTCGCATTCTTAACAACTGTAACACGTCCCTTCTTTGGTACGACATGTACTGGGCTAACCCATTTACTATCTGATATCGGGTATATAATTCCTGCTTCTAACAGCTTTTGTACTTCTTTCTTGACTACGTCGCTCAGAATGGAATTTATCCTTCTTTGATGTTCTCTTGAGATCTTACAGTCTTCCTCTAGCATAATGCAATGCATACAGATAGAAGGACTTATTCCTTTAAGGTCAACGATGTTGTATCCTAACACAATTAGGTATTTTCTTAAGACATCTAAAAGTTTCTTAGTTTCGCTCTGTCCTAAATCTGCATTGACTATCACAGGTTGTTCGAGTCTTGTATCCAGGAATTCATACCTTAAATTATCAGGTAGTGTTTTTGGTTCTAGAGCTGGTTTCTTTGGGCAAGGTAGATGATCAGGTGTAAGTGCTAAACATTCGCTTAGGTTGTCGTCTTGGTAAGGTTCACGCCAATCATCATCTTCAGAAATAGGAGGTATTGGAATTTTTATAATATCTGAATATATGGTTGGTTCCATCTCCATTTCTCTTACGCACTCATTTTCTGACATCAAGTAGATAACATGTGTCGTCTATAGCTGGTGCTTGTAAGAATTGTGTTAAAATAAATTCAACCTTTTCTTCACCGACTTCAAAGGTTGGCTTACCTCTCTTCACATCTATAATGGCTCCGGCAGTAGCTAAGAATGGTCTTCCTAGTATGATAGGAGTAGTAGAGTCTTCTTTAATATCCATGATTATGGAATCGGTAGGAATATAGAATTGACCTATATGAACTGGAACATTCTCTAGTATACCAACGGGATATTTAATAGAGCGGTCAACTAATTGAACAGACATCTTAGTCGGCCTCAATTCTCCCATATCAAGTATGTTACATATGGATAAGGGCATTACACTAATATTGGCTCCTAAGTCGCATAGAGCTTTGTCTATGACGAACTTTCCAATTACACAATGTATGGAAAAACTACCTGGGTCTTTTAGTTTAGGAGGCATATTGTTTTGAATTATTGCGCTACACTCTGCAGTAAGTGTAACTGTTTTGTTATCCTCTATCTTTTTCTTATTGAATAAGATTTCTTTAAGGAACTTAGCATATGAGGGCATATGGGTGATAGCTTTTGTAAAAGGTATTGTGATGTTCAATTGCTTCAGAAGTTCAACAAATTTCTTAAATTGCCCTGTAGTTTTAGAATTTGCAAATCTTTGAGGGTACGGAATAGGTGGTTTATATGGTGGTGGAGGCACATAAGGTTTTTCTTTATCTACGACCTCTTGGTTATTATCTTCCTTTTCCTTGGGTTCATTGTCCTTCTCAATTTTTGTGTTATCAGGCTTTTGATACATGGCTGGATTCTGAAGTCTCGGATCAATGGGTTCATCTAATTCTTTTCCACTTCTCAATATAACAGCATTTACATGTCCTTTCGGATTAGGTTGTGGTTGTTCAAGAAATGTCCCTGCAGGAGCAGCAATAGGTGCTTGTTGTTGTGCCACTTGTGAAATTTTTGTTTCAAGCATTTTGTTGTGGGTGGCCAAAGCGTCTACTTTGTTTGCTAATTGCTTAATTTGCTCATTAGTGTGTATGTTTTGATTCAGGAAGTCCTTGTTTGTTTGAGTATGGGAAGCTATAAATTTTTCCATCATTAATTCAAGGTTAGACTTCCTAGGAGCATTAGGAGCAGGTGAGGAAGCATTTTGATAACCTGGTGGTGTAGCAGGTGCTTGACCAGGTGCATACAGTGCATTGTTGTTTTTATAAGAGAAGTTTGGATGATTCTTCCAACCAAGATTGTAGGTATTTACATAAGGGTTTCCTCGAGCATAATTCACTTGGTTTGTAGGGGCTCCTACCAAAATTTGGCATTCATGGGCGGCATGTCCAGGAGTTCCATATACTTCACAGTTTAGAGCTACAGCAGCCACGATGACTGTGGGTGTTATGGTCAAGCTATCTATCTTTTGAGCAAGGGCATCTACCTTAGCACTGACGTGATCAAGGCTATTAACCTCGTACATTCCTCCTTTTGGTTGGGATTTTTCCACTGGAGTTCTTTCACCTCCCCATTGGTAGTGATTATGAGCCATACTTTCGATTAGTTGGTAGGCTTCTTCGTAAGGTTTATCCATAAGTGTACCACCAGCGGCGACATCTATTGTCATTCTTGTATTGTACAAGTGACCATTGTAAAACGTGTGGATGATTAACCAATCTTCAAGACCATGGTGCGGGCACATCCTTATCATTCTTTAAATTGCTCTCGCGCCTCAAAAAGCGACTCGTTGTCTTTTTGTTGAAAACTATTGATTTGGGTCCTCAGCATGGCTGTCTTGCTTGGTGGAAAATAACGTGCTAAGAAAACCTTCTTTAACTCGTCCCACATAGTGACAGAGTTTGATGGAAAATATTGCAACCAAGCTCAAGCTCTATCTCTCAATGAGAAAGGAAAAAGGCGTAGTCTTATCGCGACTGCGAACACACCATTTGTCTTTATTGTGTCTGCGTATTGCACAAACTTGGTCAAATGTCCATTGGGATCTTTTGTAGGGTTTCCAGAAAATTGATTTTGTTGAACTGCATACAACAATGAGGGTTTTAACTCGAAATCGTTTCGGTTGATAGCAGGGGAAACAATGCTATTATGCGGTTCTTGCTGAGACGGGGTAGCATAGTACATAAGAGGACGGTTTTGTGGTTTTTCGCCCATGTCTTGGTTAACTTCAGACTTAGCTTCAGATTCTAATTCGAATTTATATTCGGTTTCAGATTCAGGTTCTAAACTAGGAAAAGGGATTTCGTGAGTTTTGCAGTATTCTCGGATACGTCTTCTTATGGTAAGAAGGCGTTCAGGTTCGTTTGTCGATCGAGTGAGGTTCTCGCCTTGTGAGCGAGTACTTGGTATACAATCGGCAGAATAAGAAATATGGCTTTTGCCTTAGTCTATACGGTGTAACAAAGAAGTTACAATACCGACTTAATTAGTCCCCGACAACGGTGCCAAAAACATGATCGCGTTTAAGTGTGTCTAAATGCTCTGACTGTAAGTATACAGTCGTATCGTGTAGTTTTAAAAGATTATCGATCCACAGGGACTAAAAATCGAACGTACCGTATTCTAATGTTACTATGTAAATCTAAAGCTAATCGTTTTTGGAAATTTAAGTGCGAAGGGAATTAAATCTAAGAATGCTAAAAATTTCTAATAAGAATAATTAATAATGGGATGTCAGTATGCAACACATCAATCGTCAGGAATTTAATAAATAGTCGATGTACGTCAGATGTTCAAAATACTTTTTATTAGAAAAATACTCATTTAAAAATCCTCACCTCACACTCTCGTGTTTATTGACTTAGACTATATCGTTGAATTAAAATGAGCGCTCTCGCTGTATCATTCGAATTTAACGATACCTTTTGAAAATAAATAAGTCCTAATTAACTCTAAAGTGCTTCCGCTGTGTGTTGCACCCCAAAATTTGACGAACCGGTTCCCATATCTGGTTTATGTTTCGACGCATTTTGCATTCGCATTCGCATACTGCATGCATTGCAATTTTCTCAGTCAGATTGATTTTATCGGGATTGCAGCCCCTGGCGCTTCAGGCAGTTCAGGCCGGTTTGAATAAGTGTCTTTTGAGAATTGGTGCTCGTTCCCTGTGTTTTCAGGTCATCTCGGTGCCCGAGTTTCGCTATGGTTGCGCAATTGTTCTCTAATTGATTTAATCGGCTTCCTGGCATTTTAGGATTTTCTCTTTTATTTTATAGATTTTTAATGCATTTTAATAGATTTTTTAATAGATTTACTTGTTTTTTTTAATAGGTTAATTTGTTAGTAGGATTTAATAGATATTTTCTTAATAGAAGTAAATAGATTTTTTTTAGATATTCTCTTTTTTTAAATAGTTTTAATAGAGTTTTAGCATTTTAGATATTAGTGTTTTCTTATCATTAAATAGAATAGTTTTTAATATGGATTTTAAATAGTCTTTTTACATTTTTTTAAAAATAGTTTTATGATATAGTAAAAAAAAAGGGGAGTATAATAATGTTAGATTTTGGTTTTAATAAATAGTGATAAGATTTTTTTTTCTATAGAATTTAATAGGTTTATTATTTTTTTTCTAGATTTTAATAGATTTTTCAATTGATTTTATAGATTTAATATAGGATTTAGATAGTTTTTTTAGATATTAAATAATATCTTTTTCTGTTTTAAATAGGTTAATTAGAGTTAATTTTGTTTTTTAGGATTAATTAGGGTTTTTTATTATTAATTTTCGTTTAGTTTTAATTAGGGTTAATTAGATTAGTTCAATTAAGTGGCCATTTAATACTCATTAGCTTGCATTAACCAGCATTAAGTCCTTTAATCAGAGTCTTAGTCATTAATGGGTCATTATCCAGTCAGAGGCCCAGTCAGAGAGGTCCAAAATTTTTCCACTTGTCATATAAATAGCACTGCCACGCGTGTGTTCTCTTTTTCAGCCACCTCACAGACTTTTGCCAGCTCACCGATCCACTTCCCTCTCTCCGTCACACGTGTTTCCTCCTCACTCTCCCTCAGTGCCACTTGTCTCTCTCTGCGCCCACCACCGCCACCCCACCTTGCATGATCGCCACGCGTATCCCACTAGCAACCCTTCGTCGGCGCACATGCAACCGCCACCGGACCACCACACCGCCGCTGTAACCTCTCGCCGGAACTTCTAACCGTCGCCGGAAACGGTGATTTCACCGAAAAATTCATCTGAATCTGCATTTTTCCAGATCTACTAAGAACATCATCCAAAATCTTCATACGATTTTTTCCCCAGATCATCCTCCGATCCTTCAAAGTTCATTCATCATCTTCATCCAGTTCGTCATTCTCCAGAAATCTTCAAACGACCTTCATCAGTACTCATCATCTTTTTTCCAGAATTGTCAGAAATCCTTCCGATCTTCACCTGGATTTTCTTCGTTCCTCAATATTTCCAGATTGCTGCAGCTCAAGAACATTCGTCAAGATCTTCGTCCGTTCAAGATCTTTCTTCAAATCTTCAAGAATCCACTTCATCCAATGCCTCGATTCCTTCATCGTCGACGATCTTCACGCCACTTCGACAACGATCTCCTTCAAGATCGTCAAGAGAGCTTCAAGAATTTTCTCCAGACGGTACCATCTTCATAGCATTATCCAGGTTCTCTTCTTTAGAACTTAGCACCTCCATAGCTTGTTGGTTAGTTGTAGATTGAGGTTTTCATGATTGTTAGGTTTAAAACGAAATTAGGTTAAGAATCTGGTGTTAGGTTGACCATTAGAGAGGTGAAGCGAGGTTTGGTGATGATGAGTTGGGAATGGAAGCTGATGGAGTTTTATGTAACAGAGTGTTTGTGAGGGTGGAGGATGGAGAGAGTATAGGTAGCGCCGTTAGGGTTTCAGTGGAGAGGATGGTGAACAGTGAGGGAATGGGAGATAGCTTAGGGTTTTGTTTTTTGCTAAGGCTGAGATCAGAATGGATTCGGGCTCAGGCCCATTGTGATGTTTTGCTGATCATACCCCTGATTTCCCATGACCCCCCCTGGTGTAAGCTTTCGTTTTGGGCCTAGGCCATTTTTGCTAACCACACCCCCAGTCTGGGGCCCAATCTGATTAGCAAGGCGAATAGTTGCTATTCGCCCCCCCCCCCAGGATTTTCCATTTTCCTTGTGTTTTTTTATGATTTTCTGACTGAATTGGGCCTAATACACGCTGGCTATGCGCACCCCCCCCCCCCATGAGCCCAATTGTTATTTTGAGCTGACTTTTATGTGCTATTCACCACACATGTTTTGCATTTTCTCACATTTTCTTTAATTTTCCATTTCATACCTAGTTCTTTGAAAATTAATAATAAATTCAAAAATTAACATTTTTGCATGGGATTTTTTCCCTCATTTTCATAAAGACATCAAGCAAATTATAAGAGAAAAAAATTGGCATTTCATACATTTTTTCATTTTTTGGTTTATTTTTACTTTTAATTGCTTTTATTTCATTTTATTTTGATATACCAACTTGCTGAATTTAGTATGATCATTTCACTTTGATTTTTGATACCATTATTTTTGCTATAGTTAGAGTATAGAATTAGGTTACCCCTGAATTTTTGTCACATTTTTGTGACTTAAATTTAATTGTTTTTGAGAGGTGTGAAGCAAGTGTGCTAGAATTAGGGTTTCAATTTGCATAGGTGCATTTCAACGCATAGTTTTTGGATTTTTAGTTTGATTTAAGCCTTGGGGTTTATATGGGGTATAGGGTACATAGTTAGGGTCCCCTAGAAATTTAATTAGGATTTTATAATGAGTTTTACTATTTTTACTTGATTTTTGCAATTTGGTTGATATTGGTGTGTTTCCCACTTGGGATGTTGCTTTGTTTGTTGGGTTTTGGGCATTTCAACTGGGGTGTGGGGCTTGGGCTTGGCTTGTGGAGCATGAGGAAGCATGAAAGAAGATTGAAGACAAATAATGATGCTTGGAGCTTGGGGATTCTTTTGCTTGAAGATGCTTGTTGCAGACATAGGAAATAGGAGAAATAGGCAGAGCTTTAGATTAGACTGAATTCTTCCACAAACATGGAAAGCTCTTGTGCTTCTATTCCTCCCTATGACATAAAGTCCTTCTAAGGTATTCACATCCCTCCTTTGGAGGGATAAGTGGCTTATTTTAGAAGTAGAACTTTGAGGGACCCTTTCTCTTATAATGTTAAACACTTGTAGGCTTCCTTTGGTTTTCAATAAGCTGTCTAGCATTTCAACTTAATCTGTTAAGTGATTCTCTTCTGGAGTGATTGCATTGAAGATGTAAGCCCATTGAAGATAAGGAGTGCATTGAAGATGGGTGAAGGTGAAGCCTGTACCTGTCAAAGATGGATATCTGTTGAATTAGGGTTTTGCTGCTGTTTGAAGCTGTTTATTTGTTGGGATTCATTGCTTGCCAGAGCTGGGGTACTTTTGAAGACAGGAGCTTATCTAAAGCTTGGGGATCATTTAAGAGTGAAGATGGGATCTTGCTTGAAGTTGTTACTGTCAACTGTTTGCTGTCAATCAACTATAGCTGTCAGAGCTGGTGCTGTTTGAACTACTTGTTGTAGGAGCTAGTGTTGCTGTTAGAGCTGGTGTTGGATTTTATTTCCTTTTCTGTATTGTTTGTTGGCTTGTTCAGCTTGCCCCTTAGGTTTGAAGTGAAGCTGTTTCACTTTGCCTATTGTTTTCCCAGGTTTGAGGTTGAGTGGGACTCCCTTGCCTCGCTTGTACTGTTGCATCTCATGCATTCTACTGTTTACTGTATATATGTTGTTTCTTTTCCGTTTATCCCCTAGGATCTCTGTTTTTCTCTGTGCAAGAGAGAAATATGACAGACATTAGATGTTAACCCATGCATGACAACATTAGGATGGTTTTGTCCCCTTTCAAACCATAGGATTTTAGAGCGTCGTTCTCTTCTCATCTCGAAACAATCAAAAATACCATAAAGATTTCAAACATCAATAAAAGACAGTTCTTGCGTAAAAGACTGAAAACCAATCAAAACGTCATTTTTGTCCGCTTGGACCCGTAATCAGGAGAAAACTTTTTCAGAAGGATAAAAACAATCAAGACAGACTGGTGTCTTCCGTGGCCCGAACTACGTTTGCTCTGATCTTTCATGCTGTATGAAAGTACGTAGGCATAGGATGATGTATCCTAGCGAGCAACCTTCCCCTCCTTTCCCGTAGGTAGGCGAACTACATTGACTCTGATTTCTCGTTCTAGACGGGAATACATAGGCATAAAGTGCGATACTTTGCCGAGTCATTTTATTTTCTTTTATCCCAAACCGTTAGCATAGATAGAATAACAATCCGTACTAGAAAACAAGTGTGGATCCCGTCGAGTACGACGGACGTGAGGGGTGCTAATACCTTCCCCTTGCGTAACCGACTCCCGAATCCAGGATTTGGTTGCAACGACCATTCCTTTCCCGTCTTTGCGTTAGGTTTACTTCGAGCGTTTCCTTTCCCTCCTTTGGGATAAATAACGCACGGTGGCGACTCTTCTGTTTAGCCGGCGCCGATTTTCACAGTAGCGACACTGTGTTTAAAATTAATGCCTAATCTCAGCTATCTAGTTAAAACCTCAAACTCTCGTTTATCTTAACCTTAACCTTAGTTTCCCTTTTTACTCTCGCAAGAAAGGTCGATTGATTAAAATAAGAGACTAAAGCCTAAAAATTACTTTGTAAAGAAAAATAACACCGGTTTTTATTTAATCCCCTCCGATAGATTTATTACATACCGACATCGATTTCTCTAGCTGGACATGGTGGAACAATCAAGCATAATACAATACAGAATATAATTATAAATCATATTGTAGTTGCGATAAATAAAATAAACAGATCAATTAAAAACCTAGAATTAAATTTGAACTGGAGGTACAAATAATGGCAGGCTTGCAATATTAATCACCGTTCTTCAAACTTGATGCAAAAGTGTAAACTGGTACGAAAAGAAATTATAGACTATGAATTCTACAAAATCTCTGAACCCCATGAAGAGTCGTTTTCCTCATATATATATATATAGTAGGTTGAAGCAGAGAAAGAGTTTCCACACGTGCCGTAAAAATCTCCTTCGAAACCGTGAAACAAATCTGGACGTGTCCTAGAAAATAGGGAGAGTGGGAGAATAATTCTCCACACTCCCAGGTGGCTTGCACCACCTCCCTTCCTTTAGGTGGTGGGCGCACTCCTTTATTTATTTTTCTTTGATGTGGTGGGTGCCACTTAAATGTGGCTTCAGGCACATTTAGGTGGTGGGCCCACTCCTTTATTTATTTTTCTTTTCTTTTTGTTTTCTTTTCATTTCTTTTTCTTTTCTTCCTTTTCTCTTCTTTTCCTTTCCTTTCTATTTTCCCTTCATTTTCTTCTCTTCCTAATGCTTCACTTCGAACCGAGTACCTGAGAAAAACAAACAAATACGAGTAATATAAAGCATAAAACAGGGGGGAAAATCAAATAAAACATAATATAAACTCATGTATGTCAAGTCAGATACGCGATATAATTTCGCGTTATTAGGGGTCGTGGAGGGCCTTGCTCGTGAAGTAGATCGGCTTCTGCCTGTCACGGGTTTCCCGGATTAGTACGGCGCTGACGGCCTCGGTGGAAACGACCAGGTACAGATAGAGGGTTTCCCCGACGTCAGGTCTCGTCAGGACTGGTGGCTCCGATAGGACGCATTTGAGGTGGAGGAGGGCATGTTCACACTCCTCCATCCATTCGAACGTGGCCTCCTTCCTTAGTAGTTTGAAAAATGGGAGGGCATGTTGTACGGATTTGGCGATGAAGCAGGATAATGAGGCGAGCACCCCGTTCAGGGACTGTATTGACTTTTTTGTGCTCGGCGTTGCAATCTCGGAGAAAGCCCGACATTTTTCCTGGTTTTCCTTGACCCCTCGTTCGGTTAGGTAAAACCCGAGGAACTTCCCCGCGCATACACCGAAGGTGCACTTTCCCAGGTTAAATCGCATCCTGCACCTCCTCGTTGTTCCAAAGACTTTCTTGAGGTGGGCCGTGTGGTCGGCCTCGGTGTGCGATTTGACAATCATGTTGTCCATGTAGACTTCGAGCATGTCTCTAATCTCTCCCTGGAAGACCTTGTTCATCATCTGTGGATAGGTGGCATCGACATTCTTTAGGCCGAAGAGCATTACGTTAGTTGCCCGACTCGGTCATGAAGGTCGTGCTCTGTTTTTCGACTTCATCCATGGGGATCTGGTTGTATCCCGAGTAGGCGTCCATGAAGGACAATAATTTGAAGCCCGCCGAGTTTTCGACGAGCTTGTCGATATCGGGGAGGGGATAGGCATCCTTGGGACATGTCCGGTTGGGATCGGTGTAATCAGCACACATTCTTCATTTTCCATTAGATTTTTTAACTAGTACAACGTTGGACAACCAGGTTGAATGACGGGCTTCCGAAATAAAATTTGCCTCTAGAAGGTCTTTTACAGCTTTTTCAGCCGCCGCTGACTTTTCAGGGGACTTCTTACGCCTATGTTGTACAATGGCCTTTGCGGCTGGGTTGATGGAGAGATGGCGGCAGGCGACCTCGGGGTCAAGGTCGGGCATCTCGGCGACGCTCCAAGCGAAGAGGTCATCATTCTCATGGAGGCAGGCCTTCAACTGCTTCTTCGCCAGGTCGGGCATCCAGCTCCAATCTTCATTCTCCTGGTTGCATCGTCGTCGAGGACTACTAACTCGAAGTCCCCATTCAGAATGGGGCGCGTTGGGTGGAAGGGCTGCCCGTTGACCGTTGGAGGAGCGCGCTCGGCTTCGCCATCATGGTCCTATTCACTAGGGAAACGGAAGTCGAGGTCCACGGCGTCGACGTGGTCTTTTGGCCTGCTCTCTTGGATTGGCGGAGGCTTGGTCGCTTTAGGAGAGGGACCGATCGTGTTGAGGCCCTTCATTGCTACCTCGAAACATCTCTGAGCTGCTTCTATGTCCCCGTTGAGGGTGACGACGGCCCCCCTCCTAGTGTAGTACTTCATCTTAAGATGGACCGTTGATGGCACGGCGGTGAGTTATGCCAGCGTCATCATGCCTAAGATGCAGATGTATAGGGACGGACACTTGATGACCAGGAAGCGGATGTTAATTTCCCTGGCCGTTTCTTGTGCCCCAAAGGTGACCTTGAGCTCTACGTATCCCCACGGTCTTGTCGTCGTCCCGTTGAACCCCTGAAGGTCAGAACCGACGTAAGGGGTCAGGTTAGTCTCGTCGAGCTACAATGTCGAGAATAAGTTGGTATACATGATATCCACCAAACTCCCTCCGTCGACCAGGATACGGCGGACGTCGAAGTTTGCCATTTATGGCCGGATCAGTAGGGGAATGGCGGAGTTGGGGGCTCCTCCGAGTAGCTCTTCGAGGTAGTACGTGATCGGGTTAGACCTACTGTGGAACTTGTCGAGAGTGCTCATTTTTTGGAGATGTTGCTCATCAACTCGTCAAACTTCCTCTTCACGGACCCGATGGAGAGCTTCTTCGGGACCCCTCCTGATATGATCATCACAGTGGGGAAGTATTCCCATGGGCTCATTGGCGTATTGACTCTTCGGGAAGCTGGTTCCCAGTAGGGAGATTGTGTCCTCTCTGGGAGAATAAGTCTTCAGGCCGACTTATGCTGAGGTCCACCTGCAGCCTGGAGTCGTTGGAGGGCAAAGGGATGTCCTTGAACCTTTTGGCTTCGTGGGCCTTCTGTCGAGGGGCATCCCTTCCCCTAGTGTACCTCTTCATGTGTCCATCCTTGATGAGTATCTCGATCACGTCCTTCAGGTGGATGCAATCTTCGGTGACATGCCCGTGACCGCGGTGGAAGCGACAGTATTTGGACTTGTCTACGTTTGCCTTGGGGGGTACCGGTTTAGGGAAATAAACACCTCCCTGGACGAACTCCGAGCTGGCGCATTCAGCCAGGTGGGAAGCGACGAGGGACGTGTACTCGATGAAGCGGCCTGCAGGGCCCTTCTGCTCTCGGGGCTCCCGGGGACGCTCATCCCGCCGTCGATCTCCCCCTTGCTATGGGGCTGATGCTTCATCTTCCCGGGTTCCACGGGGGGCTCCGTGGTTACGGGAGTCTCGAACTGAATTAGCAGCCTTGGTCTCCTCGTAATGGATGTAGTGGCGGGCTTTCTCGAGGAAGCCTCGGAGGATGGTCGGTCGGTGGATCACCACGACCTTGTAGAATTTGGAGTCGCGTCACAGGTATTGCTCCACGAGGTAATGATAAGTGCTAAAATTTAATGATTTTGAGTGTAAATAATTGGCACTTATTGGCTTGATTCAACCAATAAACCTCAACTTTTGTGCATATGTTGTATAGTTTAAATTATAGTGTATATAATGAGTGTCGCGTAAATTTCATTAAGTTTAATTGATTTTTTCTCATTTTTTGTAGGTATATAAGCAATGATATTTTGTCATTATTTTATAGAGCATTGAATAAGCTTTCCAACGCTTCCGACCGCGCGTAAAACGGAGTTACGGTTCAGAAGTTATGGTCGAAACAAGTATTGGTTTGTTGTCATGTTCGCCAGGCGAACCGAAATTTCTGAAACGCGTGAAAAACACTGTTTTGGCAGTAGAAAAAGTTGCATATGTTTTCCAGGCGAATACTGGGACCTATTTTTGTCTATTTAAGTGATTTTTCAGCATTTTTTAGGGGATGTTGTTTAGGAACTTTTTACCCCAACTTCATCAAACACATTCTTGAGTAGATTTAGCTTAGAAACAACATTGGAGGGTGCATCTTGATGATCCGAAGTCGAATCCACTTCAATCGGAGTTGACAGACCGTGAGATTTGTGTTCTTCTTCCTTCCTCTCTCTATGTATTTTTCATTTGTTGGGGTTTTGTATGTAAGTTTATCTTGATTGTATGTATATTTATGGATCTTTGTATAAAATCTCTTTTACAACTCTTTATCGATGGTTATCTTGATTTTTTACTTAATGGGTTTGGATTGCTATAGACATATATTGTTCGAACACGATCTAAGATGAACATCTATTAGATTCTAAATGCTAGAGATAGATATAGGACTAATATTCACGTGGGTATCGATTCTTAATGCTCCGTGTTGTCGATTTGTGTGAGAGATCAACAATGAGACGATACAGTTGATCTCTCGACTTTGTGTTAGAGATAAACTCTGTTGTGAGTGATACGTGATAATATTGAAGAGCGAATTAGGTTGCGTGCATTTGATCCATATATTTTTTTTAGTACATGATAGGTAGAATGAAATACAACTCCTGACGAGTTTTCTCATTTCTTAAGAATGTACTTATTTTCTTGTTTTATGTTTTTCCTTTTGAATTTTTATCCCAAACCATCCAAACCCAAGCTTAAAAACGTAGAGATTATCGAACGGCATTCTTTCCCTCACATTGATCCCTCTGGAGACGATAAATCCCGGAGGAAATTCTTCCGAAAATAATATTTTTGCTTGCTGCTTTACCGCTTCAACAAAATGGCGTCGTTGTCGGGGATTGGTTGAGATATTGAGTCGCATTGCGATAGTTTCTATATTTCTAAGCTTTGCACATAATTGTATATATATGCTTGTTTAGATATTTGTTTTGCTTTTGTCTTCTATTATGTTTGTTCAAGTGTTGTATATATTTTGTTCTCGTAACATTTGTTCAAGTGTTTGGTTAGGACACTTTCTTTAGGTTGGCGCTTTGACAAAGCATCGGCGTGTATGTGATGAAGTTACTAGCAAAGAACACTAAAGGTGTCGAGCTAACGACATGAAACAAGCGCTTGTTGGGAGGCAACCCAATGGTTTTTGAGTTTGTATAACTTTATGTTTATTTAGTTTAATTCAATTTTGTTAGGTTGTTAGAATAATGTTGTGTTTGCTCTCAAGTTTGTTTTTAATTAGCTTGAGGATGCATTTTGTGATTTTCCAAGTTTCATCGTTTCAACTTGCGAATGTATGGTTTTGATTTGGTTTGAAGTTGGTACTTTGCAAGGTACTCGTTTATCGCTTTCTAGAACATAGCATGATTAAGAAACTTTTCATTTGTACAATTTTCATGTCATTCATTCTTTTGCCATGCTTGTTCAGTTTTGAATCCCTTTAGAACTAAACCTTTTTGTGAGGAGCTTTCCAGTGTTTATTATATGCAGGAGACCAACATTTTTGTTTAACTCAGTTTTATTATGTTTAATCTTGTATTTGTGTTGATTTGTATGATAACAATAAAATGATCAAGGCATTTTGTTCGATTTTGAGCATACCCACTTGACCAAATAGTCAATCTACCTTGTGAGTGAGTGAGAATTTACTTACCCCTTTGAGCCTTTGTTAGAATCCATATTGGTGTTAAGTTCATTTTTGTATGAATTCTAATACTTTTTCTTGAACTATAACCATGACTTGTTATTTGAGTTTTTACCCTTGCCTAATAAGTTTGGGAGCATTCATGTCACTATGTGTGGTTGTATTCAAGTTGGGGAGAAGAGGTTGGTTGCTAAGAGGTTGCAAAAAAGAAAAAGTTTGAAAAAGAAAGAAAAAAATGAAAAAGAAAAAGAAAAAAAAAGAGGGAAAAGAATTGGAAAAAAAAAGAAAAAAAAATAGAATAATGTTATGCGAATAAGTTGTGTGGAATGGTGTAACAATTTGGAAAAGAGAAAAAGGTGTTTGGAATTTGTGAGTGCTTGAGATTGTGAGAAATGATCACTCTCATTTGATTAGGCAAGTTTTTGTTCTTTTACCTTGAGAAAAACAATTTTTTGTTACCCAAGCCACATTACAATCCTTAAAGCCCTTGTGATTTTTGCTTTTATACTATTCAATATGAGTTTTTTCTTGATGAATGCATAATTTAACTTGTTGTTGACTTGATTATTGGGTGAGAGTTAAGTCCCTCGTATTTTTTTATTCATCTACCGATGAAGTGTGTGCTATGTGTGATTCATTTTTGAACTTTGTATTGTCTTAGAATTTTTGACATGTGTTTTGTATTTAAGAGTTGTTTCATTTTCATGTTATCGTTATAGTTTAGTGGTATGTTTTGCTTTGCATGTACGTTTTTGTGTTGAACCATACATTTGTTTTTGTTTTTCAAAATTTGTTGAATCGTGATTGCTTGGTTATTACTTTTGTTTCCTTGAGTTGATCGATTCTTGTTTGAGGACAAACAAGTTTAAGTTGGGGAGAGTTGATAAGTGCTAAAATGTACTAATTTTGAGTGTAAATAATTGGCACTTATTGGCTTGATTCAACCAATAAACCTCAACTTTTGTGCATATGTTGTATAGTTTAAATTATAGTGTATATAATGAGTGTCGCGTAAATTTCATTAAGTTTAATTGATTTTTTCTCATTTTTTGTAGGTATATAAGCAATGATATTTTGTCATTATTTTATAGAGCATTGAATAAGCTTTCCAACGCTTCCGACCGCGCGTAAAATGGAGTTACGGTTCAGAAGTTATGGTCGAAACAAGTATTGGTTTGTTGTCATGTTCGCCAGGCGAACCGAAATTTCTGAAACGCGTGAAAAACACTGTTTTGGCAGTAGCAAAAGTTGCATATGTTTTCCAGGCGAATACTGGGACCTATTTTTGTCTATTTAAGTGATTTTTCAGCATTTTTTAGGGGATGTTGTTTGGGAACTTTTTACCCCAACTTCATCAAACACATTCTTGAGTAGATTTAGCTTAGAAACAACATTGGAGGGTGCATCTTGATGATCCGAAGTCGAATCCACTTCAATCGGAGTTGACAGACCGTGAGATTTGTGTTCTTCTTCCTTCCTCTCTCTATGTATTTTTCATTTGTTGGGGTTTTGTATGTAAGTTTATCTTGATTGTATGTATATTTATGGATCTTTGTATAAAATCTCTTTTACAACTCTTTATCTATCTTGATTTTTTACTTAATGGGTTTGGATTGCTATAGACATATATTGTTCGAACACGATCTAAGATGAACATCTATTAGATTCTAAATGCTAGAGATAGATTTAGGACTAATATTCACGTGGGTATCGATTCTTAATGCTCCGTGTTGTCAATTTGTGTGAGAGATCAACAATGAGACGATACGGTTGATCTCTCGACTTTGTGTTAGAGATAAACTCTGTTGTGAGTGATACGTGATGATATTGACGAGCGAATTAGGTTGCGTGCATTTGATCCATATATTTTTTTTAGTACATGATAGGTAGAACGAAATACAACTCCTGGCGAGTTTTTTCATTTCTTAAGAATGTAATTATTTTCTTGTTTTATGTTTTTCCTTTTGAATTTTTATCCCAAACCATTCAAACCCAAGCTTAGAAATGTAGAGATTATCGAACGACATTCTTTCCCTCACACTGATCCTTGTGGAGACGATAAATCCCGGAGGAAATTCTTCCGAAAATAATATTTTTGCTTGCTGCTTTACCGCTTCAACAGATAACACTTCATGTCGTCTGAAGTCGTCACCTGGACCACCTCCCTCGTGAATCTCTCGATGTAGTTCCCGAGAGGTTCGTCCGGGGCTTGGATGATGGCGCCAAGCGCGAGCTCTGTCTTCGGATGGCGTCGGGACATTATGAAATGTTGCGAGAAGAGATCCTTCAGGACCCTCCACGACGTGATGGACTCGGGCTCCAGGATTTTGTACCAAGCCATGGCTCCCTTCCTCAGCGTCGTCGGGAAAAGCCTTCACTTGAAGGCCCTTCAGATGTTCCGATAATCGAGCACGGCCTTGATATCTTCCAGATGGTCGTTCGGGTGTGAGGTGTCGTCGTAGGTGGAGAGTGCAGGCGACTTCTCCATCCCGTGGGGGATGGGGGTTGCCATGATATCCCATGAAAGGGGGGTCCTGTAGTCGTCCTCGTCATTGCGGATAGGGGAGCATGAGGGCAAAGGACTGCGCCGAGGGGCTTGATTACGCCCCCTCGACCTCTTGCTTGGGGCCTCCAGTCTGTTTCCTCTTGGGGCCGGGGAATGCCTCTTCTTCCGAGGAGGTGATCGGTTGCGCTTCTTGGAGGCCGCGGGTTGGGGCCTCTCCAACTGTGGTCGGTGCCCCCGTTGACGGGGAGAGGGGCTCCGTGAGTCCTCACATTGATTTCTCTATGGGGGAGAGCGAGATGAGGTATCCCGTTCCAGCATCCCGATGCACTCTTTCTGTTGGAACAACATCAGATTGGTCTAGATGATGGCTGCGAAGAGGGCAGTCATCGTCGGGTCCACCCTTGCCGGTATGGGGACGGGCTGGAAAATAGTCAGGCTTCTGGCCCGAGGGGCGACGTGGTGTGCCGCGTCCTCAGACGAGGGGGAGGCAGTCCGATTGTCCCTCACATCACCCTCACGGACGTGGGAGGGCCCAACCTGATCATTGCGGTTGGTGAGTGGGGAGAAAACGAAATTGTGGACAACATCACCATGGTGTGAGCTAGTCATGATCTCGAAAATTGAAGTTGGAAGATTTAGTTCTTCTACTCTGAGGAACGGTGAAGCTTTAGATCCCCACAGTTGAAGCCACTGATCGTACCTGATCAGAAGAGATTGTTGGCCTGCTAGCACCTGAGTTGTTGGACTGTACCTGAAACACACTCCGATGCCAAAGTAAGGGACGAGCAGAGTGATAACAAGTACATAGAGAAAGGAGTAAGAATTAGATTACCTGACCCTCTAGTGGAATAGGGTATTTATAGTGAGCCTCCAGTGCAGGGCCAATGGTTACTATGTTTGGGCTGGGCTTCCAAGATCAATGTTGGTAACTGCTAGGTCTGACGTGGTGTCGTGAAGACCAGCACGTAGTCTTCACCCTAGTGTAAATGTTCCATGCTATCCGGGAGGTGGAGGATCAAATAATCAGAGCACGGGTAGTTACCTGATGATGTGTCACCGCATAGGGGACACGTTGAGAACGTGGGGGAGGTCAGAGGAGCTTCCCGAGCTGGATGGGTTCTGCCCGACCGTGGGGAAGAAGAGAGGCGAGTCGGGAAGATATGAGGATCCTGCTCGACTGCCGTTGGTCCGTGCCCGACGGGAGAAGATGTTCTGTCTGACAGGTCTCTGCCTAACGATGAGGTCTTATTAGGCCTTCCAACCTAGTGGGGTTTGGGCCTGCTCAACTATGGGCCAAGTGTCGGCCCAGTCCAGAACAAAAACCCCAGTTCGAGTGACAAAATTTTTGCCCTCGGAAGGATTGTAGGAGTAATACCCCTTTGTTTCTTTAGGATACCCCACGAATAAGCATTTGTCAAATTTGGGCTCAAGCTTAGTTGAAATTTGTCATTTCACATAAACTTCACAACCCCAAATCTTCATGTAAGACATATGTAGTTTCTTACCACTCCTATCTCATATGGTGTCTTCTCAACCTTTTTGGATGGAACACGGTTAAGTGTGTAAGCCGTTGTCAGTAGTGCATGTCCCGAAAAGGAGTTTGGAAGATCGGTGTGACTCATCATGGATCAGACCATGTCTAACAAGATTCAATTTCTTCTCTCAAATACACCTTTTCATTATGGTTTTCCAGGAGGAGTAAGTTGGGATAGAATCCTACACTTTTTTAGATGGTCATCAAACTCTAGGCTTAAATATTCACCACCTCAATTTGATCGAAGAGTTTTAATATTCTTACCTAGTTGGTTTTATATTTCATTCTTGAACTCCTTGAAATTTTCAAAGGATTCAGATTTATGTTTCATCAAATACACATAACCATATCTATTAAAATCATCAGTAAATGTGATGAAGTATTGAAAACCTCCTCTGGATAGTATGTTCAGTGATCTACATACATTAGTATGTATGAGGGCCAAAAGATCATTAGCCCTTTCACCTTTTCTTGTGAATGGGAATTTTGTCATCTTTCCAATTAAATAAGATCTGCATGTATCATATGATTCATAATCAAAAGAGTCCAAGAGTCCATCTTTATGGACTTTGGAGATGTTCCTCTCATTTATATGCCTAAGCAACAATGCCAAAGGTAACTTGGATTTAACTCGTTAGGTTTCATTCTTTTAGTATTAATGTTATAAATTGGCATTTCAAGATCTACGACATACAATCCATTGTTCATTTTCGCAGTAGCATAGAACATATCATTCAAATAAATGGAGCAACAATTGTTCTTTATTATAAATGAAAAACCAAACTTATCCAAACAAGAAACAGAAATAATACTTTTGCTAATTGCAGGTACATAATTACAATTCTTTAACTGAATTATTAAACCACTAGGTAATGTCAATACATAAGTTCCTACAGCTAAAGCAACAACCTTTGCTCCATTTCCGATTCGTAGGTCAACTTCACATTTTGCCAAATCTCTACTCTTTTTTAGCCCCTGCACATTAGTACAAATGTGAGAACCACATACAATATCCAATACCCATGAGGCAGAAGTAGGTAAATTTATTTCTATAACAAAAATACCCGAAGTTGAAGTCTCCACTCCATTCTTATCTTCCACGTACTTTGGATAGTTTTTCTTCCAATGTCTAGTCTTATCGCAATAGAAGCAATTGCCCACCTTTGTTATACCTCTGCTAGGTTTCAAAGCATGAGTAGTAGGTTTTTTGTATGATAACTTCCTTGCATTTCCCTTTACCACCTTGCTTCGTGGGCCTTTTATTATGTTTGAGGACAATCCTCAAGTTTCAGTGCCAATCCAGAAAATTTGTCGTAGACAATTTTTCTTTATCAGGGATTGATTGCAAAATGGTATTAGAGGTGTTTGTTGTCATGGTAATCTACATAAAAGATTATGAAGATATTAGTATTATAAAAACATATTGAAATAGGCCTTTAATTAAATATGCTCCCACTATTTTACTTCAACCAAATGACCCTCATCATTTGATTCGGAAAATCCCGTTGGAAGATTTTCTAGTGGATCGAGATCCATATTTTACTTTGTTTTAAGTCAGCGTTAGACTGGTTACACAAAACTCGGTTATTTAGGTAGGAACTCCTTCCAATTGTATCTAATACAGTTCTCAAATATTATCAATTTGGTGAATAAATCCTTATTCAAATCCATCATATGGATTATTCTGAACTCTTACTTCTAAACATATATAATCTTATTATAATTTATTTAGTTAAGTTTGACCCAATGTTTTAGAAATTGGATATTACATTTATCCCATCGCACCTTACTAGTATAGAACATGTGTAACGCCCCAATTCGGATTTCCCCATTTTTGTTGAGTCTTTTGATTAATTGGATGATTATTATTTTAATTGTGGAATTTATGTGTTAATATGATATGTGTGCATATTGTGATATTTGTCATTTGGGGAGTTTTGGGAAATTAAGTTGGAGAGTATTTGAGATATTCCTAATTAATGTTAAGTTGGACATTTTTGTGAGAAAGGAGTTATGTGATATTTTGGGAGAAAGAATAATAGAGGAATAGAATGGAAAGGAAAATAACTGAAAAGAGGAGAGAAAAGAAAGGGATAGAAAATAGAAAGAAGAGAAAGAAAGAGTAGAGAAAGAAAGAGGAAGAAGAGAGAAGGGGAGAAAAAGAGGAAAACTTGGAATATTCAAGAATCAACCTTTAGGAGTCGATTTAATCGGGTAAGGGTGTGAAATATCATTATTCTATCAATGTTTATGATTATGTATGTGTTTGTTGGATTGGTTTGGATTTTTTTGGGGGTTTCTACTCATTTTCCATTTTAGGTCAAAATGAGTTTAATCGGTAGAAATTGAATTTTGGATGGTTAGAATCGAAAATAAGTGGCGTAGTTTAGTTGAGTAATGTTGGGCTAAGACTACTGGAACTGATTGGGATTGAATCGGTTGATTTTGTGATGATTTGGTGATCTTGGACTGTTTGGGATTCTGAGTTCGCAGATTCGCCAGCATTCGCTAGGCGAGCATAAGAGAAGGTTCTCCAGGCGAAGCCCAGCGAGTGGGTAGCGAACCATGGCAGTAGCCAAGATCAGTCTTCAGTGGTGTGTTCGCCAGGCGAAGAAGGTAGCGAGTGAGTTTTCCAGGCAAGTAAGACAGCGAATGGTAGCGAATACTTCCAGTAGCTACTGTATGCCTTCGCCAGCTAGTTCGCCAGACGAGTGAGGCAGCAAGCATTCGCCAGATGCTTCGCCAGGCGAAGGTTAACAAATGTGATAGCATTTTTGCAATCCCTATGTTTTCCATCCAATGTTGATTGTGTGATTTAATTATGTTTAATCCTTATCTGAATTGAATAGTTTGTGTACTATTGTGATATGCTATGGGTATCCGTATGACGTGAATCCTAGATTGAGGAATCGATTGAGAATTGTGGCTGTTTGGCAATTATATGCATTGTCTAAATTAAACGTAAATGCATGATGGGATGGATGTGAATGTGTATACCTTGTATGAAATAGTATGTTATGAATGATGAATATATATATATATATATATATATATATATATATATATATATATATATATATATATATATATATATATATATATATATATATATATATATATATATATATATATATATATATATATATATATATATATATATATATATATATATATATATATATATATATATATATATATATATATATTGTAAATACATATTGATTGTATGCGATTGTATATGAAGAATACATGAAAAATATATTGTGAATATATGTGCATTGCTTGGTAAATGTGAGAATGATGTTGAAAATATGTATATGTGCAAGAGTCGTAATCACTGGGGCAGAATAACAAGATGTTGTTCCTAGTGAGGTATAAGTGATATAGTCATACTCACTGGGGTAGAATGACTAATGTGTCATTCCTAGTGGAATGATCGTGGGGGTAGAATAACTGAGATGTTATTCCTGGTAGGGTACAAACGATGTACCCATAATCCCAAAAGGGGGAGTGGTGATAATTGATTCCTAGGAGAATCTGCTGAATGGTAATTGATTCCTAGGAGAATCTGCTGAGTGGTAATTGATTCCTAGGAGAATCTGCTGAATGGTAATTGATTCCTAGGAGAATCTGCTGAATGGTAATTGATTCCTAGGAGAATCTGCTGAACGATAATTGATTCCTAGGAGAATCTGCTAAATGATATTTGATTCCTAGGAGAATCTGCTGAATGATATTTGATCCCTAGGAGGATCTGCTGAACGATTGTGTACCCATGGAGGGGTGTGAGCGATGGTTCCAATAAGTTACTAAGTGAACTTGAGATGATTGAGTTGGTACTGTGTTTGCGTCTGCATAGAGTCGTGAGTCGGTCTCTATGAGTTGCATTTATCATCTTTATAATTGTGAATTGGTGAAATAAACATGAATGTAGATGCTTATGTGAATGGTGATGAAATAAACATAATATGTGTATGTTTATGTGGAATGATGTATATATGGAAATGTGTATGATGAAATGTCTGGTGATAAATATATGTGTATACATTGTAATGTATATGTTTGAATTATGATGAATGTGGTGAGAATGGAGATATGTGTATATTTATGTATATATATATATATATATATATATATATATATATATATATATATATATATATATATATATATATATATATATATATATATATATATATATATATATATATATATATATATATATATATATATATATATATATATATATATATATATATATATATATATATATATATATATATATATATATATATATATATATATATATATATATATATATATATATATATATATATATATATATATATATATAAAATTATATGCATTGATTATTATGATAATATTTCTCACCCTTCTATTGTTTTATGGTGCCCTTGAGGCATTGCAGATTAGGTATGCTGGTGATCCCTTTTGTGAAGTGTGTCTTCATTGTTTTGGTCAGATGGCTCTGATATGTAACACCGAGTAGCTAGGAAGCCTTTGACTCTTTTTGGTGATACATTTGTATATGTATTTTTTTGGTGATGCATGTTTATGTAAACAAGAATGATGTTGATGACTTATATTGGATGATGTGAATATGTATATTCGTATATACATGCTGCTTGTGATTCAATGTTTAGATTTTCCTCTTTCCTTCTAAATATTGAGATGTGGGTGTAAGGACTAAGTTCCTACGTTGCAAAAGTTACCCCACTGTTGCATATCATATGTTGAGCAGGTGTTGTATGTTTTAATTTCAAGCATAATGTGGCATGCCTCTTTTATACCGTGTTTTTAGTTATACTCTGATGGAATTTTTATTATGTGCCTAAATGATTATTTGAATTATTTGGGGTATAGAAAGGAGGTGTTACATTAAGTGGTATCAGAGCCAGTGTTGAGTCAGTTGTGTCCGTCTCGTTGTTGTGTTGGTTGAACGGTTGTTTAACCTTGTTGTTATTTTTGGGAATGGTCAGAATATGGCTAGTCGTAACGATAATGCGATGGCTGCTGCATTGGAGGCAATGGCTAGGGCGATGCAGGGTGCGCCAAATGTGAATGTAAATGATGAGTTCAGAAAGAATCGACCACCGGTCTTCAAAGGAAGATTTGATCCCGATGGTGCCCAAATTTGGTTGAAAGAGATTGAAAGAATCTTTCGAGTTATGGGCTGTGAAGAAAGGAATAAGGTGAGACTTGGGACTCACATGCTAAGGGAATAAGCCGACGATTTGTGGGTCGGTATGCGTCAAATTCTTGAAGTTGATGACGGAAAAATAACTTGGAATTTATTTCGTACCGAGTTCTTAAGGAAGTACTACCCCGAGAGTGTGAAGGGAAAGAAGGAGATGGAATTCCTTGAACTGAAGCAAGGCAATATGTCTATGGTGGACTATACTGATAAGTTTGTGGAGTTAGTGAAGTTTCATCCTCATTATGATACGGTTACGGCTGAGTTCTCTAGGTGTGTTAAGTATGAGAATGGCTTGCGTCCTAAGATTAAGCAAGCGGTAGGATACCAGAGAATAAGAAGGTTTTCGGACTTGAACAAATGTTGTAGAATCTTTGAAGAAGATCGCAAGGCTCGTTCTGCTCATTACAAAAATTTGAATGAGAGAAAAGGAAAGCAACAAGTTAGGAGTGGACCTTATGTGACACCTGTTGATAAAGGCAAGCATAGGGGAAACTTTGCTGAGAAATCTGGAGGAGGAAGTTCAGGATCCATTAAGTGCTACAAGTGTGGCGAAATGGGTCATAAGTCTTTTGAGTGTGGGAAGCCCAAAGTGAAATGTTCTAACTGTGGAGTCCTTGGGCATGCTGCTACAGATTGCAGAAAGAATGTAGTGAAGTGCTACAACTGCGGAGAAGTGGGTCACATTAGTCCTAATTGTACTAAACCGAAACAAGCTCAAGCGGGCGGAAAGGTATTTGCATTAGCAGGGCCAGACACTACTAATGCAGATCGTTTGATTAGAGGTACGTGCTTTATTAATAGTACGCCTTTAGTTGCTATTATTGATACTGGAGCGACTCATTTGTTCATTTCTTTGAGTGCGCTAAGCGTTTGGATTTGTGCATGTCTTCTTGGGGAGGTGAGATGGTTATTGAGACTCCTGTTTCAGGGTCGGTAACTACATATTTGGTGTGTGTGAGTTGCCCTTTGACCATGTATGGTAAGGAATTCATTATGGATTCAGGGTGTTTGTCATTGGAGGGATTGGATGTAATCTTGGGAATTGGAGAGTGGGATGCGAGAGTCGTATCCGGAGTTGTTTGTGTTAGAACACAGATTGGTTCTTAATTATATCTCTATGTTTTGATGATAACTCTTATGAAATTTTGTATTAAAGAATTATCTAATCTAAAATTTGTTTGAGAATGTTTGCTGCAGATGTTAAAGTGAATATTACTCCAGAAGCAAATTAGATCTGAACATGAGAAATATGCAAGGCTCTGAAGCATCAGAAGCATCTGTTAGAAGATTCTGAACGCTGCCTCCAGAATATTCTGAGCGCTGGCTACAGAAGAATCTGAAGCAGAAGCTACAGAAGAGTCTGAAGCAGAAGCTACAGAAGGATCTGAAGCAGAAGCCAGAAGCATCTGAAGCATTGAGGAGTTCTGTATGAAGAGTTTCAAGCACAGTTATTTCAGAAGACTCTGATAGTACTAACGCTGCCAGTATTGAGGATCTGAACCCAAACTCTGCTCTGAACATTTACACGCTGATAGCACACTTGCTGCATAGACTCTGATTCAGCAAGCTATGATGAATATTAGAAGCCTCTGATCAGTCAAGGCTCTAATATTTTGCTGAAACTTATTGAAGAAGAATTCAAAGTTATGTCCGTTGGAATAACCAAATGACTCTTTCCTTATTTATGCTAGATACAAGAACACAGACAAAAAGGATTTTTCTATGCATTCTACTTCTAGGAAAGGTCATGTGATGTGAAGACAAAAAGGCTCAGACCTTTTTGGTACACAGCTCTCAACGTGAAAGACTTCATGAACCTCTGTGCCTATAAAAGCAAGATTCCATTCATCTTCTTCAGTTGACGAAATACTTGAAAGAATTCATTACAAGCTCTCATACAACTTATACTCATTTGCTGAATTTATTTCATTGTTCTTCATCTTAAGTGAAAAATCACAGTTGTGATAAAGCTTTATTAGAAGCATTTTTAACACTTGTATTATTATTACATTTGATTGTAAGAGAACCTTAAGAAGATCCAGTTAGGATCAGTAGTTCTTGAGAAGATTTTGAACAGTTGTTCTTAGTGCTTACTATTGTAATCAGTTGATTAAATAGTGGATTAAGTCCTTGTTTGAGAAAGGTAAATCACTCTTGATAGGGTGGACTGGAGTAGTTGAGTTCAACGAACCAGGATAAAAATCCTTGAGTTTTTATTTCTAAGTTTTATCTTCATACTTATTCAACCCCCCTTCTAAGTATTTTCTCACCTTCAGTTGGCATCAGAGCTCCGGTTCTGTGTGTGCTACCACTTCATAGTGACAGAAAAGATCCAGTGAGAAAAACTTTGATATTTATTTGGTTGTTATGGCTGATACTTCAATATCCAACAGATATGAAGAAAGAGACAGAATCAACACAAAACCCCCTATGTTTGATGGGGAGAAATTTGATTATTGGAAAGACAGGATTGAAAGTTTTTTCCTTGGTTATGATGCTGATTTGTGGGACTTGGTCATAGATGGGTATGTTCATCCCACTGATGGGAATGACAAGAAAGTAGATAGAAAATCTATGACCGAAGCCCAAAAGAAGGAGTTTACAAATCACCATAAGGCTAGAACAATTTTGTTAAATGCAATATCTCACACTGAGTATGAAAAGATCACAAATAGAGAAACTGCATTTGACATGTTTGAGTCCTTGAAAATGACTCATGAAGGAAACCTTCAAGTAAAAGAGACCAAGGCTCTGGCGTTAATACAGAAGTATGAAGCGTTCAAGATGGAAGAATCTGAGTCCATAGAAACTATGTTCTCTAGATTCCAGATTCTTACAGCTAGTCTAAAAGTTCTGGACAAAGGCTACTCAACTACTGATCATGTGAAGAAGATCATCAGAAGCTTGCCTATCAGATGGAGACCTATGGTCACTGCTCTGAAGCTTGCCAAGGATCTGAACAAGATCACTCTGGAGGAGCTAATCAGCTCACTAAGGAGTCATGAAATTGAACTTGAGGAAGATAAGCCTCAAAAGAAAGGTAAGTTTATTGCCTTAAAATCTAACAAATCTGTGAAAGCTTTGCAGGTGTTAGAGGAAAGCTCTGAAGAAGAAGATGAACTATCTTTGCTGTCCAGAAGAATCAACAGACTCTGGAAGTACAAGCAAAGGAAGTTCAAGAACTTCAAAAGACCAGATCAGCGCAAGGAGTCCCCTGGACCAAAAAGATCTGGAAAGAAGGACGTTGTCTGCTTTGAATGCAAAGAACCTGTCCATTACAAGAGTGAATGTCCAAAGCTTCTTAAAGAAAAGCCAAATAGGAAGTTTGACAAAAAGAAGAAGGTTCTAATGGCAACTTGGGATGACTCTTATGAATCTGGATCCTCATCAGAATCTGAAGATGAATGCGCCAACATGGCTCTGATGGCGGGCATTGAAGATCAGAATGAAGAATCATCTGGATCTGAGTCTGATTCTGAATCTGACTCAGAAGAGGTACTTTCTGATCTCACTAGGGAAGAGCTTATTAATGTCTTATCTGAAGTCCTGAAAAATTATAATCAGATTAAGCTCAAATGCAAGAAGCTTAAGTGCAATCTTGGCTCTGAGAATAATCTATTAATATCAAAAATTGCTGAGCTAAAAGAAAATAATTTAAAAATGAAAGCCAATTTTGAAACAGCTCAACAAAACTCTGAATTTGAAAGTAAGTCTAAATGCAAAAACATTTTAGAAGAATATGACCTTAGCTTTCAGAAATTTCTTGCTAAAAGCATAGACAGAAGCAAGATGGCTTCTATGATCTATGGGGTTAGCAGAAATAACAGGAAAGGAATTGGATATGAACCTTCCTCTGGAAAGGATTTAAATCCAATGCCTGTTGATAAACTTGTTATTAAGAAAACTCCCTTGTACTCTCATTTCAAGTTTGGTCATCTAAATGACATTAAACACACATGTTCTGATCAGAATGTTCCTGTGTTTAAGCCAAAAGAAAAGTCAGAACAATACTGTTGTAAAAAGACAGAAGTTCAGACCAACTTTCAAGGCAGCTAACCAAAAAGGACCCAAAAAGATTTGGGTACCTAAGGATAAGATTATCCCTGTTGCAGATGTTTTTAGCAGAAAAGTCAAGACGCCAGTCATGGTACCTGGACTCTGGATGCTCACGTCACATGACGGGAGAAAGGTTTATATTCCAAAGCCTGGAGCTTAAATCTGGAGGAGAAGTGAAGTTTGGAGGGAATCAGAAGGGCAATATCATTGGCTCTGGTACTATTGGTAATGGTAACCTTCCCTCTATATCTAATGTTCTTCTTGTAGAAGGATTAAAGCATAATCTATTGTCCATAAGTCAATTAAGTGACAATGGTTATGATATAATCTTTAATGAACAATGTTGTAAAGCTGTTAGTCAAAAGGATGGCTCAATCCTATTTAATGGAAAGAGGAAGAACAACATTTACAAAATAAATCTTTCAGAACTTAAAGTTCAAAATGTTAAATGCCTCTTGTCTGTTAATGATGAGCAATGGGTCTGGCACAGAAGATTGGGGCATATTAATATGAGACGTATATCTCAGATTAATAAACTCAATCTGGTCAGAGGACTTCCTAAGCTGAAGTTCAACTCAAATGCTCTTTGTGAAGCATGTCAAAAAGGAAACTTTTCAAAATCTTCCTTTAAATCTAAAAATGTTGTTTCAACCTCAAGACCATTATAATTACTTCACATTGATCTGTTTGGACCAGTGAAAACTGCATCCATCAGAGGCAAGAAGTATGGATTAGTCATTGTTGATGACTACAGCAGATGGACATGGGTAAAGTTCCTAAAACACAAGGATGAGTCACATTCTGTGTTCTTTGACTTCTGCAAACAAGTCCAGAATGAAAAAGATTTCAAATTATTAAAGTCAGAAGTGATCATGGTGGTGAATTTGAAAACAAATATTTTGAAAAATATTTTAATGAAAATGGCATTGCTCATGATTTTTCCTGTCCTAGAACTCTACAACAGAATGGAGTTGTAGAGAGGAAAAATAGAACTCTGCAAGAAATGGCCAGAACCATGATCAACAAGACTAATCTGGAAAAGCATTTTTGGGCAGAAGCAATAAACACAACATGTTACATTCAGAACAGAGTGTCTGTAAGACCTCTTCTGGAAAAGACTCCCTATGAATTGTGGAGGAACAAAAAGCCCAACATTTCATATTTCCATCCTTTTGGATGTATTTGTTATATGTTGAATACTAAAGAGAATCTTAACAAGTTTGATTCTAAAGCACATAAGTGTTTCATGCTTAGGTATTCTGAACGCTCTAAAGGCTACAGAGTATACAATACTGAAACACAAATTGTGGAAGAATCTATACATGTTAGATTTGATGATAAGCTTGGCATTGAAAAGCCAAAGTAGTTTGAAAGCTCTGCAGATAGAGAAGTAATTCTCACAGACTCTGAAGGATCAGAGGCAGACAAAGCTCAAGTGAAGGAACCTGAAGCAACGCCAGATGCAATTCCTTTAGCTTCTCAAATGAATAACTTGAATATTTCTGAAGAATCAACTATTAGAGGATCATCCTCCAGAATCAAGGCCTCTCATCAAGAGGATGTGATCATTGGAAAGAAGGATGACCCCATCAGAACAAGATCTTTCCTCAGATCATCTGAAGCATCATTATTTGGGTTGGTGTCAGTAATTGAACCAACTTCTTTAGATGAAGCTCTGCAAGACAATGAGTGGACTATTGCCATGCAAGAAGAGCTCAATCAATTCACAAGAAATGATGTGTGGGATTTAGTTCCAAGATCAAAAGGATTAAACATAATTGGAACTAAATGGGTCTTCAGAAACAAGTTAAATAAGAAAGGAGAAGTTGAAAGAAATAAGGCAAGGCTAGTTGCTCAAGGTTACAGCCAGCAAGAAGGAATTGATTATACAGAGACTTATGCTCCTGTAGCAAGGTTAGAGTCTATTCATTTACTCATTTCTTTTGCTGCACAGAATAACATCACTCTATATCAGATGGATGTTAAAAGTGTCTTTCTAAATGGTATTATAGAAGAAGAAGTTTATGTTCACCAACCTCCTGGTTTTGAGAGTGAAAGTTTTCCAGAACATGTTTTCAAACTAAAGAAATCTCTTTATGGTTTAAAACAAGCTCCCAGAGCTTGGTATGAGAGATTAAGCAATTTTCTTCTGGAGAAAATTTTCATCAGAGGCAAAGTGGACACGACTCTCTTTTGTAAAACATTTAAGAAATATCTTTTAATTTGTCAAATATATGTAGATGATATTATATTTGGATCTACCAATGTTATGCTGGGAAAGGAGTTTGCTCAATGTATGCAGGCAGAATTTGAAATGAGCATGATGGGAGAACTGAGATTCTTTCTAGGAATTCAAGTCAACCAAAGTCCAGATTGCACTTACATTCATCAGACCAAATATGTTAAAGAGCTTCTGAAGAAGTTTAACATGACTGATAGTAAGATGGCAAAGACTCCCATGCATCCAACAAGTACACTTGGCAAGGAAGAGGTAAGTAAGAAAGTAGATCAAAAACTCTACAGAGGTATGATAGGATCTCTTCTCTACTTAACTGCTTCTAGACCTGACATTTTGTTCAGTGTATGCTTGTGTGCTAGATTCCAATCAGATCCTAGAGAATCACACTTAACAGCTGTTAAGAGGATTCTAAGGTATCTGAAAGGTACTTCTAATGTGGGTTTGTGTTACAGAAAATCTGATGATTTCAAATTAGTTGGATTTTGTGATGCTGATTATGCTGGAGACAGAGTGGAAAGAAAAAGTACTTCTGGAAGTTGTCAATTTCTAGGAAGAAATCTAATCTCTTGGTACAGCAAGAAGCAACCCACAATTGCACTATCAACTACAGAGGCAGAATATATTGCTGCTGCTGGATGTAGCACGCAGATGCTCTGGATGAAAAGTCAGCTAGAAGACTATCAGATTTTTGAAAGTAATATGTCTATATTCTGTGATAATACTTCTGCTATATATTTGTCTAAAAACCCTATTTTACACTCTAAGGAAAAACATATAGAAATTAAACATCACTTCATCAGAGACTATGTTCAGAAGGGTGTTATAAATTTAGCCTTTGTTGATATAAATCATCAATGGGCAGATATTTTTACAAAACCCCTTGCTGAAGATAGGTTCAAATTTATTCTGAAAAATATTGGTATGGATTTTTGTCCAGAATGATATTTATCAGAAGCAAATTTCTCAGATGCAAAATGTTTAAAACTCTGAAGTATTTCATCTGTTATTTATTTGATTTATTTAGTTATTATTATTTGTGTGTATCTGAACTAACCAATCTTAGAGGATCTGGCTAACGTTTCATTTCTCAAGAGAATTCAGAAGCACATGCAAGCAAACACGTGTCACTCTAAATCTGAAAAGATAGCATGTACACTACTGAAGAGACATTTGAGGTATGGTTTGAATAGTGAAAATCTTGATTTCCCCCTAATTTGTCAGAATCAATTAATGTTTGAAATGATTTTTATTCTCTTTCATTAATTGTCATTTAATGCTATGTGAAAACGTGCTTTTGTGTCTGTTTGATTGCCCTAATTGCTTCCTCTATATATATCACACTTCACACCAAATTCACACTTTTCACCTCACAAACCATTTTATGCATTTCTGTCTTCTCTTTGCTCTCCACAAAAACCCTAAACCTTCGTCCAAATCATCTTCATCTTCTTCAATGGCAACCTCATCCTCTACAGCAGCTCAATTTCAATCAACTATGGCTACAGTTATGTCAGAAAATATGGGTGTGACTCCATTCATGGTACCTAAGAGGACATTGTTAACCCCTGTGGACAAACTTGAAGTTCTCTGTGAATCCATGGTGGAATTTGACTCTTTAGCTGAAAATGGGTTTGAGTTTCGTTCCATAATTGATGCATAAGGCTGGGTTAAATATTTTGACAGATTGTTTGGGCCAGTTTACCCTCATCTGGTGAAGGAATTCTGGATACATGCTTCTGTTTATCCAAAATTCATTTTATCTTCTGTTCTGGGAAAGGAGATCATCATAACTGAAGATCTCATCAGGAAACTCATAGGGTATGAGGAAACTGATGGAGTATGTCATCTGCCAGCTGGGCATGTGGACATGGAGGAAGTTTATGAGGAAGTCATTACATTTGGACAGGCCTCTAACAAATTTAAGGATCTGAAGCCTGACTATAAAATTTGGGCAAAGATTTTTCTGGGATGCATCCATCATAAAAAATATACCAATTCTCCAGATTATGTGAATAATGAACAACTCTACTTCATGTACTGTTTGAGTCAGAGTACAAAGGTAGATCTTCCTTAAATCCTCTTTATGCATCTGTGGAACCATATCAATGCTTCAAGAGAATCTATAAAGGATAAGGGACAGAAGATCAGGACATGGATTCCCTTTAGAAGATTGATTTCAGACATTCTGACAGAGAATGGTCTGGTAACTGCTCTGTATGAAGCTGGAATTAAGGATGAACTTGAATCTATTATTGGAAAACCCTTAAATGCCAAGAGTCTTCAAAGGATAAAGATTTTAGATGAACTCACAGCTGCACCCAAGAAGCTGAATATTTCTGAAATTAGTCAAAAGAGGATTCTTGTTGAAAATTTTCCACTTTTTGGTGCTGAAGAACCAAGGGATATCATTGTAAGGTATATGGATGCATGTAAAGAAGATGGAACGCCTATTCCTGCAGATATTCTGATAAGAGCAAGAGAACCTATGCCAGATGTATATAATGAGAACACAAGGAAAAGAAGTCAATCAGAGGCAGAAGAAACTGCTGCTCAGAAGAAGCCAAAAGTTGCTGACAAGCCACAGAAGCAGATCAAAAGAAAAGCTTCTGGAGAAGTTCCCTCTGTTCCCACCAAGCGTATAAAGACTAAAGGTACTAAATCATTTGTATCTTCTTTTTCTAAAAATTTTATAAATGAATCAACATTTAGTTATATTCCTAAACCCCCTCCTACTCAAAAACAATCTATTCCTGCTCCATCTCAAAAATCTGAACCATCAAAAATTCCTTCCCCACCAAAATCATCTGATCCCATTTCCACTACTCCACTAAAAACTTTTGTTACTCCACCATCTGAACAAACAACAACAACACCAGCAAACCAAATTCCAACCCCTCAAACAAAACCAAAAGAACAACCTCCACCACAACAACAACCAGAAATACAACAACCAAATACATCTGAACCCATACAATCTGATCCAATTGCATCTGACCCTGTTGCACCTGAACAAGTTGTTTCTGAACCACCTGTTTCTGAACCACTTGTATCTGAACCTCCATCCAAACCTTCTGAGATTCAACCAGAACCAACCAATCCTCTTGAAACAAATATACCTGAGATTGAGGTTCTGAACATTACACCTCTCAAAACTGTATTTGAAGTGTCTTCTACCTCTTGTACCCCAACCACATCCTCAAATTCTTCTTAATCTGATATCCATCCAGATTTCATTTCCACTACTCCACTAAAAACTTCTATCACTTCATCTGATTCTCCATCCATTCCTTTCTACCCTCGTCCTCTGGTCATTATTCCAGAATTTACCATTCCACCTTCACCTCAACCCAAGCCATTCACATTAGAAACCCTTCTGAAACCAAAACCTAGGCTGAATGTTGATAATTTATTTACAAGTTTTATGAAATAAATAAAGATGCATTTAGGCTCTGTTCAGAAGAAGTGCTTATCAACAATGGATGCAAATGAATCTGATGCTATCTGGAATAGCTTCATTAACAGATTCAATATTGTAGCCTCAAATCTGAAGAATGTATGTTCTGATGATGCGAAGCTCAGATTTGCTGAGACTGCTAAAAGCATGATCTGGAATATGAAAAGATCTCCACCTTTGCTTCTTGAAGATGTTCCTTCATCTTCTGAAGTATTTGCTACAGAAGTGACTGCTGAATCTGCATCTGAAGAAAACCCTCTGGCTATGACTCTTGTGGAACATCCCTCTGGATCTGTTGCTCCTGACTCTACATCTCCTATGGAAATTGACTTTGTTCCTGCTTTAGAATCTGCCCCACCTTCTTCATCTGAGATCAAGAAAGAGAATCCAGATTTGGAAGATAAGATTGCAGTTTTGGAAGCTGGACAATCTGAGATTAAGTCATGGATGGCCAAGCAAGACCAGAAGTCTGAAGACATGGCTCAATGGATGTCCAAATAAGATCAGAAGAATGAGAACATGGCTAAGTGGATGACAAAGCAAGAAGAGTCTTCATCTGAGATCACTAACCTGTTGAAGATGATTCTGTCCAAGCAAACCTAGTTTATGTTTTTTTCTGCATCTGATGTTTGTGCACATGTACTTGTTTATTATCTGATGTTTTGTATTTTTTGCTCTGAATGAATGAATGACTCAGTGTTTTCTCCACATGATTTATCTTTTCTGTATTTCCTTTTATTTGTCTTTTAAAATTTTTTTACTTTTTGATTATGACAAAAAAAGGGGGAGAAAATAGATCTGACTGTTTAAATAAACTCTACCTAAATGAAACTTCAGACATATCATTTTTAAACTAACGTAAACTCTTAGTGTTTCAGAACGTTTGATAAATCTGACATATTCTTTAAAATAAACTCTGAGACTCCCAGATCATATTTAACCTATCATCATCTGACTCTGAAACATGCAAGATCTAATGTTTGGAACATTCAGGCTCTGATTCTGAAAAGAATACTCATGCAAAAAGGGAAGTTTCTATTCCTTCTTAGTATTCAATTCAGGGGGAGATTCATCATCTCAGGGGGAGTTATAATTATTTTATTTTCTATTGAACAAAATTTTTGATGTTTTTGTCATCATCAAAAAGGGGGAGATTGTTAGAACACAAATTGGTTCTTAATTATATCTCTATGTTTTGATGACAACTCTTATGAAATTTTGTATTAAAGAATTATATACTCTAAAATTTGTTTGAGAATGTTTGTTGCAGATGTTAAAGTGAATATTACTCCAGAAGCAAATTAGATCTGAACATGAGAAATATGCAAGGCTCTGAAGCGTCAGAAGCATCTGTTAGAAGATTCTGAATGTTGCCTCCAGAAGATTCTAAGCGCTGGCTACAGAAGAATCTGAAGCAGAAGCTACAGAAGAATCTGAAGCAGAAGCTACAGAAGGATCTGAAGCAGAAGCCAGAAGCATCTGAAGCATTGAGGAGTTTTGTATGAAGAGTTTCAAGCACAGTTATTTCAGAAGACTCTGATAGTACTAACGCTGCCAGTACTGAGGATCTGAACCCAAACTCTGCTCTGAACATTTACACGCTGATAGCACACTTGCTGCAAAGACTCTGATTCAGCAAGCTCTGATGAATATTAGAAGGCTCTGATCACTCAAGGCTCTAATATTTTGCTGAAACCAGAGAATAAGCAAGCGGTAGGATACCAGAGAATAAGAAGGTTTTCGGACTTGAACAAATGTTGTAGAATCTTCGAAGAAGATCGCAAGGCTCGTTCTGCTCATTACAAAAATTTGAATGAGAGAAAAGGAAAGCAACAAGTTAGGAGTGGACCTTATGTGACACCTGTTGATAAAGGCAAGCATAGGGGAAACTTTGCTGAGAAATCTGGAGGAGGAAGTTCAGGATCCATTAAGTGCTACAAGTGTGGCGAAATGGGTCATAAGTCTTTTGAGTGTGGGAAGCCCAAAGTGAAATGTTCTAACTGTGGAGTCCTTGGGCATGCTGCTACAGATTGCAGAAAGAATGTAGTGAAGTGCTACAATTGCGGAGAAGTGGGTCACATTAGTCCTAATTGTACTAAACCGAAACAAGCTCAAGCGGGCGGAAAGGTATTTGCATTAGCAGGGCCAGACACTACTAATGCAGATCGTTTGATTAGAGGTACGTGCTTTATTAATAGTACGCCTTTAGTTGCTATTATTGATACTGGAGCGACTCATTTGTTCATTTCTTTGAGTGCGCTAAGCGTTTGGATTTGTGCATGTCTTCTTGGGGAGGTGAGATGGTTATTGAGACTCCTGTTTCAGGGTCGGTAACTACATCTTTGGTGTGTGTGAGTTGCCCTTTGACCATGTATGGTAAGGAATTCATTATGGATTCAGGGTGTTTGTCATTGGAGGGATTGGATGTAATCTTGGGAATTGGAGAGTGGGATGCGAGAGTCGTATCCGGAGTTGTTTGTGTTAGAACACAGATTGGTTCTTAATTATATCTCTATGTTTTGATGATAACTCTTATGAAATTTTGTATTAAAGAATTATCTAATCTAAAATTTGTTTGAGAATGTTTGCTGCAGATGTTAAAGTGAATATTACTCCAGAAGCAAATTAGATCTGAACATGAGAAATATGCAAGGCTCTGAAGCATCAGAAGCATCTGTTAGAAGATTCTGAACGCTGCCTCCAGAATATTCTGAGCGCTGGCTACAGAAGAATCTGAAGCAGAAGCTACAGAAGAGTCTGAAGCAGAAGCTACAGAAGGATCTGAAGCAGAAGCCAGAAGCATCTGAAGCATTGAGGAGTTCTGTATGAAAAGTTTCAAGCACAGTTATTTCAGAAGACTCTGATAGTACTAACGCTGCCAGTATTGAGGATCTGAACCCAAACTCTGCTCTGAACATTTACACGCTGATAGCACACTTGCTGCATAGACTCTGATTCAGCAAGCTATGATGAATATTAGAAGCCTCTGATCAGTCAAGGCTCTAATATTTTGCTGAAACTTATTGAAGAAGAATTCAAAGTTATGTCCGTTGGAATAACCAAACGACTCTTTCCTTATTTATGCTAGATATAAGAACACAGACAAAAAGGATTTTTTTGTGCATTCTACTTCTAGGAAAGGTCATGTGATGTGAAGAAAAAAAGGCTCAGACCTTTTTGGTACACAACTCTCAACGTGAAAGACTTCGTGGACCTCTGTGCCTATAAAAGCAAGACTCCATTCATCTTCTTCAGTTGACGAAATACTTGAAAGAATTCATTACAAGCTCTCATACAACTTATACTCATTTGCTGAATTTATTTCATTGTTCTTCATCTTAAGTGAAAAATCACAGTTGTGATAAAGCTTTATTAGAAGCATTTTTAACACTTGTATTATTATTACATTTGATTGTAAGAGAACCTTAAGAAGATCCAGTTAGGATCAGTAGTTCTTGAGAAGACTTTGAACAGTTGTTCTTAGTGCTTGCTATTATAATCAGTTGATTAAATAGTGGATTAAGTCCTTGTTTGAGAAAGGCAAGTCACTCTTGATAGGGTGGATTGGAGTAGTTGAGTTCAACGAACTAGGATAAAAATCCTTGAGTTTTTATTTCTAAGTTTTATCTTCATACTTATTCAACCCCCCTTCTAAGTATTTTCTCACCTTCAGTTTGGATCAGGTAATATTTTCGAGGAGGAAATTTTCTAAAGTGGGGGAGAGTTGTAACGCCCCGATTCGGATTTCCCCATTTTTGTTGAGTCTTTTGATTAATTGGATGATTATTATTTTAATTGTGGAATTTATGTGGTAATATGATATGTGTGCATATTGTGATATTTGTCATTTTGGGAGTTTTGGGAAATTAAGTTGGAGAGTATTTGAGATATTCCTAATTAATGTTAAGTTGGACATTTTTGTGAGAAAGGAGTTATGTGATATTTTGGGAGAAAGAATAATAGAAGAATAGAATGGAAAGGAAAATAAGTGAAAAGAGGAGAGAAAAGAAAGGGATAGAAAATAGAAAGAAGAGAAAGAAAGAGTAGAGAAAGAAAGAGGAAGAAGAGAGAAGAGGAGAAAAAGAGGAAAACTTGGAATATTCAAGAATCAACCTTTAGGAGTCGATTTAATCGGATAAGGGTGTGAAATATCATTATTCTATCAATGTTTATGATTATGTATGTTTTTTTTTATTGGTTTGGATTTGTTGAGGGTTTCTACTCATTTTCCATTTTAGGTCGAAATGAGTTTAATCGGTAGAAATCGAGTTTTGGACGGTTAGAATCGAAAATAAGTGGTGTAGTTTAGTCGGGTAATGTTGGGCTAAGACTACTGAAACTGATTGGGATTGAATCGGTTAATTTTGTGATGATTTGGTGATCTTGTACTGTTTGGGGTTCTGAATTCGCAGATTCGCCAACATTCGCTAGGCGAGCATAAGCGAAGGTCCGCCAGGCGAAGCCCAGCGAGTGGGTAGCGAACCATGGCAGTAGCCAAGATCAGTCTTTGCTGGTGTTCGTCAGGCGAAGGAGGTAGCGAGTGAGTTCTCCAGGCGAGTAAGACAGCGAATGGTAGCGAATACTTCCAGTAGCTACTGTCTGCCTTCGCCAACTAGTTCGCCAAGCGAGTGAGGCAGCGAGAAAGAGGGGTTTGAATCAGTTTTCAAAAATGAAAGCTTCTTGTGAAACTCAAACAAAGATCACAAAGATACTAACAAGAGAGAAAGACACATGATATATCCTGGTTCATTTGAAAACTACCAAGCTAATCTAGTTCACCCACCAAGGTGATTTTGAACTATACACAAAGACTTAATCCACTATAATCAACTGATTAAAATTTGCACTAGCAACTACTATATATTATTTTCCCTTGTAAACTTTTGATCTTATCTTCTGTACCTCAAAGGATTCTGAATAGAGATGATTGAAGCATGCGTACAAGAGTTTATCACTGGGTCTTCAGAGTCTTCAGAACTTGTTCACCAGAACCTTGTCTTCAGAACTTTTAGCATTCAGTCTTCAAAACCCCTGTTCTTCAGAAACTTGAGTCTTCAAAGTGTTCAGAACTTCGTTCAGCAGAACTTTGTCTTAAGAGTCTTCAGTACTTAGTATTCAAAAGATAACGACTTCAGAAGCTAGAAAGCCTTCAGAAGTAAAACGTCATAGTCATGCTCAGAGGTAGAATCCAAGAGAACATTGCAGCAACAACATATTGTCTTCTTAGAATCTTTCTGAATATGAGTAGATCAGAAGCAGACTTGCTTCTTTGGTGTAGAAGCGTCTTTTGGTTAAAACAAATTTTCATTGTATATGGTCTATTTCAGAGTCAAAACCTGTTTGTTAAAACTTCAAAGTAACAAACGTTAGAATACCAAAATCGTTCTCACACAAATACTACTTTGTTATTACCAAAACTTAGAGATAATGAGCAGAATCAGATCTTGTTCTAACAATCTCCCCCTTTTTGATAATGGTAAAACAATGTGTTTTGATGAAACAATTTCATACAAAAATAATCAAAAGAAAGTAACATAGATAATTTAGAAATAACTTCCTTTTATCAAGCCCCCCTTGAATCTAAGACTTAAAAATCTTATCAGATTTGGGATACCAGAGTCTGATTATAAAGATCTTATCATATTCAGAATAACAGAGCCTGATTATATACCAGAGCCTGATTGGTCTTATATGACTTGAAATGGTTCAATTCTGGTTCGTATCATATGCACCAGATAGTCATGTTTACCATATTTTTAATATCGTTCCTGAAAAGAAATTCTAAAAAGAAATTGTGTGCAAGTGCAAATATAATTTTAGAATGTCAGAATTGTGATTCAGAGAACAAGATATATTTATCAAAATAATTTTTCCAATTAATACTCCCCCTTTTTGTAATAATAAAAAAGGTAATTAAAACAAAAAGAAAAACTAAGAGGTAGCCTAGGTAGTGTCTAAGGTTAAGGATAAGGAGGGAGCCTCTGAAGGATCTGAGCAAGCGCATTTTGAATGCTGAACGTGACTTCATCTTATTTATCCATTCTGGTTCTGAACAACTCTTATTCCTTTTGAGTACTAGCCAGAGTCTTTAACACTGGATCAGAGGTAGATTTTTCAGCAGCTTTTAGAGCTTTTTCTTGATTCTTCAGTTCAGCTTCTCTCTCAGCTAAATCTTGAGCTTCCTTAGCTTTCCTTACAGCTTCTTTATCAAGAGCTTCCTTAGATAATCTTTAGCTAATTCCCTTTCAGAAGCAAGCTTTTCTTCAACTTCCATCTTGGCTTCCAATCTATCTTCTGCTTGCTAGATAAAATATTTTTTTGCATGAACAAAGAGATTTTTGATCTTTTGAAACTCCATTGACATCTATTGATTGAATCGATTCCAGGGAGCACCCAGAGCAGAAGGGTTATCGCTAGAACTAGATTCATCAGAAAGTTTCTTGAATCTCCTAAGTACATTGTCTTTAAAATCATAAATGACATCATCAAGGTTATGAGGGGGAAGGTCAAAAGACTGGTGTTCAGGGATTGTTTGGTTTTCTTCATCAGAAGCAGATAGATTTAAAATAGTTTGATCAGAATCTAATGATGAAGAGTCGGAGTTATCTGAGATGGTTATTACTTTTGAGGTTGTGGGTGATGGAGGTTTGGTTGTCGAGATATGTTCTGTAGTAGTTTCTTTAGAGTTGGTTGTAGGAATGGGTTCTGTAGAGAGTCCTTCAGAAATGGGTTGAGTGATTAATGGTAATGAGATAGTGGGAGTTGGTTGAGTTGAAGTGGTTTGGAACATATGAGGTGAAAGTTGTGTAGATGGTAGTTTAAAATATGGAATTATCTGAGATAATGGAGATGGTTCAGAAATAGAGATGGGTGAAGTTGTCACTATTGTTGAGAAAATTGGTGGTGTTGAAAATAGTGGAGGCGGTGTTGGAAGAGATGAAGATACATTTCTATTAGAAAGAATAGATGCAGTTACAGAAGAATTAGAAGACTTACTTGTCTATTCTAGATATGATACCAGTGAAATATTCTTTGTGTTGGCTTCGCCCGAACTTTTCTTCTGCTTCTTTGTAGTCTTCTTCTGAGGAATCTTGTTGTGGGGTCTTTTCTTCTTCATTAGATCAAGGGATTTTCTAGTAGATCTTCAATCCTGAATCTAGATAGATCATATCCTTTAGCTTTTCGCATCTTTATGTATTCCTCTATAGCCTCTGGATTATCATGCTTGGTGAATAGAGGAAACCCATTGATAATCATTCTTCTAGACTTCAAACTTTCCCAATCTATAGCCATGCTTGGTTCAACTCTGATTTCATTGATAATTCGCATCCTCTTCAAATTTTTGTTGTTCATTGGTGTTCCAGTGATGATGTATAATTCATTTGAAAAATTCAGCCTTGCCAGATAATCAACCATACCACTCTCAATCAGAATATTTGATATCAATCGACCAAGAGGAATGTAGGTCTTCAACTTCTTTGAATTTTTTCTTGTTTCTCTTACAGAATCTCTGAGGTATCTGAAGAGAATTGAAGAAATGTAGATTTTATCTCCTTTCATCAGATAATACAACATGTGTTTCTGATCAGTTTTGATAAAATAAGAAGAACTAGATGCAGGTCTGTGATGGATACAACCCAGAATGATTTTGAGCCAGACGCGAAGCTCCCTAGATAAATCCTGACTCTGGAAGGGAGGTTTACCATTAGTTGATTGAGTGAAGATTGTTGGGTTGATCACTTCAGATAAGAACTTTGATTTAGAATTCATCTTGTAGATACATTTTCCACCAGAGTTTTCCATTCCAAGTAAAGTGGCTATGTATTTCTTAGTGATGACAAACTTGTTTCCCAAAACATGTGATACGATGAAGTGTTCATCAGCATCATCGAATCTCCAGAATTCCTTGATAAGATTAGGAAAAATGGGACCATAGAGACGATCGAAGTAGGTTCTCCAACCTTGAGCATTTATTTCCTTAAACAAGTTTATTCCATTTTCAAGTAAGTTATCAAAGTCAACTAACAGTTCACACAAAACTTCTAGTTCTGAAAAAGGAGTAGCGAGATGAATGTATGGTGGACGATCCATAATGTGAACTTCAACAGGTTTTTGAAATGTAGATAACGATTGATGTAGCGATGTTGAAGCAATTTGAGCAGTTGTTGTTGAAACCATTGAAGACGATTCAACAAGTTGTGATAGTTGAAAGATGTCATAGACGCTTTATTGATGAGGATCCATTGAAGGAGATGATTAAGTCATAGAGCATAAAGAGTTTTAGGGTTTCTAACTAAAAGTGTGGGAAGTGAAAAGTATCGTAGTGTGTGATAGTGAGATAGTGGGTATTTAAAGAAAAAATTTGATGATTACAAAAAAATAGGGAGTAATAAGGAATAATTATTTTAAAACCTAGTCTCACGAAATCACAACGCTCGAGGTGTCTCTTCAACAATAAGTTATGATTTGATATTGGATAAGTGTCACAAGAAAATCATAGACGTCTGTTTAAGAGAACACATTTGATGTTCCCAAAGTCAAGAATACCAAGAGGTATCTGACTAGATAAGTTTCTGATTAAGACATCTTCTGACATGTAGAAGTATCATTAATCAGAAAGACAAATAATTGAATGAGAAATATTTGCTTATCATCAAGATCACTTTTTACAGAAGGAGTTTAAACACGTTATGATAAAACTTATTCTGGACAAAAATCCATATTTAAGTTTTTCAGAATGAACTGAATGCTATCTTCAGCTAAGGGTTTTGTAAAAATATCAGCCCACTGATGGTATGTATCTATAGATTTTAAAATTAAAATCCCTTTCTGAACATAGTCTCTGATGAAATGATGTTTAATTTCAATGTGTTTAGCTCGAGAATGTAAAATGGGATTCTTACTTAGACAAATAGCAGCTGCGTTATCACAGAAGATAAGAATGTTACCCTCGTGAATATGAAAATCTTCTAATTGATTCTTCATCTAGAGCATCTGAGTGTTGCGCAATGATGTTGAGATGTATTATGCTTTTGCAGTAGATAGTGCAATGGTTAATTGCCTTTTGCTTGCCCAAGAGACGAGGTTGTTACCCAGAAACTCACAGTTTCCAAAGGTGCTTTTCCATTATAATTTGTCTCCAACATAATCTGCATCACAATAACCAGAAAGTTTGTACTCTGATGTTCTCTTATACATCAAGCCAAGGTTAGTTTTTCCCTTTAGATACCTTAGGATTCTCTTAACAGTTGTTAAGTGAGTTTCTCTTGGATCTGATTGGAAAGGAGCACAAAGACATACACTAAGCAGAATATCTGGACGAGAAGCAGTCAAATATAGAAGAGAGCCTATCATACCATGATAGAGCTTTTGAAAAACCTTTTTACTTACTTCTTCTTTCTCCAGAACTCATGTAGGATGCATGGGAGTCTTTGCAGGTTTACTATATGAAATCTCAAACTTCTTTAGAAGTTCTCGTGCATATTTTCTATGATAAATGTATGTTCCTTCTGGACGTTGATCAATATGAATTCCCAGAAAGAATATGAGTTCTCTCATTAGACTCATTTAAAATTCTTCCTACATCAACTTATAAAATTCCTGGCATAAGGAAGGATTATCAGAACCAAAAATAATATCATCTACATAAATTTGCACAACCAAAATATCATTCTTAAGAGTTTTGCAAAAGAGTGTATTATCTACCTTCCCTTTAGTAAAATCATTTTCCAATAGGAAATTACTAAGTCTACCATACCAAGCTATGGGAGTTTGCTTCAGACCGTATAATGATTTCTTCAGTTTAAAAACATAATCTGATTTCTTAAAATTTTCAAAGCCACGGGGTTGATGGACATGCACTTCTTCAGAAATATATCCATTTAAGAATGCACTCTTAACATCCATCTGATAAAGAATGGTGTTATGATTAATAGCAAAATAAACTAATAAGAGAATAGACTCTAACCTGGAAATTGGGGCAAAGGTTTCAGTATAGTTTATCCCTTCTTGCTGACTATAGCCTTGTGCAACCAGTCGAGCTTTGTTTCTTATGATCTCACCTTTCTCGTTGAGCTTGTTTTTGAATACCCATTTTGTTCTAATGACGTGAACACCTTTTGGTTTCTGAACAAGATACCAAAAATTGTTTTTGGTGAATTGATTTAGTTCTTCTTGCATGGCCAGAATCCACTCATTCTTCAGAAGATCTTCATCAATTGATCTTAACTCTATCAGTGACACCAAACTCAGAAGAGTTTCTTCAAAAGGTTTGAATGATGAACGAGTTATGACTGGATCAACTTTGTCTCCCAAAATCAATTCTTTAGAATGAGAAGTCCTTAGTCTATTCTTCTTCTGATGAGATGGACTATTTGATGTTTCTGTTGAAGTTGTATCTGATTCTATAGTTTCTGCAGCTTTGTCTCCTTTGTTAGAATCTTCCTCCTTGGATTCTGATAAAGTAATCTTCAAATATGCAAACTTTTCAACTAGCTTTGACTTTTCAGGTTCAAGCTTATCATCAAATCTAACATGAATTGATCCTCAACAACCCGTGTTTCTGTGTTATAGATTGTGTAGTCTTTAGAGCGTTCAGAGTATCCTAACAACAAACACTTTTGAGCTTTGGAATCAAACTTTCCAAGATCCTCTTTAGTGTTCAACATAAATCAAATACAACCAAAAGGATGGAAATAAGAAATGTTAGGTTTTTTATTCTTCCATAGTTCATAAGGAGTCTTACCTAGAATAGGTATGATAGAAATCCTGTTCAGAATATAACACGATGTGTTTACTGCCTCTGCCTAGAAGTGCTTAGCCATGTCAGTCTCTTGGATCATGGTGCTAGCCATTTCTTGCAAAGTCATATTCTTCCTTTCCACTACTCCATTATGTTGTGGAGTTCTGGGACAAGAGAAATAATGGGAAATGCCATGGGAATCAAAAGGATTCTCAAAGTATCTGTTCTCGAATTCTCCACCATGATCACTTCTGACTCTGACAATTTTGCAATCTTTCTCTGTTTGCACTTGTGAGAAAAAGGTAGAGAACATAGAATGTGACTCATCCTGTTGTTTTAAGAATTTTACCCATGTCCAACGACTATAATCATCTACGATGACTAATCCATATTTCTTGCCATTGATTGAGGTAGTTTTCACTGGACCAAAAAGATCAATGTGCAACACTTCTAATGGTTTAGGAGTAGAAACAAAATTTTCCGCTCTAAAAGAGGTTTTGGAAAACTTGCCTTTCTGACATGCTTCACAAAGAGCATTTGAAGAAAACTTCAGATTTGGTAAGCCTCTGACTAATTCAAGCTTGTTTAGCTGAGAAATATTTCTCTTGCTAATATGGCCCAAACATCTATGCCATACCCATTTCTATTCATTTACAGACATTAGACATTTAACATTCTGGTCATTAAGATCAGAAAGTCTGATTTTGTAAATGTTGTTTTTCCTCTTTCCATTAAAAAGGATTGAGCCATCCTTCTGAATAATAGCCTTACATGACTTTTGATTTAAGATGATATCATAACATTGTCACTAAGTTAGCTAATTGACAATAAGTTATGCATCAAACCATCGACCAGAAGAACATGAGTAATAGAAGGAAGTTTACCATTACTAACAGTTCTAGAGCCAATGATCATACCCTTCTGGTTTCCTCTGAAACCAATGAATCCTCCAAGCTTAAATTCCAGACTTTGGAACATATGCCTTCTTCCTATCATATGTCACGAGTAACCACTGTCTAGGTACCATGATTGGTATTTCAACTAAGCTGCTAAGAATATCTGCAACATAGGTTATCTTATCCTTAGGTACCCACTTTATGGGTCCTCTTTTGTTAGTTTTGCTAGAGTTTTTCACAATTTTGGGTTTTTGTGCAACAGGATAATCAAGTGGAATTTGTGCATGACACTTTAGTTTAAGATCAAATTTTTGTGTTTGTGAAGGTGCTCTCATAAGCTCCGAACAATCAAGCTTAGTACCAGAAGGCATGAAATGATCATAGAGAGGTTTTGGTTTTACAGGTTGACTTTCGTCATTTTCAAATGTTTTTGTACACCCCAAACCTTTCTTGCCATTTCTGCTAACTCCATAGATCATAGAAGCAATCTTGCTTCTATCTATGCTTTTAGCCAGAAAGTGTTGGAATGCTCTATAATACTTGAAGATACAATTAGTGTCAGAGATGTTAGAGACTAATTCTTCTTCTAATTTAGAAAATTTTATTTTCAAAGCACAATTACTAGTTTTTAAAGAAAGAATATTTTCATTCAAAGAAGAATTATTCTGTTCAAGCTTATCTCTGGCTTCAGAAGTAATTACATGGGATTTTTTAATATCCTTATATTTACTTTGAAGAGTTTGATATCTCTCCAACATTTCTAAAAGACACGACTCTAATTCACCATGAGAGAGTTAAGATAATACCTCTGAGTCTGAGTCTGAGTCTGATTCTGATTCTGATAGCATTTTGTCTTCTGGTTCTCCAGAGACTTCAACGTTAATTGTTGTTGCCACTAATGCAACATTTTCCTATTCTTTATCAAATTCTTCTTCTTTAGAATCAGAGTCATCCCAAGTTGCCATGAGTCCCTTCTTGACTTTGGTGAAGTTCTTCTTAGGCTTATTGTCTTTCTTAAGCGTTGGACACTCATTCTTGTAATGACTTGGCTCATTACCCTCATAGCAGATGAATTCTTTTCCAGAATTCTGCTTCTTCTATCTGGATGATGAGTCAGAACGACCATTGTTCCTTCTTGATCCTATGAACTTCCCTTGCCTATATTTCCAGAGTTTGTTGATCCTTCTGGAGATAAGTGATAACTCGTCTTTCGAGTCTTCATCAGAATCTTATGATTCTTCCTCAGATTGATAAGCCTTTTCCTTTTCAGGTTTAGACTTAAGAGCAATAAATTTACTCTTCTTCTGAGGTTCATCTTCCTCTAGCTCAATCTTGTGACTTCTTAAAGAACTAATAAGTTCTTCAAGACTTATATTGTTTAGATCCTTGGATAGCTTTAGATCAATTACCATAGGTCTCTATTTCTTGGGAAGACTTATGATAATCTTCTTGACATGATCAGCAGTAAAATATCCTTTGTTTAGCACTCTAAGTCCTGCTACCAGCATCTGAAATCTGGAAAACATAGTTTTCACATATTCATCATCATCCATCTTGAAGGCTTCATATTTCTGGATTATGGTAAGAGCCTTTGTTTCCTTTACTTGAACATTTCCTTCATGAGTCATTTGAAGTGAATAAAAAATAGGTTTGGCAGTTTCTCTATTTGTTATTTTCTCATACTCAGTATAAGAAATAACATTCAACAATATAGTTCTTGCCTTGTGATGATTCTTGTAATCTTTCTTCTGTTGATTTGTCATAGCACTTCTTGACACTTTTACTCCTTCAGCATCAACTGGGTGAGTGTAGCCATTAACTACAAGATCCCAAAGATCTACGTCATAACTAAGAAAGAAACTTTCAATTTTATCTTTCCAATAGTCAAACTTTTTACCATCAAAGACTGGTGGTTTGGAACTGTAGTGATATTTATCTTCTGGAATAGGATTAGCATTAGTGGTAGCCATGATATCTCACACAAATACTGGATCCGTACTGAACACGGTATAGTGTTGATAAAACTTTATCACAATCAGAATCGAAGCTCTGATGCCAATTGAAGGTGTGAGAAAACACAGGAAATAGGGGTTTGAATTGGGTTTTCAAAAATGAAAGCTTTTTGTGAAACTCAAACAAAGATCACAGAGATACTAACAAGAGAGAAAGACATACGATATATCCTGTTCACTTGAAAACTATCAAGCTACTCCAGTCCACCCGCCAAGGTGATTTCTCTTTATACAGAAGGACTTAATCCACTATAATCAACTGATTACAATTCACACTAGCAACTACTAGTGACTAACAACAAAGACTAATTGTCTCTTCTTAAGGATTCTGACTTAACTGGTCCCTTAAGGAATTACAAACAACTGTTTGAAAAAATAAATGTTTACAATGAATTGCTTCAACACAAGCAGATATAAACACTATGAATATCACAAATTACTTAAAGAAAATTTGCAAACTATGAATATTATTCTTTTGTTGTGTTGTATTTCTTCTCTACTATTCTCATTTTTTCTTCAAGTAATCAAGTCCTTATATAGCCAGTTAGAGATCCGTTGGAGGGCACATCAAGAATATCCTTGAGTGAGCTGGCGACTTGAAACAATGTCATTACACAGGGATGAAAATCGCGCACAAAAGTTGTCCTTTGTACCACCAAATCAGGGTAGTGGAATGGAACGTTTTGATACGTACTATGCACTATTTTCCCTCGTAAACTTTTGATCTTGTTTTTTGTACATCAGAGGCTTCTGAATAGAGATGATTGAAGCATGCATACAAATGTTGATCACTGGGTCTTTAGAGTCTTGAGTCTTCAGAACTTTTAGCACTCAACCTTCAGATTCATTGATCTTCAAAACATCGTTCAATAGAACTTTGTCTTCAGAGTCTTCAGTAGTTAGTCTTCAGAAGATAACGGCTTCAGAAGCTAGAAAGCCTTTAGAAGTAAAACGTCAGAGTCACGCTTAAAGGCCGAATCCAAGAGAACATTGCAGCAATAACATATTGTCTTCTTAGAATCTTTCTGAACGTGAGTAGATCAGAATCAAACTTGCTTCTGTGGTGCAGAAGCGACTTTTGGTCAAACCAGATTTTCATTGTATATGGTCTCTTTCAGAGTCAGAATCTGTTTGTTAAAATTTCAGAATAACAAACGTTAAAGTATCAAAATTATTCTCATACAAATACTACTTTGTTATTATCAAAACTTAGAGATAATGAGTAGAACCAAATCTTGTTCTAATAGTCATAACCGTTCACCACAAGAAAACAATAATAAACATATTATTATTATTACTATTATTATTATTATTATTATTATTAATTTAAATTCTGTTAATTAAATAAATTAAATTAAACTTGACAAGATCATGAGTTAATTGGCGTTTCTACTGTCCGGTTATTAACGTATACCAAATTATTTTAAAGTACATAATAACAACAAATTATTATTTAATTAAATAATAACATGATACTTTGTCATGTTCTTTTGAAAAATTTCATTCTACATATACACACTAACCGTGAGGTACCGTGAAAGAGTATTTCGATACATGAAACCGACATTTTGTATACACAGTAATATATACTACATATTATATACAAATATTATTATAATAACTTTGATTATATTTATTGGATGATATAGGCAATATCTCGTTAGTATTACCGCAGCATGTGTATGTAATTTATAATACAATAACAACATTTGTTATTAAATTATAATATAAAATAAAATAGTTATAATAATAATAATAACAATTATTATTATAATATAAAATTTTATAAAATTTAAAATAACTCTTGACAGCGTAACTCTTGTGTTGTCAAAAACTCTAATACAACTCATTCATACTATCAAAATCGTAACGATCGATTGATTGAAATGTCATTGCTTCACCATATAAATGTCGGATTCTGAAGCAAAAGAATATTGACCAATCACATGAAATACAATCATGATAGAAATCGAATCAAAAAAATAAAAGGCATATCAAATATATTGTCACTGCATCCGAATTATTCATATCTTATATGAAATTGATAAATCACTTTTGTGTAACTTATGAATGATCGATGTATCGCTGCTTCACCATACAAAAATCGGATTCTGAAGCATAGTCAACATCGAATCATCCAAATCATACACAACATAATGCCAAAAATTATTTTTTTTTATTATTTAAGTTATTATGTGTTTTAATCAAATTAAAATCTTAAAAATGGGCATGATCAGTGATAGAAACCGTTATCTCTTGTGTTGATTAACAATTTTGATGCAGATCCAGATGAATGATCACGAGCATTGAATGAAAAACAACGCCTCTACTCTGTCCACACGAAAAGAGTGCCTTCAATCTCAGTGCTAGTTGCTACGAATGAATACTTTGAGTGAGAGAGAGAAAGAGAGAGAAATACGGCCAGGATTTCATCAACTGAATTTCATCAAGTTATAAAACTTCTACACAAGGGTTGTATTTATAGAACCACTTGTGTGGGCTGCAAGTTAAAAAGTCTAACTTAAGTGCACCATATAATAATAATAATAATAATAATAATAATAATAATAATAATAATAATAATAATAATAATAATAATAATAATAATAATAATAATATAACCATTATTATAATAAACATTTTTATTATTGTTATATTATAATTATAATATTAACTCTTATTATTATATTATACGATGTTCCATATTTCACTTGAGTAAATCGAACCTTACGGTATTCCATAATTCTCTCAAGCACATTGTACCTTACAGTGTTCCTTATTTATTCTATCACTCATCAATTTGTCCTTATGTGTGTGACCCTGTAAGTTCTCGTGACGTTGACAATTATATTAAATCATATATTTAATATAATAAACAGTGAGCGGTATCTAACAACACATTACTGCTACCGAATTCACTAAAATGTCATGTGATCTAACAAAAACTTTTGTGATAGTACTTGTGTGTACAATTATCCTTTTGCCCTTATGTCTATATTGAACACAAGGCATATATCGTGTCATCCTTGTCTAGTTCAATATTAGGCCCTTAGACATTTATCCTATTATGTAGGATGGACAAATTTCATCTAGGTCACTCATGTCCCTCAACATGCTTTGTGGAGTATCCATCAACTGTCTTTATGGTCATCTAGTTACAGATAATGTTAGATCAGTAATAAAGTACTCGACTCTACATCAAGGTTCCATAGTGGTTTCAGGTCGAAGGATTGTATACACCACTATCACCATGAGAGTAACTTATGACACTTTGCATAACATTCTATGTAGTACTCTCATAGCGGGTCAATCCAGTATAGATATTACTCCTAATATTCATACTTATGTTAAGATTTGATAACTCCTTATCCACGATCTATGAGATGTGATCATCAGTCTATCTACATAATAGTCTTAATGCTTTAATGTTATTCCACTTCACAGTAAAGCTCGACTACGGGTACTTTATGAAAAGTGTCCTTATGTTTAATGGGATCTCATGATTAAGTCACACTTAATATTTCATTAAACGAACTAGCTATTCTAGGGACTTTATTATTCTTAAAAAACAAACATAATAAAGAAATTCATTTTATTATTAATAAATAATTTGATACAAGTACCAAAAGTAATGACTTCTAGGGCTTACACCAATACTCATCAACTATAAAAGACAAGTTGACTCCTCAAAACATGATGAGAATAAGAAAGGAAAATCCAATAGTTCATGTTTTAATTGTGGTAAACCCGGACACTACAAGTCAGATTGTCTGTAACTTAAGAATGATAAAGATAAGGGTAAAAGCAAGAAGTCTAGAAAAACTAGAAGAGCCTAATAGCTTGGGATAGTGAAAGTGAATGCTCAAGTGAAATTTGCTTAAGCGAAAGCGACGAAGAAGCAAATCTTTGTCTCATGGCTCATCATCATAAAAATAAAAATGTAAGTCATTCAAAATATGAACTTTGTGATGAAGTGTCTTATTCTGTGTTAAAAGTTGCTTTTGAAAATCTATATGGTGAAGTAGTAGATGCTTTTAAAAAGTTAGCTTCAAACAAAGAAAATTTTCATATTATGAAGCTAAGATTTTAAAAATCGAAAAATAATTGGAATCTCTTAAGCAAACCATGCTAGATGTTCAAAAGGATAACATTGAGGATGAGAAACCTTCATGGTTGGTTATGAAACTTGTCACATTTGGAAGAAAAAAAAGGTTAACACTCTAAAGGTCAAATTAGACAAGGCATTAGAACCAAAAGTTACATTTTCTATCAATCCTACAAAATTCAAAAGATTTTTAAATGTGTCGTATAAGAAATACAATTTTGTGGAAAAGGAATCTAATAGCAAAAGTCATTCTCATTGTCACTTGACTTGTCACTATTGTTGTAAGAAAGGACACACCATTGCTAAATGTAAATTTATGACATTCTCAAGAACCCAATGAAAATTGGTTACCTATCACTCTTGTTTAATTTTGTAGGTTGAATGTCTTGACTCCACAGAGAGAATGTGGTTTCTTAATAGTGGATGCTCAAGGCATATGACAGATGACAATTCAATATTCATTGAATTCAAGCCAAAGAAGAAAACATTTGTGACCTATGGAGATAATAACAAGGGTGCAATACTTGGTAAAGGTCGTGTATGTAATCCCTCTTCTACTACTATATCTAATGTAATAATTGTTGAAGACCTTAAACATAATCTTCTTAGAATAAGTCAACTAAGTGGCAAAGGTTATAAAATAACTTTTACACATACTTGTTGCATAATTGATCATAATGAAAAGAAAAAGAAGGATCATTTGTTTAAGAGCTTAAGGGTTAACAAGATTTATATGCTTAGCTTAAATGATGTATCTTTAACAAGTACTAAGTGTTTAATAACCATGAGTGAAGACTCTTGGTTATGGCATAGAAGCTTAGCACATGTTAGTTTTGATCTATTCAATAAAGTAGTCTCAAAAGATCTAGTCATCGGTCTATCGAAAATTAAATTTTCAAAAGACCACATATGCGATGCGTGCCAAATGGGAAAGCAAACAAGGGTCTCTTTAAAATCCAAAAATATTGTTTCAACTTCTAGACCTCTTGAGCTTTTCTATATTGATCTATTTCGTCCTTCTATGACAAAAAGACTAGGTGTTAATTACTACAGTTTTGTCATAGTAGACAATTACTCTAGACTTTGTTGGACTATCTTTTTGCATTGCAAAGATCAGACCTTTTCAGCTCTTACATCTTTTACAAAGTTTTCCTGAAAAAATTAAAGTTCAAATATAGTTGCTATCCGAAGCAATCATGGAGGTGAATTTGAAAACCACATGTTGCTTAAAAATGTGTCACATGAAAGTGTACATGTATGTTTAAAAGTAGCAAGTGATAAAAAGTAAGGATATCGTATCAATAGGGAGTGAATGTTGCTAAAGATGATTTTGCACTATTTTATCTTTTGGTAGTTAAGCACGAGCAAGAATAAAAATAATGGATGGATGTCACAAGTTCAACATTTCCTTTACAGATCAGGCTAATGAGTAATGCTAGATGTGAAATCATATCAAAAGATTTCATGTTGAGCTAAGGTCCATTAATAAATATTATGCACAGTGTGTTCATGAAGTGTAGTGTCGTGCCAAGAAAGATCAGAGTGATCTAAAGGTGTATTTATACAACATCAAAACATGTATTATTAAGGCAAGGGAACAAATCTCTAAGTCACACTTATAACCCTAAAATATGTTTATTATAGTTTGAAATCCTTTATAGTTGTAACTCCTTATCTCTAAGTGAACTAATCATGTGAATATCTCTGTTCTACTCTTTTCAACTACTTTTATTATGAAATCCACTTGTTGTGGGATCTCTCACAATAAAAAGATGTTATCTTTTCCTAAGTTGATCACTCCTAGAATCATATTTGTAAACATTATAGCACATAATAAAACAAGACATTGAACAACTTCATTTAACATAAGAACATTATAACATTAATTTTCCATTGCTTAACATATGTTGCACCCCAAAATTTGACCAACATTTCAAGAGGTATGAGTACCAATTAAGACTATTAAGATAGCCAAGAAGGTTGTTCAAATGTTCAAAGGTTGATATCTTTGTCAGAGAAGTGAGAAGATCCTCAGAAAGATTGGTTGAAACCAAGGTTGTGTGCCTCCTAACTTGAGAGTTGTGGGAGCTCCTCAGATGATTCTGAAGCTATGAGGATGGACTTGAAGCTTTGAGAGAGATTATGAGATGTCTTGAAAGCCATCATAAAGCCTAGAGAGGCCATTGTACACAAATAAAAAGACTCAGACATGAGTGGTGTAATTAGGGTTTGACTAGGTCAACCCTAGGTCAACTGATGATTTGGAGAGGGTTGAGACCTAATCCAAGAACCATGTGATCATGAATTGATGCATTGAGATGCTATAAGGATGATTCCAAGGTCAACTCATCATGAGTGAGGATTTTGAGAAGTTTCAAGCTAGGGTTTCTAAGGCTTGATAGTGTAAAATCCCCTAGTTTGACCCTTATCTTCAAGGAAGTTTAGCTCAAGATGTGATTGTCATCACATCTTACCCCCAACATGAATGTTGTAGAGCTTGTTCTTAGATTTAATTTGAGTACTAGAAGTCCTTGATAAGATTTGTAGAGCTCAAGTTATGACTTTGACAAGTTACAGGTCATCTGAGGTATGTGAACTTGGATCCTTGAAAGTCACCCAACTTGCATCCAACTTTTTCCCAAGAAGGATGATTCCTATGACCTTTTGGTCAACATGAATGTTGTTCCTCATCTTCTTAGCTTTCTAGAGAGTACTAGAAGTCCTTGATAGGATTTGTAGAACTCAAGTTATGGCTTTGACAAGTCAAGGGCATTTTGGTCATTTCGAGATTATAGGTCATTTCAAGCATAAGGCCATATCTCCTATTTCCAAGCTTCAAATGGAAACATCTTCAACATCAAACTTGCTTAAAATGATGTTTTGAGGCCATTAAGGAGGTTATGAGATGTTGAAAAGGCTTGTAGCAAAAAGTGATAAAAATGACCTAAAATGGAGGCATAAGTTAAATAAGTTGAAGTTGGAAATTGAAAGTTCCAAGTTACACATCCAAACCATGGCATATAATAGGTCATTTTGACTCCAAAGAACATTTTAGAAACAATGGTTCAGCCACTTTTTTGAATTGAGGCCTAGATCATGGACTTGCTTTGGAAAATGGTTGCTTGCATCTTAAGGTACAAAGGCAAAACACTAGGAAAGGCAATGTACAAGCTTGCTAAGTATCTTAACACATCCCATATCTCATCTAAGGAGAATTTCAGGTCAGAATGAGTTGCTGCAAGAGGCTTGGCATGAGATGATGCATGAGATGGATGGAAATCATAAACTCATGACATGAGAATCCCAATTTCCCATTGGATGGTTCCAGAAGATTCTAGAGGAGTCTAAACCACTCCATATATGATTTAGAACTTGCTCAGATGCAAGGTTGGTGAGAGATTAGAGAGAAGAGTGAGATAGCCACTTCAATTGCTTCCATTGCAAGTTGAAATCAAATTCCACATTCTGATCCTTTTCCATTGCTTCTTTCAATCCAAACATATTCCATTGATCACACTGAAGCTGTGCATACCAAATTGAGAGCAAAACCATGGAGAATTGAGGAGATAGCTTTTGGATTTTGAAGGTTGCAAGTCATAATCGGTTTTGAGGATTCAGGCTTTCTTGGTCCAATCTTTTGCAAACAGTAGCAAGATCATCATTCAAGGATTGATTCTGAAGAGTTTGAGAGCTTGAAGTGGAGGATTACCCTATCTGTTAATCAAGATTTGACAGGTTAGTAACTTTTCTTCTACACCATGATTTAAGCATGATTAGGTAGAATTGTTAGGTTAGAACGGTTAGAGACAATTAGGTGATGGATTCTGGGAAGTTTGAGATCAATTGGTGAAGTTTCAGTTGATGACACCATTTTTGTTTTGACCAAGAACACGAGTTATGGTGAGCTATAGCATGAGTTTGATATCAAGAATTAACCAATGTGAGGTGGTGATCATTCTGAGGTAATTAATTTCAAGAATTGTTAGAACTGAAGTTTGAGCATATCTTTGATCTTGGATCGGGTTTGGAGATTTAGGGTGATTCAATGGATTTTGATGCCATGGTTAGATTCAGGGTGAAATTCTAGACAGATTAGGGTTTTGAATTTTAGTTTTTCATGGAGAATTGAGGTGGTACGATTGTGGTGAAGCTTGAGCTTGAAGCTCTGTTTCCATGGCTTCCTCATTTGAACCCTAGCTGGAGGAAGAAGATGAAGGCGTGGCCGTTGGATGAGGCAAGACTCATTGACTGAGTGGAGATCCGAAGGCTGTGATTTAATTTCATTTGGTGGGGGATTCTGAGGATGGCCAAAGCGTTGCGTTTCATTAAACTGGGATATTGGGCTTGGTTGATATCCACACCCCCATTCTTGGCCCATGTTTGTTTTGAACTGAATTTTGTTACTTTATGCACCGTGTCTTTTTCTTTTTCTCTATATTTTTTCATTTGATTTTCTGACAATAATTGGGCCTAGCGCATTACTAATCCCACCCCCATTTTAAGCCCATCTGCATTTTGAACTGAACATAATTGCTATTCACACCAATGCTTTCTCATTTTAATTTCTTTTTCTCCATTTTCTTTAATATTTGAAAAATCATAATAAATAGAAAAATGATGATTTTTGCATGGGGATGTTTTCTCCCATTTCATGATAATGTCTAGAAAATTATAAAATCAAAATATTTGCATTTCATGCATTTTTAATATTTTTTGTGTATTTTATCTTTTAATAGCATTTTAATTCCTTATATGTTGATGCATAGACTTGTAGAATTTTGTTTATCTAGTTCCCTTTGAATTTTTAGGCCATTCTTTTTAGGATAGTTAGATTAGGACTTTAGCTCCCCTCTGGATTTATTCCATAATTTTGTGATTAATTTTTGAGTAGTTTTGGTTAGATGGCTTTAGGTTGTATAGAATTAGGTCAATCCTCACAATAACACTAGAATTTTGGGTTTCTAGGTCAAGATAGACATTGGGACATATAGGGTATTAAGGGTAGGTATAGAGGATCCCCTAGAAATTATATTAGATTTTAATATGATAGTATGCCATTTTTAATTAATTTTTGTAGTTGATTGTTGTTTGTGTTGCCCTTGTGGGCTTGTATTTTGTTTTGCCTTGCTTTGTGGGTTTTTGCTTGGCTTGGTGGGCTTGGTCTTGCTTTGAGAAGCATGGAGGAGCATAGTAGAAGAATTGTTGATTGAAAAAAGAGCTTGAGAGCTTGGAGGCTTGTCTGTTTTGTTGTTGTTTTAGGGTTAGAGATTAGGAAGAGCTTAGACTTAGTGGATTCCTTTCTTGAACATGGATGGTACCTTTCACCTCCATTCTTCCCCATGATTCAAGGTCCTTCCATGGTACTCACCTCCCTCCTTTGGAAGGATAAGTGATGTTACCTGGGAAGTAGAACCTTTGAGGGAACCCTTCTTTTGATGTTGAACCCTTATAGGTCACCTTTGGTGGTCAATAGGCAGTTTAACACCCGAGCTTATCCAGTTAAGTGATTTCCTCTGGTTTGAGTATCTTGAGAGATGTTGAGCTTGAGTTTGAAGATGAAGACTTCATTAAAGAGGGTGGAAGAGGATGATTCCTTAGACATAGCCATTTCAGCTGAAGCTTGAAGAGCATGAAGATCAAGTTAATACTTGAAGACCCAATGAAGATCCAGTAAAGATTGAATGAAGAGCTGAGGCTTGGGAAAGAGTGAAGGATGAAGTTGACACTTCTAAGCAATTGAGACTACCCTAAGGAGCTGAAGCTTGAAGATTAAAGGATGAGTTGATACCTACTTTGAAGCTTGGAGATCCTGAAGGAATCAAGTTGATACTTGTGGTTAAGAATGAAGCCTGAAGGTGGAACTGATTAAGGAGCTGAAGCTTGAAGAAGAAGATAAGTTGAAACTTATGTGGAAGGGTTGAAACCTGGAAAAGCAAATTGATATCTGTCAAGAGTGATGGAGGTCTGAAGACTGAGTTGCTGGTGGAAGAGCTGAGGCTTGGAGTTGAGAGAGGAGTTGATCTGCTTTCTTTTCTGTTTCTTTTCTGTATTGATGTGCCTTGTTTGACTTGCTTGATGCATTAGAATAAGTCCATATCTAGAACAGCTTTAATCTATGAGCATGATTGCACTAGAGGTTGAGTTGCTCCCTCTGCTTGTATTGTTACTGTATGGCTTTGCTTGTGGGTATTCGGTAGAGCCCTGCTCCCTTGCCCATGTGGTTTGTTTTGCTTGATAGCATTCTATTTCTTCTGTATGATTACAGTTTACTGTATTTTGCTTGACAGCACGTTTTATTTCAGTATGATTACTGTTATTCATATATGGCTTGAGGTTGAGATGAGCTTGTGGAGGCTGATGCCCCACACACATTTCCTCCCTCACTTGCATTGCATGCATTTTACCGTGTTACTGTTTACGGTTTAAGCTGATGCTTTATCTGTTTCTGTGTATCATTGACATGATCCCTTAGGACTCTCATTTTCTTTGATAAGGAAGTGATGATAGAACTTTAGGTTGAAACCTATGCATGACAACTTCTAGGAGTTCCCTGTTTCAAACCTCAACCATAGGATGAATCCTTGGCATGACAACAGTAGGACTTGATAGTCTCCCTCCTAGTTGAGCCTGTCCTCTTCTCATCTCAAAACAGTTTAAGATACAGTAATCATGAATGATTTCTTTCGTACGTCACGAGCCTTAAGCTATCTGAGAAAGGATTGTGGAAGAGTTTCTTTTCCACAGTCTGGATGTCTAGTATGGTACCCTTTGGGTGACATGCGACGCATTCACTCTCAGGTCATAGTCTTTAGTGCGATTGAAATTGCAAACACAATAAAAAAACACTTCTTCCATAAAAGACAGAAAATAATCCATAGTGTCCCGAACTACGTAAGCTCTGATCTCTAATATCTGTTGAGAGTACGTAGGCACAATACTGATGTATTGGCGAGCTACCTTCCCCATAACCCGTCGTAGGTCGAACTACGTTGACTCTGATTTCTCGTTCTCTGATGAGAATACGTAGGCATAAAGTGTGATGCTTTGCCGAGTCATTTTTCTTTTCTTTTTAAGCAAGCCTTGATGGGTAGATAGATAAACCAACTCGTCCAGTAAACACAACAAGCGTGGATCCCGTCGAGTACGACGGACGTGAGGGGTGCTAATACCTTTCCCTTGCGTAACCGACTCCTGAACCCAGACAACGGTTGCGACGACCTTTTCTTATTCCTTTTCGTCAGGTTTTTCCGATCGTTTCCTTTCCCGCTCCGAGGGATAAATAACGAAAGGTGGCGACTCTTCTGTTGTGCCGGTACCTTATTTTCGCGAAAGCGACAACTGGCGACTCTGCTGGGGATCGAACCCAGAGTCTCTGGTTCTCCGGTTCCCTATGCGAGTCGATCCTAGCGCTTGTATGATTACTTGTTGGGTTATGTTTATTTATCGCATTTTTACTTCCCGCACTTTATTTTTCAGTATGATATGATTATCTGTGCTGTTGTGGGAGGGGCATTCTGATGAGTGAGAAGCCAGACCCAGGCTTGAGTGAACATAGCATTAGTTGTGGAAATTAGTGGGCGCGTGCTTGCTTTGCAGGCACTAGTGTCTCATGAAATCCACGCTCAGACGAGGTTCTCCCGGTTGGCTTCTCTTTCAACCCTTTGGGTTGAGACGGTTGCTGGTTTGGTGGATTGTCGACTCTGGGGACCGATCATTTGTGATTCAGCCGAGTGAGGCCGCTTCATGAGTTGGTGATGCCACACCTTCTGGGTATCGTATCACCCCTCTTGAATGTCTGCGACGCTGATGAACGCATAGGATGCCGAACCTGAGTCAGTTTAGGTCCATACCTGTGAGCAGGGTTGGGTTTATTGCAGGGAACTTTGACCTTCAGACCACCTGGTTTTCTTGATAGTGGATCAGTTTTGTTGGGATCTGAGGTTCTCATCTTCAGATATATGATTGTTCTTGATAGAGCAGGTTTTGATCAGAGGATCTTATCATCAGATGTGTATTTGTTCTTGATAGAGAAGGTTTTGATCAGAGGATCTTATCATCAGATGTGTATTTGTTCTTGATAGAGCAGGTTTTGATCAGAGGATCTTATCATCAGATGTGTATTTGTTCTTGATAGAGCAGGTTTTGATCAGAGGATCTTATCATCAGATATATGATTGTTCTTGATAGAGCAGGTTTTGATCAGAGGATCTTATCATCAGATGTGTATTTGTTCTTGATAGAGCAGGTTTTGATCAGAGGATCTTATCATCAGATGTGTATTTGTTCTTGATAGAGCAGGTTTTGATCAGAGGATCTTATCATCAGTTGTTTGTTCTTGATAGAGAGGAGTTCTATTACCAGATGTTTGTTCTTGATAGAGCAGAGTTTTGGTCATCAGTTGTTTGTTCTTGACAGAGCAGATTTATGATTGGGGTCTGAAGATCTCATCAGTAGATATATGTTTGTTTTGACAGAGCAGATTTCTTGGTCCTACATCAGAGGTCCTTATTATCAGACATTTGTTCTTGACAGAGCAGAATTATAATCCTGTGTATATGGCCCTATCAGATGGTTGTTCTTGACAGAGCATATTTGTGGTCCAACACCGGGGTTTTCTTCTTATCAGTGGTTGTTCTTGATAGAGCGGCGTTATGATTTTGTTGATACAGAATCTCCACAGCACAGTTGCCTTGATCTCCTGTTGCATGATTGCATTTTGCATTAGTTCGCATACTCATTTTGCATTTCATTAACGTGTGTCTGTGTTGCAGGTACCGTTTTCCCCGTGTTGCACCCTAAAATTTGCTCAACCTACTTCACTTGGTTTATGTTTCAATTGCATTAGCATTTGCATATTAGATCATGTACATCTGCATAGCATAGCATGGGCAAGCCATACAGCAAGGGACCAAATGCAATTCTTATCCCTATGGGCATGTCAAGAGGTTCTTATTCAAATTCAATCTTAGCCCAGTCATCAGAAAGAAATTGAAACCTAAAGAAGTCATTGGACTAAGTAGTGGATTTATCTCCTATCTTGAGGGTATTTGAAGACCATCAGAGAAGTTGTGAGTCATGAATTGAGGCCATGGAGGGTATACAGACATCATGGAAGACCTAGAGAGTCATTTTGAAAGTGAGACAAGTCATTGGTGTGATTGCAAGAGCTGCAGTTGAAGACAGTCAACTAGGGTTTCATCTGGGTCAACTCTGGGTCAACCCTAGGTCAAATGCTTGATTGAAGGTTATCAAGGCCTGTTTGAAAGATGTGGGATTCTTCTTTTGACATATAGATATGTATTTGGTGTTGTGCCAAGGAGGAATCAAGAGAAATCAAGAAGAAGAGAGGTTTCTAAATTAGGGTTTCTGTGTAAAATCCCCTGGTTTAGGTCAAACTTCCAAGCAAGATAATTCAAAATGCAAGCTTCAAATGGATCCTTGGACAACATGAAACTTGTAGAGGATCTCAAGACCTTTAATTTGAGTGATGGAAGACATCAAGGAGATTTATATAACTCAAGTTATGTTCCTTGCAAGTTACAGGTCATCAGAGGCATCTGAAATTTTGTTTGTGAAGGTTACTTGTCTTCCAAGCAACTTTTACCCTTCAAGGAGCTTTCAAATGTATTTCTGGCCAACATGAAAGTTGTTCCTAATGATCTTAGCTTTCTAGAAAGGTATGGTATGCCTTCATCTGATTTGTGGAACTCTACTTATGACTTTGGCAAGCAAAGGGTATTTTGGTCATTTGGAAATTATGGGTCATTTCAAGCATATGCCTAAAACTCATACTTTCAAGTCTCAAATGGAAAAATTCTCAACATCAAAGTTGTTCCAAATGATTTTTTGAGTCTATAAAAGTGGTCATGGAAGTTTGAAAATGGGTGTAGCTCATATTTGCAAAATTGACCTAATTAAGGCCTGATTTAAGTTCATTAAAGAGCCATTTTTGGGAATTTTTCATTACATGTCCAAATGGGATGAAATTATAGGTCATTTTGATTGGAATTAATGTTTTGAGAACATTGGCAATAGTGTATTTTTGAGCTTAGTTCAAAATTTGAGAGTTATCATGGCTTGCTTATGATTAAAGTGGCATATGCCAAATCACAAGGGATCAATGTGTAAGGAGCTTCCAGCATCTTCCAGAACTTTCCATCCACATCTATATAAACCCTAGAGCTCATTCAATGCAGGGTTGGTGATTCATTTGGTAGAAATTTCATAGTTGCAATTCATTTTGCTTTTGTGCAAATCACACCCAAACACTCTCAATTCATCATCATCCTTCAAAGTTTCGATTTCTTTTTACTCCATGATCATCACTGATCACTTCACAGACAAGATCTGGTTGAATTGAAGCAAGATTCGTGTGCTGCGAATTTCACATCCAAGTTGCAAGAAGAATCAGTTACAAGAATTCAGAGCATCTGAGCAAGAACAAGTGCATACAGAACCAAGATCCATAGCCATTGATCAAGTCTAGAGCATTGCTAGCTGTAAATCCAAGAGTTCATCCATCTGTTTTCAGTTTCGCACCAGGTTGGTTTTTCTTTCGAATTGACCTAGAATAGATAGCATGATGTAGATTGGTTAGGATAAGCATGATCTAGATGATTAGAGGATCGTATCTGGAACTTTTGGCAAGATTTGGTGAAGGTTGAGATATGCGCACAAATTCTGTTGAGACCTAGAACTTGGTGAATAAACTGTTAGAATCTTAAGTTGATAGTGATTATTGCTCAGTAAGAGGCCAGGAAGAGATTAGTACAATTAGGTTTTTGATTCGTGATGATGAAATTTCTGAGCATGTTGGAGATGGTGATCGTGTTTCATGATAGAGTCGATATGAATTGATGTTGATGACATGAGTGAGTTCAGGGAGCAAAATAGAGTAGAATTGGGCTTTGAACTTTTGAAATTGATGTTGTGATGATGATGCACGAATTGATGGAAGATGATGATGAAGGTTCAGTTTCCATGGTGTTCTTACTACAAACCCTAGGTCTAACGTTGAAGACAAGCAATGCACGTTGGATGAGGTCTTAATTGTTGACTGAGAACTTGATCTAATGGCCTGTATTCAAAGATAAAAAATGGAGGGAAGCTGAGTTTAATGAAACTCAGCGTTTCATTAATAGTCACTATGGGCTTAATGATCATTCTTTTTCGCACCCCACCTTCACCAGGCCCAACGAATTGAACTGTTTTTGCTACTATTTGCACCGTCGTTTTCTTTTTATTTTGATTTACTGATTTGTTTTTATTTTGAGTATTGGGCTTAAGATTGTTGCTACTCGCGCCCCCAGGTTTTGGGCCCATGGAGCAATTGAACTGGGCGCCCTTGCTGCTTGCACCCCCCTGGGCTTCTTGCTTTTATTTTGTTTAATTCTTTTTCTTAGCATTTTATAAAATTCATAATAAATAGAAAAATAGGAATTTTGACATGAGAGTTTTTGCAATAGTTTAACATAGACTTGAAGAAAATTAAAATGATTAAAAAATATTAGTTTAGCTATTTTTTCTATTTTTGCTTATATTTTCCATTTTAATTGTTTTTAAATAGATATAGTTTGTATATGGTTTTTGTAGAATTTCTTTTAGGTATTTCCCATAATCTTTTTAGGCTATTTTTTTTAGTATAACTAGATACATATATTAGGTGCCCCCTTGATTTTTACACCAATTTTTTAGGATTTATTTTAGGTAGTTTAGTTAGAAAACATTAGGCTAATCATTTAGGGTTGTGAATATAATATAGGTCTAACAAAACAAGTTTCTTTTTGGGTTTTCTTTAGGACAAATTAAGAGGGGACTATAGGGGTATTATGGGTAAGTGATAGATCCCTTAGAAAATGCTAGATTTCCCCTATTATATAAATACTACTAGTATATTTTCTGTATTTGATTGATTGTGTGGTGTGCCCTCTCTAGGGTTATTTGTCTGACTGTGTGGGGTATTGGGCCTGCTTGGGTTTTGGGTTTGAGCTGAAGACTTTGTTGATGAAGCCATTGAAGACAAAAGGGAATGAAGACTCAGTTCAGGAGTTGATGAAGAGTATATCTTGCTGGCAGCTGTTGAAGGTTATAGGATCTAGGAGTTAGGCAGAGCTCTAGGATAGCAACTTGATTCACAAACATGGAAGGTCTTGTTTGCCTCCATCCCTCTCTGTGATGCAGAGTCTCTCTAAGATACTCACCCCCTTCCTTTGGAAGGCTTGGTGACAGTGTCTAAGAGATAGAACTCTTGAGAGAAACATTCTATATGTTGTTAACAGTCTGTTTGTGACCTTTGGTGGTCAACTAACTGCTTAACATCCCAATTCATTCTTTTGATTGGTTCCTCAGCTTGGAGAGTGAGACTTGAAGAAAAGCCCTGAAAGATTGAAGATAGAGACCTTGCTTGAAGGCTGTGAAGATGAAGACTGATGCTTGCTTGAAGCCTGTAGATGGTTGAAGATGACTTGAAGATAGATGTTGATGAAGACTGTTGTTTGCTGTTTATTTTTGCTGTTTATAATTTTTGATGTATTGTTTGAATTTCCCTGACTGTATTATTTGCCATTTAATCTGTTAGGTTGAAAGCGAATTTTGGTTCGCTTTTGCCTGTTGTTTTCTAGGTTCGAGGTTGAGTGGGACTCCATTGCCTCGCTTGTATTGCTGCATCCATGCATTTTACTACTTTATTGTATATATGCTATTGCTTCTATTTTCGTTATTCCCTTAGGATCTCTGTTTCTCTCTGCGCAAGAGAGGAGCATGATAGACATTAGGTCTTAACCCATGCATGATAACATTAGGTTAGTTTGATTCCCCTTTTCAACCATAGGTTAGAGTTCTGTCTCTTCTTTCTCAAAACAAACAGAAAAACAGTAAATCTTTCAAACACAATAAAAGACACTTCTTCCGTAAAAGAATGTGAACTCACCAAAACGTCATTTTTGTCCGCTTGGACCAGTAATCAGAAAAACCCTTTTTTCAGAAGGAGATAAAAACAATCAAGACAGACTTGTGTCGTACGTGGCCCGAACTACGTTTGCTCTGATCTTTCATGCTGTATGAAAGTACGTAGGCATAGGATGCGATATCCTAGCGAGCAACCTTCCCCTCCTTTCCAGTAGGTAGGCGAACTACGTTGACTCTGATTTCTCGTTCCAGACGGGAATACGTAGGCATAAAGTGCGATACTTTGCCGAGTAATTTTCTTTTCTTTTAACCCCTGACCTGTAGAATAGATAGAATAACAATCCATACCAGAAAACAAGCGTGGATCCCGTCGAGTACGACGGATGTGAGGGGTGCTAATACCTTCCTCTTGCGTAACCGACTCCCGAATCCAGGATTTGGTTGCGATGACCATTCCTTTCCCCGTTTTACAGTAGGTTTACTTCGAGCGTTTCCTTTCCCTCCGTTGGGATAAATAACGCACGGTGGCGACTCTTCTGTTCATCCGGCGCCGATTTTCGCAGTAGCGACACCCCGATCCAGGATTTCTTGCCTCCTATTGTATTGTTATGGGCCCTCTGAGGAAGACCGTGGCTTACAAGTTCCCCGCCCCTGATGTGGTTAAGCTGACTGGTTTGATAACTTTAGCAGATGATTCTGTGAGGGATGGGTTCAGAAAATCTTACGGCAAGTTGCTCAGTTTGGTTCGTAAACCCTCTATGTTTGAGTTGAATGGGTTGCACGCTCTGTTGCAGTTCTACGATCCTCCGTTGAGATGTTTCACTTTCCAGGATTTCGTTCTCGCACCCACGCTAGAGGAATATGCTGATTTGTTAGGTGTGCCTATCAAGAGGCATATGCCTTTTGTTCATATGGATGTCGAGCCTGATCTGGCCAGTCTAGCTCCTTCGCTACATCTGGATGCCTCTGAGTTGGTATTGACTAGTTGGAACAAGGTTCCCGGGTTCTCCTTGCAGATTTTGGTGGGAAAGGCTTAGCAGTGCGCCAAGGACAGATGTTGGGTCGCGTTCAATGCCATCCTCGCTTTGTGCATATATGGCATCATTCTGTTTCCCAATATGCCCGATTTTGTAGACTTTGATGCATTTCATATCTTTGCTTCAGGGAATCCAGTCCCTACCTTGATAGGAGATGTCTACCATTCTATCCACTACAAAAACGAGAATAGAAGGGGTAAGAATGTCTCATGCTGTGTACCCTTGCTTTACAAATGGCTTGATAGTCATCTGCCCAAGAGGGGTCCTTTTGTTTTGTCTGCAGCCACAGCTGAGTGGTCCGAGCGTCTGATGAGTTTATCTGCAGAGGATATTGACTGGTTCGACAGAGATAGGTTGGGTACCGAGGTTATCTTCAGCTGCAGCGGGTTTCCAAACGTGCCTTTGATAGGCAGGAAAGGCTGTATAAACTACAATTCGTCGTTGTTGGTCCGACAGTTCGCGTATGCTTTGAGAGCTCCGCCAAAGGATGAAGAGGTGCAGGAATCTCTGTACCTCACTGGTCTTCTAGAGGGGGATCTGTTATGCAAGCTTCAGCGCGCCTGGAATGGTATCAGTAAGCGAGGAAAACCATTGCTGGGGAGAAGCAACAATCAAGCCTACCCTCCGTATGCGACTTGGATCAGAGCCAGAGCAGCTGCTATAGCGATGCCGTTTCCTCATGCCAAGCCAGAAATCCCTCCAATGATTGAAGAGTCTACTACTGTGCCCATTCAGCAGCATAATCAGGTGTTAGCTGAGCGAGATGAATTGAAGCGGATGAATGAGGAACTGGAGAAAGAATTGACACAGCTCCGAAGCGAGAGGAACGAAGTCGTTCATTCCTTCAAGAGGCAGACAGAGCTGGTGAACCAGCTAGGTACAGACCTGACTAAGCAGATAGTCGAGCGTGAGTGCATGGGTCAAGACTTCAAAGTTGTCAACGACGTACTGGCTACGAAGAAGCAGCACTTGGATGAAGCATATCGGAGGATATCCAAGTTCATCAACCCTGAAAGTCTGTGACGCCGACGACCGCATAGGATGCCATACCATTGTCAGTTACTAGGGTACCTACCTGTGAGAGGGTTTGGGTCATGCAGGTAACTAGACCTTCAGATACCGGTTTATTCTTGATTTGAGATTCAGGATACTTATGGACAGTTATTGGGGTCTGTCAGAGACCAAGTTGGAGTGATTATTGGGTTGGAGGCTTGATGGGAGCTTATGTATGAGGGTTGTCTGAGACAGTGGTTTGAAGAATAGTGGGAGGGTCTGTTGGAGACCTTGTTCTTGGTGTGGTTCAGGCTTCTCAGCCATGGCATTTGGTCCCTGTTGCATTTTATTTGCATTGCATTGTTTGCATAACCATTATCATTGCATCCCATTAACGTGTGTCTGTGCTGCAGGTGCATTTGCATATTCCCTGGTTCTAGTGTCCGGACTTTTGAGTATTGATCATGGCCGGTTTGAGGATGACAGTTGCCTACAAGTTACCTATCCCTGATATTACTCCCCTCCTGGGTCTGATTTCTCTTGCTGATGAGGATGTCTGTAGAAGCTTCAGGCAGAGTTACGGAAGGTTGTTGAGATTGGTTCGCAAACCAACTAACGATGAACTGAATGGGCTGTATACACTGATGCAATTCTATGACCCTGCTTTGAGATGTTTCACATTCGCTGACTTTATTTTGGGGCCTACCATGGAAGAGTATGCAGAGTTTATTGAGCTGCCAGTACAGAATAAGGTTCCTTTTATTCACTCTGACGCTGAGCCCAAGTTGGAGGATTTAGCTAAGGCCTTGCACGTGAATGCTTCTGAGCTATTGATGACTTCTTGGCGCGGGGTTCCAGGCTTCTCCCTCCAATTTCTGATTGGTAAGGCTCAAGAATACGCCAAGAATGGATGCTGGGTAGTCTTTAACGCTGTTTTGGCCCTATGCATTTATGGGATAGTGCTGTTTCCCAATTTCCCGAACTTCGTGGACATGGATGCATTTCATTTGTTTGCTGCTGGAAACCCTGTACCCACATTGATCGGGGATTTCTACCATTCGATGCACTACAGGAATGAGAATAGGAGAGGCAAGAACGTCTCTTGTTGTGTGCCTTTGTTGTACATGTGGTTCAAGAGCCACCTCCCCCTGAAGGGACCTTTTGTAGATGGTGCGACTACAGCTGACTGGCCAGAGCGCCTGATGAGACTATCTTCTGAAGACATCGAGTGGTTTGACCGAGACTTGCTGGGGTCTGAGCTTATTTTCAGTTGTTTTGGGTATCCTAATGTTCCTTTGATAGGAAGAAAAGGGTGCATCAATTATAACCCATCTTTGTTCGTTCTCCAGTTTGGATACGCGTTGAAGAACCCACCTAGGGAGGAAGAAGTACAGGAATCTCTGTACTTCACCGGTGATTTGAATGGAGGGCTACTAGCCAAGCTTCAACATGCTTGGATGCGCATCAACAGAAGAGGGAAACCACTGTTGGGGAAGAATGATTGTCAGGCTTATGTACCATACAAAGTTTGGATCCAAGAGAGAGCAAGACAGTTGCTGATGCCATTTCCAGCTGCACCAGTCCCTGTTCATATTCCGGTAGAGGAACCAACCACTGTTACTATGGAGGTCTACGAGCGAGTTGTAAAAGAAAAGGAAGCCTTGATGAAGATCAATGAAGAGTTAGAAGAAGAACTGGCTCAGATGCGTAGTGAGAGGAACAAGGTTGTGCATTCTTTCCAACAGCAGATTGAACTAGTAAACAGGCTAGGCGCTGAATTGGCTGAAGAGAAAAAGAAGCGTGAATGCCTGGGGAAAGAATTCAGAAGCTCTCATGATATGTTGGAGTCCAAAAAGAAAGCACTCGATGCCGCCCACCGGGAAATATCTTCTTGTAACAAAACATGGAATGCTACGCTAACCAACAACAAAAAGAGGGAGGACAAATTGAAGCAGCAAATTTCTGAACTCGAAGAACAGTTGAAGGCTAGCACTAAGAAGTATGAAGAGGAGGTGATGGCGAAGTATAGTCTCCAGAATGCGTTGAACAAGGCCATCGAAGGCAAGAAAGAAGTTGTGTCTCAGAAGCGGAAGCTAGAGGGTCGCTTCGGAGAAGGGGCATGGGAGGAATCCGTTGGTGATTTGCGACGTGTTCTCAAGTGAAGAGATCTACTTGTTGAGGGTATGCTTACCCGACCAAGTCATCCAGAGACTAAGAAGTTATTAGAAGAGTACCAGGCCTATGGGAGCACTTGACCATTTCATGTATTAATGTGTATGCTTTATTTGCATAAAGCTGACCATCACCAGGATTGTTGGTTGAGGTCATGCCTTCTTATTGTACATTCATTGATATTGTATTCTGGGCTTAATGGATTTCTCTGCAATATATGAGGTGTTTTCCATGATTCGGCTCTGATCTTCGTATTGCTGTCACCGTCACTACACTGACACATTCGCACTAGAATCGGGGAATGATATTCCCTAATGCACAGACACATATTGCATTGCATTCGCATTCATACTGCATTCCAGGTGATTATTGAACTGTATCTCATTTCCTGCACTGTACCAGGTCTTTTCAGGATTGAAAGTCAGCGCCCGCACCGATACTCCACTCGTACCAACTGCCGAAGAGTTATGGATCAGATGCAGAATGAAATGCAGGACATGCGTGAGAAGCTGGCGCTATTCATGCAGACAATGGAGACCATTGCGAAAGGCCAGGAGAATTTGCAAGCTTTGGTGCAGCCTTTGTTGGTAAGAAATGCTGGGCACGGAAATGAAGACCATAATTCTGTGCGAGTCGACACTATTCACGGGGATGGTACTCCCACACCGGTGGCTCCACCTGTGGTAAACATACCTGCTGTCAATATGAACAACGGCGCTGCCGCCGGGAACGGTAATGTTGGAATCGGTAACGAGACTGTCGTCAACAACGTAGGATTCGGAGATGTCAACCTGGGTGACAATATGGGAGGTAATGGCTTCGGTAATAATGGATTCGGCTTCAATGACCAGGGGTTTGATCATGCTGGGAAGTACGGCTTCAACGCTCAAGGTTTCGGACAGGACGGATTTGGTATGACTAATCAAGGTTATGGCGGATTCGGAAATGGAAATGGCGCTGGGATAATGTCTTTTGGACCTGCAGGAGTCGCCCCGGGGTATGGTAACAGGGGGCGGGGCCCTGTAATGAATCAGACTAGAGTTGGCCGTAACAATGGGTACGATGGATACGGAACTGGGAACGGTAATTGGCTAGAAGATCAGCAAGAGGATGCTTTCTCCGGTGGAGGTTTCGAAGGTCCTATGGATGACTCTCAGAGAATCAAGATGCTCGAGGAGCAGATGAAGGGGGTCGTGAATCAAAGCTTTGTCGGCTTAGATATGACCACAATGGGTCTGGTGCCTGGCCTGAGGGTACCAATAAAATTCAAAGCTCCCACATTCGACAAATATAAGGGGGATACCTGTCCAAAGGTGCACGTGCGGTCATACTACAGAAGGATGTCGGCGTATTCAAACGATGAGAGGATGCCGATGCATTTCTTTCAAGATAGCTTGTCTGGTCCTTCCCTTGAATGGTATATGGGGTTGGAGCCAACACAGATAAAGACATGGAAGCAGCTGGCTGAAGCGTTTGTGGCTCACTATAAGTACAACAGTGACTTGGCACCCAACCGGGTCCAATTGCAGGGATTGTCCTAGAAGAAGGGCGAGAGCTTCAAAGAGTATGCGCAGTGATGGCGCGACATGGTTGCTCGAGTTCATCCTCCTTTGGAGGACAAAGAAATGAATGATATGTTCATAGGAACATTTACTGGCATGTTTTATGACAAGCTGTTTCACACGTCCTTAGGCAGTTTCTCAGACTTAATCCTGATGGGTGAGAAGATTGAAAGCAACATTAAACAGGGAAGATTCCAAGCTGAGGAATCCACTTCAGCTGGCAGTAATAGAAGGGCTTTCGGTGGGCGCCGTCAAGGTGATGCAAGTGCAGTGTTTGGGGGCCGAGGCCGAGGTCGGGGCATAGGTCGAAACCAGTACAATCAGCCGCAGCAGGTGGCAAGTGTTACTATTCCATTTCAGCAACAACCAATACAACAACAGCAACAGCAGCCACAACAGGGGGTACATCCTGCCCAGCGCAGAATCCAGGGGGGCAGACCAAGGAGGGTGTTTGAAAATCCTCCTTCAACGTATGCAGAATTGCTACAGACGTTACTGGGTTTGAACTTGGTGGAAAAGAGAACTATGGCGCCAGTAACGGGCACTCCTCCGTACGGCTTTGACGCAAGCAAGCACTGTGAATTCCACTCCGGGGCTCCTGGCCACGATGTAGAGAGTTGCCACGCGTTCAAGCATGTGGTGCAGGATCTATTGGATAGTAAGGCTATCAATTTTGGACAGGCAGGTCCGAACATAGTACAAGAGCCCATGCCCAATCATGGGGCAAATGCTATTTTAACCGAGGAGGGTTTGAACTTGATTATGAATGTTGATGACCTAAAGACACCGTTGTGTGAGATAAAAAGCAGGTTATTGCAGGGAGGTGTGTATCCGGGCTGCGATGAGTTTTGTTTAGAGTGTTGGACCCAAGCTGAGGGTTGTGCTGAATTGAAGAAGGGTATTCGGACCTTGATAGATGGAGGCACATTGCAATTCGACAAAACGGCAGTTGAGGAACCTGCAGAGGTATTAGCAGAAGAGCGAAGCGATGTAGCTACCGTGACAATTCCCCAAAAAACAATAACCATAACAGCGCCAGCCAGGCGACCGCCGATCACTATCACCAAGGTAGGACCAATCCCTTATGAGAGCACTAAGGCAGTCCCCTGGACCTATGGGTTGGAAGCATACTGTGATGGGGTGAAAATTGATGTTAGTAAGCAGCCAGTTGAGGTTGTAGACAACATCGTCGGTACCGGAGGGATGACAAGAAGTGGGAGAATCTTTATATCGCCTGAGGTAGAGGCTGAACGACTGGCGAAAGGAAAAGGAAAGATGAATGAGAATGTCCCGGTGCAGAGGAACGAAAAAGAAACGTCGTTGAAGGATGTGGAAGAGTTTATGTGCCTTATTCGTAAGAGTGATTATAAGATTGTTGAGCACCTTCAACAGACACCGTCAAAGATATCCATACTATCGTTGTTATTGTGTTCTGAAGCTCACAGGAATGCATTGTTGAAAGTTCTGGATACTTCCTTCGTACCCCAAGATGTTTTTGTGAATCAGTTGGAGGGGGTGTTGGTGCATGTGAACGCAGGCCATAGCTTGGGATTTACAGACTTTGATTTGACCCCGAAGGGGAGAGAGCATAACATGGCGTTACACGTCTCAGTTGAGTGTAGGGGCTCAGTCATGTCTCATGTACTGGTAGATACCGGATCTTCCTTGAACGTGCTGCCTAAGAAAGCAATGATGAAATTGGACGTCAGGGGAATCCTTTGTACGCCTAGTGACTTGGTGGTCAGGGCATTTGATGGTACACGAAGAACAGTCTTTGGATCCATAACGTTACCTCTACAGGTGGGGCCGGAGGTTTTCGAAACTGAATTTTATATTATGGACATCCATCCAGCATACAGCTGCCTTCTCGGACGACCCTGGATCCATGGTGTTGGGGCAGTCACATCTACCTTGCACCAAAAGCTGAAATACATGGTAGGCGACAGTGTGGTCACAGTCTGTGGAGAAGAAGATATATTGGTTAGCCATCTGTCATCATTCAAGTATGTAGAAGTCGACGGTGAGATTCATGAAACACCCTGTCAAGCCTTTGAAGGGTTGCGCATCAAAGACAAAGTTCCGGGGCCAAGTAAAGCATCAGAGGTGGCCGTCTCGTCATACAAGGAAGCTCAGGCTCTAGTGGAGACTGGCGAGACAAAAGGCTGGGGCAAGGTCCTGGATATTCCCGTGAAGATGGACAGATTTGGGCTGGGATATCAACCGTCGTCATCAACGCCTGCTGCAGGGGCGCACCGTTTCAAAGGACCGATAACAATCACAGCTAGCGGAGTGTATCACGAGGCCATCAACGCTGTTTCAGATTCCGAAGAAGGAGACAGTGACTGCGACATGGACGCCTGGATTCAGCCGAGCATGCCAGGACAAGGATTATGCAATTGGTCTATTCAGGAGATTGTTCCTGTGACTCACAAACAGTAATACTTTGTTTTCTTAATTGTTGAACAATCTGGTGTCTTACCCGAGGCATCATGATTTTGCTTAGGGTCGTGTTGTTATGTACATTGTGTTGATTAATCATTAAATAAAAGGCGTTTTTCATGTACAAATATTGTGATCTCTGTTTTTCCTGTTTTTGTGTTTTACAATAAAATGGCAACGTGGTTATTCGCTTTATACGCATTTTGAAGCATTTAACCATTCCTTTTGCAGGATAACACTTTCAGATGACATCATTGAACCGCCTATGACTCGTTTCGACTTTGAGCACCCGGTATTTCAGGCCGAAGAAGAGATTGTTGAAGATGGCGACGTTCCAGAAGAATTGTCTTGGTTGGTGAAGCAAGAAGAACGAGTCATTCTGCCTCATGAGGAGGTCATTGAAATTATTAACCTGGGGTCGAAAAGGGTTGAAAAGAACATTCGTATAGGAGCCGCACTGCAAAGCGACGTCAGGCGAAGATTGGTTGAAATGCTCAGAGAGTACAGTCATGTGTTCGCTTGGTCGTATGAAGACATGCCTGGGCTGGATACGGATATGGTTGTGCACCGTCTGCCGCTAAAAGAAGAATGCCCGCCGGTCAAGCAGAAGCTTCGTAGAACCCGACCTGATATGGCGGTGAAAATTAAGGAGGAGGTTCAAAAGCAGTGGGATGCTAGTTTCCTAGCAGTTACTAAATATCCCTCATGGGTCGCTAATATCGTGCCAGTGCCAAAGAAAGACGGTAAAGTGAGAATGTGTGTAGATTACCGTGATCTGAACAAAGCGAGCCCGAAAGATGATTTTCCGCTTCCCCACATCGATGTGCTGGTTGACAACACTGCCCAATTCTCCGTATTCTCCTTCATGGATGGCTTCTCGGGCTATAATCAGATTAAAATGGCGCCAGAAGACATGGAGAAGACTACTTTCATAACACCTTGGGGAACATTTTGTTACAAAGTGATGCCCTTCGGATTGAAGAATGTTGGGGCAACGTATCAGCGTGCAATGACGACCCTTTTCCATGACATGATGCATAAAGAGATCGAGGTTTATGTCGATGATATGATTGCCAAATCCCAGACGGAGGAAGAGCATTTGGTGAATCTGTTGAAGTTATTCAAAAGGCTTAGGAAGTTCAGACTGAGACTGAACCCTAACAAGTGCACCTTCGGGGTGAGATCGGGTAAACTGCTGGGGTTTATTGTGAGCGAAAAAGGAATAGAGGTTGATCCTGCAAAAATAAAAGCAATACAAGAGATGCCGACACCTAAAACAGAAAAAGAGGTGCGCGGATTTCTAGGGAGGTTGAACTACATCGCTCGGTTCATATCTCACCTAACGGCTACGTGTGAGCCATTATTCAAGCTGTTGAAAAAGACCAGGCTGTAACATGGAATGAAAATTGTCAAAGGGCGTTCGATAAAATAAAGCAGTATTTGCAGGAGCCTCCCATTTTGATACCCCCAGTGGCAGGGAGACCCTTGATTATGTATTTGACAGTTCTTGAGGGGAGTATGGGTTGTGTTCTCGGTCAGCACGACGAGACAGGAAGAAAAGAGCATGCAATATACTACTTGAGTAAGAAGTTTACTGAATGTGAATCTCGATATTCAATACTCGAAAAAACTTGTTGCGCGCTAGCCTGGGCCGCCAAGCGTTTGAGGCAATACATGCTGAATCATACAACCATGCTCATCTCGAAGATGGATCCTATCAAATATGTATTCGAAAAGCAGGCATTATCGGGGAGAATTGCCCGTTGGCAAATGGTTTTGACCGAATATGACATCCAGTATGTCTCGCAGAAGGCTATAAAGGGGAGTGTATTATCTGAGTACTTGGCAGAGTAGCCTATTGAGGATTACCAATCGATGAGGTTTGATTTTCCTGAAGAGGATATCATGTACCTAAAGATGAAAGATTGTGAAGAGTCGTTGCCAGACGAAGGACCAGAATTGGGCTCTAAATGGAAGTTGATCTTTGACGGAGCTGTAAACGCCTACGGTAGCGGAATAGGGGCAATCATCACTACTCCACACGGGTCGCACATCCCGTTTACTGCTCGATTGACCTTTCCAGTTACCAATAATGAAGCCGAATACGAAGCTTGCATCATGGGGCTTGAAGAAGCCATAGATTTGCGAATCAAAAATCTGGATGTATACGGAGACTCAGCTCTGGTGGTGAATCAAATAAAAGGAGAATGGGAGACACGTCAGCCCAATTTGATACCGTACATGAATTACGCGGGGAGATTGTTGCCTTTCTTTGACAAGGTTGAATTGCATCATGTACCGCGAGCAGAGAATCAGATGGCTGACGCCCTGGCCACTTTGTCTTCCATGTACAAAGTCAACTTCTGGAATGAGGCTCCCAGAATTGTTATCTCTCGGCTTGACAGACCTGCCTTCGTATTTGCCATTGACGAAGCATCTGATGATAAACCGTGGTATTTTGATATCCTTAATTTCCTGAAAAATAAAGAGTATCCGGCTGGGGCATCCAGTCACGATCAGAAGACTCTCAGGAGATTGGCGGGTAATTTCTATTTGAATCCGGACGGTGTCTTATACAAAAGAAATCACGACTTGGTGCTACTACGTTGTGTAGATGAGAAAGAGGTGAAGCTGCTCATGGAGGAAATACATGAGGGTACATTTGGTACGCATGCTGGTGGGCATGCTATGACGAGGAAGCTGCTGCGGGCAGGTTATTATTGGCTGACTATGGAAACTGATTGTTTCAAGTTTGCGAGAAAGTGTCATAAGTGCCAGATCTATGCAGATAAGATCCATGTGCCTACGAGTCCTCTGAATGTGATGTCATCTCCATGGCCGTTCTCGATGTGGGGAATCGATATGATTGGAAAGATCGAGCCGACGGCTTCTAACGGACACCGGTTCATTCTAGTAGCGATCGATTATTTTACCAAATGGGTGGAAGCGGCATCTTATACAAATGTGACCAAGCAGGTGGTAGCCAGATTCATCAAGAGAGATATCATTTGCAGATATGGAATCCCCGAACGGATAATTACTGACAACGGTTCGAACCTAAATAACAAAATGATGAAGGAGCTGTGTCAGAGTTTTAAGATCGAGCATCACAACTCCTCCCCTTATCGGCCCAAGATGAATGGCGCTGTTGAGGCGGCCAATAAGAATATAAAGAAGATTGTTCAGAAGATGGTGGTGACCTATAAGGACTGGCATGAGATGCTACCTTTTGCTTTGCACGGTTATCGTACGACGGTACGCACATCAACCGGGGCAACCCCGTTCTCGTTGGTATATGGAATGGAAGCAGTGTTACCATTGGAAGTCGAGATTCCTTCCCTAAGAGTATTACGAGATGTCCAATTAGACGAGGCAGAATGGGTGAAAGACAGGTTGAACCAGCTGAGTTTAATGGATGAGAAGAGGCTAGCTTCTCTAGCATACGGTCGTTTGTACCAGAGCCGAATGAAGAAAGCATATGATAAGAAGATACATCCTCGGAACTTTCAGACGGGCGACCTTGTGCTGAAAAGGATTCTCCCGCCATAGGCAGATCACAGGGGCAAGTGGACCCCCAACTACGAAGGGCCATACGTTGTCAGAAAAGTCTTTTCAGGAGGAGCTTTGTTGTTGTCCACCATGGACGATGAAGACTTTACGTCGCCTGTGAATTCGGACGCAGTTAAAAAATACTTTGCTTGAAATTGACCCGCTGGACAAAAAAAGAGAGTCCAGGCAAAAATGGGGCATCCTGGCGAACCAAAAACAGAATGAAAGGTTCGGGCAAAAATTAGGGATAAAATTGAAAAAATGTACACCCGCGAAGTTGAAAACCTACACTGGGCGGCTTCGGCAAAAAAGGGTATCCCGGTGAACTGAAAACCCGTAAAGGGCGGTTCACGCAAAAGTTAGGGATTTGAAAAGCAAATGACTGCGGTCCGAATTTGATACTGCGGTGCGCATTGGTGCGGGAGAATACACCTGAGGGGTCGATTATCAGATACAATCTCTTCGGAAGTGTGAATACCGGGAAAGCATTAGAGTCGGTCGAGTCATAGGAGGATCAGCTCATGATGTTCGTCTGCATCTCGTTGCCGACATGTGTACAAATTTGATTTGTCATCATATTTATGCTTCTTGTGCATACTTGTATATTTGTTGTGCGTAGCTTCCTCTTTTCAGGAGTTACATCCCGTGTACAAAACTCTGCCCATTTAGGGACCCAATCAATAAAACATGTTATTCAGTATTTGATGTTGGTTCTTTACTGTTTTGTACATGACAACGCCGAGGTTTAATAAAACTAGCAAGTGTATAACGTCGCTGGCCCTTGCCAATAATTGCTAAAACTTTGAATTAACTGAAAATAATGTCACTAACACTAACCTGAATAGATTTGGTTGCATAGACTTGTCTTGTCTTGTTTGTGGTGTTGCAGGGTTTGTAGCCGTATGAAGTGGACAATCAAAAGATTGCAGTACTAACCAGAAGCTCGTAACGAAAGACTCGATCACCACGCAGGTCGCGCTTCTGAGATGAAAATGTTCCTTACTGAAGAAGGATCGAATTCCCCAGTTAGTCGTAGTTTATCCAAAGGACATTCTCCAGCAAAGTCGTTTACTCTCAGCAGAATTGACGATTCCAAGATCGAAGGCTGTATTCAGACAGTGTGGTGTCCCCCGAAGAGGATTCCCCCATCCCGAGCAGAGTGGTTTAGCCTCAGAAGATTAGCATTTCCAACTCGTGAGCTGTACTTAGACAATTTACTCTCCCCCAGCGGAGTCAGTTGATTTTCCCCAAGAGAATCGTTTCATCCCCAGCGAGGTTCTCTTTCCAGCAAGTGTTTTTCCTCCCAGTGGAACTCGAAGATTAAAGCTCTCCCCGACGGAGTTGTTTGTGTGTCCTGGCGTTTATTCTGTCGGAATACCGTGTGATACCCGTTCACTCCCCAGCAAAAGTCCAATCATGATTGGCGCATTCAGTTATTCCTCAGTGAAGCGGGCTTCACCCTTCCAGCATTTATTTTGCTGGAATAATTCTGTAACGCCCGGTTACCCCAGCGGAGTTGGCGTTGTCTTCAGCATTTATCCCAGCAGTTCGAGCTCGCATCTGCATTGGCATATAGTGTCATACTTGCATCCACCAAAAACGCGTAGCATTTCCATGTCGAATGGAGCATTACGCCATTGTCAAGCATATGCATTCTGAAACATAAACCAGGTTGGTTGACCGTTTGTTTGCTAGTGTTGTTTCCCTTGCAGGTGGAGGGAGCTCTTGCTCAAATTAATTACCAAACATTCAAGATCTCGGCGTGAGACATGTAATGATAATGTCAATTGTGGCATTATTCCCCACAGAGTTGCTTATTTAAAGTTTCTCTTACCCCTCCAGCGGAGTATTTCTTCAAGGTCGTTGTTGTGACAGCATCAAAAGATTTCATGAATCGATCTTTCGAATTTGTCTGGCAGTGTGGATTCAGAAAATCCCCAATAGAGGACTTCTCATATTTGCTTCCATGTCAGCACTGAAAAGTGGAAGACTAGGCTCATATTGCGTCACCCATGTGATTGATGGAGCTAGCTGCTGCAAAGATAGGCAGAAAACCTGTATTTGACAGAGTATTACCCGTAGCAGAGGCGGAGATATTAACCTGTATTTGACAGAGTATTACCCGTAGCAGAGGCGGAGATATTTTCCTGTATTTGGCAGAGTTTACCCGTAGCAGAGGCAGAGATATTTTCCTGTATTTGGCAGAGTTTACCCGTAGCAGAGGCGGAGTTATTTTCCTGTATTCGACAGAGTGTTTACCCGTAGCAAAGGCGGAGATATTTTCCTGTATTTGGCAGAGTTTACCCGTAGCATAGGCGGAGATATTTTCCTGTATTTGGCAGAGTTTACCCGTAGCAGAGGCGGAGTTATTTTCCTGTATTCGACAGAGGATTACCCGTAGCAGAGGCGGAGTTATTTTCCTATATTCGACAGAGTGTTTACCCGTAGCAAAGGCGGAGTTATTTTCCTGTATTTGACAGAGTGTTTACCCGTAGCAAAGGCGGAGGTATTTTCCTGTATTTGGCAGAGTACGTACCCGCAGTGGTGGCGGAGTCATTTTCCCGTAATAATGACAAAATTTCCCATAGTGATGGCGGAGTGACTTCCCGTAGTGATGACGGAGTTATTTTCCTGTGTAAGTGGCAGTGTCCTGTTTTGTTGACAAAAGTACTTCTCCCAGTGAAGTTGATAAGTTCATTCCAGTATTGACAAGATGGTGTTGAAATCAGATTTATAGATAATGTTCCCCAAGCGGTGGTGCAGTTTATTTCTGCGGTTGGCAAATTTCCGGGTTTATTTTGTATTCAACCGTCTCGTACCTCGAATGTTTGAAGGCCGTTCGCTCTTCACCCAGTCGGGTCCAAGTCGCTCGAATAGGGGCAGTTGTTGCACCCTAAAATTTGCTCAACCTACTTCACTTGGTTTATGTTTAAATTGCATTAGCATTTGCATATTAGATCATGTACATCTGCATAGCATAGCATGGGCAAGCCATCCAGCAAGGGACCAAATGCAATTCTTATCCCTATGGGCATGTCAAGAGGTTCTTATTCAAATTCAATCTTAGCCCAGTCATCAGAAAGAAATTGAAACCTAAAGAAGTCATTAGACCAAGCAGTGGATCTATCTCCTATCTTGAGGGTATTTGAAGACCATCAGAGAAGTTGTGAGTCATGAATTGAGGCCATGGAGGGTATACAGACATCATGGAAGACCTAGAGAGTCATTTTGAAAGTGAGACAAGTCATTGGTGTGATTGCAAGAGCTGCAGTTGAAGACAGTCAACTAGGGTTTCATCTGGGTCAACTCTGGGTCAACCCTAGGTCAAATGCTTGATTGAAGGTCATCAAGGCCTGTTTGAAAGATGTGGGATGCTTCTTTTGACATATAGATATGGATGTGGTGTTGTGCCAAGGAGGAATCAAGATAAATCAAGAAGAAGAGAGGTTTCTAAATTAGGGTTTCTGTGTAAAATCCCCTGGTTTAGGTCAAACTTCCAAGCAAGATAATTCAAAATGCAAGCTTCAAATGGATCCTTGGCCAACATGAAACTTGTAGAGGATCTCAGACCTTTAATTTTAGTGGTGGAAGACATCAAGGAGATTTATAGAACTCAAGTTATGGTCCTTGCAAGTTACAGGTCATCAGAGGCATCTGAAATTTTGTCTGTGAAGGTTACTTGTATTCCAAGCAACTTTTACCCTTCAAGGAGCTTTCAAATGGATTTCTGGCCAACATGAAAGTTGTTCCTCATGATCTTAGCTTTCTATAAAGGTATGGTATGCCTTCATCTGATTTGTGGAACTCTACTTATGACTTTGGCAAGCAAAGGGTATTTTGGTCATTTGGAAATTATGGGTCATTTCAAGCATATGCCTAAAACTCATACTTGCAAGTCTCAAATGGAAAAATGCTCAACATCAAAGTTGTTCCAAATGATGTTTTGAGTCTAGAAAAGTGGTCATGGAAGTTTGAAAATGGGTGTAGCTCATATTTGCAAAAATGACCTAATTAAGGCATGATTTAAGTTCATTAAAGAGCCATTTTTGGGAATTTTTCATTACATGTCCAAATGGGATGAAATTATAGGTCATTTTGATTGGAATTAATGTTTTGAGAACATTGGCAATAGTGGATTTTTGATCTTAGTTCAAAATTTGAGAGTTATCATGGCTTGCTTATGATTAAAGTGACATATGCCAAATCACAAGGGATCAATGTGTAAGGAGCTTCCAGCATCTTCCAGAACTTTCCATCCACATCTATATAAACCCTAGAGCTCATTCAATGCAGGGTTGGTGATTCATTTGGTAGAAATTTCATAGTTGCAATTCATTTTGCTTTTGTGCAAATCACACCCAAACACTCTCAATTCATCATCATCCTTCAAAGTTTCGATTTCTTTTTACTCCATGATCCTCACTGATCACTTCACAGTCAAGATCTGGTTGAATTGAAGCAAGATTCGTGTGCTGCGAATTTCACATCCAAGTTGCAAGAAGAATCAGTTACAAGAATTCAGAGCATCTGAGCAAGAACAAGTGCATACAGAACCAAGATCCATAGCCATTGATCAAGTCTAGAGCATTGCTAGCTGTAAATCCAAGAGTTCATCCATCTGTTTTCAGTTTTGCACCAGGTTGGTTTTTCTTTCGAATTGACCTAGAATAGATAGCATGATGTAGATTGGTTAGGATAAGCATGATCAAGATGATTAGAGGATCGTATCTGGAACTTTTGGCAAGTTTGGTGAAGGTTGAGATATGCGCACAAATTCTGTTGAGACCTATAACTTGGTGAATAAACTGTTAGAATCTTAAGTTGATAGTGATTATTGCTCAGTGAGAGGCCAGGAAGAGATTAGTACAATTAGGTTTTTGATTCGTGATGATGAAATTTCTGAGCATGTTGGAGATGGTGATCGTGTTTCATGATAGAGTCGATATGAATTGATGTTGATGACATGAGTGAGTTCAGGGAGCAAAATAGAGTAGAATTGGGCTTTGAAATTTTGAAATTGATGTTGTGATGATGATGCACGAATTGATGGAAGATGATGATGAAGGTTCAGTTTCCATGGTGTTCTTACTACAAACCCTAGGTCTAAGGTTGAAGACAAGCAATGCACGTTGGATGAGGTCTTAATTGTTGACTGAGAACTTGATCTAATGGCCTGTATTCAAAGATGAAAAATGGAGGGAAGCTGAATTTAATGAAACTCAGCGTTTCATTAATAGTCATTATGGGCTTAATGATCATTCTTTTTCGCACCCCACCTTCACCAGGCCCAACGAATTGAACTGTTTTTGCTACTATTTGCACCGTCGTTTTTTTTTATTTTGATTTACTGATTTGTTTTTATATTGAGTATTGGGCTTAAGATTGTTGCTACTCGCGCCCCCAGGTTTTTGGCCCATGGAGCAATTGAACTGGGCGCCCTTGCTGCTTGCACCCCCCTGGGCTTCTTGCTTTTATTTTGTTTAATTCTTTTTCTTAGCATTTTATAAAATTCATAATAAATAGAAAAATAGGAATTTTGACATGAGAGTTTTTGCAATAGTTTAACATAGACTTGAAGAAAATTAAAATGATTAAAAAATATTAGTTTAGCTATTTTTTCTATTTTTGCTTATATTTTCCATTTTAATTGTTTTTAAATAGATATAGTTTGTATATGGTTTTTGTAGAATTTCTTTTAGGTATTTCCCATAATCTTTTTAGGCTATTTTTTTTAGTATAACTAGATACATATATTAGGTGCCCCCTTGATTTTTACACCAATTTTTTAGGATTTATTTTAGGTAGTTTAGTTAGAAAACATTAGGCTAATCATTTAGGGTTGTGAATATAATATAGGTCTAACAAAACAAGTTTCTTTTTGGGTTTTCTTTAGGACAAATTAAGAGGGGACTATAGGGGTATTATGGGTAAGTGATAGATCCCTTAGAAAATGCTAGATTTCCCCTATTATATAAATACTACTAGTATATTTTCTGTATTTGATTGATTGTGTGGTGTGCCCTCTCTAGGGTTATTTGTCTGACTGTGTGGGGTATTGGGCCTGCTTGGGTTTTGGGTTTGAGCTGAAGACTTTGTTGATGAAGCCATTGAAGACAAAAGGGAATGAAGACTCAGTTCAGGAGTTGATGAAGAGTATATCTTGCTGGCAGCTGTTGAAGGTTATAGGATCTAGGAGTTAGGCAGAGCTCTAGAATAACAACTTGATTCACAAACATGGAAGGTCTTGTTTGCCTCCATCCCTCTCTGTGATGCAGAGTCTCTCTAAGATACTCACCCCCTTCCTTTGGAAGGCTTGGTGACAGTGTCTAAGAGATAGAACTCTTGAGAGAAACATTCTATATGTTGTTAACAGTCTGTTTGCCACCTTTGGTGGTCAACTAACTGCTTAACATCCCAATTCATTCTTTTGATTGGTTCCTCAGCTTGGAGAGTGAGACTTGAAGAAAAGCCCTGAAAGATTGAAGATAGAGACCTTGCTTGAAGGCTGTGAAGATGAAGACTGATGCTTGCTTGAAGCCTGTAGATGGTTGAAGATGACTTGAAGACAGATGTTGATGAAGACTGCTGTTTGCTGTTTATTTTTGCTGTTTATAATTTTTGATGTATTGTTTGAATTTCCCTGACTGTATTGTTTGCCATTTAATCTGTTAGGTTGAAAGCGAATTTTGGTTCGCTTTTGCCTGTTGTTTTCTAGGTTTGAGGTTGAGTGGGACTCCCTTGCCTCGCTTGTATTGTTGCATCCATGCATTTTACTGCTTTATTGTATATATGTTATTGCTTCTGTTTTCGTTATTCCCTTAGGATCTCTGTTTCTCTCTGCGCAAGAGAGGAGCATGATAGACATTAGGTCTTAACCCATGCATGATAACATTAGGTTAGTTTGATTCCCCTTTTCAACCATAGGTTAGAGTTCTGTCTCTTCTTTCTCAAAACAAACAGAAAAACAGTAAATCTTTCAAACACAATAAAAGACACTTCTTCCGTAAAAGAATGTGAACTCACCAAAACGTCATTTTTGTCCGCTTGGACCAATAATCAGAAAAACCCTTTTTTCAGAAGGAGATAAAAACAATCAAGACAGACTTGTGTCGTACGTGGCCCGAACTACGTTTGCTCTGATCTTTCATGCTGTATGAAAGTACGTAGGCATAGGATGCGATATCCTAGCGAGCAACCTTCCCCTCCTTTCCAGTAGGTAGGCGAACTACGTTGACTCTGATTTCTCGTTCCAGACGGGAATACGTAGGCATAAAGTGCGATACTTTGCCGAGTCATTTTCTTTTCTTTTAACCCCTGACCTGTAGAATAGATAGAATAACAATCCATACCAGAAAACAAGCGTGGATCCCGTCGAGTACGACGGATGTGAGGGGTGCTAATACCTTCCCCTTGCGTAACCGACTCCTGAATCCAGGATTTGGTTGCGATGACCATTCCTTTCCCCGTTTTGCGGTAGGTTTACTTCGAGCGTTTCCTTTCCCTCCGTTGGGATAAATAACGCACGGTGGCGACTCTTCTGTTCAGCCGGCGCCGATTTTCGCAGTAGCGACACCCCGATCCAGGATTTCTTGCCTCCTATTGTATTGTTATGGGCCCTCTGAGGAAGACTGTGGCTTACAAGTTCCCCGCCCCTGATGTGGTTAAGCTGACTGGTTTGATAACTTTAGCAGATGATTCTGTGAGGGATGGGTTCAGAAAATCTTACGGCAAGTTGCTCAGTTTGGTTCGTAAACCCTCTATGTTTGAGTTGAATGGGTTGCACGCTCTGTTGAAGTTCTACGATCCTCCGTTGAGATGTTTCACTTTCAAGGATTTTGTTCTCGCACCCACGCTAGAGGAATATGCTGATTTGTTAGGTGTGCCTATCAAGAGGCATATGCCTTTTGTTCATATGGATGCCGAGCCTGATCTGGCCAGTCTAGCTCCTTCGCTTCATCTGGATGCCTCTGAGTTGGTATTGACTAGTTGGAACAAGGTTCCCGGGTTCTCCTTGCAGATTTTGGTGGGAAAGGCTTAGCAGTGCGCCAAGGACAGATGTTGGGTCGCGTTCAATGCCATCCTCGCTGAAAGGAAAATTGTGATCTAAACGCAGCGGAAAACAAAAATTTTCCTTTAGTGATCCTCACGAATGAGCATGGTCAGTGATAGAATCGTTACCTCTTTGTGGCGATTCAGATCTTTGATGCAGCGATCACAAGCGTTGATGAGGTGCAACGCCTCTACTCAGTCCACACGAACAGCTTCCGGTCACAGTGCTAGCTGCTTACGAACGGAATTATTTGAGTGAGAAAAGAGAATCAAAACGAAATTGCATCAAGTGAAAGCTTCATCACAAGGGTTCCTTTTATAGACTCTCTTGTGGGCTGCGGGCTAAAACCCTAATTCACATGATCCATAATAATATTATATATTATTATAATAACTATTATTATAATAAATATATTTATTTTATTATTATTTTATAACCATTATAAAATAACAATAATTATTATTATATTATCCGAATTTCTATTTTCACTTAAGTGCACCGTACCTTACGGTGTTCCTTTGATTTCTCTATCTCTCATCAAACTGTCCTTATGTGTGTGACCCTGTAGGATTTCGTAACGTTGGTAATTATATTAAATTATATATTTAACATAATAAACAGTAAGCGGTATCTAGCAACACATCACTGCTACCCAAGTCACGAAAATGTCATGTGATCTGACAAAACCTTTTTCGTGATAATATATGTTTGTACAATTACCCTTTTGCCCCTATGTCTATATTGAACACAAGGCATACTCTGTGTCATCCTTGTCCAGTTCAATATTGGGCCCTTAGACATTTCTCCTGTTATGCAGGATTGGCAAATTCCATCTAGGACACTCATGTCCCTCAGCATGCTTCGTGGAGTGCCCATCAACTGTCTTTATGATCATCCAGTTACGAATAATGTTTGATCAGCAATAAAGCACCCGACTCTACATCTAGGGTCCATAGTGGTTTCAGGTCGAAGGGTGGTAATACACCATTATCACCATGAGAATAACTTATGACACTTTGCATAACATACTATGTAGTATTCTCATAGCGGGTCAATCCGGTATAAATATTACTCCTAATATTTATACCTATGTCAAGACTTGATAACTCTTTATCCATGATCCATGAGATGTGATCATCAGTCTATCTTCATAATAGTCTCAATGCTTTTAATGTTATCCCACTTTGCAATAAAGCTTGACTACGGATATTTTAAGAATAATGTCTTTATGTTTAATGGGATCTCATGATTAAGTCACACTTAACATTTCATTAAACAGACTAACTATTCTAGGGACTTTATTATTCTGAAAGACAAACATAATAAAGAAATACCTTTTATTATTAAACGAATAATCCGATACAAGTACCAAAAAGTATTGGCCTCTAGGGCTTACACCAACACTCGCTTTGTGCATATATGGCATCATTATGTTTCCCAATATGCCCGATTTTGTAGACTTTGATGCATTTCATATCTTTGCTTCAGGGAATCCAGTCCCTACCTTGATAGGAGATGTCTACCATTCTATCCACTACAAAAACGAGAATAGAAGGGGTAAGAATGTCTCATGTTGTGTACCCTTGCTTTACAAATGGCTTGATAGTCATCTGCCCAAGAGGGGTCCTTTTGTTTTGTCTGCAGCCACAGCTGAGTGGTCCGAGCGTCTGATGAGTTTATCTGCAGAGGATATTGACTGGTTCGACAGAGATAGGTTGGGTACCGAGGTTATCTTCAGCTGCAGCGGGTTTCCAAACGTGCCTTTGATAGGCAGGAAAGGCTGTATAAACTACAATTTGTCGTTGTTGGTACTGGAATCTCTGTACCTCACTGGTCTTCTAGAGGGGGATCTGTTATCCAAGCTTCAGCGCGCCTGGAATGGTATCAGTAAGCGAGGAAAACCATTGCTGGGGAGAAGCAACAATCAAGCCTACCCTCCGTATGCGACTGGGATCAGAGCCAGAGCAGCTGCTATAGCGATGCCGTTTCCTCATGCCAAGCCAGAAAGCCCTCCAATGATTGAAGAGTCTACTACTGTGCCCATTCAGCAGCATAATCAGGTGTTAGCTGAGCGAGATGAATTGAAGCGGACGAATGAGGAACTGGAGAAAGAATTGACACAGCTCCGAAGCGAGAGGAACGAAGTCGTTCATTCCTTCAAGAGGCAGACAGAGCTGGTGAACCAGCTAGGTACAGACCTGACTAAGCAGATAGTCGAGCGTGAGTGCATGGGTCAAGACTTCAAAGCTGTCAACGACGTACTGGATACGAAGAAGCAGCACTTGGACGAAGCATATCGGAGGATATCCAAGTTCAACCAGCACTGGAAGGCTTCCCTGGCCACCAGGAAAGAGCGGGAGGATAAGCTGATGCTACAGATCTCCAAGCTGGAAGCCCAGGTGAAGGATAGTGAGAAGAGGTTTGATGAAGAAACCGCTCGTAGATACGCCGCCGAAGGCCAGCTTAACAGAGCTCTCGCTAACCTGAAGGAACACAAACTGACGTTTGAGTCCAAGAAGCGGAAGTTAGAAGATTGCTTCGACGAAGGAGCATGGGAAGGTTCGGTTGAAGGACTTAAGTACACTATTATGCAGAGGGAATTACTCATCGAGAGGTTACTCACTCTGCCGGATCATCCAGAAACGAAGGAGTTGTTAGAAGAGTATCGCGCCCGTGGCCGCACTTGACTATTTGTATTCCTTTTGTTTTTGTTGTATGTTGACCATCACCAGGCTTGTTGGCTGAGGTCACGTTGTTGATTCATCTTGTACTTGTTGATGTTGTGTACTGCCTTGATGGGCTTTCTTTATATATGAGATTGTTATTTCCATGATTGGACTCAGACTTCTTCTTATTATCAGCACTCGCACTCAGGCACTAGGGTTGGGTGAGATCTCTCTAACGCACAGACACACGCATGCATTTGCATGACGAGCATTTTGTTGTTTTTTCCTAACCCTTTTGTGTTTTCCAGGTTATTTCAGGTTGTTTCAGGTTGTCTCAGGTAGTTCCAGGATTGATCAGAGACCTCTTCACCGCTATCTGACTAGAGCTAATCAAATCAGGATCATGGAGCAAGTGCAAACTGATGTTTAGGAACTCCGCGAAAGGATGGATCGCTTCATGGAGCTCATGCAAGCGGTTGCCAATGGCCAGGAGCAGCTCAGAACTTTGGTTCAGCCTTTGATTTCAAGGGTTGATAGCAACGGCGTACTCCATGGGGGGACTGTGCCTACTCCTCCACCAGTTGAAACTCCGCATAATGGTATCCTCGTGGCCGGGGGAAACGGCAGTGCTAACGCAATGTGATGACCAACATCGGACTCAATACGGAGGGCGTCGGTAATGGGAGTCTGGGAGCTAATGTCAATGTCGGGCTGGGCAACGGCAATGCAGGCGTCGGGAATCTGTTTGTGCCTCAGCCATGGCTAGAGGATCATCAGGATGATGTGTTCTCTCAGAGAGGTGCTGAAGGGGAGCTGAATGCTGAAGCACGGCTTAGATTCAAGGCACTTGAAGATAAGATGAGAGATATTGAGAATCAGAATACTTTGGGCGTTGATATGTCCAAATTGGGATTAATTGCTGATTTCAATGTGCCTCCTAAGTTCAAGGTACCTGACTTCGAAAAATATAAGGGCACCACTTGCCCTCGTGTCCACCTGAGATCGTACTACAGGAAGATGTCTGCTCATTCCGAAGACGAGAAGTTGTTGATGCACTTCTTCCAAGACAGTCTTTCCGGGCCGTCCCTTGAGTGGTACATGGGTCTGGAGCCCACTAGTGTGCGCACATGGAAGGATCTTGCTGAAGCATTTGCGCACCACTACCAATACAATAGCGACTTGGCCCTGAACCGAGTTCAGTTGCAGAATCTGTCGCAGAGGAACAATGAAGGGTTTAAGGAGTACGCCCAGCGGTGGCGTGAGTTGGCAGCTAGGGTTCAGCCGCCGATGGTTGAACGTGAGCTCGTGCAGATGTTCGTAGCCACCCTCCCAGGGGTTTACTATGAGAAGTTAGTCAGCGGTATGTCTGGGACGTTCTCAGATCTCATTATCACGGGTGAGCACGTCGAAAATGGGATCAAGATCGGGAAAATTCAAGGTGAGTCATCCTCAGCTGGGGGAGGCGGAAAGAAACCTTATGCTGGAAAAAGACGGGAAGGAGAAGCGAGCGCTGTGACCAACGCTCGAAGAAAGGGTAAAGGTCCTCACCAGCAGGTGGCCAGTATAAATATCCCGGCAGCTCCGCAGCAGCGGCAGCAGCAACAGCAACCGAATCAACAGGGATACAGAAAGTACCAGAATCGGACACCTTTGGCGAACCGTCACTTCGAGACACCGCCCATGTCGTACGCGCAACTCTTGTAGACTTTGCTTCAGTTGCAGTTAATCCAGAAGAGAACCCTGGCTCCCTTGACAGGGGCACCTCCACCAGGGTACGACGCGAATGTCACTTGTGAGTTCCACTCAGGGGCACCAGGCCACACAATAGAGAACTGCAAAGCCTTCAAGCATAAGGTGCAGGACATGGTGGATGCCAAGATCATCAACTTCTCTGATAATGTGCCAAATGTCACGAAGAATCCTATGCTGAATCATAGGGGAGGCGGAGTGAACGCCATTATCGAAGAAGAGAATTTGGATTCGTTGACTAATGTCATAGATCTGAGGACGCCGCTTAGCTTCGTTAAAGCTAAGTTGCTGAAAAGAGGGTTCTTCCCAGGTTGCGGAGAGCTATGTATGGACTGTGCCACACGTGCTGATGGATGTGAACAGTTGGTCGAAGGAATTCAAAGTCTGATGACTGAAGGGATTCTGCAGTTTAGCCGGAGGGCTGAAAGTGGGTCAGGAGAGGTAGTGCTGAAGCAGGCCGATGAAGTCGCCACCATCACCATCCCTCGCCGGCCGATAACTATTTCTGCGCCCAGACCGCCTACAATTACTATCACCAAAGTTGGGCCAATACCATTCGAAAGCACTAACGCCGTCCCGTGGCATTTTGGGGTTGAAGTCTACTGCAACGGGCAGAAGTTGGAGCTAGAACCGTTCGGGTCGACTATGGATAACCTTGCGGGGATCAGTGGTATTACTCGCAGCGGAAGAGTGTTTGCACCACCAGAGGTCGTGACGGATAAAGCGGTTAGAGTTGATGCGGCCGATAAGGGTAAAAGTAAAGTCGTTGAAGAGGCCCCGTGTGGGGTAGAAAAAGACTTGCTTGTTAAAGATGCCGAGGAGTTTATGCGGTTGATTAAAAAGAGTGACTACAAGATTGTGGATCATCTCCATCAGACGCCCTCGAAGATTTCCATTCTGAACCTGTTGCTGTGTTCTGAAGCACACCGCAATGTGCTGCTGAAGGTGTTGAACGCCGCATATGTACCGCAGGAAATATCGGTAAATCAGCTAGAAGAGGTCGTAGCCCACGTAAATGCTGGAAATGGGCTAGGTTTCACTGACCTAGAGCTGACACCAAAAGGGAGGAATCACAATAGCGCCCTGCACATCTCGATAGAGTGTAGGGGCACGATCATGTCGCACGTGTTGGTGGACACGGGTTCGTCACTTAATGTTCTTCTGAAGAAGGCATTAATGAAGTTGGATACTCGTGGAGTGATCTGCACACCCAGTGATCTGGTTGTGAAGGCGTTCGATGGAACTAAACGGCACGTTTTCGGGGAGGTGACCCTGCCAATCCAAGTTGGCCCGGAAACGTTCGACGCGGTCTTTTATATTATGGACATCATGCCTGCCTACAGTTGTCTCTTGGGCCGGCCGTGGATCCACGCTGCTGGTGCCGTGACCTCCACGTTGCACCAGAAACTCAAATATGTTGTCGGAGGAAGCATCGTAACCGTGTGTGGCGAGGAAGACATAATGGTGAGCCATTTGTCGTCCTTCAAGTATGTGGAGATGGATGGCGAAATCCATGAAACTCTATGCCAAGCGTTCGAAGCTGTCAAAGTGAAGGACGTAGCTCCGGTAGTCACAGAAAAGCCAGAGATGACTCTCTCCTCCTTCAAGGAAGCTCGGGCCGTTGTCCAAGCCGGATCTACCCCAGGCTGGGGGCGAATTTTGGAGATACCTAACAAGCAAGACAAGTTTGGGTTGGGATATTCTCCTGGAGCTGAAGCTTCTTCTTCGTCTAGCAGTGCGTCTCGAGGTAAAGGGCCGATCCAGTTTACCAGTGGCGGAATGATTTTCGAAAGCATCAATGCGGTGTCTGAAGACAGCGGAGATAGCGATTGTGACCTCGACTCTTGGATCCAGCCAAGCAAGCCAGGCAAGGGCCTCAACAATTGGTCCGTCAAGGATATCATCCAGATGACAAGCGAAGAGTAATGATTTACTTTTTCCAATCATTGTACAACCCTATGTCCTACCCGGGGCATAGTGGTTTTATTGTCAGGGCCTTGTTGGATTATGTACATGCATTTTGTTAATAAATCAAAGGCGTTTTCTTCGTATTCAAATATTGTGATCTCTGTTATTCCTGTTTTATATTTGTTTTGAAAAACAATAAAATGGCAATGGGGTTTGTGCTAACCTGCACATCCTTGTTTTAAACTTAACCCTTGTTATTGCAGGATCCACATAACAGATGACATCGACTCTGGACCTTCTATGGCTCACTTCGACTTCGATTGCCCGATCTATCAAGCCAAAGAAGAGATTGATGAAGACGAAGACTTTCCTGAAGAGTTGGCCCGCTTGTTGAAACAAGAGGAGAAAATTATTCTGCCTCATGAAGAGGAGATTGAGATCGTGAATCTGGGTTCTGAAGAACTCGTCAGAAACGTCAGGATAGGGGTTGCATTGCAGAGAGATGTCAAGCAGAGATTAGTCGAGATGCTAAGAGAGTATAGTGATGTCTTTGCTTGGTCATACGAAGATATTCCCGGACTCGACACTGACATCGTGGTCCACCACTTGCCGCTGCGAGAAGATTGTCCTCCCGTTAAGCAGAAGCTTAGGAGGACGAGACCAGATATGGCCGTTAGGATCAAGGAAGAAGTGCAGAAGCAGCTTGATGCTGGCTTCTTAGCGGTCACCACTTACCCTCCGTGGGTCGCCAACATAGTGCCTGTACCGAAGAAGGACGGTAAGGTACGCATGTGCGTCGATTATCGGGATTTGAATAGGGCGAGCCCTAAAGATGATTTCCCGTTGCCTCATATTGATGTGTTGGTCGACAATACAGCCCAGTTCTCCGTGTTTTCGTTCATGGATGGCTTCTCCGGTTACAACCAGATCAAGATGGCACCGGAGGACATGGAGAAAACGACGTTTATCACCCCTTGGGGAACATTTTGCTACAAGGTAATGCCTTTCGGTCTGAAGAACGCAGGGGCCACTTACCAACGAGCTATGGTAACTTTGTTTCATGACATGATTCATCACGAGATTGAAGTCTATGTTGATGACATGATTGCGAAGTCCCAAACGGAGGAGGGACATCTGGTCAATTTGCTGAAGCTTTTTGAGAGGCTTAGGAAATTCAGGTTGAGGCTGAATCCTAACAAGTGTACTTTCGGAGTACGGTCCGGAAAGTTACTGGGGTTTATCGTGAGCGAACGAGGCATCGAGGTTGATCCTGCGAAAATAAAAGCCATACAAGAAATGCCAGTGCCAAAAACAGAAAAAGAAGTTCGTGGTTTCTTGGGCCAAATAAACTATATTGCAAGGTTTATCTCTCAGCTCACGGCCACGTGTGAACCGATGTTCAAGCTTTTAAAGAAAGATCAGGCGATCACCTGGAATGAGGATTGCCAGAAGGCATTCGACAAGATAAAGCAGTATCTACAGGAACCTCCAATCTTGATACCCCCAGTGGCTGGACGGCCACTAATCATGTACTTGACAGTTCTTGAGAATAGTATGGGGTGTGTTCTCGGTCAGCACGACGAGACGGGCAGAAAGGAGCATGCCATTTATTACTTGAGTAAAAAGTTCACAGACTGTGAATCTCGCTACTCGATGCTGGAGAAGACGTGTTGTGCACTAGCCTGGGCTGCCAAACGTTTACGACAGTACATGCTCAACCACACCACCATGCTAATTTCGAAGATGGATCCGATCAAGTACGTCTTCGAGAAGCAAGCTCTTTCGGGCAGGATTGCCAGATGGCAAATGGTCTTGACGGAATATGATATTCAGTACGTTTCCCAGAAGGCCATCAAGGGAAGCGTATTGTCTTATTACCTTGCCGAACAGCCAATCGAGGATTACCAGCCTATGAAATTTGAATTCCCTGATGAGGATATCATGTTTCTTAAAGCGAAAGATTGCGATGAACCGTTGCCCGGCGAGGGGCCAGATAGGAAATCCCAGTGGAAATTGATATTTGACGGGGCGGTTAATTCCTACGGAAGTGGCATCGGGGTGGTCATCACGACTCCCCACAGATCCCATATCCCGTTCACTGCAAGACTGACATTTCCAGTCACCAATAATGAAGCGGAGTACGAAGCATGCATCATGGGTCTAGAAGAGGCAATTGATTTGAGAATCAAGAACCTAGACGTATATGGTGATTCAGCGCTTGTGATCAACCAGATTAAAGGGGAGTGGGAGACTCGTCAATCGAATTTGGTGCCGTACATGAATTATGCCAGAAGGCTACTTCCGTTCTTTGATCGAGTGGAACTCCATCATGTGCCCAGGGCTGAAAATCAGATGGTTGATGCCTTAGCCACGTTGGCTTCGATGTATAAAGTCAATTTTTGGAATGAAGCTCCAAGAATTGTCCTTTCTCGTCTTGATAGACCTGCATTTGTCTTTGCAATCGAGGAAGCCGCCGACGGCAAGCCATGGTTCCATGACATCCAGACTTTCCTTATGACTAAGGAGTATCCCACGGGTGCGTCAACCCAGGATAAGAAGACTCTGAGGAGGCTGTCTAGAAATTTTTATCTCAATCCTGATGGAGTGTTGTATAAAAGAAACCACGATCTCGTGCTACTCAGATGTGTAGATGAGAAAGAGGCGAGTATGCTCATGGAAGAAGTCCATGAAGGCACATTTGGTACGCACGCCGACGGGCATGCTATGACGAGAAAGATCCTGAGAGCAGGATATTACTAGCTGACGATGGAGTCGGATTGCTTTAAATTCGCGAAGAGATGTCATAAATGCCAGATTTATGCTGATAAAGTTCATGTGCCGCCGTGCCCGTTAAATGTCATGTCATCCCCGTGGTTGTTCTCCATGTGGGGCATCGACATGATAGGCAAGATCGAGCCCACTGCATCTAACGGTCATCGCTTCATTCTAGTAGCTATCGACTACTTCACCAAGTGGGTGGAGGCAGCCTCATATGCTAATGTGACTAAGCAGGTGGTGGCTAAGTTCATAAAGAGGGATATCATCTGTCGTTACGGAATTCCCGAACGGATCATTACTGACAATGGTTCGAATCTGAATAACAAGATGATGAAGGAGTTGTGCCAGAGTTTCAAGATTGAACACCACAACTCATCTCCTTACCGGCCGAAGATGAATGGCGCCGTTGAAGCGGCCAATAAGAACATCAAGAAGATTGTTCAGAAGATGGTTGTGACCTACAAAGATTGGCACGAGATGCTACCGTTTGCACTGCACGGTTATCGTACGACAGTACGTACGTCAACCGGGGCAACTCCTTTCTCCTTAGTGTATGGTATGGAGGTTGTCTTACCGTTAGAAGTGGAGATCCCTTCTTTGTGAGTTTTGGTTGATGTGAAACTCGACGAGGTAGAATGGATTAAGAACCGACTGAACCAGCTCAGCCTGATGGACGAGAAGAGGTTAGCATCGATTGCTCATGGTCGTTTATACCAGAGCCGAATGAAGAAAGCTTATGACAAGAAGGTGCGTCCTAGAAGCTTTCAGACGGGTGATCTCGTCCTGAAGAAGATTCTTCCTCCACACTCCGATCACCGGGGCAAGTGGACTCCCAATTACGAAGGTCCGTACATCGTCAGCAAAGTCTTCTTGGGAGGAGCTTTGTTATTGTCCACAATGGATGGTGAAGATTTTGCATCCCCGGTCAACGCGGACGCAGTTAAAAAATACTTTGCTTGAAAGCGACCCGCTGGACAGAAAAAAGAGAGTCCAGGCAAAAATGGGGCATCCCGGCGAACCATAAAAAAGAAAAAAGGTTCGGGCAAAAATTAGGGATATAAATTGAAAAAAATGTACGCCCGCAAAGTCGAAAACCCAGAAGGGCGACTTTGGCAAAAAAGGGTATCCCGGTGAACTGAAAACCCGCAAAGGGCGATTCACGCAAAAGTTAGGGATTGGAAAAAAGCAAATGACTGCGTTCCGCGTGTGGACTTTCTTTGTTTAGTGGTTTGGAAGACCTGAGGGCCGTTTATCTGAATCAATCTCTTCTGAAGCTGAAGCGTCGGAGAAGTATCAAAGTCGAGTGGGTCATAGAGGGATCAACTCATGGTGTTCGTCTACGCCTCGTTGTCGACATTTGTATATACTGACATGTATTTATGTTTTTATTTTTGTGCGGCTTCCTCATTCCAGGAGCTTGCATCTGTTGTAAAACATTTTTACCCATCCAGGGGTTCGTTATCAATAAAATGTATACTATTCAGCAATTTTGTTCGTCTGTTTAGCCTTTATCTATTTTGTTTGCGAAAAAGAACGCCGATGTTTTTGATAAAATGCGCATACACAAACTTACTGGCCTAGGCCACTGATTGTTGAAACAATGAATTACTTGAACATTGTCACAAGATGATAACCTTGATAGGTCCCTTTGAGAAGGGTATCTTGTCTGTTTGTTTGTGTTGTTACAGGTGTAGCTTATTCCAGGCAGTGCGTCGTGCGCATCCCTAAGCAGGATGATTCCTCACTCTCCAGCAGAGTTCAGCAGCCTCTCCCCGCAGAATCTGAATGCGAGATCGTGAGCATTGATATGTTTCCAGGCAGAGAAGATTCTCTCCCCAACTAGATGTATCCTGAAGGATCACCATCTCCCCAGCTGAGTCATACCGAAGTGTGCAACAACTGATGGTCCAAGACTAAAGTCTCCAGCGTAATTGAGATTCCCCACAGAGTCGTACTCTCCCCCGAAGCCGGATGATTCCTTCTTCCCCAGCGGAATTGAAATTCCCCGCAGGGTCGTACTCTCCCCGGCAAGTAGAATGATTTCTCCTTCCTCAGCCGAGGTTTGCAGATCCCCAAGAGAGCCGAGTCCTTGGAAGCAGTTAAGGCCATGATTGGTTTTCCCCAGTGGAGTGTTGAACAGCTGATGTTGCATTTCCCCACCGGAGTCGTTATTCCCAGGGAAGTAGCCGTGAAGGTCGTGCAGCTTATTCCCGCGATTGATATCGCTTTCCCTCAGCAGGTCCAGGTTCTCGTAGAGCTTCGTTCCCCCGCATCAGTCAACTGAAGTTGTGTCCCCTACGGAGTCCAATTGAGATTGGTGTGACCTTGTTCTCCTCGGCAGGATGATTCCTCCCCCTATCTGAGTGGTTCTTTCTCCTTGACAGGAGGATTCTCCCTTCAGCATTTATTTTGCTGGCGGGATCGCATCATTACGCATGACTGCATAGCATTTATCATAAACGCATAGCATTTCCACCGTGTGGAGCATTGTACCATTGTCGAAGCATATGCATAATAAACATGATCTAGGTTGTTACCGTTCTTGTTTTGCAGGTGTTCCGCCGCAGAATTGATTGCTCAGGATGATTCCTGAAATTCTCCCCAGCGAAGTCTTCGGCTCAAGATGATTCTTGAATGCCCTAGCGAGGTCGTTTGCTTAAGGTGATTCTTAAGATCCCCAGTGCAGTCGCCAGAGTGGTTGCTCGAGCTGATGCTTAGACTCCCCGGCAGAGTGTTTGCTCAGGACGACTCCTGAAAGCTCCAGCATAGTTATCGGTTCAGGATGATTCATGAAGTCCCCGGCAGAGTTATTTGTCCAAGATGATTCTTGAAGTCCTCAGCAGAGTTGATTCACCCAGAATGATTTCTGGATCCCCGAAGCGGAGTTACTTGATAGTTCTCCAGAATCCCCAGCGGAGATGCGTCATCCCCAGCAGGTTTCTGAACAGCGAAGTTGAAACTTCCCTCGAAGACTTGATGATTGAAGTCTGACCGTGTTAACGAAGTAGTTCTCTCAGCTGATGCGGAGTTCCTGATGGCAGAGGTTTGGATATTCCCAATTGGTTCATGATTGACCAAGAATTCTATTCCCGACTTGCTGATGAAGTATGGCTGATGCCCGAAATTTTTCTTTGAATGCTTGACGGCATGATTTAATGTGATCAACCTGATGGTTGACCTGATGAGTCCCGAAGAGTCCTGATGCCTGATGGCATGATCGACCGTGTATTACCGGTTACCGTGTGACCGATTCTCCAGCTAGTTGTCGTGCAGCTAATATTTCAGTTTTCGAAGATTTATTCCCACCAGAGTACCGTGTACTTGTGCAGTTGGCAAATTTTCGGGTTTGTTGGTATTCAACCGTCTTTTACCTTGATTGGTTGAGAGTCGTTCGCTCCTCACCCAGTCAGGTTCAAGCCGTTTGAATAGGGGCAGCTGTTGCACCCCAAAATTTGACCAACATTTCAAGAGGTATGAGTACCAATTAAGACTATGAAGATAGCCAACAAGGTTGTTCAAATGTTCAAAGGTTGATATCTTTGTCAGAAAAGTGAGAAGATCCTCAGAAAGATTGGTTGAAACCAAGGTTGTGTGCCTCCTAACTTGAGAGTTGTGGGAGCTCCTCAGATGATTCTGAAGCTATGAGGATGGACTTGAAGCTTTGAGAGAGCTTATGAGATGTCTTGAAAGCCATCATAAAGCCTATAGAGGCCATTGTACACAAATAAAAAGACTCAGCCATGAGTGGTGTAATTAGGGTTTGACTGGGTCAACCCTAGGTCAACTGATGATTTGGAGAGGGTTGAGACCTAATACAAGAACCATGTGATCATGGATTGATGCATTGAGATGCTATAAGGATGATTCCAAGGTCAACTCATCATGAGTGAGGAGTTTGAGAAGTTTCAAGCTAGGGTTTCTAAGGCTTGATAGTGTAAAATCCCCTAGTTTGACCCTTATCTTCAAGGCATTTTAGCTCAAGATGTGATTGTCATCACATCTTACCCCCAACATGAATGTTGTAGAGCGTGTTCTTAGCTTTAATTTGAGTACTAGAAGTCCTTGATAAGATTTGTAGAGCTCAAGTTATGACTTTGACAAGTTACAGGTCATCTGAGGTATGTGAACCTGGGTCCTTGAAAGTCACCCAACTTGCATCCAACTTTTGCCCAAGAAGGATGATTCCTATGAACTTTTGGTCAACATGAATGTTGTTCCTAATCTTCTTAGCTTTCTATAGAGTACTAGAAGTCCTTTATAGGATTTGTAGAACTCATGTTATGGCTTTGACATGTCAAGGGCATTTTGGTCATTTGGAGATTATAGGTCATTTCAAGCATAAGGCCATATCTCCTATTTCCAAGCTTCAAATGGAAAAATCTTCAACATCAAACTTGCTTAAAATGATGTTTTGAGGCTATTAAAGAGGTCATGAGATGTTGAAAAGGCTTGTAGCAAAAAGTGATAAAAATGACCTAAAATGGAGGCATAAGTTAAATAAGTTGAAGTTGGAAATTGAAAGTTCCAAGTTACACATCCAAACCATGGCATATAATAGGTCATTTTGACTCCAAAGAACATTTTATAAACAATGGTTCATCCACTTTTTTGAATTGAGGCCTAGATCATGGACTTACTTTGGAAAATGGTTGCTTGCATCTTAAGGTACAAAGGCAAAACACTTGGAAAGGCAATGTACAAGCTTGCTAAGTATCTTAACACATCCCATATCTCATCTAAGGAGAATTTCAGGTCAGAATGAGTTGCTGCAAGAGGCTTGGCATGAGATGATGCATGAGATGGATGGAAATCATAAACTCATGACATGAGAATCCCAATTTCTCATTGGATGGTTCCAGAAGATTCTAGAGGAGTCTAAACCACTCTATATATGATTTAGAACTTGCTCAGATGTAAGGTTGGTGAGATATTAGAGAGAAGAGTGAGATAGCCACTTCAATTGCTTCCATTGCAAGTTGAAATCAAATTCCACATTCTGATCCTTTTCCATTGCTTCTTTCAATCCAAACACATTCCATTGATCATACTGAAGCTGTGCATACCAAATTGAGAGCAAAACCATGGAGAATTGAGGAGATAGCTTTTGGATTTTGAAGGTTGCAAGTCATAATCGGTTTTGAGGATTCAGGCTTTCTTGGTCCAATCTTTTGCAAACAGTAGCAAGATCATCATTCAAGGATTGATTCTGAAGAGTTTGAGAGCTTGAAGTGGAGGATTACCCTATCTGTTAATCAAGATTTGACAGGTTAATAACTTTTCTTCTACACCATGATTTAAGCATGATTAGGTAGAATTGTTAGGTTAGAACGGTTAGAGACAATTAGGTGATGGATTCTGGGAAGTTTGAGATCAATTGGTGAAGTTTCAGTTGATGACACCATTTTTGTTTTGACCAAGAACACGAGTTATGGTGAGCTATAGCATGAGTTTGATATTAAGAATTAACCAGTGTGAGGTGGTGATCATTCTGAGGTAATTAATTTCAAGAATTGTTAGAACTGAAGTTTGAGTATATCTTTGATCTTGGATCGGGTTTGGAGATTTAGGGTGATTCAATGGATTTTGATGCCATGGTTAGATTCAGGGTGAAATTCTGGACAGATTAGGGTTTTGAATTTTAGTTTTTCATGGAGAATTGAGGTGGTACGATTGTGGTGAAGCTTGAGCTTGAAGCTCTGTTTCCATGGCTTCCTCATTTGAACCCTAGCTGGAGGAAGAAGATGAAGGTGTGGCCGTTGGATGAGGCAAGACTCATTGACTGAGTGGAGATCCGAAGGCTGTGATTTAATTTCATTTGGTGAGGGAATTTTGAGGATGGCCAAAGCGTTGTGTTTCATTAAACTGGGATACTGGGCTTGGTTGATATCCACACCCCCATTCTTGGCCCATGTTTGTTTTGAACTGAATTTTGTTACTTTATGCACCGTGTCTTTTTCTTTTTCTCTATATTTTCTCATTTGATTTTCTGACAATAATTGGGCCTAGCGCATTACTAATCCCACCCCCATTTTAAGCCCATCTGCATTTTGAACTGAACATAATTGCTATTCACACCAATGCTTTCTCATTTTAATTTCTTTTTCTCCATTTTCTTTAATCTTTGAAAAATCATAATAAATAGAAAAATGATGATTTTTGCATGGGGATTTTTTCTCCCATTTCATTATAATGTCTAGAAAATTATAAAATCAAAATATTTGCATTTCATTCAATTTTAATATTTTTTGTGTATTTTCTCTTTTAATAGCATTTTAATTCCTTTTATGTTGATGCATAGACTTGTAGAATTTTGTTTAGCTAGTTCCCTTTGAATTTTTAAGCCATTCTTTTTAGGATAGTTAGATTAGGACTTTAGCTCCCCTATGGATTTATTCCATAATTTTGTGATTAATTTTTGAGTAGTTTTGGTTAGATGGCTTTAGGTTGTATAGAATTAGGTCAATCCTTAACATAGGTCCACAATAACACTAGAATTTTGGGTTTCTAGGTCAAGATAGACATTGGGACATATAGGGTATTAAGGGTAGGTATAGAGGATCCCTTAGAAATTATATTAGATTTTAATATGATAGTATGCCATTTTTAATTAATTTTTGTAGTTGATTGTTGTTTGTGTTGCCCTTGTGGGCTTGTATTTTGTTTTGCCTTGCTTTGTGGGTTTTTGCTTGGCTTGGTGGGCTTGGTCTTGCTTTGAGGAGCATGGAGGAGCATAGTAGAAGACTTGGAGATTGAAGAAAGAGCTTGAGAGCTTGGAGGCTTGTCTGTTTTGTTGTTGTTTTAGGGTTAGAGATTAGGAAGAGCTTAGACTTAGTGGATTCCTTTCTTGAACATGGATGGTATCTTTCACCTCCATTCTTCCCCATGATTCAAGGTCCTTCCATGGTACTCACCTCCCTCCTTTGGAAGGATAAGTGATGGCACCTGGGAAGTAGAACCTTTGAGGGAACCCTTCTTTTGATGTTGAACCCTTATAGGTCACCTTTGGTGGTCAATAGGCAGTTTAACACCCCAGCTTATCGAGTTAAGTGATTTCCTCTGGTTTGAGTATCTTGAGAGATGTTGAGCTTGAGTTTGAAGATGAAGACTTCATTGAAGAGGGTGGAAGAGGATGATTCCTTAGACATAGCCATTTCAGCTGAAGCTTGAAGAGCATGAAGATCAAGTTGATACTTGAAGACCCAATGAAGATCCAGTAAAGACTGAATGAAGAGCTGAGGCTTGGGAAAGAGTGAAGGATGAAGTTGACACTTCTAAGCAATTGAGACTACCCTAAGGAGCTGAAGCTTGAAGATTAAAGGATGAGTTGATACCTACTTTGAAGCTTGGAGATCCTGAAGGAATCAAGTTGATACTTGTGGTTAAGAATGAAGCCTGAAGGTGGAACTGATTAAGGAGCTGAAGCTTGAAGAAGAAGATAAGTTGAAACTTATGTGGAAGGGTTGAAACCTGGAAAAGCAAATTGATATCTGTCAAGAGTGATGGAGGTCTGAAGACTGAGTTGCTGGTGGAAGAGCTGAGGCTTGGAGTTGAGAGAGGAGTTGATCTGCTTTCTTTTCTGTTTCTTTTTTGTATTGATGTGCCTTGTTTGACTTGCTTGATGCATTAGAATAAGTCCATATCTAGAACAACTTTAATCTAAGAGCATGATTGCACTAGAGGTTGAGTTGCTCCCTTTGCTTGTATTGTTACTGTATGGCTTTGCTTGCGGGTATTCGGTAGAGCCCTGCTCCCTTGCCCATGTGGTTTGTTTTGCTTGATAGCATTCTATTTCTTCTGTATGATTACAGTTTACTGTATTTTGCTTGACAACACGTTTTATTTCAGTATGATTACTGTTATTCATATCTGGTTTGAGGTTGAGATGAGCTTGTGGAGGCTGATGCCCCACACACATTTCCTCCCTCACTTGCATTGCATGCATTTTACCGTGTTACTATTTACGGTTTAAGCTGATGCTTTATCTGTTTCTGTGTATCATTGACATGATTCCTTAGGACTCTCATTTTCTTTGATAAGGAAGTGATGATAGAACTTTAGGTTGAAACCTATGCATGACAACTTCTAGGAGTTCCCTGTTTCAAACCTCAACCATAGGATGAATCCTTGGCATGACAACAGTAGGACTTGATAGTCTCCCTCCTAGTTGAGCCTGTCCTCTTCTCATCTCAAAACAGTTTAAGATACAGTAATCATGAATGATTTCTTTCGTACGTCACGAGCCTTAAGCTATTTGAGAAAGGATTGTGGGAGAGTTTCTTTTCCACAGTCTAGATGTCTAGTATGGTACCCTTTGGGTGACATGCGACGCATTCACTCTCAGGTCATAGTCTTTAGTGCGATTAAAATTGCAAACACAATAAAAAAACACTTCTTCCGTAAAAGACAGAAAATAATCTGTAGTGTCCCGAACTACGTAAGCTCTGATCTCTCATATCTATTGAGAGTACGTAGGCACAATGCTGATGTATTGGCGAGCTACCTTCCCCATAACCCGTCGTAGGTCGAACTACGTTGACTCTGATTTCTCGTTCTCTGATGAGAATACGTAGGCATAAAGTGTGACGCTTTGCCGAGTCATTTTTATTTTCTTTTTAAGCCAGCCTTGATGGGTAGATAGATAAACCAACTCGTCCAGTAAACACAACAGCGTGGATCCCGTCGAGTACGACGGACGTGAGGGGTGCTAATACCTTCCCCTTGCATAACCGACTCCCGAACCCAGACAACGGTTGCGACGACCTTGTCTTATTCCTTTTCGTCAGGTTTTTCCGATCGTTTCCTTTCCCGCTCTGAGGGATAAATAACGAAAGGTGACGACTCTTCTGTTGTGCCGGCACCTTATTTTCGCGAAAGCGACAACATACAAAAGGTTTAACTCATAATGATCCGAGTATAAACTACCAACATGGTTCTCAAAAGATAGATTCTTAAACAAATGCTGAAAAAGAAATATAAACCTAAGAGTAACTTGAAAACTCCTTGACTGAGAGATACTCAGCCTGAGATGTTTTCAGTCGTGCAAAGACTTAGCAGTTGGAACCAGATGTGGTGAGAAGAACTCTCTTTCTCTCCACTAACCTCACACTATTACACTCTGTGTGGTTTTCTTGGAAAATTTGTATACTCTATCTATTCTTCAACATGGTCTATTTATAACCTTCAGCTAGGGTTTTTGGAGAAACCTTGGATCATGGGTCAATGTTAAGGAAATCAAATCAAGTCTAATAAATCAAATCAGCATTTTCCTCAATATTCTTCTACTTAGCCAATAAGAAATCAGCTACAAGGGGAACAATTGTGGGAGACAAAGTGTCCTGGCGTAGACTGCTACAGTAGAGCACAAATGACGCTATCCTTTCTAGCAGATTGGGTATAAAGGTGGTTGAAAAATTGTACTCATTTTGTCTTCTAGTGCCTCCTAGATATTATCCACAAATTCAAATGAAATTCATTTAGCCCAAGCATATTCCCTCTAGTATTCAGATTCTGTTACGCTTTCCCTAGCACTCAACTGCTTTCTTCATTTCAAAATATGGTTAAAACTTCATTTCTTTTCTTAAGCTAACACTCTCAGGTGTTGTCTAGTACAATCTTGCCTTGGCTCATCAAAAATAACCTTAATTCAAGCAATAAAAACATTAAACCAACAAAAGGGAGCACCTATTGTGCTCCATGCTAAACACTACAAAATAGCTAAAATAATCTAATAAAAAGTTAAATAAACTAAGAAAGCGAGATAAATAGGGCTAATGATAACTCACAAAAGATGGGTTATCACCACCTTTTTTAAGATTATTGTGATAAACATGGCATTGAACATAATTTTTCCACTCTAAGAACTCCACAACAAAATGGTGTTGTGGAGCGCAAAAATAGAATTTTAGAGGACTTGGCAAGAACTATGCTCAATGAGAGTAGTCTGTTAGAACACAGATTGGTGTTTAATATTATCTATATGTTTTGATCATAACTCTAATGAAATTTTTTATTAAGAAAACATATACTCTAATTTTGTTCAAGTGTTTTGTGTTTCAGATATTAAAGTAAATATCATTATGGAAGCAAAATGCATTTGAACAGCAAGTTACGCAAAGCTCTGAAGCCTCAGAAGTAACTCATCAGAAGACTCTGAGCGCTGCCAAAAGAGACTCTGAAGCAGAGCTGCAGAAGACTCTGAAGCAGAAGCTACAGAAGCATCTGAAGCAGAAGCTACATAAGCATCTGAAGCGTAGCTAAAGATTTTGTATGAAGAGTTTCAAGCATTGTTTTAGAAGACTCTGAATGTACTTTAAGCTGCAAGTACAGAGGCTCTGATAAACAGTTATGCTCTGACCATATCACTCACGCTAAAGCACTATTGCTGCAACTCTAATATCATTGAATCTGATCTGAAGAACAAGAAGCACATTAGTGGATCTGGTGTTGTTTACATTTGAAAACATGTCAGCACGTGAATAGGCTTGGTACTATTCTCAACGTCCTCTCCAACAGAACTATTCCTTATTTGTGATAGACACAAGGATTCAGGCAAAAGGCATATCTCTGAACATTCTACTTGTGAGAAAGTAAAAGTCATGTGAAGACAAAAGGCTACAACTACTCTACTTGCACAGTCTTCAAGCATTGGACTTTCAGCACTATAAAAGGACGTCTTCTACATCTCTTCAAAGTTAACGAAATTGAATCAATTGAAATTATTCTCAACTCTCATACAATCAATCAAAGTTGAATAGTTTTATCTTTCGTTCTTAATATTGTGTAAAAAAATCACAGTTGTGATTAAAGCTTGTTAGAAGCAAACTCAAACACATTTGTTAGTTTACATATATTTGTAAAGGTTCCTTAAGAAGACCAAGTTGTGGTCAGTAGTTCTTGAGAAGATTAAGACAGTTGTTCTTAGTGTTTGACACTGTAATCTGTTTGAATATAGTGGATTAAGTCCTTGTGGAAAAAGGCAAATCACTCTTGATAGGGTGAACTGGATTAGTTGAGTTCAACGAACCAGGATAAAAATCATTATGTGTTTATTGCCATAATCTTTTCTAAACCCTTATTCACCCCCCCCCCCCCTTTCTAAGTGTTTTTCTCACCTTCAGTTGGCATCAGAGCTCCGGTTCTGTTAGTGCTCTCATTTCACCATGAACAAAAAAGATCCAGTAGAGAAAACTCGTGATATTTTTTTTGGTTGATACATTATGGTTGAAGCTTCAACATCCAACAGTAACAGATATGAGTGTTGCACCCAAAAATTTGACCAACATTTATTTATCCATCAAGTGTTTGAAGGTTGACACCTTCATCAGAAAGTTCAAGAGATCCTCAGAGAAATTGGTTGAAACCAGGGTTGTGTGTCTCATAACTTGAGAGTTGTGGGTGCTCCTCAGATGATTCTGAGACTTTGAGAGTGAACTTGAAGCTTTGAGAAAGCCTATGAGATGTCTTGAAAGCCATCATGAAGCCCAGAGAGGTCATTGTGCAAGAATTCAGAAGATTCAACCATGAATGGTAGAATTAGGGTTTTGACTGGGTCAACCCTAGGTCAACTGATGATTTGGAGAAGGTTGAGACCTAATCCAAGGGCCATGAGATCATGGAATGATGTATGGAGATGTTATAAATATTATTCCTAGACCAACTCATCATGATTGAGGAGTTTGAGAAATTTTGAGTTAGGGTTTCCAGGGATTGTCAGTGAAAAAACCCTAATTTGATCCCCATCTTCCAGGCAGTTTTAGCTCAGGATGTGATTGATATCTCATATTCCCCACAACATGAATGTTGTAGAGCTTGTTCTTAGATTTAATTTGAGTGGTAGAAGTCCTTGATAGGAGTTGCAGAGCTCAAGTTATGGTTTTGACAAATTACAGGTCATCTGAGGTGTGTGAATCTGGGTCCTTGAAAGTCACCCAACTTGCAGACAACTTTTGCCCTAGTAGGATGATTCCTATGATCTCTTGGTCAACATGAATGTTTAAGATCATCTTCTTAGCTTTCTAGAGAGTACTAGAAGTCCTTGATAGGATTTGTAGAACTCAACTTATGGTTTGAACAAGACAGGGGTATTTTGGTCATTTGGAAGTTATAGGTCATTTTAAGCAAAGGCCATATCTCCTATTTCCAAGCCTCAAATGGAAAAACTCAAAACATAAAAGTTGTTCAAAATGTGATTTTAAGGCTAGAAAAGAGGGTGTGAAAGTTTGGAAAATCTTAGAGCATGGATTTTTAAAAGTGGTGCAAATGGCTTGTAAATGGCTTATAAGTAAAAAAAGTTGAAATGGAATTTTGGTTTGAGAGATCTACAAATCCAAAATGGGTCATCCAATATGTCATTTTGACTCCAAAAATCATTCTAAAGACAATGGTTTAGCCACATTTTTGAGGTTAGGCTTAAAAATTGGACTTCCTTTGTAAATGTGTTTCTTGCATCTTAAGGCACCAAAAGGAAAAGTAAAGAAATGCTACATAAGGGTTTGTAAGGCCTTGTTCTCATATCATAATATCATTTGAGGAGAAATTAAGTGGGATTGCATGGTTTATCATGAGATTGCATGAGATTTACTCAATATGGAAAATTCAAATTCTCATTGCATGATACATTCTAGAGACTTCTTGGAAGTTTCTCAAAGCTTCCACACATTTCCATTGACACCTATATATGCCCTAGATATGATCCATGCCCTGGTTGGTGACTGATTGTGCTTGCATACCATAGTTTGATTCCATAACTCCATATTGCATTTTATTTTCAAACTCCATTGAAACTCCATCAATCATCATAATTCTTGTTATCATCATCATCTACCATCATCATAGAGCAATTGGCAAGCAAGAGTGATTGAAATCAGTGGCTATTTTGTGTGATCCAAGTCTTCACTCCAAGTTGCATGAAGAAGTGGATAAGGTGATTCAAGAAGTTTTAACAAGAACTAGTGCAAACAGAAGAATCTACAGCCATTGGAGATCATTTGAAGCAAACATCAAGGCTTGGATTGAAGAGAAACCACCATAGCCATCATCACTTGCAAGGTAAGCAACTTCATTTGAATCCCCTTAATTATTCAGTTTTAGATCATGTTGTTAGGATATATGTGATTAGAGACTCTTAGGGATGAATTGTGATGAGTTTGAAGGCATTATATGAAGGTTGGTTCCATGGCCATTTCTGTTTTAGGATCAAGAACTCGTGTATTAGTGTACTACAATCTTATTTCTTTAGTTTAGAATGATCCCCATAACGTGTAGAGTATCCCAGGTTAGTTTCAACAAGGATGGTGATCATGCATATCAGATGAAATTCAAGTGGTACCAGAACTTTATCCCATCGTGTTTCTTCATTGGTTGTGTTTTAGGAGAATCTATGGCCATAGTCTTGTAGAGGGGGAGGAGGGGAGTTCTTTTGGTATTTGGATCGTGTTATTTCATGGCGGGACGAGGGAGCTAGAGGGAGTGGAAGTTTAGCGCGTGGAACTGGTTTAGGGAGGAAACCCTAGCTGAAGGTTGAAGACAACCTCCCAGCCGTCCGATCGCATCCAGATCGTGACTTTTTAATCACATCCAGCGGTCTCAGTTTAAAACGAAATGGAGGGAGTTCTAAGGGGCTGCAACGCAGCGTTTAATTAAGTGAATGATTCTGGGCTCAACGAACTTTTGCTTTCCCCACCCCCTCGCGCGGCCCAATCCTTTTTTACACTGTGAAAACTTACTAAATACACCGTCTCCCTTGCATTTTTCTTTTGCTTTTCTTTTGTTTTTCTAAATAACGCCTGGGCCTAGCGCCATTCGCTAATGGCACCCCCCTGATTTGGCCCATTCATAAAAGCAACTAGGGCGCAGTTCTATTAACACCCCCCACCCCTTTATTTCAATTTCTTTTATTTTTAATTTCCTTTATATTTCTTGCATATTAAAAAAATCATATAAAATCCAAAAATTAATATTTTTTAATGCTTGTTTTTTTCATATGCTCATAATTCTGTCTAGAAAATATAAATAAATAAAATTGGCATTTTATTTTTCTTTTAATATTTTTAGCATATTATTCCTTTAAATAGCTTTTTATATGGTTTAGTTTGATGCTTCATTTTGTAGAATTTCTTCTAGGACTTTCCCTTAGGATTTTTAATTCATTCCTTTTGGTGTGATTAGATATTGAATCATAGTTCCCCATAGGATTTAATTCTTGATTTTTAGATTAAAATTTGATTAGTTTAATTAGGTTAGCATTAGGGTATCCTAATCAGGGTTTATGTTATGCATAAGTGAAGTAATTCATTTTCTTTGGAGAGTTTTGTCTTGATTTTTGGGTATAGGCATATAGGGATGTTATGGGTAGATGTTATGGACCCTTGTGAATAATGGTTAGAATTTTCCCCCTTGTTTTAGTATTTTTAGGTATTTTCTGAAGTTGACTGCTGGTTTTGACTGTTCTGTGGTTATTTGTCTGTCTCTGGGGTTTATTTTTGGGAATTTGTTGTGGGGCTTAGTTTGTTTTGAAGATCTTGTTGAAGAGCATGGTGAAGGAGATTGAAGACCAAGACCCAGAGACCCAGAGCTTGGGGATTATTCCCTGTCTGTGAGGGTTGAGATCCTGAAGTTTGGGGGAAGTTCATGGTACTTTCCTGAGGAAGGCACCATGAATGACTTTCATTCTTTCTTCTCACCTCTGTCTTAAGTATCCAATGATGTCGGAGCTAACTTGTGAGTTTAATTTCTCCTGAGGAGGAATGTAAACTGATCACAGTTGTTGAGCCACATGGGATACAATTCCTAAGTGGAAGCCTCCTAGTACTTTCCTGAGGAAGGTCCTATGGGTCTATTCACTTAGCTCCCTTAGTTCATCTAGGATTTCTTAAGTATCCAATGATATTGGAGCCAACATGTGAGTTTAATTTCTCCTGAGGAGGAATGTAAACTGATCACAGTTGTTGAGCCACATGGGATACAGCTCCTAAGTGGAAGCCTCCTAGTACTTTCCTGAGGAATGTCCTATGGGTCTATTCACTTAGTTACACTAGTTCAGGTAGGATTTCTTAAATATCCAGTGATGTTGGAGCCTTCATGTGAGTTTAGTTTCTCCTGAGGAGGAACGTAAACTGATCACAGTTGTTGAGCCACATAGGATATGATTCCTGAGTATACACCTCCTAGTGCTTTCCTGAGGAAGACACTATGAGTCTGCCTACTTAGCTCCCTTTCTTTGGTAAGCTTGTTTTGAAGCATGGAGACTGGGATTGTTTTCTCTTGTTTAAGGTGTTGCTTTAGGGCCTTGCTTAGATTTGATCAGGATTCTATTTTGGGTTAGGAGTAGAGATTAGATTAGATGATTTCTTTCTCAAGCATGTGGTTTGTTTGCCTGATGGCACTTCATCTCTTTTTTCTGTTTATTGCTTGAAGGTTGTTTATTTTCAGTATGATTACTGTTATCTCATGACTGGCTTGAGGTCGAGATGAGCTTGTGGAGGCTGAAACCCCACACACATTTCCTCCCTCACTTGCATTGCATGCATTTTACTGTTAAGCTGATGCTTTGTCTGTTTCGGTGTATCATTGACATGATCCCTTAGGACTCTCATTTCCTTTGATAAGGATTTGATGATAGACTTTTAGGTTGAAACCTATGCATGACAACATCTAGGAGTTCCCTGTTCAAACCTCAACCATAGGATGAATCCATGGCATGATAACAGTAGGACTTGATAGTCTCCCTCCTAGTTGGGCATGTTCTCTTCTCATCTCAAAACAGTTTAAGATACAGTAATCATGAATGGTTTCTTTCGTACGTTACGAGCCTTAAGCTATCTGAGGTGGGATGTTTAGTATGGTACCCTTTGGGTGACATGTGACGCATTCACTCTCAGGTCATAGTCTCTAGTGCGGTTGAAATCGCAAACACAATAAAAAAACACTTCTTTCAGGAAATAAGCCGTAGTTTCCCGAACTACGTTTGCTCTGATCTTCCATACAGTGTGGAAGTACGTAGGCATAGGATGCGACGTCCTAGCGAGCAACCTTCCCCCATAATCCTTCGTAGGCCGAACTACGTTGACTCTGATTTCTCATTCTCTGATGAGAATACGTAGGCATAAAGTGCGACGCTTTGCCGAGTCATCTTTCTTTTCTTTTTCAGCCAGCCTTGATAGGTAGATAGAATAAAACCAACCCGTCCAAGTAAGCAAACAAGCGTGGATCCCGTCGAGTACGACGGACGTGAGGGGTGCTAATACCTTCCCCTTGCGTAACCGACTCCCGAACCCAGACAATGGTTGCGATGACCTTGTCTTACCCTTTTTCGTCAGGTTTTTCCGATCGTTTCCTTTCCCGCTCTGAGGGATAAATAACGAAAGGTGGCAACTCTTCTGTCATGCCGGCACCTTATTTTCGCGCAAGCGACAATGAGGACAGAGATAGAATCAGCACAAAACCCCCTATCTTTGATGGGGAGAAGTTTGACTACTGGAAAGACAGAATTGAAAGCTTTTTTCTAGGATATGATGTTGACCTTTGGGATTTAGTCATGGATAGCTATGTTCACCCCACTGATGGGGATGGCAAAAAGATAGACAGAAAATCTATGACTGAAGCTCAAAAGAAAGAATTCAGGAATCATCATAAAGCAAGGACCATCATGTTAAATGCAATATCTCATACAGAGTATGAGAAAATAACAAATAGAGATACTGCATTTGATACGTTTGAATCTTTGAAGATGACTCATGAAGGGAATTCTCAAGTCAAGGAGACCAAGGCTCTGGTGCTGATCCAGAAATATGAAGCCTTCAAAATGGAGGAATCTGAATCTGTAGAAGTTATGTTCTCTAGATTCCAGATTCTCACAGCTAGCTTGAAAGTTTTGGACAAGGGTTACTCCACTGCTGATCATGTTAAGAAGATCATCAGAAGTTTGCCAATCAGATGGAGACCAATGGTCACTGCTCTGAAGCTAGCAAAGGATCTGAACAAGATCACGCTGGAGGAACTAATCAGCTCTCTGAGGAGTCATGAGATTGAACTTGAAGAAGACGAGCCTCAAAAGAAAGATAAGTCAGTTGCTTTAAAGTCTAACAAATCTGTTAAAGCGTTGTAGGTTATAGAAGAAAGTTCTGAAGAATCTTCTTCTGAAGAAGAAGATGAATTGTCCCTGTTGTCCAGAAGGATCAACAAACTCTAGAAGCATAAACAGAGGATGTTCAAGAACTTCAAGAAACTAGATCAATGTAAAGAGTCTTCTAGATACAGAAGATCTGGAAAGAAAGAGGTTGTCTGCTATGAATGCAAGGAACCTGGGCACTACAAGAATGAATGACCAAAGCTTCAGAAGGAGAAGCCAAGAAGGAAGCCTGAGCATAAAAAGAAAGTTCTGATGGAAACCTGGGATGATTCAGATGCATCTGAATCTTCATCAGACTCAGATGAAGAATGTGCAAACATGGCACTCATGGCTGACGTAGAAGACCATGCAGAAACATCTGGATCAGAATCAGAACCAGAATCAGAATCAGACTCTGAGGAGGTATTTTCTGAACTTTCTAGAGCAGAACTTATTGAGAGTTTATCTGAAATGTTGGAAAACTATAGTAAGATTAAGCTCAAATACAAGAAGCGTGAAAACAGTCTTGTGTCTGAGAATGATCTTCTAAAGTCAGAAATTGTTGAGCTTAAGGCAAACAATTTGAAAATTAAAAATGAATTAGAAAAAGCTCAACAAGATTCTGAAGTTGAAACTAAGTCAAAATCTAAAAATACTTTAGAAGAATATGACTATAGTTTTCATAGATTTCTGGCAAGAAGCCTAGATAGAAGCAAGATGGCCTCAATGATCTATGGTGTAAGCAGAAATAACAGGAAGGGTATTGGATATGAATCTTCTTCTGAGAAAGATTTAAATCCAACGTCTGTTGATAAACTCATCATTAAGCATACTCTTCTGTATTCTACTTTTAAGTTTGGTCATTTTAATGATATTAAACACACTCGTTCTGGTCAAAACATTCATGTGTTTAAACTTAAAGTTAGTCAGAACAAACCTGCTGTCAGAAGACAGAAGTTCAGACAAAACTTTAAGGCAACTAACCCTAAAGGACCCAAAACGATCTGGGTACCTAAAGACAAAATAATATATGTTGCAGACATCTTTAGCAGCAAAGTCAAAACACCAATCTTGGTACCTGGACTCTGGCTGCTCGCGTCACATAATGGGAGAAAGGTCTATGTTCCAAAGCCTGGAACTTAGATCTGGAGGAGACGTCAAGTTTGGAGGGAACCAGAGGGGCAAGATAGTTGGCTCTGGAACTATTGGCAATGGTAATCTTCCTTCCATTTCTAATGTCTTACTTGTTGAAGGATTAACACATAACTTGTTGTCTATAAGTCAATTAAGTGACAATGGTTATGACATAATCTTTAATAAAAAATGTTGCAAGGCTGTTAGTCAAAAGGATGGCTCAATCATATTTAATGGAAAGAGGAAGAACAACATTTATAAAATCAATCTTTCAGAATTTAAGGTTCAAAATGTAAAATGCCTTATGTTTGTTAATGATGAGCAATGGGTATGGCACAGAAGATTGAGGCATATTAGTATGAGACGTATATCTCAGATTAGTAAACTCAATCTGGTCAGAGGACTTCCTCAGTTGAAGTTCAACTCAGATGCTCTTTGTGAAGCATGTCAAAAAGGAAAATTTTCAAAATCTTCTTTTAAAACTAAAAATGTTGTCTCAACCTCAAGACCATTAGAGTTACTTCATATTGATCTGTTTGGACCAGTGAAAACTACATCCATCAGAGGCAAGAAGTATGGATTAGTCATTGTTGATGACTACAGCAGATGGACATGGGTGAAATTCCTAAAACACAAGGATGAGTCACATTCTGTGTTCTTTGACTTCTGCAAACGAGTCCAGAATGAAAAAGATTTTAAAATTGTTAAAGTCAGAAGTGATCATGATGGTGAATTTGAAAACAAATATTTTGAAAAATATTTTAATGAAAATGGCATTGCACATGATTTCTCCTTCCCCAGAAATCCACAACAGAATGGAGTTGTAGAGAGGAAAAATAAAACATTGCAAAAAATGGCCAGAACCATGATCAACGAGACTAATCTGGCAAAACATTTTTGGGCAGAAGCAATTAACACAGCTTGTTATATTCAGAACAGAGTGTCTGTAAGACCTCTTCTAGAGAAGACTCCCTATGAATTGTGGAGGAATAGAAAGCCCAACATTTCTTATTTCCATCCTTTTGGATGTGTATGTTTTATGTTGAATACTAAAGAGAATCTGAACAAGTTTGATTCTAAAGCACAGAAGTGTTTCATGCTTGGGTATTCTGAACGCTCTAAAGGCTACAGAGTATACAATACTGAGACACAGATTGTGGAGGAATCAATACATGTTATATTTGATGATAAGCTTGGGAATCAAAAGCCAAAGCAACTTGTTAATTTTGTAGATAGAGAAGTAATTCTCACAAACTCTGAAGACTCAGAGGCAGAAAAGGCTCAAGTGAAAGAACCAGAAGCAACGCCAGATGTAACTCCATTGGCTGCTCAGATGAACAATTTGAATATTTTTGAAGAACCAAATGTTAAGGGATCATCATCCAAAATCAAGGCCTCTCATCCAGAGGATGTGATAATTGGAAAGAAGGATGACCCTATCAGAACAAGGTCTTTCCTCAGATCATCTGCAACGTCACTTTTTGGGTTGGTGTCTATCATTGAACCAACTTCTTTTGATGAAGCTGTGAATGATAATGAGTGGATACTTGCTATGCAAGAAGAGCTAAATCAATTCACCAGAAATTACGTATGGGATCTAGTACTAAGACCAAAAGGATTCAATATTGTTGGAACCAAATGGGTCTTCATAAACAAATTGAATGAGCTTGAAGAAGTTGTAAGGAACAAAGCAAGGCTAGTTGCTCAAGGGTATAGTCAGCAAGAAAGAATTGACTATACAGAGACGTATGCTCCTGTGGCCAGGTTAGAGTCTATACGCCTACTCATTTCTTTTGCTGCACAAAATGACATCACTCTTTATCAGATGGATGTTAAGAGTGCCTTCTTAAATGGTATTATAGAAGAGGAAGTTTATGTTCACCAACCTCCTGGTTTTGAAAATGATAAATTTCCAAAACATGTTTTCAAACTTAAAAAATCACTCTATGGTTTAAAACAAGCTCCCAGGGCTTGGTATGAAAGATTAAGTAATTTTCTTCTGGAAAAGAATTTTATCAGAGGCAAAGTGGATACAACTCTCTTCTGTAAAACATTTAAGAAAGATTTGTTAATTTGTCAAATTTACGTAGATGATATTATATTTGGATCTACCAATGTTATGCTGGGAAAGGATTTTGCTCTTTCTATGCAGGCTGAATTTGAGATGAGCATGATGGGAGAACTCAGATTCTTTCTGGGCATCCAAGTCAATCAAACTTCAAAATGCACTTACATACATCAGACTAAGTATGTGAAGAAGCTTCTGAAAAAGTTTAACATGACTGAAAGCAAATCAGAAAAGGCTCCAATGCATCCCACAAGCACTCTTGGAAAGGAAGAGGTAAGTAAGAAGGTAGACCAGAAGCTCTACAGAGGTATGATTGGATCTCTTCTATATCTAACTGCTTCTAGACCTGATATTCTATTCAGTGTTTGTCTGTGTGCAAGATTCCAATCAGATCCTAGAGAATCTCAGTTAACAACTGTTAAGAGGATTCTAAGGTATCTGAAAGGTACTACTAATGTGGGTTTATGTTATAGAAGATCTGATGATTATAAATTAGTTAGACTTTGTGATGCTGACTACGCTGGAGACAGAGTTGAAAGAAAAAGTACTTTAGGAAGCTGCAAGTTTCTTAGAAGTCATCTGATCTCTTGGTTCAGCAAGAAGCAACCCACTATTGCGCTTTCAACAACAGAAGCAGAATACATTGCTGCTGCTGGTTGTAGCACTCAGATGCTCTGGATGAAGAGTCAACTAGAAGACTATCAGATCCATGAGAGTAATATTTCAATATTTTGTGATAATACTTCTGCTATATGTTTGTCTAAAAACCCTATTTTACACTCTAAGGCAAAACATATAGAGCTAAAACATCACTTCATCAGAGACTATGTTCAGAAGGATATTATCAGTTTAAACTTTGTTGATACAGATCATCAATGGGCTGATATTTTTATAAAACCCCTTGCTGAAGATAGATTTAAATTTATTCTGAAAAATATAAGTATGGATTTCTGTCCAGAATAAAATGTTTATCAGAAGAAAATTTTCTCAGATGAAAATGTTTTAACTCTGAAGTATTACATCTATTCATTTGTTGTTTATTATTTTAATTATTGTGTGCAAATCTGAACTAACAAGCCTCAGAGGATCTGAACGTTGGCTAAAGTTTCATTTCTCAAAGAAGTTTTAAAAGCACATACAAGCAAACACGTGTAACTCTAAATCTGAAAAGGTGGAGTGCACAATACTGAATTGACGTTTGAGGTACTATTTTTGAATATTGAGTTTCTCGTTTTCCCCCCAATTGTCAGAATCATTAATTACTTGAAATGATTATATTTTTTTCATTAAATGCTAAGTGGTAAGCGTGTTGAACGTGTGACTCTTGTGTGCCCTAATTTCTTCTATAAATGCCACAACTTTACACATTTTACACTTTTCACTCTCACGAACACCCTTGTATGCATTTCTTCATGTTTCATTGTTTCCATCTCTCTCCCAAACCCAAAACTGCTCGTAACCCTAAATCTTCAAGATCAACAATGGCAACTTCTTCAACAATGGCAAGATCTTCATCACCATCTCAACAGCTTCAATCTACTATGGTTGTTATTTCCTCAGCAAATATGGGTATTGTCGCCTTCAGGGAACCAGTTAGAACCTTACTTACTCCAGTTGATAAGCTTGAAGTGTTATGTGAATCTATCGTGGATTTTGAATCCATTGCTGAAAATGGGTGTGACCTTCGTCCAGTTATTGATGCTCAATGTTGGACAAAGTTCTTTGATAGGCTAATGGGTCCAGTGTATCCTTCCTTGGTGAAAGAGTTTTGGATCCATGCATTCACTTACCCTAAGTTCATTGTATCTTCTGTTCTGGGAAAAGATATAATCATCACTGAAGAACTGATAAGGAAACTCATTGGGTATGAAGAAACTGATGGAGTTACAAATTTTCCAGCTGGGTGAATTGATATGTCAGATGTTTATGTTGAAGTCTGTACTTCTAGTGAAGTCTCCAACAAGGTAAAGGATTTGAAGCCAGTTTACAGGATCTGGGCTAAGATTTTCATGGGGTGCATTCATCATAGAAAATCTTCCAATTCTCCAGACTATGTTAACACTGATCAGCTATACTTCATGTATTGTCTGAGTCAGAAAACTAAAGTGGATCTGCCATATCTTATTTTCTCTCATCTGATGAGCCACATCAAGATGTCAAGAGAAACTGTTAAGACAAAGCACCAGAAGATCAGAAGTTGGATACCAATGGGAAGACTGATATCAGACATTCTGACAGAGAATCAATTGGTTGCTCACTTGACAGAAGCTGGATTTACAGAGGATCTTGCTTATTTAGTTGGAAAGCCTTTAAATGGGAAAAGTCTGCAAAGAATGAAAGTGGTTGAAGAACTATCATCTAAACCTGCTAAGCTCAATGTAGAAGCAGTTAGTCAGAGGAGAGTTCCTTTGGATGACTATCCTATTTTCTCTGCTGAAGAACCAAGGCATGCTATTCTTAAGTACGTTCAGTTGTGCAAGGCAGAAGGAATTCCAGTTCCTGCTGATCTGATTAAAAGGGCTAGAGAACCTGGACCAGAATTTTATGAGGAGAATATGAGGAAGAAAAGACAGTTAGAGGCAGAAGAAGCTACTAGTCAGAAGAAACAGAAAACTGCTGAAGAACCACAGAAGAAGAAGATGAGAAAGGCTTCTAGAGAAGCTTCATCTGTGAAAATCAAGCGTGTCAAGAAAACAGGTATTGATTCATCTTTACCTATTATTTCTAAAATTGCAATAGAATCATCAATAGTTAGCTCTATTCCTGAACCCCCTCCTTTTTAAACTCAAACCACTTATGTACCTTCTCAATCATCTGTACAACCACCTCCATCATCTGAACCCATTACATCTGATCAACCTGAACAACCAAATGTCTCTGAACCACAAATTCAAACTGACTATGTTCCCACTGAACCAATACCTTCTACACTCCTAGAATCCACACCAACAGAATCTGTACCACAACATACATCTGAAACTCCCCCACCAGAACCAAAAACTTCAAAACCTACAGAACCAACACCACAAGAACCAGAACAACAACAACAATAACAACCACAACCAGATAATCCTGAACCAGAAACTATCCAACCTTTTGAACATGTCATATCTGACTCTGATGTGTTGGATATTCAACCTCTGACAACTCTGGTTGAAATCTCTTCCACATCCTATCATTCATCTGAATCATCTGATTCATCTGAATCTGACTTACCACCATAAATAAACTCACCACCCTCTCTCCGTGGCTATGAACCTAGAACTTCTGAGTTTGTTTCCGTTACTTCTTTCAAACCATATCCCTCCAATCCCCTTCCATATGGCCTAAAACTCAAAAACTTTTATATCAGAAGAAAAGCATCTGCACCTACCATTCCACATAAACCTATTTCTTCAACTATCCTTCCATCTGTCCTTCAAACCTATCTAAAACAACTACCAGATCTCATTCCATCAGAACCTCTGCACTCTCAAAATTCGATGTCATTCCCTCAGCATCAAATTTCAAACAGTTTCTGTTTCCCAAATCATCTTCATCCAAATTCAAAACTTTCTTTTCATCATCTGAACATCCTTCATTACCTTCATATCCTCGTCCTCTGTTCATTATCCCAACCTTTATCATACCACCCCCACCAGAACAACCCAAACCATCACCTCTGGAAGCCTACCTTAAACCTAAATCTAGGCTGAATGTTAATTTTTAATTTGCAAATTTTAAGAAAGAGATAAGGATGAGTTTGGACTCTATTAAAGAGGAATGTCTCTCAAGCATTAATCCCGAAGCTTCTGAAGAATGCTGGACTAAGTTCATTGCCATATTCAACTCTGTGGCTTCTAATCAGAAGACCATTTGCTCTGATGACGCAAAGGTCAGATTTGCTGAAGTTGTTAGACAGACGCTATGGAATGTGAACAGATCTCCTACATTGCTTCTTGAGGATGCACCTTCAACTTCTAGAGTAACCGCTACTTCTGAGACTGTTGAAGAATCTTCTCCTGAAGTCACTCTGGAAACCAATCCATTAGCTCTGATGATTGTTGACCAACCATCTGAATCTGTGCCTCCAGAATCTGCATCTGCCATGTCATTGACTCTGCTCCTACTCATGCATCTGAATCTACTCCTGCTACTTCTTCTGAGGTTAAGAAAGAGCATCCAGATCTAGAAGAAAAGATTGTTGTGCTGGAAGCTGGTCAATCTGAAATTAAATCTTGGATGGCAAAACAAGATGAGAAAACAGATAACATACAGAAATGGATGGCTAAGCAAGAGGAATCTACTTCTGAGATGACCCACATCCTTAAACTTCTTGCATTTCGCTTATCTTAGTTCTTATGTTTGTGCACTTTAAGTGTTATTTTGCTCTGGTTTTGCTTTCTCTGAATCATGTTTTGTTCTGATGTACTCTGATTATCTATGAATGAATCTATCTGTTTGATTATTTGTTTTACATCTGTTTGACTATTTTCTTATGTCAACCTTTTATTTGTCTTTAAAAGTTTTCTTTTTGATTATGATAAAAAGGGGGAGAAAAAGAAATTCTATTTGTTCAAATATAAATAGTTACTAAAATGAAATTCAGACATAACAAATTTTATCTGACATTGAACTTTAGTCTTTCAGAACTAACGTATCATCTGACAAAATTCATTGAAGTTACCCTGAGAATCCCCAAACCAGACTTTTATTCAAATCAGGTTTACCAGGCTCTGATAATTCAAATCAGGCTCTGATTACCAAGCTCTGATCCTAGAAGTTAAACAGGCTCTGATTATGGAAAACAAACCAGGCTCTGTTCCTGGAAAGAAAATCAGCTCTTAATCTGAATAGTATACTCATGCAAAAAGGGAAGTATTTTCTTCTATTAGAGTATTCATTTCAGGGGGAGATTCTTTATCTCATGGGGAGTTATATATTTATCCTTTTTATTGAACAAAATTTCCTATGTTTTGTCATCATCAAAAAGGGGGAGATTGTTAGAACACAGATTGGTGTTTAATATTATCTCTATGTTTTGATGATAACTCTAATGAAATTTTGTATTAAGAAAATATATACTCTAATTTTGTTCAATTGTTTTGTGTTTCAGATATTAAAGTAAATATCATTATGGAAGCAAAATGCATCTGAACAGCAAGTTACGCAAAGCTCTGAAGCATCAGAAGCAACTCATCAGAAGACTCTGAGCACTACCAGAAGAGACTCTGAAGCAGAAGCGGCAGAAGACTCTGAAGCAGAATTTGCAGAAGCATCTGAAGCGTAGCTGAAAATTTTGTATGAAGAGTTTCAAGCATTGTTTCAGAAGACTCTGAATGTATTTTACGCTGCAAGTACAGAGGCTCTGATAAACAATTATGCTCTGATCAGATCACTCACGCTAAAGCACTATTGTTGCAACTCTGATATCATTGAATCTGATCTGAAGAACAAGAAGCACATATGTGGATCTGATGTTGTTTACGTTTGAAAAGATGTCAGCACGTGAATAGGCTTGGTACTATTCTCAACGTCCTCTCCAACGGAACTATTCCTTATTTGTGATAGACACAAGGATTCAGGCAAAAGGCATATCTCTGAACATTCTACTTGTGAGAAAGGAAAAGTCATGTGAAGACAAAAGGCTACAGCTACTCTACTTGCACAGTCTTCAAGCATTGGACTTTCAGCACTATAAAAGAACATCTTCTACATCTCTTCAAAGTTGACGAAATTGAATCAATTGAAATTATTCTCAACTCTCATACAATCACTCAAAGCTGAATATTTTTATCTTTCGTTCTTAATCTTGTGTAAAAAAAATCACAGTTGTGATTAAAGCTTGTTAGAAGCAAACTCAAACACACTCGTTAGTTTACATTTATTTGTAAAGGTTCCTTAAGAAGACAAAGTTGTGGTCAGTATTTCTTGAGAAGACTAAGACAATTGTTCTTAGTGTTTGACACTGTAATCTGTTTGAATATAGTGGATTAAGTCCTTGTGGAGAAAGACAAATCACTCTTGATAGAGTGGACTGGAATAGTTGAGTTCAATGAACCAGGATAAAAACCATTGTGTGTTTATTGCCATAATCTTTTCTAAACCCTTATTCACCCCCCCCCCCCCCTTCTAAGTGTTTTTCTCACCTTCATAGTCTACCAAGATATTTTTGGGCCCATGCTATTAACGCGGCGTGTTATGTTTTGAATAGGGTACTTATTCGTCCTATTTTGAGCAAAATACCGTATGAACTTTTAAAAGATAGAAAACCAAATTTATCACATATTTATGTATTTGGATGAAAAAAATTTATCTTAAATAACATAAAGGATAACCTTGGAAAGTTTGATGCAAAAGCCGATGAAGATATATTTCTTGGATACTCTCAATATAGTAAAGCTTATAGAGTATACAACAATAGATTACTTATTGTCGAGGATTTAGTTCATGTCATATTTAATGAGTCTTATTCAAAAATGTCGTAAAAGGCATTTCTTTTCATGATACACGTGTATCTTCAAAACACATACTCAATGACACAGAAAAAGAGATTGATCAACCTGAAGTGGTGAAACTTGAGGAGGAGGAAGATGAAAATATTTAAAAAGAGAAGGATGGGAGTCCAATTGAAATGGACGATCTTCCTTTGGCTTGAAGGTCTACCAAGGACCACCAAATTGGCTACAATATTGAAGATATCACCAAAGGCGTGAGAACCCACTCTAAGCTAACTAATTTTTGTTATCACTTTGCTTTTGTTTCATAAGATGAACCTAAAAACGTAAAAGATGTCTTGATTGATGAGCTTTGGTTAATGTCCATGCAAGATGAGTTAAATAATTTTTTAAAAGAAATGATGTGTGAGGCCTTGTCCCACCTCCGTGAGATCATTAAATCATTCGCAAGGTGGGTTTTTAATTAGAAACAAACTAGACAAAAAATGAAATGATAACTCATAACAAAGACCGACTAGTGGCTCAAGGATATAACTAAGAGGAAGGTATATACTATGAGGAAACATATGCTCCAGTTGCCCCCCTCGAGGCCATACGCCTTTTACTAGCATTTACTTGCTCCAAAAACTGCAAATTATTTCAATTGGATGTGAAAAGTGTTTTCCTTAACAATTACATAAATGAGGAAGTGTCTATTTTGCAACCTCCTGGTTTTGAAAATCATGAGTATCCTAATCATGTTTATAAACTAAAGCGAGCTTTGTATGGTCTCAAACAAGCCCCTAGGACTTGGTATGAGCGACTTAACAAATTCTTACTTTATCAAGGATACTCTTGAGGGAAGGTAGATACAACATTTCATTAAACGTCAAGGAAAACATCTTCTTTTAGTTCAAATATATGTTGACGATATAATATTTGGATCTACTAACATGCAACTTGTCAAGGAGTTTTCTAAGCTTATACAGGGTTGTCATATCCCAAATTTTGACCAGACTTTTTTAAACTTGCATTCTTCTGACTTTATTTTCCCTTTGCATCATCTGTATAGTATAACTTGCCTTGCATCATGCACAATACCTGAATTATCAGCAGAATAGACTTATCGGATTTACAGTCAAATCGGTCAAATTAAAAGTCAACTGCGCATAAAATCAGTGGACAAAAAGTTTTAAAATTAAGCGTGCAGATGTCATTTACTTTAGTCTATGTTTCACGTAGTTTAACCCGACGTGCTCGTTTTAATTTTCGATGACTTTTTGACCACGTTTTGATCGGTTTGAGCATTTTTATCGATTCTGATTTATTTCGAAAATTGGCCAAACGCTATATTTTTCTGATTCGTTTATTTTGCGTTGATCGTTTTGGTGTATTCATTTTTATTTTTCGAACATTTCGATACCAGTCTATTTTTTTTGTTTTAAACCGGTTTTATTTTTATTCTTAATTATTAATCCTTTTAATTAATCAGTTTTTTTAATTTAATTTAAATTTAAATATTTTATTTTTATTTTTACTTTATTCATTATTTTCTTTTTTTATATATTTAAATTTTTGTTTTTTTACGCATTTTAAGTAACACTTGTTAACTAAATTTTAAAAAGAGTTTTGTCTATTTTACAATAACATATCTGCAGTCTCTCTCTCTCTCTCTAACGTGCCTTGAAACATTACTTTTTCCTCTCTCTTGGGCCACATACGGTACATGCTTTAGTTGGCATGAAAAAGGCATAAAAAAAGAGTGAGGAGATGATATTAAAAGTGGCTGGGGTCACTTTTGTGAAACAAAAAATAAGGTCAATAACAATATCATCACTTCCTTCAACACCACAAAACAAGCCTATCACCTATCACCTATCACCTATTATAACATGACCATCATCTTGTAACACACATATTACCCACATACCCAACCTTCATTACACAAACCCTCAATTTTCACGTGACCACACAACCACAATTTGCAACAACACATTTTCATTTCCCTCACTTCTATCATCTTCATACTTTCTTTTCATCAGTACAACAACATATCCTTGTTCCTTCATGTGCACACTCATTCCAACCTCAACAACAAAATCTAGCAAACCGAGTATCACCGCCGCACTCCAAAAACATCACTTCACCATTATCACCATTGGAACAAGAACCATCAACCAAATTGCCACAACATAACAACATCATCTCATATTACACCATAGACCAAACACCTCAAATAATTCTTCACCATCTTCATGAACTCAAAAACACACTCTCCATAGTCCTCCATTGTGAGAAGCTCCAACATCAATGTGCGGAACTCCTTTCAAAATGCAATGCGACATTATGAGGCCCCCGACCACGCGTGACAAAACCTTCGGAAGCTGAACCCACAACATAACTACCCCACAATCCCCCTCAAGGTTCCTTCTTCCTCATTCCGACACCACACATTACTCCTTTGTTTCTCACGCAAGAACGTAACTGCACTCCAACCATAAACTACATAAAACCCATCCACCAAAACACATAACCACAGACCATCATAACACAACCTCATAAATTGTTTCCTCGCCACCAGTCGCAGCCTAAATCACCTGCAAATAAAAAAAACAGTAGCAACAACTTAAAACTGTAAAAACCTTCACCTTACGCATCCAACCTCACTCATAGTGACCATCATCACTAACTCCCCTTCAAATTCCGCCGTGTGAAACCGAGAGGGAGGGAGAAGAATCGAAAGAGAAAACACAAGGCACTCTGAAAAATCGCATCCACCACACAACATCAACCCTTAACAAGCTCACAACCACCGTTCAAGCAACACGAACCAACAACAACACCGCAAGCGAAGCGAACGAGAGATGAGAGCCACCGAGAGATATCGCGCGAGGAGAAAAGAAGTGCACGACGAGAAAGCAGAGAGCGAGAGAAAGAGGCGCAAGATCATGATGCAAAAGAACGAAATGAGACGAGACAGAGGCTTGCGAAAGAGATCACGTGTTCCTTTGGATGAGCAGTGTATGGATTGTCGTTTTTGTATTTTTCTGTTTTCCTGAAAATCGCAGGTTCATGTGAGGTCTTGATGGAATTGTTATGTTTTTTTTTTCTTTAGTGGAAGTCTTGGTTTTAATGGAAGCCCATCCGAATTTAGCTTACACCCCATGCCTTCTGTCCACAGACCGGTTAATACTATTACACCTCCCTCTTTTTTAGGATTCTTGTTAAATATTTCTTTACTCTTTGATAATTTTTATTTAAACCTTTTTGTTAACTATTACTTAATATTTTTATTAATGATCTCTTAAACTTTTACTAATTATTACTTAAACTTTCTTTTTTAATTATTTCTTTAAGATTTTTGTTATTTTTATTGAAGTTAATTTTTCATGAGTGTTTCGATATTTATTTCCTTTTGATTTCGATTAATTTTTCTATGATTTGTTTGAATTTTTTTTCTTTTGATTAATTTTGATGATTCTAATCTTTTCTTAATTTCTCTAAGTTTAGTTTTGTTTAGAAATTTATAAATTTTGTTTAGCCTTTTAATTTTAATGCTCAATGTCTTTATTAATTCTTGAAGTCTTGGTTGTGTTTAATTCGTGACGTTGATTTTGATGTCTGACATGCTTTGTACTTCACCTTGAATCTTGAACTATATCTTGATTATTTGATTGCTTATGTGTTCACATGTTCCCTTAGGATCTCATAGTTCAACTTAATTTTCGATTAAGATTGAAGAAGGATAGACATTAGGTTTTTAATCAAAGCATGACAACATTTGGATAGCAGTCTCCCTTCGTCCTCGAGTTTAGGTCTATTTTGCTTGACCACACTAGGTTAGCAATTTCCCTTCAAACCCAACTTTAGGACCATCATTGCATGACAACATTTAGGAACCACTAATGGACTTCTTTTCAATTCTATCCCCAGCATAGTCATCATCACATAATTCAACCAGTTTATAATCTGAGGACTTCTTATAAAGAAGTCCAAGATTTAATGTTCCTTTCAAATACCTAAAGATTCTATTAACAAAAATCAAGTGAGTCTCTCTCGGGTCTACTTTGAATCTTACACATAAACATACACTGAATAAGATATCAGTTCTAGAAGTAGTGAGATGGATTAAGGAACCTATCATACCTCGATATTTTGTTGGATCCACTTTAGAACTGCATTCTTCAATACAAAGATTACATGTAGGATGAATATGAATGGACATGACTTTGTAATCATCAAGATTAAACATTTTCAAGAGATCTTTTGTATACTTATACTAGTGAATGTAAATACCTTCAGACTTCTGACTGATCTGAATTCCAAAAAAGTATTTTAATTCACCCATCATGCTCATCTCAAATTCAGCCTGCATAATCTTAGAAAACTCTTGGCAGAGAGATGCATTAGTGGAACCAAAAATTATGTCATCAACATAAATTTGGACAATCAATATTTCTTCTTTCAAAGTTTTTCTGAATAGTGTAGTGTCAACCTTTCCTTTAACAAAACCATTTTCAAGCAGGAAATTACTCAATCTTTCATACCAAGCTCTTAGAGCTTGTTTAAGACCATAAAGTGGTCTTTTTAAGCTTGTAGACATGGTCTGGATGACTTGAATCTATAAATCCTGGAGTTTGTTTGACATGCACTACTTCAGTAATAAGTTCGTTCAGAAAAGAACTTTTCACGTCCATTTGATATAGAATTATGTCATGGTTGATGGGATAAATTGAAAGGAACATTAAATCTTGGACTTCTTTATAAGAAGTCCTCAGATTATAAACTGGTTGGATTCTGTGACGCTGACTATGCTGGAGATAGAATTAAAAGGAAGTCCACTAGTGGCTCCTGCCAATTTATAGGTGAAAACCTCTCGGGGTAGTAGAAGACAATCAACCGTTGCTTTGTCCACAACAGAAGCAGAATACATTTCAGCTGTGAATTGCTGCACTCAACTACTCTGAATGAAATATCAACTTGAAGACTATCAGATTTTTGGAAACAAAATTTCAATATTTTGTGATAATACTGTTGCTATTTGTCTAACAAAGAATCCAATTCAGCATTCTAGGACCAAGCATATTGAAATCAAATATCACTTTATAAAGGATTATATTCAAAAAGGTGTAATACATATTCAATTTATTGATTCTGAAGATCAATGGGATGATATATTTAGAAAGCCCATGGCCATTGCTCAATTTGATTTCATCAAGAAATTTTTTAACATGGTTTACGTCGCAGAATAAATGTTTGTTCTCTGAATGGTGTATTGGAATATTCGTTGGAATCTGTTAGTAGTCAATAATAAGTATGGTCTTTAAGTTTGAATCGGGGTTATAAGATCTCTCTCTTCCTTGATTGCTTTATTTAAAGCATACAATAATAAGTTAATTCCTTGCTAAGTGCTTTCAGTTGACAATTGGATTATTCCTTGAGTTCTGATAAAATAAGAATCCTTGCCTTAACACTATGATCCAAAATTATTTTGAAATTCTGATCTGATACTCATCTGTCCTTGAAAGTTTTTAGACTTAAAAAGACATGACTATCACTTCTATTTTTCAGAATATGCTCTAAAAAGTTTGGTTCATTAAAAATGAGTCTTCTGACAAAGATTCTAATTTGTTTTTATTCAAACTTAGGATTGTCCAAACATTTTAATGCATACTTGCTTATATTCTAGCATTATATGTGTTAAGTTGTTAAGTTGTCTTTTCTTTATGATCTCATAGGTTATCTTCTACATAAGATAATTTTGTGAAATCTCTTTTCTTCATCTTAATATTTCTTCTCGTAATTCATTAAAAGACGATATTTTTTATTTATATTTTATAAAGGAATTTACAGCTGACTTCAAGGAATTGACGGCGAATAATCTTTCACAAATTGTTTCTAGATCTTGTGAAAGACTTTTGGGTCAATGCTCATATTCATCAAAGTGAGCAAAATGATTGTCTGATTCTGTCTGTTACAACAACTCCGAAAATGATTTACAAATCATCTATGGTAACAAAGGTCCTTCTGAAAGTCCTTCTACTCTTACTCCTATGGAAAAAGTATGGTACCAATTTATAGGGATCATTCTAAGGCCTAAAGTAAAGGGGACAAAATGACTTTTTATGATGATAAACCATTAGTCTTTGCTAGAGTCTTTTTTCTCTTCTCTTATTGATTGATAACAAAGGGGGAGAATGGATTGAGTATTTTAGGTTAATAATGATTCTGAATGTGGTTAGCTATTCTATTTAGGGGGAGTTTATGAATCTCACTCTTGGAGTTGATTTATTGTTCTGTATGGAGAGGAGCTTACAAACCTCAACTCCTAGACTTTATAGACAGAACTCAGGGGGGGCTTATAAACCCCACCTCTTAGACTATTTGACTCTGGGGGAGCTTAAAATCCTCAGACCTTGAAAGTTGTTAAGTAATTAATTTTCTTCTGATTGTTTTTTAAAATACTTAATGTTGTCATCATCAAAAAGGGGGGAGATTGTTGAAACAAGTTTGGGTTATACCATACATCCTCCAAGATTTTGATGATAACAAAGTATTTGAAAATCAATTAGGATTTCTAACTAGCTAGTTTATGTGTACAAAATTATATTTACTTGACGAAATTGGTTCTGACACTGAAACAACTTTGGTTCAGTTCTGATCATGCTCTCTCGAGAAAGTCTGATCAGAAAAGTAGCTGCTAGTACACTCCAACTCAGAAGCATGTTATGCTGCCTTTGATGCTGAGTAATGTCAAGTCAGTTATGCTAACACGGGACTCAAGATTTATTGACATTATATTCTATAGGTTGTTTTGTACTTGAATCATAGTTGTATCCTATGGACAAAGGCCTTATTTCACTAATATTCTTGTGACTGAAAGTTTCAACACTTGCTTTATTGGAAAAGAAGATGTACTAGAATATTTGATTATGTTTGTAGCCGTTGAAGATCTCCAACGTCTCTATTTTCTTTTGCTATAAAAAAAAGCTGAAGATTTGAAGATCACCAAGAAATAACGTTGTGAATACAACTGAAAAAGCTGAGTCTGTTAAGAATTCTTACTCTTGTGTTGATTAAGAATCTTTGTAAAAGTGTGTTGTATTATTTGAACACCTATGATATTTTATCAAGTGTTGTTGTAAGTTAATCCTTCTATAAGCTATATGTTTAAATATAAGTCTCTTGTTGTAGGCTTGAGTAAGGTAAAGTCTTAGGCAGGTGCTCTAAGCAAGATAAGTCTCGGTCAGGAGATGATTGAGAAATGGAAAGTCTTAGACGCGAGCTCTAAGCAAGGTGAAGTCTTAGACACGAGCTCTAAATAAGGTGAAATATTAGACATGAGCTCTAAGCAAGGTGAAGTCTTAGACACGAGCTCTAAATAAGGTGAAGTATTAGACATGAGCTCTAAGCAAGGTGAAGTCTTAGACACGAGCTATAAGTAAGGTGAAGTCTTAGATATGAGCTCTAAGCAAAGTAAAGTCTTAGACACGAGCTCTAAGCAAGTGAAGTCTTGGACAAGTGGTCTGAGCAAAAAGAAAAGTCTTATACAAATGTGTATAAGCAAGTCTAATCTAGTTGATTATAGTAGAAAATCTCTTGTTTGGCAAGGGGACTGGAGTACTCTCAGTTGGGAGATGAACCAAGGTAACTATTGTGTGTTCTTTGTTATTTTTACTTTACTTCTGTTTCTATTTTTGTTACACCATATCAGATTCTGGACTTAATTTTTAGAATCTGAACTCTGTTTTAGAAGTAAATCTAATATTTGCAAAATACAATTCAACTTCCCCTTCTTGTGTATTTTTGTCACCTTTATATTGGTGTTATGACCTAAATGCTATAGTGATCATAGAATCAAATGATGTTGAAGTATATAAGATTAATTTCCTTTCAAATAGAGAAATAGTGCGGGTACTGAATCAAATCACATTCCTGTGATAATTTACACCGAAAGCAACAATGAAGTAGAAATAAAACTTCAACGAAGTAAACAAGTGAGAGTTTCTAAAGACTATAGGTCCGATTATGCGGCTTATACAGTAGAAGAAGATCCAACAAATCTTCAAGAAGCTTTTCCATTTCTAGATATACAGATTTGTGGCAAGAAGCTATTAACGATGAAATAAATTCTCTAGCATCTAACAGGACCTAGGACTTAGTAGAATTTTCCTCCTGGTTGCAAACCAATTGGTTGTAAATTTGTTTTGAAAAAGAAACTAAGACCTGATGGAACAACTAATAAGTACAAGGCCCACGTTGTAGCCAAAGGTTTTAGGCAAAGAGAAAATATAGATTTCTTCGATACTTTTTCTCCAGCCACTAGAATTACACCCATTAGGGTACTGATTTCAATTGCTGCTATTTATTACTTAATACTACACCAAATAGATGTTAAAAAAGATTTTTTAAATGGTGACTTAGAAGAAGAAATCTATATGGACAAACCGGAAGGGTTTGTAATTCATGGGCAAGAAAACAAGGTTTGCAAGTGAAAAATGTGTTTATTACAACTATAAGAATCACATTTGCACTATCACATGTCTCTATGTAGACGATCTACTCATATTTGGATCAAACATTCAAGTCGTTAATGATGTGAAATCATTGTTGAGCAATAATTTTGGTATGAAAGACCTCAGAGAAGCGAGTGTGATTCTTGGAATCAAGATCACTAGATCCGAAAAAGGAATTTCTTTAGATCAATCTCATTATGTAAAGAATACCTTAAAGAAATATAACTACTTTGATTATAAACCCGCTTGCACACCATACGATCCAAGTGTAAAACTATTTAAAAACACTAGTGATAGTGTCAAACAAACTGAATATGTAAGCATCAATGGAAGTCTTAGGTATGTCAATGATTGTACTAGACCTGACATTGTATATGTCGTAGGATTGTTGTGCAGGTTTACTAGTAGGCCGAGTAATGAGCGTTGGAAAGCTATTGAGCGAGCCATGCAGTACCTTAAAAAGGACCATGAATCTCGGTTTACATTATTGGAGATTTTCTGCTATACTTGAAGGATATAATGATGCAGATTAGAATACCTTGTCAGATAATTTCAAAGCAACTAATGGCTATATATTTAGTATAGTTGGAGGAGATGTATCTTGAAAATCAAAGAAATAGACTATCTTGGCTCAGTCCACAATGGAGTCTGAGATGATAGCATTAGTGACTGCTAGTGAAGAAGCAAGTTGCTTAAAATGCTTTCTAGCTGAGATCTCTTTGTGGGAAAAACACATGCTTGTTGTGTTGATCCACTACGATAGTACCACGACTATTGCAAAAATTTAAAAACGTTATTATAATGGTAAAATACGTCAAATTAGAAGAAAGCACAACAATGTTAGAGATTTTATCTCTAATTTAGCAGATCCTTTGGCGAAATGATTAGCTAGAGAGAAAGTCCATAATACATCCAAGAAAATGGGACTCATGCTTATAGAGAAATGAGTTGCTCATGATGGTAACCCCACCTAAATGACTGGAGATTCCAAGAAACATATTCAATGGATAATAATAAGTTGTGAGTAATATGAGATGATCATACGAGTATAAATAAGTAAAGCAAGAATCCTAAAGTAATAAGAGGATGAGATAATAAAAGCTCTTAATGAGATCTATACTCTACGTGGGAGTACCTAAGTTACAAGAGTACTTTTGATAGACTCGCATATGTGATTGTGAAACTTAGGTCGGTTCTTATTAAATTTTGAGGCAGAATTCCTAGAGCCTTCACTAAACCGGGATACGCGTGCAAGACCATTAAAGCACGGGCTATTAGAATACACCTTAAGAAAAGGTTGGTACGGGTTTGATGTCTGAGATAGAGTTCAATACAATTGTGTCACTCTTTTTGAATCGAAATCCTACTTGCTACACAAAGCTTCAAGTCCTAGACACCGTTGCTTATACACAATTTTAGAAACGTTTGACGTTCCTTCTGGAATCATCTTTTTAAATTCAAGTGGGGGATTGTTGAAACATTATGTCATTATTTCAATACAGGGATGAATTAAAAATTCTCCAAGTCTCACATTGCTTATACTTCATTCCAAAATACACCAAAAGTTTATTGAACTTTTTCTTCCTCCTTCTCATAATTTCACGACTTCCAAATTATCGAAGCATCAAGTTTTTCCCTTTTCTTTTTACTTGTTGAATTTTCCAAGTATTTTTTTAAATTCTCTTTAGAAAATTATTTTAATTTCTCCCTATTTGAATTGAAAATTTATAAAGTATTATTTTTTAGATTCTTTTTGGAGAGTTAATTGAATTTCTTCTTAATTGAAAAATTATTTTAATTAGTCAAATTACCATTATTTAATTCACTTTGAAAATCATTTAAATTTCTCATCATTTAAAAAATTATTACGACTGGTTTATATACCAGATACTTTGACTGATATTTATACCGTATTTATATCATATTTGACTGATTTTTTAACCATTAGAGATTAAATATCTAGATCAGTTATCTACCTTGCATGAGATTACCTTCAATTGCAATATTTTTCAAAACCTTAATACAACAAATAATTATTATAAAAAAAAAAACCACAACAGTATACAAGTACAGTATAAGACACCTTTAAGGTGTCAAAAATAACTTTCCCGATATAATAATTAGCGAACCGTAATAAGTTTTTCCTTTTGGGGGAGAGCAATACCATCATTATCTTTACAAGTTTCTACAAAATGCCATCCAACATGACCAATTTACAATACATGAAAGCGTATAATCAATTTCTCATAATAAAGACTTCATGCTAAAAAGTAATATGTTTCAGCAGCAGGCCCTGATTTGAGTTGAGATGAGATAGATTAGCTCATGCCTGTGATTCTTCTCCAAGCTCAGCTAGTAACAACACAAGTAACTAACTGATATCTGGTTTCTTCAAGTTCAAACAATTATCTGTTGCTTGGCTATACAACTCTTGAACTTGATTTAATTCTTTCGCTGGCATCAAAAATCCAAAAAAAAAATGTTACATGTTAGGCTGCATCTATCTTTTACTTAAATAAAGTACCAGTGTAAAATCCAAACAAGGGTAAACATGTATATTTTGTTATTATTGCATTTGCAGTACGAAAAAATTAAGTTGATGAAAATTTTCATGGTTTGAGGAAGGTGAGAAAAAGAGTTTTATTAGTTCACACAACGGAATTCATATTCAATACATAAAATATGAAAACAAGTTGTGCTTATCTAACTAACTTGTATCTCAAGTAACTAACATCAACATCTTTTGATCAAGATTATGTCTTCCCGCGTAGCCTCCTCTGAAGTTCTACCGGCCCATTGAATCACCTCCCCTATCAGTGATACGGGCTGCTAATACCAAGGTAGTCAAGCACGGGATCTTAAGTAGGATCGGACGGCCTACAAAAGATCGTAAAACTAGGATCGTAGCACAACACTTAAGAACTTACTAAAGGGTAAAACGGTAATTTCACATGGACAAAAACATGAAAAATTATAATAAATGAACAAAATAACCTATAAATCATAACACTCAACCAATTTAATTAATAACGCAACCATCATTTCATAATTTAATAAGTCCAAAAGACCAAGTTCAAAATAAGTAGCTCAAAAAACATAAATATAGCAAACAAGATATAAACCTAACAAGTCTAATTATCTAAAATGACTCGTTTTGCCACTTCTTATTTGACATTGGGGTGTAAAACTAAAATGGCTTGTATGAATGTTTGGCTAGAATGGTGGAAGATCCGGAACAAAGAGGCATGATTGATCTTCAACTTGAGGATTTCAAAGGAAAAGTTGGATCTTTCGGTAGTGAATTTGCTACATTTGCACTTCAAACTAAAACACCAACACAATGGTGGGATTCTTATGGAGGATGTCATCCTGAATTGGAATGGTTTGCTTTGAGAGTTCTTAGCTTGACATGTAGCTCATCGGGATGTGAAAGAAACTGGAGTGCTTTTGAAAGGGTAATTTTCAAATTTATTGAGCAATTGTATTTTAAACATATATTATGTTTTAATCATTTGTGTTATAATCATCTAGGTTCACACTAAGAAGAGGAATCGTTTAAAGCAAAACACGATGAATAAGGTGGTTTTTGTGATGACTAACTCAAAATTGGGGAAAAAGAAGGAAAAGAGAAAGAGTGTTAACTATGAGGTTGATGAAATTGACTCTGAAAATGAAGGGGGGAATGGATTGAGAATGTGGAGGATAATAAGATGATGAAGATATTACCCTTGATGTTGGAGAAGATGCTAGTGGTATTGGTGATGATTTAGATGTTCCTTCCATTGTTGAAGATGATGCCTTTGAAATAGAAGATAATGAAGATGAGGAGGAGGATTCATATGACTATCATGATATGGGAATACATAACATTTTAGATAATTAGACTTGTTAGGTTTATATCTTGTTTGCTATATTTATGTTTTTTGAGCTACTTATTTTGGACTTTGTCTTTTGAACTTATTAAATTATGAAATGATGGTTGCGTTATTAATTAAATTGGTTGAGTGTTATGATTTATAGGTTATTTTGTTCATTTATTATAATTTTTCATGTTTTTGTCCATGTGAAATTACCGTTTTACCCTTTAGTAAGATCTTAAGTGCCGTGCTACGATCCTAGTTTTACGATCTTTTGCAGGCCGTCCGATCCTACTTAAGATCCCGTGCTTGACTACCTTGCTCCCAATCCCTCCGGCAACTTAAGCTTGTAGTCTACTGCTCCCAACCGTTATATTATCTGATACGGACTGTAGTATCTTGCTGCTAGTTTCACGTTGATACGTGATTCAACTGATTTTTTACGGTGCGGCCGTAGCTTTAAAAAAGAGCATTCTCCTCCTCCAAAGTTGAGATCACTCTTTTGTAATCAGTAAATTGTTCCATCCTGCCCTGTGCCATTTGGAGGTGGTGTTTCAGTTGTCTCAACGCCTCATCTTGATCACTCAATTCCTTCTGAACAGCCCCCATCCTTGTCTCCCCTGCCAACAGTCTAATGGTTGGCAGCTTCCTTCCGTATACTAACTCAAATGGGATGCAACCTGTAGCTGCGTGAAAAGTGGTATTAAACTAGAATTCTGCCCACGGTACCCAATACAACCATGCTCTAGGATGATCAACGATGACACAACAAAGGTACGTCTCTAAACAGCGATTCACCACCTCAGTTTGTCCACCCGTTTCCCTGCAAACGAATCACCTCTTTGGCAAAGACCTCTGCTATTGTCCACGTAGTGTAAGGGTGTTTTAAAGGCAAAGTGACAATACCTATTGAGACAGTCCACCACTACCAACATAGCCTTATACCCCCTTGGATTTTGATAACCCCGTTATAAAATCCATCGAAGTTTTTTCCCATGCTGCTCCCAGAATTGAGAGCGGTTGCAGACCCCCAGGTGAAGTAGCTAAACAATTTTGATGTTGGAAAGTGTCACATGCCTTTACGAACTCCTATACCCGATTCTTCATCCTACCCAATAAATATTTGTTGCCATATGCCTATACGTACAGTAAAAACCTGAATGTACTCCATGTGGGATAATGTGATATTTTTCTAACATCGTATGAATTAAAGATGATTGAGCAGAAAGCACCAACCCCCTTCGGATGACAACACTTCTGGTTTGCAAGTAAAACCAGGTCTTGCCTCCTTGTTCCCCTTCAAATCTCTCCTATGATCTTCATCAGCACTGAATCTTTGTGCACCTCTTCTTTTACCAGTTCACCTTCCTCCCATACTGGAAAAGAAACCAAAGCACTAAACTCCTCATTTTATGGCCTAGGAATCCACATATTCCCATCATGTTTTTAGGCACAGGCCAATACTTTACACTGACCCACCTTCCCTGGATCAACCGCCACCCCTTCTCTTGAAATGATGTGCCCAAGATACTCTACCGCTCTTTGAGAAAATTGGCATGTCATTTTATTAGCTACCAATTTGTTTCTCTCTAAAACCTTCATCACAAGTCACAACTGCCACGTGTTCCATATGAGTTTCCCAATCCTTACTATATATAAGTATATCATCAAAAAACACCAACACAAACTTCTTCGACCAAGGTCTAAAAACTTCATTCATGAGAGATTGAAACGTCGAAGGTGCATTCACGAGGCCAAAAGGCATAACCAGAAACTCATAATCCCCTTCGTGAGTACGAAAAGCCGTCTTTTATGAATTCCCCTGCCTTGAGCCTCACATGGTGATATCCGGTCTTCAAATTCAACTTCAATAAAAATTGTGCTCCATGCAATTCCTCAAGAAGCTTATCTATAACCGGAATAGGAAATTTAGCTGGAAAAGTTACCTTGTTGAGAGCTTGGTAATCCATAGACATCCTCCATGAGTCATTCTTCCTCTTGACTAGTAGATGTATGACCGGACTCGAAAAGCACCGCTGTGATGCCTAATGACCGCTGCCTCCATCAACTCCTTCACTTGCTTCTCTATTTCACTTTTTTATGGCGAGGGTATCGATAGGGTCTTGTATTGAGCAGACCTTGGCCGAGTAACAAGGTGATAGGATGATCTCTCTCCCTCCTAGGGAGACAGAGGCCCTGTAAGATCATAGAAAATGTCTACATGCCGCAGCAACAGCTCTTGCAACGCTACTTGTTCCTGATTCGAAAGTTTATTTGTTGCAACGTGATTGTGGCTAGCCTCCTTTTAAGACTTCAATTCCCATAACCTGCCACTACCACTCCTCCTAGTCTTCTCTAGAATGTTCTGAAGGGCGGAGAACCCTTTGTTGGATAATTATAGTGAAAAATAGTAGCGTATTTATGAGATATGGTTGGATTCAAGTGTAGAATTTTTTTACACTGCTGGTGTATACAAATTAAATTCATATAAGTATATAGACTTTTTGTCATCATATCTTGGCTGTGTTGTATCTTGAATTTTTAACCGGAGAAAGCAAATCATTGGCAAATTAATGTCGCCAAATAACTGCAGCAGTATAGCATATGAAATGCTCTTTAACTGAACAAACCCATTTGATACTTTCAATTCAATTTTCTTAAATTTAACACTACTCTGCTATTTGCTTTACATATATATAATATACCCCGAGCATCTTTTTCAAAGAATATAACTTACGAAGAACTCAACAAATCTTATTTTTTCTATTTTACATGAATTAACATTTAATGTGTTAAGAGAACTCAAGATATACATAGAAAAAAATTGACAAACCTGCAGCTTCCAATTGCTTCTGAAGTTCTTGGCCTATTGCATCATTTTCAGCCTATAAGGCAAAATCAAGAAACAACGAAAAAACCATAATACAACACTAATTGTTAAAATTAAACTAGCTGTTATAAACTACTGTCAACCAAAAACATATAAAGAGCAGTCAGTGAGCTAAGAGTTTCTTACTTGTAGTTCTGCAATCCCCTTAAGCTGTGCTTCTTCACCTGTCTCAAATATTGGAAGTGATGCAACCAATGCATCAAACTGCAGAAGAAACAGATATATTTCCACAGACCCCGCATTAGTTTTCAAATAGAACAAGTTTTTAAGATAGAAAAGAGAATGAAGGATGCATAATGAGGTATAGATGGACAAAATAAGAATTAAATATCCAGACTTTCTTGGTTAATTAGGATCTATGAATATGTCCAGTCTTGGCTAAAATCTAAAAATGAGCATTGTGCAAGTTGTCCTCTACGAGAACCATGTGGGTTAGGATATTGTGTTATTATATCTTGATTATATTAATTTGCCTTTCCTTTCTTAGTTGATTATTTCCCTAACTATTGGGATCGACTAGGAGACTCGTGTGTGTGTGTACATTCCCCTCACATGATACAACAAGAATTTCAGTCTCAAGTTTACTGTCCTAAAAGGACAATCAAATTATATCAATAAGCAAGTTTATATTCTTTTTGCTATTGAGTAGAATATATTTCAACATGTGCTTGATACTGGTTGTAAATATGATCGTATTTTTTTGTAATTATTATGGTTGTAAATATGATCATATTTTTTGTAATTATTAGAAGAGCCGATTATATACAGCCGGTTAGGAATAACATAGTCTATTTTAATAGTATAGTGATTCGACTCTTAATGTGTTTGAAATAATATTCAGAAAATTATCCACCAATTCTACAATACTACATAACATATATATAAAGCTTCTTAGAAACTTTCTAAACATAATTCAAACACTAAACTATTGGCTCCTTTTTTTCTGACTAAAATGCTATGTACCTGCTTAGCAGCTTTCACCAAAGAAGCACTCATCAGGTTTGGTTCTTCAGAAAAGTTGGCCCCATCCTCCGTAGGCTGTGCAGGTGGTGGTTTAGGATAGTTTGGTGAGAGCCGATTAGGAGGTGCATCCCTTTGCAATGTCCCAACGGTGTTAAAAGCTAAATTTGCAATCGAATTAACTTGTTCTTGTAGCTGAGAGATTATATCCATTACAAGAGCAACTTCCAAGTAGAAACTTTAACCTAATAAAGTTCAAGTTGTCAACTGCATAATAAGAAACAGAATGATTATCTATATGTCATCTACAAGTACAAACATACATTGTAACCTCCTAATATAGGAATTTATTTCCTTCCATTCTTTAAGGAAATACTGCAAAATAGATTACTTAGTCCATAGCAACATAATTCGCACTGCCATGAGAACCAATCCGTACGTACCAATTCAAGTTACTTTTGCAAATAGGTTTGCTAAAATTAATGCCCCTTTCGTAGAAGAACATGATCCATACATACCAATTCAAGTTACTTTTGCAAATAGGTTTGCAAAAATTAATGCCCCTTTCGTAGAAGAACACAATCCATTTGAACAGTTCACTTCAAGTCATCTGGTAATATAGAAACTCCCAAGAAAAAAACAACTCATTGGAAATCATTGACCAGATTTGACCGGAGATGGGACCCAGCACCTTCAAGTTTACAATGGCACACTACTTTGGTTCCCCGGTGCTGTATTATCATATACGCCGCCTTTTATATTATCAATCCTCCTCTCTTTTTTTCAAAAGCTTCAGATGTGGGACTATTTTAGCTATAGTGTAAAAGCTTAAACCGAAGGAACAATGTAATTTTCAGTTAACTATCTATATGGGACTATTTTCATCTCTTTTGTTATGAAAGATGAAACTGCCCTTAATTTTAACATGTATTTAGTTGTTTTTATTTAGACAAGATAAACAAATATTGTTAGCGTACCAAATAAAATATTTGAATGTACGACAAACCAAAATAAGGTATCAACTATGTATACACCAAGTACCCAATACTTCAAAAGATGAATACAGCATACTTGAACCCGTACAATGTACCAAAACAAATTGCAAACCAGTTGACTATGACTTATTCAATACCACACCTCCTTTATATTAGAAGCATAACACAACCAATCCCTCATAAAAGAAGATTACATCGCAAGAGGAATTCCTGACTTATACAATACATTATAGCACTCCCACTTCAAGTGGTCCCCATTACGAGTTACACCAAATTAACTTCATAAACTTAATGCTTAACATGCAATGAAATCTTACAAGAGGGTACTAATGCTTGAAGTGTTCAATCAAAAACAAGGGAAAACATATTATTTTTTGTATAGACAATGAGCTCCCAAAATTATGTTTCCAATTTTATAGAAACAAAATTTGATTTCAAACCATTTTAAAAACACCTTAAAGGTCTACAAACATGTGTGGAAATCATCAAGATCATATCTTCAAAGATTTAGCATAATTTTGAATCAACTCATGCAAGAATACAAGCAACCAAACTCTTGACCAGTCTTGGGTATAAATTATGGACGTTAGACCAAATTACTTCATAAAATTCTGAAATATTTATGGAATATATACAACACATTAGTGTTGTTAAATAGCCAGTATAGCATCTCTATACATATACCTCTATTACATATTGGGATTTGGAGCAACTGCGACGAAAGCCAATACGCTATTGCAATTCTGCTACCATCGCAATAGCGGTGGCTTTTTGCATATTGGTGATAACATTTATGACTTACATATTGGAAGTTATTGTTTTCTATGCCTTTTCCCTGATAAAAGCATTAAAAATATCATGTGAGCAGTACATGCCATATTCTTACAAACATTATAAATAAAATAAAGTCGAGTTAGTGATGAGATGGGTCTTATATAACCCTTAAATCCTGTTATGCTTAGAGGCCACGACTGCTGAGTACAATGCACTGTTACATAATCAAACATAGACTCTCACTACTCTTCCTCCTGGCAGAAAGGCAATAGGATGCAAATGGGTTTTTAGGATCAAACAAAATCCTGATGGGTCTGTCCTTAAGTATAAAGTCAGACTGGTTGCAAAGGGATTTCATCAAGTTCAGGGTTTTGATTTTCAGGAAACTTTCTCCCCTGTGGTCAAACCTGTCACAGTCAGGGTGGTGCTCTCTATAGCCCTAACTAGGCAGTGGCCAATCACTCAACTAGATGTGAACAATGTCTTCTTAAATGGCATTCTCACTAAGAAAGTCTATATGCAACAACCCCCTGGTTTTGTCCACACTGATTCCACTTCTGTTTGCAAACTAAACAAAGTCATATATGGTTTAAAACAGGCTCCTAGGGCATGGTTTGAAAGACTTACAGGTGCTCTCCATTCACTTGGATTTGTGACAAGTAAATGTGACCCCTCCCTATTCATTTTATCCACCTCTACTTATACTATTTTTATGCTAGTATATGTAGATGACATCATTGTCACTGGCAGCTCTCCTACTCAGATTCAAAGCCTAGTTACCAAACTTCATAATCAGTTTTCTCTCAAACAGCTAGGTGACTTAAGCTACTTTCTAGGCATTGAAGTTTCCAAAACATCTCAAGGTGGCCTTTTTCTCTCTCAAACCAAATATGTGAGAGATCTCTTAGTCAAGACCAACATGAGTGAAGCAAAGAGCTTGCCCACCCCTATGGTTTCAAATCTTAAACTGACTAAGGAAGGGTCAGATTACCTTCAAGATCCTACTTACTACAGATCTATAGTAAGGGCCTTACAATATGCAACAATTACCAGGCCAGAAATCAGTTTTGCTGTCAACAAAGCATGTTAGTTTTTGTCTCAACCAATGCAAAGCCACTGGGTAGCAGTCAAGAGAATACTCAGGTATCTCAGAGGCACACTTCATCATGGTCTGCAAATGTCACCTTACACTTCCTCCCCCTCTGTTTCCATCACAGCTTATTCTGATGCTCATTGGGGCTCTGACCCTGATGATAGGAAATCTACATCAGGGTCCTGTATCTTCATTGGCTCTAATTTGGTCTCATGGTGGTCTAAGAAACAAACTCTAGTAGCCAGATCCAACACTGAAGCAGAATACAGGAGTTTAGCTAGTACTGCTGCAGAGGTCCTGTGGATCAAGTCTCTCCTAGCAGAACTTCAGATCCCATCTCAAACTCCTCTTCTGCTTTGTGACAACTTAAGCACTGTGGCTCTCTCACATAATCCTGTTCTGCATGCTAAAACTAAGCATATGGAATTGGACATCTTCTTCCAAAGGGAAAAGGTGCTTAACCACACCTTGGTTGTCAAGCATATTTCAGCTGTTTCACAAACAGCAGACATTCTGACTAAACCTCTCTCAGCTCTCAGATTTCTCACACTTAAAGATCACTTGAAGGTTGCGGACAAATCCTCACTTCAAGGATGCAAATGACTCTCTCAGAGTAGTAGCATTTGAAGGGGAAATATTATAGTATAAGCATAGAATAGAATAGCTTAGAAATGCTGACCTGGCAGCATTTAATATAAATCTGTTATCAGTCATAACTAACTGTTAGAGTTAGTTATGTTGAGTTGTACTTTCTGTTACGCAAAGCTTGTCTATATAAAGCATAACAGTGTATTCATTCATTTGAGATTTAATCAATACAAAACTCTCCTTCTTGAATATGCTCTTCTTACAAAACTCTATTACCCACGACCTAGGTGATCTTCCATCACTAAACCACCTATGCCTCTCCATCTTCTCTTTTCACTTCATACTTCATTTCATCTCTAAGTCACTTTAATCTCTATTTGCTTCTGATTTTCTGCAGCAATCTACCCAACTATGCATCATGCTTTAATATTAGTTTGAACTACATAGATTTTAAGTTTTATGAAAGTCCCTTTTTTAATGTATGTTTATGCAGCTTTAATTTGTGTACAACATCTTTACTTTATATATAATTATTTATTCCAACCGCTATGCGCCTTCCGCAATTTGCCCGCTACCCTTTCCGTTGTTTCTCATATTGAATTTTTGTAAACCTATGGTCCGCTACATAAACATTTTGCAATCAGTTCGACTAAAAAATTGGAAATCAATAACTCAAAATAAATCACATAATTGACATGCTTAGCCCAAAAATTTCCAGAATGTAATTATCTTACAAGCCATATAACAGATTAGAGTAGAAATTTCAATTTCAAGCTATTCACATATAAGCAATTTATTAAACACTTGGGATACACTATACTAAAAAGGTGAATCTTGTCACACATCTAAACATAGTTAGAACCAAACTTGCAAAATATTAGCTATAAACATTGATTCAGTGAAAACCTAGTAACAAATGATAAAGAATAGAAAATGGTAAATCAGTGTTGAATGAAATTACACAACATAATATACTGAACATTGAAGATTATTCAAACGATAGAAGGAAGAAACGTTGCAACAAAGAGTAAAAATTGAATACCAATGTGACCTGCAGGCGCAATTTCGCTTATTCAAATCACTTTTTAATCTGTTTTCGCTTTTCAATAGCAGAGAAAGGCAAAACAATTCTTTGTTCTTTACACCGTGTTCCAGGGCTCAATTACTCAATCCACTAATGGTAAGGAACCGCCGGTTAATGGGTTGAGCCTGGGCCGGGTCGGATATGAATGATGTGGATCCGTCGTAAAGGGTAGAGAAGGCTCACAACAAACATACTCACTCACGTATTTGGCTAGTATGTTTCAGCTTTTTCATAAAATCATTTTGAGAAAAGGAATGATTCAAAATACTATAAATAATTTTTTTACAGTATGTCGGTGCATCTTTATTAAAATTAAGGTTTAATTCATTCTTTGTTCTTTTAATCATGCCTAATTAAGTTTAGCGAGTTTTCAGAAGTTAGTATTTGAAATATAAGTTTTGGTTGAGTTTTGATGACTTGAGAGTTATATTTTTGACATGACGAGGGTGCGCATGAATTCTTCAACTCTTTGATCATTCCACCCCTCTCGGCATTTCATTCTCTTCATCTATAAATAGAGGGTCTCCCTTCATTCATTTCCAAACTTTTGAGAATCATTGTACCCTACTTGAACCTCTGAAGTGCTCTGACCATATTAAATTTTTTCAACCTCTGACCACCATCTCAATAAGGTAGCTAGAAGTTTCAATTTACTTCAAACAAGTTACTAAGATGTAGTCGACCACTCTTTGATCCTTTCCCCTCAATCATCTTGCATTGATTTTTATTGTTCATTATTTAATTTTAAATTTCGTGAGTTGCTTGTTTCTGCGTATTTTGCAAAATTCACCATGCTCACTTTCAAAATGAAGCATATCGTTGAAGTCGTCTCAATGAGACGGTCAGGTTGGCATAGGTCTCATGACCTGGAGTAACTGTTTACCAAAGCTCCAGTGATGGCTCACCAGAGAAGATGACCGGAGAATTTTTGTTTTCAAATTGAATGTGGTGCGTTATGAGTGGTCTATGGTGTTCTCTCTCATCTGGACCATAGGATACGCATACATTGATTTTTCTCTTTAAACTTGATGGTGGATGTATTTTTGAGATCTAGTGCTTTTATTTCATTAATTCCATGGTGCACGTCTTTTGATGACCTTTGAATCTGCTTACTTGGCATAAGTGGACTCCATTAAACGCACTATACATTTTCTCCTTTTATTTCTTTTTTTCTCTTTTTATTTTAAATTGCATTTTCTTTAAAAATTCACAATTAATTCATTTTTTATCCAAAAAATGACAAACCAATTTCTAAAATTTTCTTCTTTTCCTCTTTCTGATTATCTTTTTTTCACTTTTTTCCATCATTAAATATTTTTCATGCTTTTTATCTTTTTCTTTGCATTTTAAATAATTTAAAAACTCTCAAAAAATTTGCATATCATTCTTGAGTTGTTTCTGACTTTCTGAATTTTTCTTGGTCATTTGCAATCTTGTTTGATGCATCTTTTGCACTTTCATGTTTATTTTCATTTTAAAATTCATTTTAATTATTTTGATGCATATTAATTCATATTATTGCATTTTGACCTTGTTTGACCTTTGTTGACTTCTGTTTGACTTGAATCTTGGTTGATTTGGTCAAGCTTCATCAAGTTCAATGGATTTTGGGTGTTGATGGAGTGAAAATACTAATCCACCAAAATGGATGATTAGTCTTGATGATAACTTGATCAATCTTTGGATTCAACTTGTTGTTTTTCAGTTTCTTTGCTTCCTATTCTTCATCTCCTTTCTTCTTTTTTTTCTTTTGGTTGATAAAAATCTTTAACATCTTGGACTGTTGATGATCAAAAATGTTTGAACCTTCATTATTTCAAACATATTGAAGTGATCTTTTAGATCACTCACTTCACTTTGAAGTAGTGATAGGTTGCCTTTGATTATTGATGAGAGTTCTTGATTAAGATGAGACCACTATTTTTTTCTTTTTGTGTGGCATGCTTTAGGAGAATGATCTATATATTATTTCTCTAGCATGTATTAACACATAAATTGTTATTAACCGGCCTCACGTAGTTGTGACTTCTACATAAGTTCAATTATGATTGCTTAACATAAAGCTAAATTTGTCCCGAATCGAAAACTAAATCATTTTTGTAAGTGAGATTGTCAGCCTCCTATTCTTCATGGTATTGTATGAAATAGATTGGAACTTTTGCTACCTAGGAGAGCTTGTGGCATACTTGTTGATTTTATCCAAGTTGGAGTCCTTCTCTTGATAATGTATAAGACCATGTTTTCATACCTGTGGATGTTTAGTTTAGTGTTCTCCAAAAAATGACAAATTGACCTCTCTTTTCTAATTACTAACTTACTAACTTTTTTTGTTTTATTTCTTTAATTTAAAATCATTTATATTATACTCTTTACTTATTGTTATTTACTTTATGCTTTTACTTTAACATTTCATATCATATTATCCTATTGTTTTTTCTTTGTCCACTAGGACTTGTGTTTATGTTTATTGCTCTTTTTACTTTGTCCATTTAAACTTTCTCTTAAAAAATTAATAAATATCAAAACTCCTAAAAAATTGGTTACTTTCATAGACTTGATGTTACTACCATATGCATAATTGAGGAGTTATGGACTTAGAATTAAGACATTAACCTTTGCTTGAAAGTACATCTTAAGACCTATTTGAATTCATCTGGTACCCTTGACTTAAGGATTCTTTTGAAGACTCATCCTAGTTATTATTAGTTTCCTCTTATGCTTGAATTTTTATTGCTTATTTGGCTTGCTTAAGGCTTAATCCAAAGGAGGGAATTCTTGTTTGACTTATGTCATGGGGCTTGCTATCTTCTCTTAGTTAGATTGTTCTTTGTCCATAGCCTTTACTTTATGCAATAGAATAGTCTCTTCATCTATACCCCATTTTTAAAATTTCAAGATCTTCTCTCTATTTCAAAAATCTTCTTCTTTCAAACTAGAACCTTTCATAATAAAATTTGACTTTGTCAAGTGCATTTTCAAAATCTTTTTCTTTAATAAATGCTAAGACATCTTAAGCATATTTAGACCATTTTCAAAAAACATAAAAAATACAAAAACTCATTAAAATCTTTTTGTGTCTTTGTGCACTTTTTGGTTTTAAAATTTTTCATAAAGTTTACACATGAGTCATTTCCATAGTTGAGATATAATTCTCCTATCCCCACAGTATAGATGGTAATTATTTTTCACTTGTGAAAGTTAATGGCATACTTGTTGATTTTTATCCAAGTTGGAGCTCTTTCCCTTGCGATGCAAAGTTCTCATTACTTGTGAGTGACTAGTTTTAGTATTCTTCTTAAAATGACAAATTGTCTTTTCATTTAAAATGAATCAAAGCACATTTTTTTGTTAATTTTACCACGAACTACGAAGTTTTGATTCTCCATTGCATTTTGTGGGTACGTATGCACGAGACTCAACAAGTCTTATCAAATACAAAATTATAAAAAAAAAAAATACTTCTTTTCTCACCTCCCCAATCTCTTACAAGCAAACCACTTTCAAACCAAAAAACATAAATATTTCAAAGAGGTTCCTATAGAGTACTATAGACATTTTGGATGCTAACATCTTTCCTTTGCGTAACCAACCTCATCACCCTCTCTCTGTTTGTTTTATTAGTTCTTAGGGTTTTGTTCATTATTTTTTCATTTCCTTTGGAAATAATAAAAGTGCGGTGTCGAGTCTTGTTTTATGAGTTAAGTTAATCAATAGCTTATACTCACAACTTTTACCACTACAGAGAGAAAAAAATAAGCAAGAAAGAAAAGTAAAAGAAAAGAATGAAAAAGAAAAAGAAAAAGAAAATAATGAAAAAGAAAAGAAAAAGAGTGAAAAAAATGATGAAAATAAAGAGAGTTTGATTGCCAAAAAAAATGAGAGGTTAAAAATGCAATTATTTCACATCATCTCTTATATATGCTATTTTGTAAACTTGGAAAATTTTGTCTTTGCACCAAGAATGCCCAACTCCAAAAAATGTAAGTGAGATAAGAAGCTTTCATGGTTTAGTTAGTTTCTATAGGAGGTTTGTAAATGATTTTAGTACCTTGAGTGTGATGCATCCAATGTTGGAATTGAGGCTGTTTTGATGCAAAAAGGTCATCTAAATGCTTATTTTAGTGGGAAATTAAAAGGGGATGCCCTAAATTAATCAACTTATAATAAGGAATTGCAAGCCTTGGTTAGGGAATTGTAAACTTGGCAACATTACCTACTTCCAAAAGAATTTGCCATTCATAGTAATCATGAGTCTTTGAAGCATTTAAAAGAGCAAAGTAAGTTGAACAAGAGACATGCGAAATTTGATGAATTTATTGAACAATTTCCATATGTGATTAAGTACAAGAAAGATAAGGCTAATGTGGCTTCGAATGCACTTTCAAGGAGGTATGTTTTGTAAGAGCAAGATTTGTCTCTACAGGATAATCTCTATGTTTTGATGATAACAATTGAGTATTTGTGAAAGAACCATTTTATGGTTTAATGTTTGTTATGTGCATGTCATATTAAATTAAATATATTAGACCAAACAAACAGAAGCAACGTGTGCAGCTAGTAACTTATGGAGTTACTTAGTGTGACGTCATGAAGCGCATGTGAAAAGCTAGCTTGCTTATGCATCTGATCACCATCAGTAAATAACCAAGGGTGCTGGATATTGCAGTTGTAATGCTCCTGTGGTTTCTGCTCTGAAGAAGTGCATCTGATCTGAAAGCAAATGAAGCTCAGTGAAGAAGCAAGTTTGTTTCTACATCTGATCATGTTCAGTAAAGTATCAAGGATGCTGGATATTGCAGTTGCAATGCGTCTATAGATTCTGCTCTGAGTTATGCATCTGATCTGGAAGCTAACAAGCAACTCTGAAGACTGGTTCTGAAGGTCAAGACTCTGAAGACTCTGATGACTTGAAATTCTGAAGGCTGAAGGCTCTGAAGACCAAGTGCGTCAAGACTCTGAAAATGGGTTCTGAGGTCAAGACTCTAAAGACTCTGAAGACAGGTTCTGAAGGACAAGACTCTGAAGAAGTGTTCTGAAGGTCAAGACTCTGAAGATTCTGAAGACATGGTTTCTGAAGAATTAGTCATGAAGATTCTCAAGATTGTTTCATAGGAAACTTAGTTCTTGGAATGCTGAAGACTGGATTCTGAAGTGGAAGATTGTGTCAGAAGAAGATTCATCCAGATGCAAGACATGTTACATCAGATAAGTTGTTGCTGTTCAAATCTGATAAATCATGTGCTTATGGAAAAGGACAAGAAAGTGATGTCATCCAACACGTGCTCATTCTATCCGTTGGAATATGACCGTTGGAAATAGAAAGGACTTTTCTATCCTCACAACGTCATTCTTAGAAGCACTATAAAAGGAAAAATCATTTGTTTATTCAAAAGTAGTTGAAGCATTGGGTTGGCTCTTGCGCTGTTGCGCTACTGCTACTGCTGCAAAGAAAAGAAAAGCTTAATGGAAAAGAAGCCTTAGTGCTCACTAACAGAAAAGCTTTTAAGCATATAGAAACTGTTTTAATAATCTCTTAGAGAGTTATTATTAGAATTAGTTTTTGTATTAGGAAGCAAGGAGTTGTTGCTCATTACTTACTTTGTGCTAAACTTGGAGTTATTAGCTTGCTAGGAAGCACCATTGTTATCTCCGGCAACACAAATATTCTATTTTAGAATTAGTGGTTCCTCAAGTGATCTAGTGAAGATCAGTATACTTGAGATGACAAGTGACAGTAGTCATTTGTGGAAATCCTAATATGAGATCTTTAGTGATTGGATTCTATTAAGGTGTCAATGAACGTTATATCCTTGGGGATCCCTGAACGTGTCATTGTCAAATTGTTAGTCACTTGCAGTTAGCTTGTGCATCTGTAATCAGTTCGGTTATAGTGGATTAAGTCCTTAATTGATCAAGGCGAAATCACCTTGGAAGGGTGGACTGGATTAGCTTGAGAGTTGCTCAAGTGAACCAGGATATATGATGTGTTCTTTACTTATACTTTATTATTTATGCTTCCGCAATGTATTTAATATAAGCGCATAAAGCATCAAGTGAAGAAGAAGACAAGAAAAGGAAAAAGTTTTTATTTAGGCATAAACCCAATTCAATCCCCCCCTTTCTTGTGTTTATTTCTCACCTTCATGTTTTACTTTCTACTTTTGAAACAAAAGTTTTTGGTCTTGAGCATATTAAAGAGTTGTATGAAAGTGATCTTGATTTTTCTTCAAAATATTAAACTTGTGAGCATGCTTCCATCAAAGAGTATTTTAGGCACAATGATTATTTATTAAAATAAAAGATACTATGTGAGCCCAAAAGTTCCATTAGAGAATTACTAGTGAAGGAGTCACACAAAGGAGGGTTGATGGGGCACTTTGGAGTTTCTAAAACTCTATAATTTTTTCAAGAACATTTTTATTGGCATCATATGAGGATTGATGTGCAAAAATTTTGTGAAAAATGCAATGTTTATAAAACGGCCAAATCAAAAGTTATGCCTCATGGTCTTTATACTCCTTTGCCTATTCCTGAACTTCCTTGGATTGACATTTCCATGGACTTTGTTTTGGGGATGCCTAAAGCAAGAAATGGAAAATATCTTATTTTTGTGGTTGTAAGACGGTTTCCAAAGATGGCATATTTCATTCCATGCAAAAAGGTAGATGATACTAAGCCATTTTTTAAGGATTTTATGGGGTAAGGTGGGACGCAATTGCTATTTTTCACTATTTATCATCCCCAAATAGATGGACAAACTGAGAGAATAAAACTCTTTCTACTCTTCTTAGGGTTATTCTTAAAAAGAATTTAAAAATGTGGGAAGAATGGTTTTTTGTAACGCCCTACTTCCTGACTCAATAATTAATAAATAAAATATAATTCTATCTAAGTAGGATGTCACTTCATAATCCAAGAAGTCTGAATGTTACTTCATTTAATCAAGAATTATAGTTAAAACTGCAGAATTAAACAAGAGTATGATGACATCCATAGCCTTAACAAATCACTTACACCAAAAGTGGTTCAATAATTACTTTAAATTAAAAGATACGTAACAAAATAACATAAAGAAAACATCACATTCCTCAGTGTTACGTATCAAAGCAACTTCACAAGTAGAATCGACTGATGGCAACATGAGGTACATCTCCAACTACTCATGTACTTGATTGTCTATATTCCGAAGGAGCACATACACAACAAACACAAAAGGAGTGAGAAATTAATTCATATAATAAATTGTGTATAATAATTAAGAGAGTAGTATTTATACACATAAATCACATTCATTCACAATCACATTTTCACCACAACAAATGCACAAGCACAACATAACTACAATACAATGAGACCCGAAAACATTACTTGATACATGTGGTACTAATTCTCATCAATGGTTCATCATACAAACTCGATTCCCCCTTCGAAATACTTAACTCCCCCTTCTGAGTTCCAAATAATTCTTTCGTCCCCCTTTGGACCTATGACTTATCCTTCAAAATATGAACAATGAATGTATGACATGGTAATAATGCAATTAATACAACACTTATAATAATATTTAGTGATCCATAATCGATCATACAATTGCAACCATGCTTAACGTAATCCACACTTCTAGACAACCACCAATATAATTAAACACACCCTCTCAATCATTCATAACACATCAAATAATTTGTCAATACGGACCTCGTCCATATTCATCACCTCGTACATTTATTTCCCACCTGCTACTGACCTATGATAAAATCGTTAAAAATATTTTATCCCTGAAATAAAGTTATATCCATCTATTTAAGTTACCCAACGCTTCAAACCCCATCCCAAAATGATTTACGAGTTAAAAATAAAGATCAAAAACGTGCGCGGAGGCATTACTAAAAAGTTGTTGTTTTTCTGAAACTTTCAGCACGATTTTTGTCTTCTTCAACCCTAAAAACGTCCATGAAATCATCACAAAAAATATTTTATCCCTGAAACCCTTTGTGTCAGCTACCCAACGCTTAAAACTCCATCCCAATATGATTTAGAATTGAGATTTATGATCAAAATCGTGCACGAAGGCATTACTAAAAAATTGTTGTTTTCTGAAATTTGCAGCACGATTTTCATCTTCTTCAACCCTAAAAATATCCATGAAATCATTACCAAAGATATTTTTTCCTAAAAAAAATTTATAGCCCTCTATTTCTTCTACCTAATGCTTCAAACTTTATCCCAAAATGATTTACGAGTTGAAAGTTATGATCAAACCCGTGCACGAAGGTGTTACTAAAAAGTTGTTGTTTTCTGAAATTTCCAGCACAATTTTCATCTTCTTCAACCCCAAAAACGTCTATTAAATCTTCACCATTTTTTTTATCCCTGAACCAAAGTTATAGTCATCTGTTTCAACTACCCTACGCTTCAAACGCCATCCCAAAATAACTTACGAGTTAAAACTTATTATCAAAATCGTACACGGAGGTGTTACTAAAAAGTTGTTTTTGTGAAATTTCTAGCACGATTTTCATCTTCTTCAACTCAAAAACCATCCATGAAATCATCAACAAAGATATTTCATGGTTTT